>BSBM01000146.1:822500-1430000 GCA_027924585.1 Larix kaempferi
AATATGAATTTTTATGGGTAGAGTTCTCGTTTTAAGTGAAAAGTTATCATCAAGTTGTATAATGTGTTATCCTTATTTCCATTTTCTCTACTGTGGTCTCTTTAAGTATTTATCAAATCCTGATATGCAATTTTATCTATTTGTTGGTTCTACATATAACCATTGTTTATAAATTCCCAAACTTCCTCAATAGATCAATTTCCTCATCTTTAGTTCCCAAAAATTAGAATTCTTGTTTAATAATGGGGATATATGGTTGTGTGATATCTTTCCTTAGCTCTTTCAACGTTTAACTTCACACACAGAGTAGCTAAGAAAACGTCCGAGGAAGGAAACCGTTATCCCTTTCAAGCCACCTTATATTTCTTTCTTTTTTTACTAGAAATAAGATATGCCAGGTAATTACCTTTATATGAAATTATTGCCATCTAGTTACTAACCTTAAAGAAAATTATAATAAGAGATTTCCATCTTTTAACCATGAGTTGTGATAATCTTGTCCCCACAATCTCATTACTAATAACCTACATTATGATACCAATCTGTAAAGGATGGAGGTAGGGAATTAACACCAATGTTCCAACATTCAAGCAGAAACATACATAAGAGGAAATTGCTCAAAAACACATTGCTACAGCATAAAACACACAAAACTGGCATAACAACTTAAATATCATAAAATTCTCTTTGTTTTTTACCCTTGCATTGCTTGAAGGATATATAAACATAAATAAGAGATTTTCTTTTGAGATCTAGATGCCAAGAAGAACTATCAACATTCAATGTCTTGATTAATTACTCTAACTACCCAAAGTCAAAATTATAGGTCAAATAAAATTTTTTTTATCAAAAGAGTTGGATAAATTACACTGCTATATAAGGTATCATATTTATAATTTTTTTATACTACTTATATATACATTAACATATTTACAACCACGCCCACAAAGTGTTTTGAACCTATGTCCCAATGACATTACAATACCAATCACCTCGATTCTTTCCATTATACCACACTCATGTGGGAACACTATCATATTTATGACACACTTCAAATGAATCTTCATATCCCTCTTGTCCAACTTCTAGATCCAATATTGTTAACTAATACTAAAATCCAACAATCTTTAGCATTCTTCAAATCCAACAATATTTAGGTCCATGAATCTTAATATCAAACAATCTTTAGGATTATTCACATTCAACAATATTCAAATCAAGCAATCTGAACATTCTCAAGATCCAACAAACTTTAGCATTCTTCCCCATTACAATCGTTAGCTTTCTTTAGGTGCAACAAACAATCTTTAAAACCAACAGTCCTTAAATTCTACATTCTTCATTTTGCATATCTCCATATCCAATCTTATGCATTCAACATTCTTCATATTCAACATTTTGCATTAAGCATTTTTCTTGCTTCATTTATGTTTTCTACATGAAGGATTTGTAATTGTTTCTGAATGTATCTTAATATTCCTCCAAGGTACACTACTACCCGAGGCTCTTGTTAGAAGATACTCCACCTCATACCGTACTTAAAAAATGAATACATTTATTATTGTACACCTTGTCCCTATTCTTGTTGGAGGTTCTTCCATTTCATAAACTTTTCCTTATAGTAGCATATGGGATAAATATGCAATTTCAAAAATTCCATTAAATTCTTCCATTTTGCAACCAGGTTATTTTTTCCTAATCTTAGTGTGTCTATAGTTATTCAACTCCAACAAAACATTGCTAGTGATCTTCACTTGAGAAAAATAACTATACTATGTTTCATTGATTTGATAAAGGCCAATTTAATCCTCTAACTATTTCTACACTATTAAACTTTTCAACATTACCATGACACTCATAAAATAAAATTGATGTTTTACTTCAACATTAAACGGGATATTGGAATATGATGAAAGACACTTGATGCATTGTAGTCGAGTAAACCCATCTTTGATATATATCCTTTGTCATGTTATTCATAAAAATCCCTTGCCACTTTTTGTTCCTACTCCTCTTTAGGCCTTGTAGTAGTGCTCCAATTTCTCAATATCCACTATGGATAATTACACTATATCATGTGTTTACCAAATACTTTAGATCTTAGACTCATATGTACAGTATCACTCATAATAGTATGCTCTTGGCCTACCCTTGTGATGATCGCTCATTTCAGAATTAGAATTATATTGCTTGTCGAATCAAAATTAGGTCCCAAGCAGTTTATTAAGTTAGTACTTACCATATTCATAAATGCTTCCATTAAAAATATGATATTGAAAAATATTTCGCTTGATTCTAATACAAAAATCAATGAATAACAATATCAAGTCCACACTCTTTTTATCATGCAAACCAAATAACCTAATCTACTTATTCCAATATCAAACTCAACACTCAAATTTTTTATACAAGTTATTTTTGCACTTATACCAAAATAAACACACACTGTAATTTTAAATGTGCAAACACAATGCTTCATTCACACATTATCCATTCATTATATTCATTCATGCATTGCAGTTTGTTTCGGTGAGATTGCCATTACTGGAAGCGAGTTGCAATTTGTTCATGTCATTGTTGACACAAACCATGGAACATTAAATAAATGTAAATTCTTTGGTTTGTATCACGATTACCCAATGTGATAGCCATCATTGGCGTACTTGAGGAAAAGGGGTGTAAGTATATGTTTTGTTGGAAATGCTTGCACATAACATTTAGCGTTCGTTCACTGCCATTACATGGTCAATTGTGATGTACCTGCAATAATTAATTAATGCAAATACACGAGATATCAGAAATAATAGAACAGAATCGCGTTTATATTGATCACGGGCCACTTCGAGGGGGCAACCTCCTTTGAGCAAGCTCAATACAATTAACTTCATGGTGCCTTCAATGACATCAACACACACTTATATACTAAGTCTATGCCCAATACCATGAGTCAAAACCATGGGACATATAATACTATGGGACGACTTACAAAGCATATGCGTCCAATACTATGGGTCAATACTATGGGCTAATATAAACTACGGATCAACAAATACTACGGGACGACTTAAAAAGCATATGCGTCCAACAACAATATACTAACATAGTAAAGAGAAGGGTTTACATAAGTTCCTAACATCCCCTCTCCCTTAGAAAAAGCTTTGTCCTCAAAGCTTTGGTTGGAGAAATTGCTGCAGAAGCTGAAGGAGTGGTTCCCCGGGTAGCATCCTCGGGTTGCATTTCAGTCCACTGACACCTTTGGAGTGTCAAGGAGGATTGCTTGGAAGGTTGTAGATGAAGAAGAACCCTGTCAGCTGCGTGGAAAATGCGCTCAGAATGGTGCTGATTGGCTTGTTGATTCAGGCGAATTCTGGCCATGTGAAGATTGTCCTGCAGAATGAGAAGAATCTGATCGCGGTTTCGAAGAACCGAGTCAATTGCCTGAACTGGGGAGTTGCTAAGGGTGTATGGAAGAAGAACTGGCGGTGTTTTTCCATAGACCACTTCATATGGTGTCCTGTGAGATGTGGTATTGTACCACCAGAGCGCTGCTAGGAAATCCATAGAAATAGTTGGCCAAAGCTGTTTAGGGATGGGCAAGGGTTTGAGCAATCCCGAAAGGAGTGTCGTTTCACCCTTGTTGACTTGGAAAGTATCATCATCAGCCACCATCTGTTGAATTGTCATTTTTAGTCCCTGCCAAAAGAAGTTACATTGTTCTTGGTCATACATGTTGCAGAACCCAGAGTGCCCTGTTGATGAAGAAGCATGGAGTTCATAGAAAAGAGAGCCCTGTTGAACATATTACACCCAATTTGGAACAAGCAGAGAAAGAGTTGTAAGCAAAACTGGGTCATCAATTGTGCAAGAAAGAGCATCTTCCACCATATTGTCTTTACCCTTCTTGTAAGTGATCACATAGGGATAACCCATGAGTTGGATAACCCATTTCAGGTGTGTTGAGGAGGAGACCCATTGTTCCAGAAAAATTTCCAGACTCGGGAGATCAGTCTTGATGCATAAATAATTCCCTAATAGGTATGGCTGCCACTTCTGTACTCCATGCAACATAGCCATCATTTCCTGCTGAGAGGTAGATGTGGCTAAATTCTTACCGGAAAGGTTTCGTGAAGGTAGCAAGCGCATTGGTTCAGCAAAGATACCTGCAGATCTATCCAAGGAAGTAGTGGAGACTGTTGATGGGTGCATCTGAATGGAATTGAGCTGAGCGATGACACCATGTGAATTCTTCTTAAGGATTTTTTCCAGGCGATGTGAACTGATGATGCAGAGAGACCCTGGTTGTAAGCCCATAAATTTGTGTTGTGCCCCATTGACTTTAAACTCCATCCAAAGTTCAGCAAAATCCCATAAGATGGGGCCAAGTGTGCGTAACCATTGAATGCCCAAAACCACATCACATCCGCCTAAGGGCAAGGCAAACATGTCAGAGCGTAGGTTATAATCTTCCATAGAGATACGCACATTGTGACACTTCCCCTTGCAAGGTAAGGTGCCCCCATTGGCAACCATGACTTCAAAGTTGGAGTAAGGATGGACAAAGCAATCAGCCTGTTTGGCAATCCGAGGGTCAATGAAGTTATGAGTGCTACCAGAATCAAGGAGTATGGTAAGAGGGAGCTTCTTGAAGCATCCCCTGACCTGCATTGTTTGTGGGGTGGTGACGCCGGTTACAGCATGGAGAGAGATCTCAGGTGGGTCGTTCGGAAATGGGGTGTCAACAGGCGGTTGTTGAATGTCGATCTGATCATCCACTGTATCCGTAGCTTCTTCACCAAGTTCTAAGGCAGGCGGAGAATCCACATCCAAGAGATAGAGCTTTTGTTGAACACATCTATGTCCCCGAGTGAATTTCTCATCACAATTATAGCAAAGCCCGTTTTCTCGGCGTGCCTGCATTTCTATCTCAGACAAATGCTTGATAGGAGTTGGTTGAGGAGAAGGCATGATGGGAGGTCGTTGGGAACCCATATTTCTGAAGGGAACAAGGGTGGGTTTAGAGCGTTGTTGAGCTGCAATCTTGTCCTCAGCCAGCTTAGCCAACCCTGGGACTTCCATCATTGTGTTGGGACAAAACATTTTGACCTCTGAGCGAATTTCATCCTTGAGACCACTTATAAAACAACTCTTGTAGAATTCATCAGATAATCCTTCTGTGTGGTTGGCCAATTTCTCAAATTCTGTCTGATACTCTCTCACTATGCCAATTTGGTGAAGTTTAGTGAGTGCTCCTGTGAAATCATCAAAAGCACTAGGGCCAAATCGTGGCAAAAAGAGTTGGCAAAAATATGTCCAGTTTGGCTCGGGATGAGCTTTGATGTACCAACGGTACCATTGAAGGGCTTCCTGTTCCAAATGAAAGGATGCAAGTGGAACTTTCTGGACATCAAAAGTATTATGCAGACTGAAATATTGTTCTGCTCGGTATATCCATCCAGTCGGATCAGTACCATTGAAGCGAGGAAAATCAAGCTTCGGCCCACGAAAATTGTTGGAAGAAGAGAACCTAGTAGCTGCAAAAGATTCTGGCTGTCGGTTATTGTTCATGGCTGCATGCTGAAGATGGAGGCTGAGAAATTTTTCATCCAGATCTTGGAGTTTGGTTTGGATGGCTGCAAGTGCTTCCTCCATGGTGTTTGCTCCTGCACGGGTGACAACCATAACCAGGTGTTTTTTTTTTTTTTTTTTTAAACAGACTGGAGCAGCTACGGCTCGGAAGGAATCTGGAACAATGCCGAATAGTTGGATCTGGAACGGCTTGCAAAATGGATCTGAAACGGTGCAGCAGGGATCGGCAACAGATGGATCTGCAACGGCGCGGAACTGACCGGCAACAGTTCTGGACAAAGGAAATTTGCAATTGGGCAACTGAAAATAGATATGGACCCCAGGTATGTGCGGCTTCCTATCGGTTCAAGGGATTCACTCGGCCACCAATGCTGTC
This sequence comes from Larix kaempferi, assembly GCA_027924585.1. Taxonomy (NCBI): domain Eukaryota; kingdom Viridiplantae; phylum Streptophyta; class Pinopsida; order Pinales; family Pinaceae; genus Larix; species Larix kaempferi. Next base: position 828,463 of record BSBM01000146.1, read on the forward strand.
TGACGGCTTGCGTATTGGGGCAGTACCCCTCACTCCACGGCTCAGGTAAAACTGATAACCGCTTGGCCACAAACGACAGCTCTTGGTTTACCTCACGGGTGGGAACTAGTCAATCAGGTAGGGGTCGTTGCCCTTTTCGCTTGGCAGATCCTCTCAATGGCCAGCTACTTCGGGGTTCCTGTGGTACTCCTCACAATGAGTTTTAGGGCTTATGCCCAAGTACTTCCCACAGTTAAGCGGATAGGGATTATTCCCAGATCCGAACCTGCAACAGAAAAAAAAATTGGGCAGAAATTCCACCCAATGTTCAAAAACCGAACCTATATTGCTTAGAATCGCTATTATAGCATGTTTCCGGAACTGGAACAACCACTCTGCTTCTACCCATGAAAGCGGAATAGAAATCTGGGCACTCGGTCAAAAGCCTTTCTCGCCGCAATTTCCGCGGCCGTCACCGAAATTCTGAAAAATTGCTGATTTTAAATCCGCAATATCTCCACATTTAGAACTCCAAATGAGATGATTTTTTTTTTGAAACTGCGTATTTTTGAAAGAGGAATTCAGATATGCAATCGGTTTCTTTTGATTTTGTGCAAAAAGTTTCAGAAAATGATCTGAAAGTCGCTGCCCAAAAAAAGAAAAAAAAATTTCCTACTTGTGCCAAGCAAAGTGCTCTGATACCAGATGTGATGTACCTGCAATAATTAATTAATGCAAATACACGAGATATCAGAAATAATAGAACAGAATCGCTTTTATATTGATCACGGGCCACTTCGAGGGGGCAACCTCCTTTGAGCAAGCTCAATACAATTAACTTCATGGTGCCTTCAATGACATCAACACACACTTATATACTAAGTCTATGCCCAATACCATGAGTCAAAACCATGGGACATATAATACTACGGGACGACTTACAAAGCATATGCGTCCAATACTATGGGTCAATACTATGGGCTAATATAAACTACGGATCAACAAATACTACGGGACGACTTACAAAGCATATGCGTCCAACAACAATATACTAACATAGTAAAGAGAAGGGTTTACATAGGTTCCTAACATCAATCTATCATGCTCCTTCTCATTCATTGAGTGATGCTACACACATAAAAGGAATTCGATTTTATTGAAATTGAATAGGGCTTCAAGAATCTTTGGCTTTGCTAGACAATGGTGCCTATACAGATTTTCTAGCTCTTTTGGTTCTCATGATCTCAGGAGTTTGGGCTACCTAGAAATAAGATGATTTTTCAGGATATTTTTATCCCCTCTCAGGTATATGCTTACAAGAGTTTGGTTATAGTCCATCGTTTCCCTAGAATGCTTGTAATAAAAAGAAGAGGATTGTAGAGGAGAGCATTGAAAAATCTAGAAGTTGGACTTATTAAGATGATACTTCACAAGGCATCCCAGGTATGGGTGGAACTGGGGGCTTATTATTATTATATGAAACCCAATTGTACAAGTTCTTTATTGGTTTTTGGAGATCCACCAACAATACAGCTAAGATCATGGCCTTGGAACTGATTTTTTTTTGGCTCCTTTAAAGGAGGTTGGGGATTCACTTCTAGTTATTGATTTTAACTAGAAGACCTCAGCATTGTTTTTAACAATATTTTATGTATCTCCATATATGAGAAACTTAACCCTCCATTTATATACGTGCATATATGAGAAACTTAACCCTCAATACTATTTTTCAATATAATTTTATACTATCCAATAAGAAAGAAATATCTTAGACTCAAATGTATACAATTTTGTATTTTGAATTTCTAGTGGAGTAACAATCCATGGGCATAAATCTATTAAATAATGTGGTTCAATTATTAATATAAATAAACTGTAAGTTTTTTTCTACCAACTTTTACATCCAATTAGTGATATAATTAAAGGAAATTTGTGTTGCAATGTGGTTTTTAACTAGTGATACAATTAAAGGAAACCAACAGGAAATTAAATCTAACTATCCATTAATTGTTAACACATTTAATAATCACATTGACTTTACTTTTGTGGGAGTGTAATAGGTATTGAATTTATGTTATTAAAAATAATTAACTTCCAAATTAAACACATTGATGGAGAACTAAAATCAAATCAAACAATAATACATTATACACACATGAAGAGAAAATTTCGGCATCGAATGGCTATACCTCTGAATTTAAGTATGAATAATTTAAAAACGTGAATAATTGTGAAGTTATAATGGTGTTGTTTTGATTTTTTCGTTTCATATTCAATAACTTTTCAATGTATTCACTTTTTTTCTTCTTAAGAATCATTTTTCAAATTTATGCATTCACTTTTTTTAATTATTTTTCTAATGTTGTGACTAAATTACTAGAATAATGTAAGAAAATGCATATCCAACTTTTATTTCTCTTCTCTTAATCTTTTTTTTGCATCTAAATGATTTTCAAATCTATGCATTCACTTTATTTTAAAGAACCTTTTTCAAATGTTGTGACTAGGTTACTAGAAACAATGAAGGACATGTATATCCATTTTAATTTTTCTTATTCTTTTATTGCATATAGACGTGTTTCATATAATCATTGTGGTTTTTTATCTATAAAGTATGTACATTTAAAAAAATTATAAATACAAAATTATTATTTAATTATATTATTATATGAGAATAAAAACATATATACTAAATAAATTAATATTAAATTTTATGAGCACAACCCAAGATTTATGACAAAGTTTAGAAACACCAATGTAAAAGTTTATGATAAAGTTTAGATTGTAAAATGATTTCAATATATTAATATATATTAATATAATAATAACAATATCATTGAAATCATTTAATACTTTTCTTTATAATTACCAAGTTCTAATTCACTAATCCACAAAATATCTTCATATTTTATAAAAATAATTGAAAATATTTCTATAACATGAAAGCAATATCTCTCTTTTTAATTTTTCCTTGCAATAACAGATCGACACCCTAAATCTATGCGAGAAGCACAACTATAAGTGTATTTGACAATTATAGGTACATTTGACAATAGGACTTGCGTTTCACCCACGGTAAAGACTATTTCGTGTATACAATTTACACTTAAAAAACATCGAGAATATATATCTTGAGATTATACCCACAATTGTAGAACCTTATATTACTTTTCACTCATAGTTAAGATCCAATCACCATTAATAAAAACTATAAACTCCCTAATCTCTATTTTTCACAAAAAATAAGTGAATTTACTTTACAAAAGGTTTTCATGTTCTAAAAAATGATTGAAAGTATTTCCATAACATCAACGCGATATCACTTTTTAAATGTTTCCTTTGGTTCTCAACCCTCAGCAGATGGAAACCTGAAACAAGGGAATTGTGTTAATCCTTGTATGGCATACTTGTCATTCCACAATGGTGTCGCAAGGAAGAGGCTCTTGAACATCTGGATGGATGTATTAGGCTTCTATTGTCTACAAGTCGTTCTGTTCCAACAAGGGTGCATGGTATGGTCAAAGTAGATCCATATTAAATACTGGATGTAAACCCAGGCATGTAGGAATGTCGAGCTGGAAATCGTTTTCGCCAATCTGTCGAAGAATATTGTACGAACCATATCGCAAAGGTTTCAACTTCTTGAATGGGCCAGTGAAGTGCTCCTTCTTGAGATGTAACCAGACCTTATCCCCAATTTTGAATGAATTAGGAATATGATGCTTGTCGTGTCAGGTCTTATCTTTCTCGATTTCTCTATGCAACATTTTGCGTGCTTGCTTTTGGATGTCACATATCTGATCTCTAAAATTGACTGCTTTATCAACTTCTCGTTGGATGTACTCGGTGTTGCTCCGCTGTGTCGAGGAGCTGATCAAGTCGATAGGCGTGAGGGATGAAATCCGTAACAGACTTCAAATAGAATCTTTCCTGTAGATTCATGTTGATCTCGGTTAGAGCTATGTTGGATGTATGGAATACTGTCATCCTATGTGTGTCGATGCTAGTGATTGTACATGCGAAGCAGTTGTACTACCAAGAAATTCACAACTTCCGTCTATCCATCAGTCTGAGGATGGAAAGCTGTCGACAATGAGACTTGTGTGTCTAGCAATTGCCAGAGGGTCTTCCAAAAGATGCCGATGAATTGGGCATCTCGGTCAGAAATAATGGTCATTGGTAAAACATAGTGTTTCCAAACATGTGTAGAGAAGAGTTGAGTGATCAGCTGCACTATCATGGTCTTCTTACATGGTATGAGAATGGTCATCTTGGAAAATCGGTCGACTACTACTAATATCCCGTCATGCCGATGTTTGGTAGTAGGATAACCCGTCAAGTAGTCCATAGAAATAGATTCCCATGGTCGACTAGGAACTGGTAGAGGTGTATACAACCCCTATCATTGATTAGGTGGCTTAGCAATGGCACAAACACGCATGATCGGATGTACTTGTTGACGTCAGATTTAAGTGTAGGCCAAAAGAAATACTTATGCAAAATAGCAAGTGTTTTGTTAGGAACCCATGTCTTTACTTTGTTAGTATGTTGTTGTTGGACGTATATGCTTTGTAAGTCATCTCGTAGTATTTGTTGATCAATAGTTTATGTTATTGTTGTTGTTGCATATGCTTGGTAAGTCGCCCGTAGTATTGTTGATCCATAGTTTGTAACGGCCCATGGTTTTGACCCATAGGATTGGCGCCCAGAATTAGTATATAAGTGTGTGTTGAGACCTACGAAGGCACCGTGAAGTTAATTGTATTGAGCTTGCTCAAAGGAGGTTGCCCCCTCGAAGTGGCCTGTGATCAATATAAAAGTGATTCTGAGTTATGTCATTTCTGCTATTTCGCATATTCTTGTTAATTAATTGTTGCAGGTGCATCACATGTTTTTGCTACTCCAAAGTGTCCTGCATTCTTGCTGTAGTGCGCATCCCAAATGAGCTACTGTCGATGCTCATCGGTTGGTACACAAACTTGTCCAAGCTTGTATAGCAAGGTATTTTTAGGAAATAGTCGGAGGTTGGGATTGATGAATTGTTAGTCTGTAACTGTCAGTAGACTGCTGAGAAGTCACTGTCGTCCTCATACAACTATGGCCAAGTGGTCGTGTCATATCCCTGCATACTCATTACTGTCAAAAGGAGAGTAATGGGTGGTTGACTGAGGCAATTTGCGACAGCATTAGCTTTACCTTTCTGATACTTAATCACCAACTGGAATTGTTGTTGGAAATTAATCCACTTGATTTGTTGGTTTGTCTGCAACTTTGATGGTGTCGGAGCGAACTGTAGAGGCTTGTGATTAGTGAGAATGGCCGTTTCCTCACCAAGGATGTAATGCCTCCATTGCTTGAGAGATTATGCAATGGAGTACAACTCTTTTTCGTATGTCGAGTCTCGTCTAACTGTGTCATTAAATGTCTTGGAATGAAAAGTGACTAGGTGACCAGACTGAGTGATCACTGCACCCAAGGCATAGTCCGATGTGTCCGTCTCAATCTCAAAGGGCTGATAAAAATCAGGTAACACAAGTACTGGTGCAGTGCAGTGCAGAGCTTATGTTGGAGCTCTTCAAAGGCTAATTGATGTGTTGATGTCCACTAAAAGAAAGTTTTCCAATTTCCCTTTGTCAACTAATTCAAGGGCTAGGCTATGTGACTAAAGCCGAGTATGAATCATCGACAGAAATTCGCCAAACCAAGAAAACTTCTTAGTTCTTGAATGTTTATGGGAATGGGCCAATCTTTGAGGATCTGTACTTTGCCTGGATCGATGTGAATGTTGACAGATTCAATTACATACCCCAAATATTTGATGTTGGTCATCGAAAAAGAGCACTTGTCCATGTTCAGATAGAGCAATGTTGCTGGAGAGTGTCGAGGACTTATCGAAGATGTCTGACATGTTCTTCCCATGATCAACTGAAAATTGATATATTGTCAAGATAGACAATAACCCATTTTCCAATGAAAGGTCAAAGAAGGTTATCCATATGCCGCATGAAGGTCGCAGGTGCATTGGTTAAGCCAAAAGGCATGACTAACCATTCAAACAATCCTTCCCTAGTTTTGAAAGCATTTTTCCACACATTTGAGGGATCGATTGGAATCTGATGGTATCTCGAATTGAGGTCGAGCTTAGGAAAGAATTTGGCACCTTTCATATAGTCAATGAGCTCGTCTATCCGTGGTAGAGTGTAGCGATTCTTTACCGAAATTTTGTTGAGAGCTCTGTAGTCGATGCACATGCGCCAAGTCCCATCTTTCTTCAGAACTAGGAGGATTGGACTTCCATAAAGAGAGGAGCTGGGTTGGGTATGACCTTCGTCGATTCATTCTTGGATCTGTCTGTGAATCTCTTCATTTTTGAGAATGGATATTTTGTAAATAGATGCATTAGGAAAAGAAGAACTAGGAACAAGTTCAATAGAGTGTTTTACCTGACAATGTTGAGGTACTCCATCTCAAGCTTGAAAGAGGTCCTAGTACTCATCGAGAATATGATCAACTTGCTGCTTCTGTCGAGAGTTGCATTGGTTCGTGACTCGACTTGTTGTTGTAATCTTCTTAGAATGTTGCGGCTTGATCATGATTGATGTGAACTTCTGAGCATGATCGATTAGCTTCTTTTTATGTTTGGCAGATATCAGTGCAATTGTCAGTGTAGGTTGATACTCTGGTATGCTGGACCATCGATTTCAGACTTTGAAAATCACCTTTTAAGGTCATGACCAATAGCTTCCATGTCTATCCCAGAGGTAAGTTTCCCAAAAATTTCATCAGCTACGGAGAGTGGTGCCATGTCGTAGAGTACTTCATCTTCAAAAGTCTTTATGAAGTAGGCAAATTTGCATTGTCGAGTGATCCAAAGTTCTTGTCCATCCTTCATCAAACCGATGTTGTAAGGCTGAGGATACAGAGTAGTGACAAGACCTAGTTTCTTCAGGAGATCTTCAGAAACGAAGTTCTTCTGGCTCCCGTTGTCCACAATCACATCCAATGGATTGCTCTGGACCCATATCCGTGTATGGAACAGGCGCTCTCATTCCTCCTTGTCGACAATACTCAAGCTTGCTGGAGTGGTCAAGGTCAAAAGGGTCATTACGTCTGGATCAGATTCTTCCACCAGCTTGTCGAACGCGTTGGAGGTCGACACTTTTGCCAAAAATGTCTTATGAGCTTTGTATTCATACGTATCATTCCAAGATGAGTGGTGGTAATCGCACCATTTTTCGGTCAGCAGTTGTTTTCTATGTTCCTTCTTATGAAAAGGATTCTTTCTGTTGTCTGGCTTTGGCGGTGTCGGTTGAGAATATTTCGACTTGTCGAAGTCGGATGGTTCCTTTTTGTTTGGTGGTCATCTTGATGTTGGCTTTGTCACAAAATGTGTTTTTCCATTCTACTTGGTTTCCAGTTTGCTGGCATAGTGGAAAGCATCCACAAGAGTATTGACAGTCAGAAATTCCATCTCTTGTTGAATGTATTGGGACAATCTGCTAACGTACTTCAAAAGAAGCAATTTCTCTTCTTCTTGGATGCCAAGTCTAGCCATGAGTCGGTAGAACTCGTTGGTTTAAATTTGTACTAATTGGTCTTTTCATTGCGTTGGCTGCTACCACTTCTTATACCGTTGCTCGAGGTATTTAGGCAGGTAAAATTCCTTTCGGATGTATTCGACGAATTTATCCCATATGTCGATGGGGTCTCAGCTTTTCTAAATCTTTGTCGAGAGGTTCTCCCAACAGCAGTGCAAAGAGGATGACATCTTTAAGGATGTCATGGTGATCTTGTTGTCTTCTGAGAGTTTATTTAGAGCGTAATAGGATTCCAATTGTAGTGCCCAATTGTTGATGGATTCCGCGTCAATCTTACCTTCAAGATTCGGTATGTCCAGGTTCATTTGCACTTTGAAGGAGTTGATTTTATTGGAGTTAGTTCTCGTCAAAGATCCTCCAGATGTTGAAGTGAATCGCATGAGAATCTCATTGAAATGGGAAAACATTCCAATTCGTTGTCGAGCCAGAGCTTGCTTAATAAGTTGTATTGTCTCATCGGATGCATGTCTATCGTCTGTTTCTTCTGCCATCTTTTGAGGTAGCATCTACTTTGATTGTTGATATTGTGAGTGAGTTTGAACCGACATAAGTCAGGTAACTTTGAGAGAAGTGTATATGCAGAAATTAAGCATGAAAACAAAATGCTCTGATTTGAGTCTGCTCTGATACCAATGATCTAGGTCGTGACTAGGAAGCATGAGGGGGACAACAGTTTGACTGAATTAGTCGGCTTTGTTATGGTGGAAGAAATTAAGAATAAGCAGGATTACACTACACAAATAAACACAAATATGCATAGACAATATGTAGGAATGCGAACTGATCTTCTATTACTGTAAACAAGCCTAAGACATGATAAGATTTCTATGTTATAATATTACACATGTTTATATAGAATTCTGAGATGCTTGAGTGCCTTCCCGTTACGGTCAGTTACAAAGAAGTTATAACGGTTCAACAGTTCAACCGTTACATTCGACTAAAAGAAAAAGAGACAATCTGTTGAGGTTCAACAGTCGTTGGTTGGATGTCGACGTTGCTTGTTGATGTCACGAACTGTGAGGTTGTTGAACATGTCAAATGTGTGAATGTGTCAAGGTGTGTCAAAGTCAAGACTCGTGAGAGTTGTGTCGAATTTGGAACCTATCGAAGCTAACCTATCGGTCTAGAAATTTGCTGAGTTGAAGTCATGTCAAAGTTGCATCAACGTCGATGACTTGCCAACTGTCATGCAGATCAAGAATGGTAATTAAAATTTGTGAGTCCTTTTGGGGAACATTCTTTTTTCAAGGTGGATCTTTTAAGTGACATGAATTTTTTTATCAAGGTATTAGATGAAATACCAAATGCAAGCTTTTGAAGAATCGTTTACTATAAATTTTATGTAATATGGTTGCATTTATTCAAGGGGAGCTTTCTAAAGGTATTAAACACCTTGGATTCATAATTAGGCCCAATAATTATTGTAAGGTGTAGTAGCTTTGGCTAGTTGGAATAATTGAAAAAATGATTCAATTCTAGTAAAACAGTTTCCTCTCGAGCTGAAAAATTGGTCTTCGTTAAATTCATCCTTGAGGAAATATTGGTGTATTCGAATTTACTCATGCATATTCTCAAAGGCATCTTAAATCCAATTCGTAAGATTAGTTTTAATTATCTTTTGTGTGGTAGTCAGGAATATAGAGATCTTTGTATGGCTGCTCGATCATTACGACATTTTTATTAAATTGAATTTGTGGAAGGAAATTATTATTGACAAATATCTGCAATCTAGATCCATATTGGATTGGATTATAAAGGAACATAAACCTATTGTTGGTGTCTCCAACCACTCGAAGGCACCCTCCTTATCCTTTCCCATTATTGGAAAGTATCTTGAATGGAAAGCTTGTAGAGGAACTATAGTGAGAGTTAGGCTTGATTCAATCATTTGTTACAATAGGGATATATTTTTATCGGCTCAAATGGTAAATTTTCTCTGAGATAAATGTAAGGAAACTTTTGCAAATCTAACAGGTCTGGATTCAAATACTATTTGGTATCAGGGTTGTCAATAAGAATACCAGTCAGGGCTTCTTGAGCAATGGAAACCAATTTGGCACCTATTCGTCTATCCTCATTATTTTGCTCATATTCATACCACATATCAAATTATGAGCCTATGTGGGTATACAACTTTACAAGAGGTTATTATTCCTCCAAATGTGATTACCAAGAAATGGTTGAAGGTAGAGCTACCCCAACATCCTTGTGGTGGAATACCTTATGGAAACTTCATGTGCCACCCAAAACTATTATAGCTATGTGGTTGATACCCAAGGGGAATATGCTAATGTGGGATGTGCTACAAAAAAGAAACTTTCGAGCAGGATGGGAATCTGGTACTTATGTAATGAAAGTAGTTAAGATATATCCCACTTACTTATTCACTTTAAATTTTCATCTTCGATGTGGACTAATATAATTGGGGTGCTCAAAATTCCAAGTACATGGATTTAGATAGTGTTGAAGGGTGTATGGGGATATGGTTTTCTTGTAGAAGGTTCAAAAACTTCCATTCACTTCCGTTTCTAGTTTCTTGGAGTATATGGACTACTCATAATTTGGCTACTTTTGAAGGTAGAATTGTTCTTCACGAAGTGGTCATTATTAGGGGTGTTAATATTTTTAATATTTATGTTGATATTGTTCTTCCTCATACTAGTTGGTCAATTTGCATGGTGGATATTGACCAACATGCACCATGGGACTATTTTAATGGGTCCTCTCATGGCCAGGACTCCTCTTGTGGCTAAGGGGTTGCAATTTATACTAATCCAAAATGTTATTATACATTCAAGGCTAATGTGAAGGCGAGGTATAAGAAATGGGATGATTTTTTATGTATTCTTTTACTTTTGAAGTTTTTCCATTCTTGGAATATTCCTTTGTCCTTAGTATATGGTGACTCTTTACTTGTTATATGATGAATGAATCAAGAACCTCATGTCTAGAGTATAAATCTTCAAGATCTATCTCAATAGACTTTGGATATTGTTAGTACCAATATTTTTCAGTATATAAAATACCTCTTTCAATTTCCATAAGGCGATCTTCCCAGTTTATTTAGACCTCAAGAGCTAAATAAACCAAATAAAGGGTGAGCATGAGCTTCAACATCACTAGAGGCTAGCCATCAGGGGCCTGGCGAAGAACACTCAAGTGTTAGAAATGATAATCCATTAAATCGGGATAGATCTGGAGGTCTAGAGACCGGGTGCGCCCATAAGATGCAAGCCAGTTGAGGAAAAAGGGTGTACATTGATGTATGGGGAACCATGGGACAGATCAATGGTGGCGATCTAAAATGCATCGATAAGATGCACTCTCCTAAAAAGTGAGATGAGGGTGCATCGCCCTCAAAACCACTGAGGACACGCCCCTGACTCTTATTGATCGTGGCTTCTAGAGAGTAGTTTTCTTATATCGTCTTTCATCTGCGCATTACCACTCTAGGAAACTTGAGGTGGTATTCACCCGTGATGAGACATAAAACATGGTACAATTTTTTCTGTCCCCATCTGCCATCTATCGAGTGGGTCTCAAAACCATTTCACCCTCGTATAGTCATTTGTAGGATCCAAGCTGGAAAATTGCACTCCCAAGAGAATAAAAAAGATATTTTCCCTCTTTTTAAAATCATTTTTGTTTCATCTGAAACATGATCCTGACAAGAAATCATGTACCATCCTATCATGTGCACAAAGTTTACCAATACACATTAGTGCCTGAACTGTTCCACATCAGCTACCATACAACGTCTGCGTATTTTTCTAGTTACTATAACGCATCCTTCCTGCTTATACCTTTGCAAGTTTCATTGTTTGAGAAGCCCTAAATTTCTCTAATTTTACCCTAAAACCAGTGAAACTACTGAATCAAATATTTACCAAAATGGATTCTAAACCTAAATTTAAGTTCCGAAAGCCCCGTTTCTTAGGAGAGGAACACGTCTACGACCATAATCACCAATTTAGACATGAATGAAATGATTAGAGAAGCTAAATCGCTTGCTTTGGCTAACAAAGACAAGCTCAACCTGTGGAAATCCAATATTGCTCGAACCATATTCCCTGTGTCAGTAGTTTTTATTGAGTTTGTAAGCCAGTGTTCAAAGCACTATTTTGCCACTAAAAGAGCAATTATTTCCTCAGGTATGTCAAAAACCCACTGTTACATCATTCTAGATTCACTCAAACAAATGTTATGCATTCCCGATTCATTATCCCCTTACCCATTCAATGAGAAATCCCTATCAAGTGCCTTCCATAATCTTGGGTCATATGAGCATCACAAATTTTTGTCTCAATATTTGGATCCATGCATTCCCATACCTACCATTCCACCTCCTTATAGTATTGCAGTGTTCTTTGAGAATTCCAAAACCTCTATTTCTATCCTTTGTACTATTGTAGGCCTGGAGAATGACAATTTTGTAGATGAAGTCAAGTTAGGGATACTACTCAACTTGACTACAGAACCTGGTAAAATCCCTCCTCATTTCGACCTTTGTAGTCATTTAGCATAAATAATACATGAGTAATTGGAAGAGTTTCCTACCATTGAATATTTTAGATATCCATCCTACTTGTTCTTTATGTTTTTCTACCAAAGTTATGAGAGTTTCAAACATTTAGTTTTGAGGACAAGCAGTGACAAAGGAATCCAAATCCTATTTTATGAATGGTCTGAGCTAGTCCTAAGGAGGGTTGATAATTCTAATTTTTCAGATTTCATAGATCAGGTGATGAGTATAGCCTACACTTTGATTTTTGCAGTCCACCTCCAAGGATGCTACCAGAAAATAAGAAATGCTACAATTTACATCTGATGTTTAGACAGGAGACCGGTTCCTCTATGAGGATCATACAATCATGATATATTATGGTTTTGAAGAAGATATATACAACTTTCCCACTTTCCTGACTTCAAGGATTTTTTCCATGGAGTATGTAAGGAAAATATTTTCTTCAAATGAGTTGTATTTTAGACACTTCAGGGAGCACAGATCCTTTTTACTACCAAAAGAGATAAGACCTCTCATCATAAGAGGGTTGAACGTTTCTCAATATGTAGAAGGATATTTGAATAAGCTTAATATTGAGAAGGTTGAAAAAGCATCCTATGATCCACATCAAATTATCTCAAAAGCAGAGGCTAGAAAACAAAAAATTCAGCCTACATATGTGATGGTAAAACTATTTGGGAAAAGATAACCAATAAGGAAACATGGGAAGAGGTCTAGGAAGATTTGAAAAGAAATGAAGAACATGAAAAAGAAGCACAACTAATAGGGGAAGAAAAGAAAAGCTGAAGAATCCTTGGGAATGGATATTGATGAAGTTGAATAGGGCCCAAACCCAAAGAGAGACATAGCAGAGGCTGAGGGAGATGAACAAAAATTAATAGAGGCACAAGATTCAGTTCATATCCCAAGAGAAATAAATGAATTAATAGTAAAATCAATACTTCCAAGAGGGCCTCCTATTGAGCATACCATTTATCCTTCCATAGAATTCACTATCCCTCAAAAGATGCAAGGATAATACTTAGTAGAGCTGGTTCCTGTGAAGACAGATCTCTAGTCTTGTTACAAAAATATCAAAGAGATAGTAATAAGAATGGTAAGGGAGATGAGACAAGAAATCCCAACTACATAAAGGAGACTGATCTCAGTTCTTGATTGTCAACAAGATACTTTTAGGTTTTCCATACTTGAACTTAAGGGACTCAAGCCTGTGAAATTGAGTGATTGGAGAGATGAAGAGCATACTATCAATTCCAAAGATTTTGGAAAGGTTGATAAACTAGAATTTTACAATCGCGCCAATGATATGATATGCACTGAAATAGTCAAATAAAAAAAAGAAGAAAATAAGCTCGAGTTAGCCCTATAAAAATTTGAAAATCTATATAAAATGTAAAAATGGACAACCAAGGATAAAGAAATAATTAATAATTCACTAGAAGCAAAGCTAGTGGCACTCTTAGTTGATCCATTAGATGGATCCAAAATTAAATCACTCATTGAAAAGAAAGAAATGAGATAGCTACTTTAAAAAAGAAACTAAAAATGCCTACAACAGATCCAGTTCAAACTGAAGAGCTGAAACAGGTTCAACACAAATTATCAAAATAGTTAGATCCATGATAATGAAGCAAGCCTATGTTCTTAGAATGAAAGATAACATTAAGTAGTTGAAAAATGAAATAAGTAGCTTTAAAGCTTTATTCAGGGATGTGATAAGTTTGGGAATTCCTTCCTCATGGGATGGTAATGGATATTCTTACCCTAAGGATACTTATAGAGAACATCTGGATCATAAGAGGGAAGGGATACCCCCAAAACTTTTGGAAGGAGAAATTGATGGAAATCAAGCTATAGACAAAATCAGAAGCTGTTTTCAAATCTCGATTGGGATTAAAAATATTGCCAAAAGATTGGGACCAATCTCTTATGAAAAGACAACAAATGAAAAAAACTCTTTGGAGTATCTAAAGGCACACAAAAACCCATTGGTAAAGGAGTGGTAGATGGCAATACAATATCAAAAATACATATCCCCCCCTAAGACATCAACAAGGAAACCTTCAGTCCAATCTTCTAGTCAACAACGTAGTCAAGTAGCATGTCAATTATCAGCACAGGTACCAGCACAATTTGCAAGTCAACCAACCCCAATACCTTTTATGCCACATTGAGGACTTGCTAATTTCCAAATGATTTATCAAATGGATCAAGTAGGCATACGTCACATAATACCAATGGGGCAGTTTCCTAGTCAGCCAAACATCTACATGAGAGGTAAAAAGAAGACCACCGGCAAAAGAAATTAAAGCTTCTATATTCAACGAGGAAATTTGAAAGAATGTGAAATCCAAAATGTAAAAAGTAAAAAGTAAATCAAAATTTGTTACAAAATAGTTAGAATGTTACACACATAGTCTATATAATGTAGCTCGTATTCAGTCATTAAAGGCTAGCAATTTTAGAATAGAGGTAGTCTAGTTTTGTAGAGTCGATGGTCAAATTTTTCCTTGTAATATTCTTTGTATGAGATTAGAGATACAAAATTGTTTCAAAGAAGTTGTTCATCTATTATGAAACTCCATTGTTACAACATCTATGCATGTATGTGAGGATTCATGAGATAAATATAAACATGATCTAGTATATTTGGGTCCATTCTAATGTCGATGATGCTTGTTGTGACTAAAAGTTAAAGGTTATAATTGAGACTCTTAAATTGTGTTTTCCTCTGCTATTACCTTTGGATATTCCATGTTGATTCAGTAGTACAAGGAATTTCATGTGCATATTGTACACATAAATGTCTTGTTGCACTCTCTTTATACTCATGTTTTCCTTCTAGTTGTGTAATAATTGTTGAATTCCTTATTTTGAGGCTCAGTACATTCATGTCAGCTTTGATTTAATAAATATTCCTCTACAGGAACTTCTTGAATAACCCTAAGAATTTCATTTGTTAAATTCGCTATCATATTTCCATATATTCTGTGACAATCTATAAATTTCCTCTGCAATTTTATCTTTACATCTGGAAAAGTTGTTCATAATTTTTGTCATTAAAAGTTTTCAAGAATGAAATCAAACTACATCTTATATTAGATATGGCTCTAATATCTATAAAATGTGAGCTTCTATCATGCCTAGGCGTATTCTATTTCAACCTAGTCTACCTCTGGGACTAACGTGAAAAATGGTGACCATACTGGGGACCGCATGTGAAAAAAATATTTCCCCTAATACAAAGTTAAAGATGATCTAAGCTCTGTGTGGTGAAGCAGAGCATATATTTTTGGTTGAATCTCACTTGCTGACTTCATTGGATCAAATTGGATCCTAATAAAAGACATACAAGATCGAATCCTTAGTCAAAGGAGTCTTGGGGATTTCCTGATTCTCGAACTCATTGGAGGAACACCGGTTCATATCAAGGGAGAGGTATTCTTCTTTTTAATTCATATCTGATATCTCCTCTAGTAGATAATCAAAAAAGACTTGAGGATTTAAATAATTCTAAAAATATGCATAATATTCCTGAAACTCCTCTAAATCTAGGACATGGAGTTCCACCCCCTGCTGTAAATTCTTGGATAGCTACTATATTTGTCCCTTTGAACCTGCCAAAAAATCTTCATGACATGCCTGATAAATACCTTAATATCTTACCTAAATTTGATGGAAAAAATGATATCATAGTTGAAGGTCATATTGCTAAGTTTCAATATTTTATAGATAATCTTCTCTTTGAGGAAGATGATGTATATATGAGACTTTTTGTACAATCTTTAGAAGGTGAGGTAAGGAAATGGTTTAGAGCCCTGCCATCTAGTTCTTTAAATTACTGGCTTACTGTAGAGAAGGAATTCATGAGACAATAGGGGGGAGGAGACCACTTATATTACCTAACCTTGTTTGCATCTTTGAAAAAGAAAAATGGAGAAAATGTGAGTGAATTCAATAAAAGTTTCAATAAGATTTATAATAAAATTCCTCAAGATATTAAGCCTTCACAAGTTGTTGCGAAAGTTACCTATGCAGGAGCTCATGAATTTGGATTTGCCATGATTCTTAGAGAAAGGAGGCCCACTAATATTTTGAAAATGAGAGATGATGCTCTTGACGTAGATGGAAACATGATATCCTTGAGCAAGTTAAAACACAGACAATATGTTGATAAAAAGAAGCCTATAGATGAAGCTAGCATTTCAGATAAAAATAGAGAAAATCAAGATGAAAAAATTGAGGAGATATCAAATACATTAAGAGGATTATAAAATAAAATTACATGGCTTGAGGTAGATGGAAACAATCAGTACAGAAACCCTCAAGGTATGGGATTGAGAAATACAAATCAATATAGAAGACCTTTTAACCCTCAAATCGTAAATCGAGACAAGAGAAATTAAGATCTTCCAATGCAACCACTTGTGAGAACAAATGATGCAGATCATGTGGTGGATATGCGTCCAAAGGAAGAATATATTGAGCCTCCTGAATAAATCCTTTGTATAAATTATAATAACGATATGATGCATCTAACTCAAGGGGAATATGAGAGATATTGTAAGATGATGAATACCAAAATGATCTCAAAGCACAAAAAAGGTAATTTCTAAGGCCAAGAAATTTATTTGGAAATCAACCTCAAAATTTTGTTCCTAA
Organism: Larix kaempferi; assembly: GCA_027924585.1. NCBI lineage: Eukaryota > Viridiplantae > Streptophyta > Pinopsida > Pinales > Pinaceae > Larix > Larix kaempferi. The sequence continues at coordinate 845,230 of BSBM01000146.1, forward strand.
AAGATTGGCTAAAGAGCCTAGAAACACCAAAGCTATTGACGATTGTTTCCCTGCTGAAAATACTCATATTGACCAAATTAAATCGGATGCTCATCCTCGCTAGGAATTATGTTTACACCGCCTATTTTCCAAAAGATAGTTGTAATCCTTCACCCTGAAAAGAAAAAACCATACAAATCCTCTCAGCCTTTTGATTTTGAACATGAACTGGGCAATATTAAAATTCCTATCCCACTGTCAAAACTTGCTTAAAACCCTGTGTATTCTAAACAAATTGAGAAGGTTCTCAAGCTAAATAATTCCAACCCCTAGTCGGACAGTCTAAATATTGTTGATGAAATCCCTACTATTGAAATTGGACATGTTGTAGAAGATGAAAATAATGAATATACACCTCCATTTTATATAACCTTGAGTTTGCATGAAATTTTTTTACATAATTGTATGCTAGATTCGAGTGCCTCTCACAATTTGATTCCAAGGGAAATTATGGAAGAGCTGGGATTTGAAATCACTAAGCCTTACCATGATTTATACAACTTTGATTCAAAACCAACGAAATAAGTGGGCATGATAAAATATATGGTAGTAACCTTAGCTCAGTTACCATCCAAAAGTATCCTGCTTGATGTGGTAGTAGATGATGTACCTCCAAGGTATGTTATGTTTCTGTCAAGAATATGTGCTAAACGAATGGGAGGGGCAATGCATATAGACATGAAGTATGTGATTGCACCATTGTTTGCAGGTGAAACAAGGATACTGCGTAGAGAATCTAGATATGCTTACATACTCAGGAACTGTATAGAGAAGACATGGGTTGTTGTATGCTAATTGTAGGAGACAATTATGAAAAAGAAACTCCTGCACTTATGGAAGTAAAGAATGTAAGTCAGGCACAAGATCAGATTTGGGAAATGCATTTTGATGGATCTTCCACTAAAGATGAAGTTGGAACTGGAGTAATACTTACTTCCCCAAGTAAAGAAGATTTACCATTGTCTTTCAAATTGAATTTTGAAACTACTAATAATGTGCATGAATATGGGGCACTCATATTGCATTTAGAGGCATCCAGGAGGATGGGAACTAAACATATTTATGTTTATGGATACTCGGAACTCATGTGCAACAAATTAGAGCGATTTATCATACCAAGCATCCTAGGCCTATAGAAATCAGATGTGGGATCTAATAGAATTTTTTTTCCAAGATTTCAATATCACAACCATCCCTAGATAAATGAACCAAAGGGTAGATTCATCGGCAATAGTAGAAAGCACATTTAATCCTCCCAGGGAATTCAAATTAAGACATGGAGTTGAAATGGTTTACAGACCTTCTATCCCCGATAATACAAACCACTGGAAGGCATTTGAAGATGACCAAGAAATCAAGAGTTTTTTAGAATTAAATGATGAATTTTCCGCCACCTATATTGATCAAGATTAGGGTATAGATGAGAGTGCAAACATTCAAGAAGAGGAAGATGTATATATAATGTTAAACCACAAAATAGAAGATCATAAAATTATACATCTGAAGAATAAATGCATACCTAAAGGAATAGTTCCTTTAGAAAGGTTATTTGATAAGAATGATGTTCCCCATAACCCCACCATTCAACCAAAGGAATAATATGTGGAAGAAGTAAATGTTGGCACTCATGAAGAACCTAAGAATATCAAGGTCTCAAAATTGCTACCTGCTGAAATGAAACAGAGATACATGAAGCTTTTCAAGGAACACATAGATTTTTGTGCATGGATGTACGCGCATTTGAGGACCCATGATACTTCAATAATTGATCACAATTACCCTCTGAAACTTTGAACAAATCCTTTTAGGTAGAAAATTAGACAAACAAATCCTGTTTTACTTTCCATTATAGAAAAGGAAGTGAGAAAATTATTAGATGCCAAAATAATAATTCCTTTGAGATACTTTGAATGGGTTGCTAATTTGGTCCATGTCAGAAAAAAGAAAGGAGAAATCAAACTCTGTGTTGACTTCAGGAATATTAATAAATTTTCCCTCAAAGACAATTACCCTTTCCTCAAAATGGACCAAATTTTGCAGAAAGTGGTTGCAGCAGACGAGATATCCATGATGGATGGATTTTCGGGATACAATCAAGTATGCAAGAGTAAAGAAGATAGAGAGAAAACAACATTCAACACCCCATGGGGAGCATTTATGCATGATAAAATGCCATTTGGATTGATGAATGTAGGTGAAACCTTGCAACGTACCATGGATATAACATTAATTGGAGAGATAGATAAATTCATAGTTATATATCTTGATGATATGACTCTGTTTTCTAAAAATGATGAGGAAAATCTATCTCACTTGTATAAAAATTTTAAGAAATGTAGAAAATATGGCCTCTCTAAATCCAAAGAAGTCTAGTTTTGCTTTGGTAGAGGGTAAGTTGTTAGGACACATAGTATCAAAGGATGGGGGAAATTTAGAAATACTAAAAGGGTGGAAGCTATACAAGCACTTGAATCTCCTAGAAATAAAAAATAAGTGCATTCATTAATAGGTAGAATAAATTTCTTAAGGAGATTCATCCCTAATTTGGATGAATTGATTAAAACCATTACCAACATGCTCAAAAAAGATAATGATGTAAAATGGAATAAGGAAGAAAAATAAGCATTTGAAACACTGAAGAAGGACATTGGATAAATGATCGTGCTAATCAATCATGATTATAAGCTATTTCTAATATTTTATTTTTCCTCTCCCCACACAATTGCAGCTAGAATTTACAAAAGAATCATGATGGTCATGAAAAACCCATAGTATTTTTTATCAAAGCTCTTAGGAATGTTGAATTGAAGTATACTTCCATGGAGAAACAAGCATATGCCATGGTGAAAGCCCTGAAATCTTCTAGGTGTTATGTTTTACATTCTCAGATAATTGCATATGTTCCCCAAAGCATAGTAAATGATATTCTGTGTTAGACTAACAACGAAGGTAGGAGGGTCAAGTGGATTACAAAAATTCAAGAATATGATTTAGAGATTAAAGCAACAAAGCTGGTAAAGGGCCAAGGATTGGCTAAACTACTAGTGAAATCAAACTGTGAAGCATTGGACTAAAACATGATTTAAGAACTTACAGTAGAAGAAAAGCTAAAACATATCCAAGATTCTTAGATTAATACAATGAAGGTAAATCCAAAATTTGAAGAATTTGACTGGTATGGAGACATTGTATACTATTTGGTAATAATGGAATCCGTAAATTACCTATCCAAATCACAAGCTATATCTCTGAAATTACAAGAAGTTAAGTATTACATATTGGATGAATATCTGTATTGGAAAGATCCTCAAGGGATATTGTTAAATTGTGTAATTGAAGATGAAACAGAAGGAATTATCACAAATTTTCATAAATTTGTTTGTGGAGTCCACCATGCTTGGAGAGTTACAACTTACAAAGTTTTGAGAGCTAGGTATTATTGCCCAAAAGTATTTGCTAGTGCAAATCATATTGTAAGGGCCTGCATTGAATGCTAGATGTTTGCAGGAAAACAAAAGTTGAAGCCTTCACTTTTGAGACCTATCGTCACTTCAACACCTTTTCAATACGAGATTTAGATTTCATTGGAGAAATAAATCCTAACTCCAGTAACAAGCACAGATGGATTTTAACTGCTACTCATTATTTCAGAAAGTGGGTGGAATCCATCCCCACGAGATTGAAAAATGAAAATGTGATCATGAAGTTACTAAAAGAAAACATTTTCATAAGGTTTTGGTTCCCCAGAAATATTGTAACTGACAATACTTATGCTTTCAGATCTGTCAAAATGGTAGAATTTTGCCAAAAATATAACATCGAGTTAGTTCATTCTACTTCCTATTATCCTCAAGGGAATGGTTTGGGTGAATCATCTAAAAAAATATTTCTCGGGATCATTAAGAAGAGGGTGACAGAGAACAAAAAAACATAGTATGTGAATCTCATGTATTCTTTATGGGCCGATAGGATAAGTGGCAAGAGGTCAATTGGTACATCTCCTTTTCAGTTAGTATATGGAAAATAATCAGTTTTTCCTATCCAACTAGGGTTTCCGGTATTAATACTAATTCAATATGATACATAAGGGCCAAAGAATATGGTTAGAAGGATGTATGAGTTGATTTAATCACATCAGGAGAGGCAACAGGTAAACATAAAATTATAGGAACACTAGAGGTGGATTAGAAAAACCTTCTGTTACATCATTCCGGATTCACTAAAATAGATGCTCTACATTCCCGAGTCCTTATATCCCTACCCTTTCAATGAGAAATCCATATCAAGTGCCTTCCATAATCTTGGGCCATATGAGCATCACTAGTTTTTGTCTCAACACTTGGAGCCGGGCGTGGCAATACCTATTGTTCCTCCTCCTTATAGTACTGTAGTTTTCTCTGACAATTCTAGAACATATATTTCTATCCTTTGTACTATTCTAGGCCTGGAGAATTACAATTTTGTAGAAGAAGTAATTTTAGGTATACTACTCAAGATGACTACAAAACCTATTAAAATCTCTCCTCGTTTCGACCTCTATAGTCATTTAGAAGAAATAATACATGAGCAATTTGAAGAGTTTCTTGCCATTGAATATTTCAAATATCCATATTTCTTGTTCTTTATTTTTTTCTACAAACATAATGAGAGTTTCAAGCTTTTAGGTTTGACGACAACTAGTGAGAAAGGAATCCAAGTCTCGGTTAATGAATGGCCTGAGCTAGTTCTAAGGAGGGATTATAATTATATTTTTTTATATTTCACACACCAAGTTATGAGTATAGCCTATAATTTGATTTTTGGCAGTTAACCTCCAAGGATGCTTCCAGAAAATAAGCAACACTTACAATTTACATCTGATGTTTAGATAGGAGACTGATTCCTCTATGACAATCATAAATTCATAAGAGTTTATGATTTTGAATAAGAACCATACAAGCTTCTCACTAATTTACCGAATCCAAGGATTTTTTCCAGGGAGTATGTAAGGCAACGATTTTCTTCAAATGAGCTGCATTTTAAACATTTCAGGAAGAACATATCCTTTTTATTACCAAAAGAGATAGGACCTCTCATCATAATAGGGTTGAAAGCTTCTCAATATGTAGAAGGATATTTGAATTAGATTAATCTTGAGAAGGGTGAAAAATCATCCTATGATCCAAATCAAATTATCTCAATGTAGATATTGGAAAACAAAAATTCAACCTACATATGTGAGGCCAAAACCCTTTGGAAAAATATAGTCAATAAGGAAACATGGGAAGAGGTCCAGGAAGCTTTGAAAAGAATTGAAGAACAAAAAAAATAAGCAAAGCTAATAGGGAATAAAAGAATAGTTGAAGAAGCCCAGGGAATGGATATTGATGAAGTTGAACAGGGCCCAGATACAAAGAGGGTCAAAAGAGAGGCTAAGGAAGATGAACATGCATTAGTAAAGGCACAAGATTCTGTTTAGATCCAAAGAAAAATAACTAAATTAATAGAAAAACTAAAACTTCCTAGAGGGCCTTCTATTAAGTATACCAGTTATCCTTCCATAGAATTCATTATCCCTCAAAATATGCAAGGATCATCCTCAGTGGAGTCACTGCCTGTGAAGATAGATCTCCAGTCTGGTTATATAAATATCAGAGAGAGAGGAATAAGAATGGTAAAATAGATAAGACAAGAAATCCCAACTGCAAAAAGGATATCGATCTTAGTTGCTGACCATCAATAGGATACTTTAGGTTTTCCATACTTGAACCTAAAGTACCCAAGCCTATGAAATTGAGTATTTGGAGAGCTGCAAAGCATACCATCAATTTCCAAGAGTTTGGAAAGATACTGTTGGAGGGGCCTAGGTCGGCCTGTCGACTAGGCCCTCCCCCTGAGCATTCTGTAGCATATGTCGACAAGTCGCGTCAACTAGTATGGGTCAGGTCGGTTGGATAAACCGACAGATGGTTATGTAACTGTATCTGCACATATATATATCTAGGTCGGTGAACCGATAGACTAGTAGGTTGGATAAACCGACAGACAGTTATGTAACTGTATCTGCACATATATATATATCTAGGCTTGTGAGTCAATAGATTAGTAGAGATTGATTCTATCATTGTGTTCTGCTATTGCTGGATAATACAAAGACTATTCTCTCTATCTGTCTCATCTCTTGTATCTGTATCATTGTGTATGCTTGCTTATATTGTGTAATGTATCTATGATAACTATGTGAACCTCAGGATTACATCTAATGCTTGCTTATATTGTGTAATGTATCTATGATAACTATGTGAACCTCGGGATTACAACATCTAGTTCCGTTGCCGGGATAGTAGACAGAGAGGAAAAAATGGGTTGTTGGATGACCATCTCGCACCAGTTAGGACATAATATCGGAATGTTTGCAATGAACATATTCAAGGCGGAGTCTTCTGTGACAGGGGGAATAGGTAATGCTAAAAGACTTCTTTCTTATTCTACTGTAGTTGGGGAATGGGGGGGGGGACTGGATGGTTAGATCAACATCAGGTACGACTGAAATTTTGGGTCTCTTAATAATGATTTGCGAGGATGGGTACTTATCTTTTTCTAAGAACTTTCTAAATTGTTCTTCGACTGGCAGTTTATACTTTGTTGCATCTTCGAGGATTTGGGTAGCGTTGTCGTATAACTCAATTTCATCTGTTATCGATGGTTCTTGAATTGTTACTTGTCTTTTCCCTTTTCCTTTTGTCAATATTACTCGGTTCTGTCGGGCTGTGACGATTTCGGCTGCTACCTTCTGGATATTATCATCTATCAGAAGATGTTCTGGATTGTCAGATTTTGTATCGCTGTTCGACTACTCCTCGACTTCTATGTTCGGATTCTGGTTGAGTGCTAACATTCTGGTGCTAGGTGTCGGCTTGGGATGATAACTGAAAGTGTTCATGTACAACCAACTTTCATATGCTTCTTCTTGTTCCATGTCAGATAGAGGTTCGACATATTTGACATTGGTTTTCATGGCTTGTGCCGAAATGGGTAGTACTTGATTAGATTGATGGGTTAATTCTGAGAAGATTTCGCTTACTGAAGGGTAGTAGTTGAGTCATTTTGCTAGACCTGCTACTCCTTCCTTGTACCATACTGTTGTGTCGTCCAAAGATAGTTGGATGTGGGATGTCGGGGGTAGGCTTCGATGGACGTTTTGTGGTACCCTCCATCTTGTTGTAATTTCTTTAAGGTCAGTAAACCATGCTTCAAGCCAAATCTTGACTATTGTAGGTCCATGTTGGTTTGTTCCAGGTGCAAAACAACTAAAGTTTTCCATAAGGACGAGTTGGACTTCAGCAAAATTTTTGTTTCCTTTTTGTCGAAAATGGGTCATGGCAATCCAAATGAGTATGGATGGGTAGCGAATGCTAGCTCCCTCGTCCTGGCACTTCTGGCATGAATATTTGAGAATGTTGGCCAAATAATCTACCCAGTTGTATACCTTGCCGTTCATAGCCATATTTTTAATAGCTTCTAGCATTTCAGGCTTCAGGTCAGAACCTGTACCTGTCCGTGAAAGTGCATGTGATACAATCTTGGTGGCAGTTTTGTAATTGCAAAATACAATCTGACTCACGACTATACCTCATGAATTCTTTCCAGTAGGAGAATCAACAAACTCGTCAATCAAGTCTGCACCTGAACTTGTTGGTACAACATCTCCTTTATGTGAAAGACCGGTAATTGTGTGGATGATTTCACCATTGATTTCGACTGAAACATCAAGGTAAAGCTTGCCGTTGTGGTATCTACTAATGATGAACTATGCAATGACTTCCTTCAATCCTCCAAAATTATCCAATGAGGGTGCCCTCAGGTAGTGCAGGATTGTAGCTGTCTGCAACCGTTTTGCTTCCTCTCTCCAGTGACAATTTGATTCCTTTCCCCAATCTTCAACACTTCTCCATGCTTTCTTCCAAGTGGGTTCCACTGCCTTTGCATTCCGAATCAACTGGAGTCTAGTTTCCAGTGGCGTCTGTTCTTTCTCCAATTCTCTAACTGATGTTGCGGCGGCTCTACTAGCGGTTAAAGTTTTTCGAGGATCCATGGCAGATTCACAGTGCAAGGTTGTGAGACTAGTTTCAGTAGAGTTAGGGAATTCTGTTTCTTGGAGGTCAAGTTCTCGGCAGAAGAGTAACCAAGAATCCTCGAGCTCCGTATTTATGGCGGAACTACTCGGCACAGGTGGACGAGACGTAGAGGCCTGTATTAATGGCTGATGTGATGGGGTTATTAAATTAGGCTAGCTAGATATCGGTGCTTCGTCAGGTGCATTACTTTTGGCGGTGCGATTATCTTTAGCCTTTATTGCTTTGTCATCATGATGCTGCGACATCTCGTTCGTTGTGTTAGGTCGACGGGTTTCTCTATTTATGTTTGGTTGGTCCGAGCTCCAATACTTCTGCCGTGTCGGATTTTGTTCTGTAAACCGTCGATGTTCTTGTCAGTGTCTGTAATATCGATGGTTATGCGTCGGACTTCTTTCTATATTGTTTCCTTGCTTCCTTTGCCATTCTCTCATCATTTCTGCTTTTTGCCACGATCTTCTTTTTGGTTGATTGCTTTATAGTACTCTCGTTCGGTTATTTCTAACTTTTTTTTTTTTGTTCTCAAGTTCATGTTCATGATTTATATCTTTTTAGTTTCGCGTCACTTACGACTTTCTTGAAAATATCTCCTTGTAATGTTTTTAGTTGGACTGAGCCATTAGGATTTAACTTTTTGATGATGTAGGGTCCCATCCATTCTGTATGCAACTTTTTTGGTTTCCCTTTTACTCTACTATTATATAGGAGTGCTAAATCTCCAACTGACAGATTATTTTGTTTGATATTTCTATCATGCCACACTTTCTGTTGTTTTTGTACTCTCTAATGTTCTAATGCCAACTGTCGACTTTCATCCAGTTTCAACAGCTGTAATAGCCATTCGTGTCGAGTATCTTCAATGTCAATATGTAGAGCTGTTGCAATGGTCAGTACTTGTTGTCGAAAATGTAATGGGATGACAGCCTCTTGCCCATAGACAAGTGAGAATGGTGTTTGTCCTGTCATTTTCTTATATGCTGTTCTATATGCCGAAAGGACAACAGGTATTTTATCATCCCAGTCATCCTTCTCTATATTGCAGATTTTTGTCAGAATGATTCTACTGTGTCATTCGACTGAGGATGATATGCTGTGCTTATTCTATGATCAACTGCAAACTCCTTAGTCAATGCCTTAATGGTTTTACATACAAAGTGTGTACCTTGGTCACTTATCAATGTTATGGGGCATGCAAAGTGTGTTATGATGTTTTCATAAATGAATTTAGCAGCAACTTCACTTGAACATGTTTTGACTGGTTCTACTTCTGCCCACTTGGTAACATATTCGACAACATTAATAATATACTGAGCACCTGTTCATCTTCCCACTACTGGAAATGGTCCAATAAAATCAATAGCCCATATTTCAAATGTTCGGCTAGGGTTAATTGGGCACAATGGCATTTATCTTCTTGGTAGTGGTCGGCCCATGCGCTGACATTTATCACACTTAGATACAAACTCTTGACAGTCTTTATGAATTGTTGCCCACCAAAGTCCTGCCTGCAGGATTTTTCTGGCTGTTATATCCGCATGATAGTGTCCTCCTGCTAGTCCAGCATGGGCTTCTGTGATTATATCCTGTCGTTCATGCTCAATTGCACATCGGCGTAATATATCGTCCAGGCCAAGTTTATAGAGGAAACCGTTGATCAAGGTGTAGGGGGATGATTTCATTGCTAATATCTTCCTCTTTTTCTCATTCATTCCCTCATGAGCTTGCCCATTTTCCAGAAATTGTGCAATTTCCATAAGTTTTAAAGGAACTGCTTCAATGCAAAACAAGTGTGCGTCCGGTAAGTCATCTTCAATTCCTATCTGTTCTTCTCCTGTGTTGATTCTTGACAGGTGGTCTGGTCCGACATTAACTTTTCCATGTCGAATGATTACTTCGAATTCAAATTCTTGAAACAATAATAGCCAGCGACATAATCTCCCATGATGCAATGGCTTATTAACTAAGTATTTTAAAGCTTGGTGATCTGTATAAAATACAAAGGGGTTAGCCAATAAATAATGGTGGTATTTCTGAAGGGAAAATACCATACCTAATGCTTCTCTTTCAGTCGTAGAATAATTTCTTTCATCTTTATTCAACTTCCGACTACTGAATGCATTAGGATAATCCTTGTTATCATCTCTGGGTTGTGTTAGGATGGATCCTACTGGACTCCGGATGCATCAATATGTACATGAAATTTCTTTGATCAATCTGGAAATCGAAGAATCGGTGCTTCGACCATTTTTCTTTTTAATGTGTTAAATGAAATGTCATATTCCTCCATCCATTTATAATCTCAATCTTCTTTTATCAATTCTTCCAGAGGATAAGTCATATCGGAATAATGTCTGATAAATTTTCTGTAATATCTGGTATGACCTAATAGGATTCATACTTGTTTCGGATTTACTGGAGGCTTTAGATCGAGAATGATTTTGATCTTCGCATAGTCAACCTTAATACCTTCTTTGCACACGACATGGCCAAGTAATATGCCGATAGGTGTTGCCAAGATGCACTTTTTAATGTTTAGGGATAGTTGTATCCGTCGGCATCTTTCCAACATTAGTCTGAGCCATTTGCAGTGATCTTTCAGCATTGTATAAATTGTCCAATCATCAAAGTATACAGCCATGGTTTTGAATATAATATTGGAATGCTTTGATGACAATTCTTGAGAAGACTACAGGTGCGTTCTTCAAACCAAAAGGCATAACTTTATATGCGAATGACCCGAATTCGCACACGAATCTTGTCTTTTTCTGGTCTTCTTTTTGTATAGGTACTTGATTGTACCCCGAGAATCCATCTATGAAAGAATAGCACTCGTGCCCCACAACTTTATTGATGATTTCATCTGCAAAGGGTGTAGGGAAGGGATCTGTTAGAGTTACCTTGTTCAGCTCTCGAAAGTCGACACAAATTCTTAGTCGATTCGGATCTTGTTTCCTTGGCTTAACGACGATTGGACTTGCCCATTCCGACTGGTCAATAGGATATATTATTCCTGTAGCAAGCATGTTATCGATCTCCTTTTTGACAATATCCTTATATTTGTGAGCAAGTTTGTAGGGTCTTTTCTTCACAGTTCTAGCGTTAGGTTTAATGTCAATTTTCATCTCGCCCATTTCCTTTACAAGTCCTTTCAAATCTTTATAGTCTCGAGAAAAAACGTCTTGGAATTCTTTGAGAATACTGGAGATTTCTGTTGTCTATTCCTCATTCCAGTAATCTCCAATTTTTTCCATTTTTGGTCGATCGTCCTTTGAAATATCTACTTCCTTTATTTTAATCTTTGCGTCCATCCATTCTGGTGCATGGCTGTTACTTATCTGTCTTTCGCCTTCTTTGATTTGTGTGAAAGTTTATGGGATGTCTTTTTCTAATAATCTTTCAGGTTCATCTTTTTCTACGATCTCTGTAGTTAAGATTGTTCTTACGGGCTTTGACACACTGGGATGATCCTTTCTCCATTGAAAACTTTTCCCTACCGACATCTCTGTTTCTAGGCTCAGTGTTGTGGACTGCTATTTTTCTGTCATCTTTATATTGTATCAAATGTTAGGTGAGTGCACATTCTCTTCTTTGTTTAGAGTTTCTGTTGGCTGCAAAAATTCTTTGATGCTTTTGCTTGCTTCGACCATTCTCTCATCCTGCGGAGAAAACTGGAAATTTTTAATAAAATATTCTTTTAGATCTTTCCAAAGGAAAGTTTCTCCTCTTGCTTCTTCCATCTTATACCACTTTTTAGATAGATCGTCAAGTGTTATGGGAAAGAGGTGAGGCCATTTTCTTTCATCTTTATAGCCTAATTTTCTCCATTCTTTTTCGCAACAGTCAATGCGAGCTTTGGGGTTTTGTCCTTGTGTAAACAAGGAAATGTCAGCCTGAGTTGTCGAGTTTCTTCCTCCAAATCTTTCCATGAAATATGTTGATGCAGTATTCCAATTTTGAAGTTTTGACTGGTGAGTGTCCCACCATCTCACAACTTGACCAGTAAATGTCTCTGCCAATCTTTGTAGACGGCCTTGCTCTCCGACATGTTTTGATACCTGGTCGATATGTACATCAGGTAGATCACGTTCTTCATATCTTAATATCGAGCTACCATATTGTACGTTTTTGTCTGAAACAAGTGTTGGATATGCTCGTGTTTTTCGTTCGAAAATCTTTGGTGTGTAAGATACAGAGAAACACTTCTTTATTTGTTTCCTTGAGATGGCTTCCACAATCAAGCATTCTTTTGCATGCAGATCATAGTTCTCTATTTGCTAGTCATAGAGTTCTGCATCGGAATTGTATCTGAGCGAGATAGGATCTCCAATATGAAGTTCTCCTTGGTTATTTGGCTCAATGTGATCTTCATTATTATCTATTCGGTAAAGCTGTCGGATATCGTTATCGACTTCTGTAGGTTCTCACCAAGGTTCTCCCTACGATGGGAATATTGGCACGATAACCTTCTAGACATTACCTTTCAACTTGATGCGGCTTTTAATCCAGGTGGATATCGGTGGACACCCACCTTTCCAACTGGCTCAAAATAGTTTTCTGGCAATTTTAGTAATGTGTTATTTTTAGTAGTTTTTTGGGTCCTGAACTTCCGGGGCCGTTTTGAGGCCCTAAATGACCTTTTTTGGTGATTTGGTGGGCCAGATGGTTGCCTTTGGCATACATCTGGCCCCATTCGAAAGTTGTAAATCTTGGATACACCTTTCCAATGGGCTACCAAGCACCCCAAATGGAGATTGTATGCAAAAGTTACGACCCCGGGAAGTTGATGTACTAACTTACCCAAACGGGGCCCACATGACTTTTGGTGCTTCATCTCCTAGGGTTAGGTTTTTGGATGTCTAGGGTTTTTGACATTCCTGTTTATTGTAAAATGTCTTGAGAGCCTCATTGTAACCATCTTCTTTTGAGATGAGCGTAGCCATCACATCTCTTCTCAGAGATAAGCCGCCACCATTTCAGCAAGCTTGTTTTCCGCTACATTTTACAGTTTTAGCTTATTTCCTTATTGAATAGAAAACTAGTTTTACTGTATCTTTGTTATTTTGTGTTAAGCATCTGATAATAATCTGTATTCATTGTGTTCTGCTCATAAAATATGGATTAGTGGTATCAGAACGGTCTGCTCCTTGTCGTCTTAATGCATGTCTCCAATGAGGTCAGGGTACAAAGAATTGGGTCTCAAGCTTGTTTCTCTTGAGGACAAAATCTCTCGCACACCCAAGCGACCTCTAATGGCAGGAGAAAAGAAAGATGATGGGACAGGAGATCCTATCAAAATGTTGCTTGAGGAAGCTCTCACGCAATAGAGGAACGAGATGATGGATAGTTTCATGCAAATCCTTCGGCGACTACCAACAAGCGACGCATCTTCCTCGAGCGGAGGCGCCACCCCCTTCAAGGTACAAATAAACTTCGATATTCCTATATTTGAAGGGTAGATAGACACAGATGCTGTAGATAAGTGGTTTAATCTACTAGAAGGGTATTTTTCTATCCATAACTTTTCGAATAGAGAAAAATTACTTTTGCGCTCCTCAAAGCCGTTCCCCATGTCAAAGATTGGTGGGAAACTTTCTGTGAACAAAAGGACATAGAGGAAGCCTCATTATCTTCAATCATGGCCACCTAGGAATCCTTTAGGGATGCTATTAAGGAACAATACTACCTTGTTGGAAGTTATGGCGACTTGTATACCAAATGGACCACACTGTGACAAGAAAGAGACCAAGAAGTGCTAGAGTTCACAAATATCTTCCATACCTTGCGCACCAAGCTGGGTATGAAAGATTCAGAGCGACATCTGGTGCTTAAGTATCTCGGTGGTCTACATAGATACATCCAGACTGAAATGGAATTTTTGGACATCTCTTCCTTGGGCACGGCCTATCGATATGCTGTCAAAATCGAGCAGAAGCTCAAACAAAAGACGCGGCAATTTGGGCTAGGGAACCCCTCAAAGCAAAAGATAGGAAAGGGTGGCCCCAACCCACAGAATAAAGGACAGAGAAAAGATGGACAATATCAGGACAACCAGTCCAAGCTGCAAGCAAAGAAGGACAATGGAAAGACGAAGAAAGATACCGGGAAGTGGTGGGACTTCCATAAGAGCCCTTGGCATAACACTGTTGACTACCACTCAAAGCAATCGCTGGTAGCCAAAGTGAAAGCATCTGAATTAGATGTGGGTTCTGACTTTGATTCCGAACCAAAAAGGGGAAAATGGATCATTGATGCTGAACCCAGTGCCACCATTGCTACCACCAAGCTCCATCCTGATGAACCGGATGAGCCAGAAGAAGGAGAATGCATCTTCCATTCACAGATGTGGGTAAAAGGTACCCCACTGCACTTCATCATTGATAGCGGTAGCCATAAGAACCTCATCTTAGTAGAGGTCGTCAAGCGCCTGGCCCTGTCGACAACGTCGTATCCAGAACCCTACACCATTGGATGGCTCCACAAAGGAAGCGATCTCCGTGTCAGCCAACAGCGCCAACTATCATACGGCATCAATCCCTTCAAGGACGAGGTATTGTGTGATGTTGCTCCTCTCGAAGTTTCAGATGTTCTTTTGGGCCAACCTTACTTATGGAAACGTCATGCTATATATGATTCTAGGCCTCATAGTTTTATTATTTCTTTGAACAGGAAATTGTACAGGATACCTGAGGTAGTCCCTCCTAGTGCCATTTCCTTGATCTCTGCCAAGCAATGCAGGAAGGTCATCTCTCAGACTAGAAAATTTGTCTTCTTTGTGATTCACTCTCAGAGTGAGAGAAATATCACAGCCACATCCAAGGCCTCCGCGACCGATCTCTCCACACAACAGAAGCAAGTGGATAAGGTGGTGGAAGGATACTCAGATATCTTCTCCTCTCCTAACGGGGTACCTCTGCATTGCCATGTCAAGCATCCCGTCAATCTGACCCCAGGCGCACCGCTACCGAATGGGACAGTCTATTGCCGCTCTTTTTTGGAAAACGAGGAGATCAAGAGGCAGATCCAAGAATTGCTCCACAAGGGGCACATCCATCCCAACTCATCACCTCGTGGAAGCCCAATCATGCTGGTGTAGAAGAAAGACAAGACCTGGAAACTCTGCACTGATTATCGGGCCCTGAATAAAATCAAAGTCCGCAACCGATACCTGATTCCCCGAATCGACAACCTACTTGATTAGCTCACGGGGCCCAAATACTTGAGTAAGATTGATGTGAATTCTGGCTACCACTAGGTCCCAATAGAACCATCAGACATATGGAAGACTTCCTTCAAGTCAAAAAAAGGTCTTTTTAAATGGTTGGTCATGCCTTTTGGTTTAACAAATGCTCTCGCAACGTTTATGAGGATGATGGATGATATCCTACGACCTTTCACCAATAATTTTGTTGTGGTGTATCTGGATGAGATCCTCATCTACAGTACTTCTTGGTAGGAACACATGCAGCATATTCAATAGGTTTTGCACAACCTGCGGCAGCACAAACTATATGCAAACTTGGAAAAATGATCCTTCAGCATGGACAGGGTCCATTACCTAGGATACATCATTGATCGACATGGTGTGCATGTGGATCCAGCCAAGATCCAGGTCATCCGTGACTGGCCAGCCCCAACCACACTCAATGAACTTCGGAGCTTCTTGGGCCTTGCTAATTTCTATCGTCGGTTGGTGCTGGGATTCTCTCATATCGCATGGGCCCTCAGCCAAGTGACCATGGGTGGTGGTAAGGAAACATTTGTGTGGGGCTTGTCCCAAGAACAAGCTTTCGATGACTTGAAGAAGCATTTGTACTCATCGCCGGTACTTTCATTACTGGACCTACAACATCCCTTTGAGATCGAGACAGATGCTTCAGATTATGCTGTGGGCGCCGTTCTCAATCAACACGACCACCTCATGGCATATCATAGTGAGACACTATCAGATGCTGTCCATAAGTACCCTATCTATGACAAAGAAATGTACTCCATTGTACAAGCCTGCCGCCAATGGAGGCATTACATTCTTGGGAAGGAGACAGTCATCCACACTGATCACAAGCCACTATAGTTCATGCAGACCAAAGGAAAGTTGCAGAATGACCGCCATCAAAAGTTGTCAACATATTTACAGCAGTTCCACCTCAACATCAAATATAAAACAGGGAGTACCAACTGAATTGCTGACTGCCTCAGTCGACCTCCAGTCGCGGCACTCACCATGGTGCTAGACTCTTGCAGCCACGAGACCTCTGGATGGCCCCACCTCTACGAGATAGACCCTAACTTCTCCACTACCTATCAAATGTTGGGCACCAACTCAGTGGTTGCTAATTCCATCTTCAAGACGGGTTGTTGTGTCGTTTGGGCCATCTCTGCATTCCATCAAGCGAGCACACGAAGCTGATTTGGGAAGCTCACTACAGTCAGGTGGCAGGACACTTTGGAGTCAGAAAGACAGTGGCAGTGTTGCAGAAACATTTCTACTGGCCAAAACTTCGACAGGATGTCGGCAAGTATATCAGGTCCTACACCGCTTGCGCTATTGCCAAACCAACCACCAAGAAACAGGGCCTATACACCGCTCTGCCTACTCCTAACAGGCCATGGGAATCCATCTCAATCGACTACATGTTGGGCCTCCCGTCCACCAAGAGGGGAAACGACTGTGTTTTTGTGGTTGTTGATCGTTTTTCCAAAATGGTGATTCTATCCACCTGCAAGAAGAACATCACAGCATAAGCCACTACCAAGCTCTTCTTTGAACAAGTATGGGTACATTTTGGGATCCCATAGACCATTTTCTCATACCATGACAATCAGTTCCTCAGCTCATTCTGCTCGAGCCTCTGGTCACTGTTGGATACCAAGCTCACCAAATCCACTACCTTCCACCCCCAGACCAACGGCCAAATCGAGGTTGTCAACCGGATGGTTGTACATATCCTGCGTATGTACAATTCAACACACCCCCGCACATGGGACGAGAGTCTTCCCTATGTCCAACATAGCTACAACCGAGCCCTACATAGCTCAACTGGCCACAACCCCTTTCAGGTGGGGCTGGGATTCCAACCATTGGGCCCCATGGATGTTGCACTTCCCCTTGCGACCACCTCAGCCGACTCGTCCCTAGAAGCTTGCAAAGCCACTCAGTTCATTGAACGGATCCAGCACATCCGCCAATAGGTTCATGATATTCTACAGAAGTCTAATGCGAAGTACAAGCAGCTCCATGATCAACATCGGGTGCCACATAAGTTTCAGGTGGGCGACAATGTTTGGTTGCATTTGTAGAAAGAATGCCTTATAGGTCCCCATTGAAAGCTTCGCCCACTCCATTATGGGACCTACACCATCACCAAGGAAATGGGTGACAATGCTTTTGAGCTCAACATTCCCCCCTTCCTTGGTCTGCATCTAGTCTTCAACGTGGCTCTCCTTTGACCATATTTCCCACCATTATTAGACACCTCAAAGATAGCAGAAGTTGACACCAACAGAGCTCAACCCTAACTGCCTACAACAAGCATCCAGTGATCATATTGCAGACACACAAATCAAGGGCACTCGACATCAAAGGATCCAAATTAATCGAGTTGTCAAAGCAGGGCAGCTCCTGCACCAAGGCAAGTGGATCACCCGAGGCCAAATTCAGTAGGAAATTTCCTCATTTGATGGGGGAACTCAACGCAATGGAGACCATTGCTTCCTAAGGAGGGAGGATTGATCCAGGTGGATATGAGTGGCCACCCACCTTTCCAACTGGCTCAAAACAGTTTTCTGGAAATTTTAGTAATGTGCTATATTTAGTAGTTTTTCAGGTCCTCAACTTCTGGGGCCGTTTTCTGGCCCTAAACGACCTTTTATGGTGATTTGGGGGGCCCAATGGTTGCCTTTGGCATGCAATTTGCTTTAATTGAAAGTTGTAAATCTCAGATAGACCTTTCCAACGGGCTACTGAGCGCCCCAAACGAACATTGTATGCAAAAGTTACAACCCCGGGAATTTGATGTACTAACTTACCCAAATGGGGCCCACATGACATTTGGCGCTTCATCTCCTAGGGTAAGGTTTTTGGATGTCTAGGGTTTTTGACATTCCTATTTATTGTAAAAGGCCCTAAGAGCCTCATTGTAACCATATTCTTGCGAAATGAGCTATGACATCCCTCTCTAATAATAAAAAAAAAAACATTATGTTTGATTTTTGTTAAATTATTTTATTATTTTTGAGATTATGCAATAAGGAAGCCAGATGAGAAATCGGCCGACTTAAGTCCTAGGAGGACTGTTGTAAGAAAACAATTTTATTATATTAATATAAGAATGAGCAGGAACATCCAAGTTAAATGAGGAGATCATGCATGGAGAAGTGGGGGACAAGTTAGAGTTAGCCTCTGGGAAACCAGAACAAGTGTCAGGAGTGTATTTAAGACACTAGACACACGCTGAAAATCAGGGATTTGATTAGCTGCGAAAATTCCATGAGGAATTGGCTGCTAATGGTAAGACCTAGGCAAAACTATAAAAGGAGGGCCTATGTGAGGAGGCGGGACGCTGCTGAGTATGCCGGAGAGAATTTCACTTGCTGTGAGCACTCTGTGTTAGGCAAGGGATTCAAGAAACAAGACTGAGTTTGAGGCTAACTGTCCACATTTTTCCATGCATGTGTCTCGCTCGGGGGTGATTGCGTACATACTTGGTGTTTGTACCTAATCTACGGTTGGGAGGAACGTGGCTGTTCCTACTGCATTTGGTTTACAAGTTCCAGGTTTTGTGATCTCAGGCACCAAGTATTTCTGTTATTTATCTGCCTCCATTTGTTAAAAATATAGTGTTTATAATGTCTAAGTAATTTCTGTTATTCGAATAATGCTTGATCTGTAACATAGATATTTAGTATGGATGATAAAACAACGACAAAATGGAATGGATAATGTGCTCGCAGAGGGGTCATATTATCATTGTTTACAAATTGATCTATAAAGCCCTCAGTAAAGAATTGCATGATTTCTGTACATTCTCATTGTTTATTATATCGATTTTTATCATTGTTTACAATTTGATCTATAAAGCCCTCAGTAAAGAATTGCATGATTCTGTACATTCTCATTGTTTATTATATCGATTTTTATCATTGTTTACAATTTGATCTATAAAGCCCTCAGTAAAGAATTGCATGATTCTGTACATTCTCATTGTTTATTATATTGATTTTTATCATTGTTTACAATTTGATCTATAAAGCCCTCAGTAAAGAATTGCATGATTCTGTATATTCTTATTGTTTATTGTATCGATCTTCATTGTTACAAATTAGATCTATAAAGCCTCGGTGGGAAATTGCATGATTTTCTTTTACATCCTTTTGTTTATTTATATTATCTATTTAGAGTCTAGGGCATAATTCTGGACCTTCTTTATACTCTACGACAAATAAAGAAAATATGGATCATGACTAGTATAGAAATCCTCTGTATAGAAATTCCATGATTTCCATGTGGACATCATTAGGGTATCTAAATACTAGATATACTAAAATCAAAAATAAATGCACATACAATCATATCTGGAAATGCCACAAGAACATCGCAGACTTCTTCTCCTCGTAATTGACAGCGCCAGACAACTAAGATCAAATCTCTTTTCCAGAGTGAAGATTCACTAATGCGCAGGGTCAGGGCGTCTTTCTAGGAAAGGTTTAAGTTACGGAAATAAATAAAGGAAAAATAAAACTCAGAGTGTTCAATTAAGAACGCAGAGAATTTCTGAAAGGTATCGTGACAACACATCTTTATCCAATTTAGATGATTGACTGCTTAAGTTAAAGCAATTTAAGTTCTGGAAATGCCAATAGTTGAAGTCAACCACTGAGATTTAAATTCAATACCAAGATCGGATTTTGAATGCCCTTATAGGTTATTTATAATTCGGCCACTAAATCTGGAATCAATACAGTCCCTCAAGATTAATGAATGAAATCAGTAATTCGATCTGAGACCCCAAAACGCAATTGAGATAGATATACAATTCATAGTAAATTTCACAATACATAACTCGAGTCTCCATTACTAATTCGAAATAGAATTACGAAGGGCCTTAAAGGTTCCAATACGATTGTGTTCAGGGATCTAGAAGAGCCCTTGGACTTTGAATTAAGTTCTGCAAAAATTTTAAGGAACGAACCCAGTTTTAGTTTATGAGAGTCTGAATGGCGCCTATCAAATTCACTAGATGGCACACCGAGAATTAAAAATAAGTAGTTCAAGCATGAGATCGGGGACCATCAGAGATCTAATAAATATGGCTTCACCCAATCAAAAATAAAATCATTATTAGACACATATCTACCACACAGGCATGCGAAATGGATGAAAACAGAAAATACAGAGACCGTTGCCCTAGTATCCATATCTGTCTAGAATACTTAAGGAAACGGAAAATGGCTTCATACAAACTCTGTATTGCTATCTAAGCAATATTTTTAAAACATCCACAATCACATTCCCAGTAATAACATATAGGTTGTAGAACCACGAAGATCAAATCCGTTTCATTCATAGCATTACAAAAATGTTTCGTATTCTTCATAAATTCGAGCTTTAGATAGTGTATTAGAACCCTTCGCAAAAGTAAGAAACAAAAACCCTGATCTTAAATCCAGATAATTCATTATGCATTTCTCTAGAACCTAGAACCACAGAAAGAAATATCATAAAAGAAATAGTATTACATCGGATTCGTGGCAGAAAAACCCAGGCCACAACGAATCTCTGAAGCTTCAAAAATAAACTAACCATGACATGAAAACTATAAATTTCTTGTTGCCGTTGAAGAAGCCTTCCCAAGTTTTCCTGTCGTCATATGAAGGAAAAGAAGCAATACCACTTACCGTTAGGGAAGGTCCCCTCTGCAACCTGCGTTGTCTCGAACTGGGAATACCTGCCATCATTAATAAACAACACATTATTAGTAAAAATGGCGATAGAATTACACTACAAAACCAGTTGATAGAAAATGTCGAGTTACAGTATTGGAGGTTACCTCCGAGGCATTGCAGGGACAAATTGGCTGCGTCTTCAAGGCAAGGAGAACTCCCTCTGGAGTAATCCCGATGGCAATTAGTCAAGCCTCCTCATTGCAGGAGAAAATACAGTGATAGCAAAGGATCGAGGTTTAATTCGAATCGCCAGGGTTTGGGTTGAACAAAATTGTGAACCCCAAATTCGAATGCCCAAAAAGAAATTGTTCCAGAGAGTTTCGAGTTCTGTGGAGGAGTTACTTATCCCAAACGCCGAGACAACCAACCCTGTCCTTTCAGGTGCAGGTGGCACCATAAACCTTCACACAAATTAATTGTAGTCACATGGCCATCTAGAAAACAGTGAATGACCCCAGTACGGGTACCCTGTCGAGATGCAGGTGGCATTCCGACTACATCCACATTGAAGGTGTTACATGGTTCGATGACCCCGCTGAGCTTCGTTGGTAAGTGTATGGTACCCTACAGTTAAATGTTAGAGTAACTCGTAAGTCTTTCCTTTTGAAAGGGTTTACAAATTAATGTATACCTTATAAAAATTACCTAGCTGATAAGACATGTAGTGACGATCAGACATTACCATTATGAGGTTGAACAACATTAGTGCTCTTAAATGTTCTTTCGACATGCTATTGAGACTTAAGGATTGTGCGTTTTTATACCTACATCCTTGAAAGCATGGTGATGTATTTCGAAGTTAGGTTGGTACAAAGAGCTGATTTATAACCATATAATACAATTGTTATTCCAAATTTAAGATCTTTGTTTGAATGTATGCTATGTGTAAGTGCGACGCTAAGTCATATACAAAACATTAAGACTTGGTTGTTAAAAATATCCATACCTTGTTACCGACATCATGGAAAATCTCCAGAAGCATAGGAACCTGCATACCAGAAAGAAGGGGGATTAGCCGCAGCTAAGTAAGTGGTATGTCAATGTGATAACCTTCTAACTAGTAGGAAAACAAGGGTAAGGACACCTGTAAGTTCAGTATTACAAAGACATTAACAAATTTAGATACTGATAAGCGTAGAACTGTCTTCTATTCAGGTGCTATAAAGTGAAATGAAATTACAAGGTTAAGATATAAAGGAAAAAGGAAAAGAAAAATAAAATAAAAAAATTTATGGAGATTTCACATATGGTATCAGAGCTAGATTCAACCCTGTCGCCTTGGAAACACCTAGTTTTTGTTGCGCAGGAAATAAAAGTTAATATATATATATTTGAATGTTGCATGCGTATGTTCCAGTTTGAATTTTCAGATGACTTCACACGAGGAATACGGAGAAGAACCTGAAGGAAACGAATAGGCAAGAACAACAGAACATTCAGAAGCAAGTCAGGTACTATAAACCATGAGAAGCCTGATCGTGGAGATACAGAGTTTCAAAGCAGACAATGAGCAACTTAAGAAGGCTCAGGAAAAACAACAAGAAATCAATGAAATTTTGCTGCAGAGTCTTCATGAAAGGAACAATTGAGAAAAACAGGAGGAGGATACTAAGAGGAAAGAGGAGACTGACGAGAATGCTGAGAAGAAGGGAGATTCCTCCAATGAGACCCAGAAATCTGAGCATCAAGACAAGACTATGGGAAAAAGAAAGGTTGACCATCTGGAGGGTGAATTCAAAAAAATAAAACCTACTAGCTTCGATGGAGAATAAAAAACTGGCGAAGAAGCAGAAGCCTGGCTGCTGGACATAAAAAAATACTTTCAAATCTACAATTACTCCAGTAATATGAAAGTCAGAATGGCTGTGTACAACCTAAAGGGGAAGGCCATCATATGGTGGCAAGACCTGAAGATTTCCCAGGGACTGAAAGAAAAGAACCTTGAATGGTCGGAATTTAAGAAATATTTCAAGAAGCAGTACTTATCAGAAAGTTATTATGAAAGAAAAACCAAGGAATTTTACGAATTAAAGCTGGGTCAAATGACGATGGAAGATCTTATCAATAAATTCCTAGACTTATTACGGTTCGTCCCATATATCAAGGAAGAAAAACTGAAGGTACAATGGTTCTTAAGCTGCCTGCCACAGTCCTATAAAGATCGAATTGAGTTCGACAATCCCAGAAATTTAGAAGAAGCACTGAGAAAGGCCAGACTATGTTTTGAGCAATACAAACAAAGAAATGATACTACTAAAGCATGGAAGGACAAGAAACAGGAAAAGTTTAACCAGCGGAAGAAAGGTTACAAACCTCCGCCCTTCAGGAACATGCCCAAAAACTTCCAGGGAAATTCATTTCCCAGAAATGAACAGTTACAGCAGAAAACTTTTAAAACCCCTAACATGGGAATAAAAGGAAGTATCGGTATTCCTAAGGAACCCCTGAAATGCTGGGAACGTGGTGAAGCCCATTTACGCAGGAATTGTCCCCGATACAATGAAACAAACAGGGTACTGCATAATATGCAAGAAGCATCCACGGTGGGAAACATTGGGAAAATTGATCACCGAATTAATGCAGCCTTGGAGGACCGACAGGCAGATCATCAATCTGCAATTGTGGAAATTGAAGGTACAATTTCTAACCATACTTGTACTATTTTAATTGACCCTGGGGAAACTTTAAGCTACATCACTCCCAAGATGATGGAGCACTGTCAACTCACCAAGGTAAAGCACCCAAAGCCCTGGTTAGTTCAGTTAGCTACAGGAGCAAAGAGGAAGCTAACTGAATATATATCTGATTGTGAACTTCAAATACAGGAGCACAAAACAAAAATTAATTTAAATGTGTTGCCTTTAGGATCTTACGACATGATAATAGGTATGGACTGGCTAGAAAAATATAGAGTAGTACTGAACTTCTTTACCAAAAACTTTACCTACATTGCGGAAGACCAAACTCTAAGAACAGTGATTGGAAAACAGAAACCTGTTTCTGTTAGGCAGATTTCTGCTATGCAGCTAAAGAAGCGCATGAGGAAAGGATGCAAGATTTACGCTGTAAGAGTATCTGATTTACTTCTCAATGAAATTCAGACTTCCATAGCAGAGCATCCTGTCTTAGGTGAGTTCCTAGACGTATTTCCAGAGGAAATACCGGGGTTACCGCCTCAACGAGAAATAGATTTCTCCATTGAACCTTTACCAGGATCAACACCAGTGTCAAAAGTACCTTATAGAATGAGTATCCCAGAATTCACGGAATTAAAGATTCAGATTCAAGAATTACTAGACAAAGGGTATATAAGACCTAGTGTCTCGCCTTGGGGTGCACCGGTCCTGTTTGTCAAGAAAAAGGATGGGACTCTAAGACTATGTATTGACTATAGGCAACTGAATAAGGTAACTGTTAAGAAGAAATACCCCTTACCATGAATCAATGATTTGTTCGACCAAGTAGGGGGAGCCAGGATCTTTTCCAAACTGGATCTTCGATCTGGGTACCATCAGATTCGTATTAAAAATGAAGACATAAGTAAAACCACATTCCGTACCCGATACGGACACTATGAATTTGTAGTAATCCCTTTTGGGTTAACCAACGCCCCTGCCACATTCATGTGTCTAATGAATGGTATCTTCAACAAATATCTAGACCAGTTTGTGTTGATTTTTATTGATGATATCCTAATATACTCTAAGTCAGAGGAAGAACATGAACAGCATATAAGAATCGTATTGCAAACCCTGAGGGACCACCAGTTGTATGCAAAGTTGGAGAAATGTGAGTTCTTTAAAAAGGAAATCCAGTACCTAGGCCATATTATTTATGCTGAAGGAATTTCAGTCGACCCACAAAAAATAAAAGCCATAGTGGATTGGCCAGTACCGAGAGATGTAGCTGATATTAGATCTTTCATGGGACTCACAGGTTACTATCGGAGGTTCATTGAGGGATTCTCGAAGATCGCCTATCCCATTACCTCACTAAAGAAAAAGGGGATAAAGTTTGTGTGGTCTTGCAAGTGTCAGGAAAGTTTTGAATGACTCAAAGAGTTGCTGACCAAGGCACCTGTTCTAAAAGTGGCAGACCCATGTAAAGAATACACGGTCTATACGGATGCGAGCATAGAGGGAGTAGGAGGAGTATTGTCCTAGGACGGACATGTAGTGTGTTATGAATCACGGAAATTAAAGGAACATGGACGCAACTACGTGGTTCATGACTTGGAATTAACAGCAGTAGTACACGCACTAAAAACGTGGCGTCACTACCTGCTGGGAAAGAAGTTTTTGTTATTAACCGATAACACTTGCGTCAAGAACTTATTTAACCAACCAGGACTCAATGCTAGACAAGCAAGGTGCATGGCCTTCTTAAGTGAATTCGACTTTGATGTAAAACACATAAAGGGTAAGGAAAATACAGTGGTAGATGCACTTAGTCGAAGGACCCACGAGGTGTACGAGATAATAATGAGTCAACCAAAAAGTAATCTCATGGACAAAGTAATAATGGCAAGCAAACAGGACGCAGAATACTTAAATCTGCGAAATAAAATTCAGAAAAATGAAATAAACATGAACGGGACAGATTTCAAAATGGATCAGAGAGGTCTGATTTGGTTCAAAGATAGGCTGTACATGCCTAATGTTGCAGAATTTAAATTGTTTATTCTAAATGAGATGCACAAACCCCCTTTTGCAAGTCATCCCGGTTATAAAAAAATGATAACAGCTCTTAGAAAACAGTTCTTTTGGCCTAAATTAAAAACTGACCTCGCTGATTATTTATCTAAATGCTTGGAATGTCAACAGGTGAAGGCAGATCATAGACATCCTGCTGGGTTGTTACAACCATTACCAATTCCTGAATGGAAATGGGAAGTGATTTCACTAGATTTTATCACAGGTTTTCCGAGAACCCAATGACAACATGATTCCATAATGGTGGTGGTTGACAAATTTAGCAAATCTGCGCATTTCATTCTAGTAAAAACCACCTACAAGGCAGCAGATATTGCAGGAATATTTCTAAAAAAAATATTCAGATTACACGGAGTACCAAAGATGGTAATTTCAGATAGGGATGTAAAATTTACCTCGAAGTTCTGGAAATCTTTATTTGCAGGTTTGGAAACAAGAATTAATTTCAGCACGAGTTATCACCCTGAAACGGATGGATAGACTGAACGTACAAATTAGATCATTGAAGATATGCTGAGAATGTACGTCATGGAGAGACCCACCAAATGGTAAGACTACTTACATCTGGTAGAATTCGCTTACAACAACGGGTACCAAGCATCATCAAGAATGAGTCCATTCGAAATTCTTTATGGGAGAAAGTGCACTACCCCAGTTAGCTGGGATAGTCCGGTCGATCGCTTGTTGGTAGGACCAGATTTGCTGAAAGACATGGAACAAACAGTCCAAAGAGTATAGAAGAATTTAAAGGTGGCCCGGGACCTCCAAAAGAGCTATGCTGATCTGAAAAGACGAGATAAGGAGTTCTCAGTTGGAGACCATGTATACTTGCAGGTTAAACCAAAGAAAAGCTCACTCCGGCTGGGGAGTTGCAATAAACTGGAACCACGATTCTGCGGGCCTTTCCAAATACTTGAAAGGATTGGACCCATAGCTTATAAACTGGCATTACCAGCACACTTAAAAATTCATAATATTTTTCACATTTCGTTACTGAAAAAATATATTCACGACCCCACTCATATTATTGATTGGAATTTGATACAGGAGGCTCCAGAAGGCGAATTTCAAGTGGAACCTTTACGCATTCTGGACAGGAAAGAAACAGTACTTCGGAACCGAGCCATCGCTCAGGTAAAGGTACAATGGAAGCACTTTAGTCCTGAGGAGGCAACTTGGGAATTGGAAAGCAAAATACTAGAAAGTTACCCGAATCTATTCCCAGAACCGATCGAGGAAGACTAGAACACTGAGGACAGTGTTCACAATAAGGGGGCAAGGATGTGACATCCCTCTCCAATAATAATAAAAAAAAACATTATGTTTGATTTTTGTTAAATTATTTTATTATTTTTGAGATTATGCAATAAGGAAGCCAGGTGAGAAATCGGCCGACTTAAGTCCTAGGAGGACTGTTGTAAGCAAACAATTTTACTATATTAATATAAGAATGAGCAGGAACAACCAAGTTAAATGAGGAGATCATGCATGGAGAAGTGGGGGACAAGTTAGAGTTAGCCTCTGGGAAACCAGAACAAGTGTCAGGAGTGTATTTAAGACACTAGACACATGCTGAAAATCAGGGATTTGATTAGCTGCAAAAATTCCATGAGGAATTGGATGCTAATCGTAAGACCTAGGCAAAACTATAAAAGGAGGGCATATGTGAGGAGGCGGGACGCTGCTGAGTATGCCGGAGAGAATTTCACTTGCTGTGTGAGCACTCTGTGTTAGGCAAGGGATTCAGGAAACAAGACTAAGTTTGAGGCTAACTGTCCATATTTTTCCATGCATGTGTCTGGCTCGGGGGTGATTGCGTATAGACTTGGTGTTTGTACCTAATCTACGGTTGGGAGGAACGTGGCTGTTCCTACTGCATTTGGTTTACAAGTTCCAGGTTTTGTGATCTCAGACACCAAGTATTTCTGTTATTTATCTGCCTCCATTTGTTAAAAATATAGTGTTTATAATGTCTAAGTAATTTCTGTTATTCGAATAATGCTTGATCTGTAACATAGATATTCAGTATGGATGATAAAACAACGACAAAATGGAATGGATAATGTGCTCGCAGAGGGGTCATATTATCATTGTTTACAAATTGATCTATAAAGACCTGAGTAAAGAATTGCATGATTTCTGTACATTCTCATTGTTTATTATATCGATTTTTAACATTGTTTACAATTTGATCTATAAAGCCCTCAGTAAAGAATTGCATGATTCTGTACATTCTCAGTGTTTATTATATCGATTTTTATCATTGTTTACAATTTGATCTATAAAGCCCTCAGTAAAGAATTGCATGATTCTGTACATTCTCATTGTTTATTATATCGATTTTTATCATTGTTTACAATTTGATCTATAAAGCTCTCAGTAAAGAATTGCATGATTCTGTATATTATTATTGTTTATTGTATCGATCTTCATTGTTACAAATTAGATCTATAAAGCCTCGGTGGGAAATGGCATGATTTTCTTTTACATCCTTTTGTTTATTTATATTATCTATTTAGATTCTAGGGCATAATTCTGGACCTTCTTTATACTCTACGACAAATAAAGAAAATATGGATCATGACTAGTATAGAAATCCTCTGTAAAGAAATTCCACGATTTCCATGTGGACATCATTAGGGTATCTAAATACTAGATATACTAAAATCAAAAATAAATGCACATACAATCATATCTGGAAATGCCACAAGAACATCGCAGACTTCTTCTCCTCGTAATTGACAACGCCAGACAACTAAGATCAAATCTCTTTTCCAGATTGAAGATTCACTAATGCGCAGGGTCAGGGCGTCTTTCTAGGAAAGGTTTAAGTTACGGAAATAAATAAAGGAAAAATAAAACTCAGAGTGTTCAATTAAGAACGCAGAGAATTTCTGAAAGGTATCGTGACAACACATCTTTATCCAATTTAGATGATTGACTGCTTAAGTTAAAGCAATTTAAGTTCTGGAAATGCCAACAGTTGAAGTCAACCACTGAGATTTAAATTCAATACCAAGATCGGATTTTGAATGCCCTTATAGGTTATTTATAATTCGGCCACTAAATCTAGAATCAATACAGTCCCTCAAGATTAATGAATGAAATCAGTAATTCGATCTGAGACCCCAAAACGCAATTGAGATAGATATACAATTCATAGTAAATTTCACAATACATAACTCGAGTCTCCATTACTAATTCGAAATAGAATTACGAAGGGCCTTAAAGGTTCCAATACGATTGTGTTCAGGGATCTAGAAGAGCCCTTTGACTTTGAATTAAGTTCTGCAAAAATTTTAAGGAACGAACCCAGTTTTAGTTTATGAGAGTCTGAATGGCGCCTATCAAATTCACTAGATGGCACACCGAGAATTAAAAATAAGTAGTTCAAGCATGAGATCGGGGACCATCAGAGATCTAATAAATATGGCTTCACCCAATCAAAAATAAAATCATTATTAGACACATATCTACCACACAGGCATGCGAAATGGATGAAAACAGAAAATACAGAGACCGTTGCCCTAGTATCCATATCTGTCTAGAATACTTAAGGAAACGGAAAATGGCTTCATACAAACTCTGTATTGCTATCTAAGCAATATTTTTAAAACATCCACAATCACATTCCCAGTAATAACATATAGGTTGTAGAACCACGAAGATCAAATCCGTTTCATTCATAGCATTACAAAAATGTTCCGTATTCTTGATAAATTCGAGCTTTAGATAGTGTATTAGAACCCTTCGCAAAAGTAAGAAACAGAAACCCTGATCTTAAATCCAGATAATTCATTATGCATTTCTCTAGAACCTAGAACCACAGAAAGAAATATCATAAAAGAAATAGTATTACATCGGATTCGTGGCAGAAAAACCCAGGCCACAACGAATCTCTGAAGCTTCAAAAATAAACTAACCATGACATGAAAACTATAAATTTCTTGTTGCCGTTGAAGAAGCCTTCCCAAGTTTTCCTGTCGTCATATGAAGGCAAAGAAGCAATACCACTTACCGTTAGGGAAGGTCCCCTCTGCAACCTGTGTTGTCTCGAACTGGGAATACCTGCCATCATTAATAAACAGCACATTATTAGTAAAAATGGCGATAGAATTACACTACAAAACCAGTTGATAGAAAATGTCGAGTTACAGTATTGGAGGTTACCTCCGAGGCATTGCAGGGACAAATTGGCTGCGTCTTCAAGGCAAGGAGAACTCCCTCTGGAGTAATCCCGATGGCAATTAGTCAAGCCTCCTCATTGCAGGAGAAAATACAGTGATAGCAAAGGATCGAGGTTTAATTCGAATCGCCAGGGTTTGGGTTGAACAAAATTGTGAACCCCAAATTCGAATGCCCAAAAAGAAATTGTTCCAGAGAGTTTCGAGTTCTGTGGAGGAGTTACTTATCCCAAACGCCGAGACAACCAACCCTGTCCTTTCAGGTGTAGGTGGCACCATAAACCTTCATACAAATTAATTGTAGTCACATGGCCGTCTAGAAAACAGTGAATGACCCCAGTACGGGTACCCTGTCGAGATGCAGGTGGCATTCCGACTACATCCACATTGAAGGTGTTACATGGTTCGATGACCCCGCTGAGCTTCGTTGGTAAGTGTATGGTACCCTACAGTTAAATGTTACAGTAACTCGTAAGTATTTCCTTTTGAAAGGGTTTACAAATTAATGTATAGCTTATAAAAATTACCTAGCTGATAAGACATGTAGTGACGATCAGACATTACCATTATGAGGTTGAACAACATTAGTGCTCTTAAATGTTCTTTCGACATGCTATTGAGACTTAAGGATTGTGCGTTTTTATACCTACATCCTTGATAGCATGGTGATGTATTTCGAAGTTAGGTTGGTACAAAGAGCTGATTTATAACCATATAATACAATTGTTATTCCAAATTTAAGATCTTTGTTTGAATGTATGCTATGTGTAAGTGCGACGCTAAGTCATATACAAAACATTAAGACTTGGTTGTTAAAAATATCCATACCTTGTTACCGACATCATGGAAAATCTCCAGAAGCATAGGAACCTGCATACCAGAAAGAAGGGGGATTAGCCGCAGCTAAGTAAGTGGTATGTCAATGTGATAACCTTCTAACTAGTAGGAAAACAAGGGTAAGGACACCTGTAAGTTCAGTATTACAAAGACATTAACAAATTTAGATACTGATAAGCGTAGAACTGTCTTCTATTCAGGTGCTATAA
The DNA here is from genome assembly GCA_027924585.1 of Larix kaempferi. Lineage (NCBI taxonomy): Eukaryota > Viridiplantae > Streptophyta > Pinopsida > Pinales > Pinaceae > Larix > Larix kaempferi. The sequence goes on from BSBM01000146.1 coordinate 876,267, forward strand.
AGTGAAATGAAATTACAAGGTTAAGATATAAAGGAAAAAGGAAAAGAATTTTTATTTTTATTTTTATGGAGATTTCACATGAGCGCAGCCGTCACATCTCTTCTCAGAGATAAGCCGCCACCATTCCAGCAAGCTTGTTTTTCCGCTGCATTTTACAATTTTAGCTTATTTCCTTATTGAATAGAAAACCAGTTTTACTGTATCTTTGTTATTTTGTGTTAAGCATATTATAATAATCTATATTCATTGCGTTCTACTCATAAAATCCGAATCAGCTTTTGTCCAAAGAAATTGAAGCCTTCATCTTCGGACCCCACAGTCGACTGACCAAAGCAGGGAAGGAACTTGCATCATCTTTTCGTACAATGATTTCAAAATCTACTGATGTTGTGATACCTTTAATGGAAGTTTCGACTCCTTTCCATACTCCAATCGGCTCAATTAATCCTTGATCTACGAGCTTTAAGTAGATGCCTGATTCCTATAGTTGACGTCAACTGAGTTGGTCCCAAGTATCACGAGTCATGATATTCACTTGGGATCCAAAATCAAGTACAACTTGTCGTACATGATATCCATTTATGTCGAGATCGACTAATGGGTCGCCGTCATTTTTCTCTTTTTGTTTTAGTCGGCAAATGTTTTTAGTTTGTCTTTACTTGATGTGTTTTAATTTATGCAACAAATCAATCATTTTTCCTACAGCTTCTTCATGTGAAATTAATTTGAGCAATTCATTAAGAGTTTCTTCCTGTGTTGCTAAATCATGAAATGTCAGATGCATCTTTGTACACAGATTTTTGTTTTATAGGATTTGGGTAATCCTCCTTATCGACAATTCTAGTTATCTGAGGTTTATCTTGACCAATAAGAGTGCCTTGCCTTGTTACAATTTGCAAGTTTTTTGTTTGAAGCACATCATTTTTTTGAACAGAAGATAAAACATGAACATTTTTTTTATTATTTTTTTTCTTGATCATGTTAGGGCAATCCTCGAAATAGTGATCACCTACCCCACACTTTGTACAAAATTTGAGATCATTTCTTTCCTTATAAGGGCATTCTACATGTCGATGATTCTCGCTGAAGCATGTAAAACATGCACCAGGTCGACCATATTGAAAGCCTCGACCTCCACTGCAACGACCGCGACTCTGATATCCACCACGTCTATTGTAGCCATTATATCGCCAATAATTCCGTCGATCATTATACCTTGGGTATCTATCATTCCTATTTTGATTGTACTAGTTATTTCTTCCATCATTTCTCCTGAATCTGTCATTTGCTGGATTTTTGTCTTGGTTTTGCTCGACATAATTTGCTTGGTACACTGGATGATAATTTTGCCAATTATTTCAGGTTTAGATGACATTATTCGATTGAATGTGTATTTACTTCACAAATTTGACACCATCTTTCCTTCTTATTTTTCATATTGTATGGACAATCATTTGTGGTACGTAAATCATATTCTTTGAATAAATCGCAGAAACATCTAGATTGGACGAGTTTTACATCTTGTCACTGATCATCATTTCGATAAGAATCTTTGGTATGTCCTGAGGTTCGACAAGTTGTACACCATAGCTCTGGTCCTTTTAACGTCATATTTCTGATAGCTTGCTCCATACTTTCAAGTCATTCGTCCATGTCTGTCCATGGATATTAGAGGGTATTCATCATCCATTTCAATTTCTAGTGCTACTCTTAGTGCATTTGCATATGTATTAACATTTTGTCAACGGACATGTATTCTGATTTTATTGATCAGACTAGCAATAAACCATTTGATTAATTTTTTTTCTTCGATTTCATAATCCAATTTGCTCAGAAGGTCTTTAAACCTTTTTTCGTACTCCTTGACAGTTTCTATCGGCTTTTGGATTGTTGTCTTCAGTCATTCTGCTGCCAGGTATGTCGCATCTTCAATCATAAAGAAGGCCAAAAAGCTTTGTTTGATTTGTGTTTTTCTTGCATTTGGTATTTTTCCTATGTACCCCATGTACCAAGTCAGTGCTCTCTTTCTTAATGAACCAACAAATTGAGCAATTTTCCTATCTTCATTGGTAATTTGATTAGCTATCCAGATTGCTTCGCAAACAAACCAATGTCTTCTTGGGTCTTCGTCTCCTTTGTAGAATGGAAGGTGTGTTGTAGTGTGTGTCATGTCTGCTATTGTAATATTCTGGAAATTTGATGGAGGTGTGGGTGGGTTATTTCCACAATCAATACTTGGTGCTTCGTTAGTATGAATTAGCTATCTTTCTAGACTTGGTTCTCTGTCTCCAGAATCAATGAATGTATCTCCTTCGATGTCGCTAGTTATTCCTTCGTCAATTACTTCTGTCGAAATCCAGTTAAAGTTTTGTTCAAACGAGATTTTGCTAAATCTCAAACTTTCCGACATGCTTGTCGAATCGCTCAAATTTGGTATTGGCAGGGGGGGTGCTTCTTCATGCTCTGTGTACACTAGATGAAAACATCTATTTGAAAATTTGGGTTGAAAAGATATCCAATTCCCTTCTTCCGGTCGATGAATCAATAGTCTATTGATATCATCGCCTTCCATGCTTCGACGAATCCAAACTACCGACTGACCAGCATGGAGACCAAGGTTTTCTTTGACAATTTCTTCAACCTGAATGCTTTCTGTTAAATGGAATGGAGATGAAGGTGCTACCCTTTCTGGTATTTGAACTTGGAGAGCTCTACCACGCTCTATCTACAAGTCTTCATCCATCAGCGACAGTTCCTCTTCGACATCCCGATCATCGCGGGCTTGACTTGATTCTGGCAGAGTCCCTTTTGCATCTGTCACAACATTTGATCCTCGCGTCCTCCAAAGCGCAATTGCCTGCTCCTGCAGCTCTTCACGTCGCTGCCTCATTTTTTCTCTTCAATTTTCTGAATATCTCGGGTGCTTTTGTGACTTAACAGTCTGTCTTTGTCGGATTTTTTTCCACTGCTAGTCATGTCATTTGTCATATGATCAGTTTCATCAAACTAGGTACATCAGAGCATGCTTCATCACCCCCCCAATGTCGGCCTGATGGTTTCTAGACTAGTGGGGAAGTGTAGACCATCACTTGTTCAAGAAAAAATCCCATTCGCGTTCCTTTACAAATTTTTCCCATTTACGTTCTTTCTCCTCCCAGTTAGAGTTTGGAAGGGGCGGGGTCAGCAATTGTATTGTTTCGACAATATGTGCAACACCTTTGTCGATAAAAAATTTAAACAATAATGTCGGCATAGAACATAGAAATTGATCGGCTAATTCGGTGAAGAACTTTCTTCTTATTTCATCCACCAATACTTGATTTTCGATCGCTTGTTCTTCACAGAATTCTTCTGCAATCTTTTCGCACCATTCTGATAGGTTTGTACAACCTCCGCTGATTAGATTCGATACTAATTTACGCTCTGCTTTGTCGACTGGTCTATTCATCCAGAAGTTTCTTTAAGGCGGTTGGCACGGATTCTACAAATCGCTCATGGGTCTCGGAGAAGAATCGATCTCTTACTTGGCTAATCGTTAAATTTTTACGTCGCGCATAATTCTGCAAGTAATTCACGATTTTCTTCTCCAACCAGTCTCTAATCTCCTGTTCTGAAATCATGGATCATGCTGCTAGTAATTTTTCATGTATCAACTGGAAACGGAACCAGGAAGCTCACATTTGCCATTACCCAGCCCCAAAATTGTCGTTCACATGACCACCCACCATATCATAAATCCTGATCCATCAAATCCAATCTATGAACAACAAACAAGTGTCTTCACTCCTCTTCCAATCAAATCACTAACACAACAAACGGGTCCAATTCAAGCAAAAACCATTAGCGCAGAAAAATCCCAATTTGTCAGTTACCAAGTCGAGTCTAGTCTAGTTAGTCCGGATGCGTTTGACAGTACAATTTCACCAACTCCAATTCCAACAGCCGCCGACCTACCATTAATCCTAGTAAACCAGTCAAGTTCCCCTGTCGAAGGATCCAAGTCTAGTTTAGTTTCACAACAACTCAACAAAGAAGCAAACACGACAGAAGCAGAAAGAGTCATGGAACCAATCAAGACTCGAGAAGCTGTAGCCGACACGATAGGACCATCAAAACACACAAATGCTCTAGCTACTAATACAAGCAATATGGAAATCTTTAGCACATCATCAGCAAATCCATTAAGTCCCGAAGGAACAGAGCATGACAATCTAGTCATTACAACACCAGTACATAGTACACACACTCAAGCAGAACAGGCTGTTATCAGTGCACAAGTAGTCACCGACAATCATCCAGCAACAGCCAAAAAAGATAAGGGGCTAGAACAACAAACCATAAGAAAAGAAAAAGAGAAAAGTAGCCAAAAGCAACACAAAGAGAAGAAACATAGAGAAAGAGAATTGCAACAGCAACTGCAAATGCAGCAAACACAGTATGGACAATCAGAAAATATTCCTTTTGTATACTTAGATCAATTTGGAGCTGCTACAAGCTATCAGCCATAGTTGGCCTCCCGAGTAGAACTTGATTTACTTGAAGATGCATTTTTTAGAGCGCAAAGATGTCGTCGAAAGGAATCAAAAGATCAGCTACTGTAGCTATAGAACGAACAGACCACATTTCTTGCTAAGTGTGAAAAATTAGCTCAGCAAGTTATCCCACTCCCAGCTAGTTCCAACACGACACCACCTCTAGACAAAGCATACCAGTTACTAGAATATGTCGTGTCGATGTTACAATCTGAGCTTCTCAAGAAATAGCAAGATCAAGCTACTGAGGTAGCCTCCCTCATGACAAATCAGTTTACAGCCTTTTCAGAAGCCTCCAAAGCACTCAATCAATACGCTCGTCAGGCAGAAAAACTTGCCATAGTTCTCAACAATTGGTATGTCTACTATGGTGATGTCTACAAAAATCTTCAGAAAACAAGAGCATTGCTAAGCAAGCTTTAGCACCAGTGCTTTCCCACAGATGAAGCCTCTATCGAAGTAGTTGATAACCATATCATCATGGAGAACAAGTAATTAGAAAAGTTAGAAAAACAAGAAATTCAGTGGATGTCACAGGCCCGAGGAGGCCTCAACAAACTTGAAGAAATTCATCCTCGAATCAATCAGTTACATAATGCTGTTGACAATACAATTAACACATTTGGTCTCGACATGATCCATTTGCAGGCTACATCCACTCACGACAAAATGAAAAATCGGTCGAAACTCACAACTCTGACTGTCGACATCCAGAATATTCTATGCACTTGGGAAGAGTTCCATCACCACCTCTCTGTCTCTATTGAAGTTATCATTGAAGCTTTCTGCCAGATCCCTGATGTTATGGACTCTAGCATTTCTTGACATAACTGTTTCTATAATTCATTTTTTGTAATTTTGATCTCTCCATTTCTTCAGGACAAAGAAATATTTTGAGGTGGGGGAGATGTTGGAGGGGCCTAGGTCGGCCTGACGACTAGGACCTCCACCCAACCATTCTGTAGCATATGTTGACAAGTCGTGTCGACTAGTATGGGTCGAGTTGGTTGGATAAACTAACAAACAGTTATGTAACTGTATCTGCACATATATATATCTAGGTTGGTGAGCCGATAGACTAGTAGAGATTGATTCCATCATTGTGTTTTTCTATTGCTGGTTAATACAAAGACTATTCTCTCTATATGTCTCGTCTCTTGTATCTGTGTCATTGTGTATGCTTGCTTATATTGTATAATGTATCTATGATAACTATGTGAACCTCGATATTACACCAGATTCATAAACTAGAATTTTACAAGCAAGCTAGTGATATGATATGCACTAAAATAGTCAAATTAGAAAAAGAAGAAAATAAGATTAGGTTAACCCTAGAAAAATTTGAGAAGCTATATAAATGGAAAACTGGGACTAAACAAATAAGTATTAATTCACTGAAAGGATTTAGCTAGTGGCACTATCAGTTGATTGATCTGATGGATCCCAAATTAAATCAATCATTGATAAAAAAGACATTGATATTGCTACTTTGAAAATGAAACTAAAAATGCCTACAACAAATCCAATTTAAAATAAAGATCTAAAGTAGGTTCAAGCAGAGAAAGAGTATATTTATGCTAGTATGATAGAATATCAAAAGTTTTTTTAAGAAAGGAATAAGATTGATGATCTACATTGGAAGATAGCTAATCTAAAATTAGAAAGGAAAAAAATATCCACTGGGGAGGATACTAGAGCACCAACCCCTGCAATCCCTACAGAAAAGTAGGCTATGACAGAAAATGTGACGAAAGCAATGACTAAGTAGCCAACTATCACTCCAAAAGAAATAGACATAGATGCTATAGAGGAAGATCATGTAAACTAGAGATCAAGTGCTCATCCCATTCAAGAGGAAAATGAACAAAGTGGCAAGCTTGAATATATTGAAAGAGAACTAGAAATAAAGGATAGAAGTATTCTAGAATTGGAAAATGAGGTCAGCAGAAAGGAAGATGAGATGGTAGACTTGGATAAAGATATAGGGGTATTAAAAATCCAAATAAATACGAGGAAAATGAATGTTCAAGGAGAGAAGTTGTAAAGAAGGATATCACAGACTGTCTTGGATAAGATTATTGAATGGTTCATGCAAAAATGGGACTCTTTTGAAGTCATTCAGACGGGATGGAGATCGCCACATTAGCCAATGCATAAGGGAAGCCAGTGGAAAAGCAACTAGGAAATATGCCTAAACAAGCAAATGAAGTGATATACTATTTGAACAACAGAACCAAAAAGAAATCGGCTGACAAAGGAATTGATAATAGGACACAAATTATCACAATAGAGAGATCCATGATAATGAAGCAAACCTTTGTGCTTAGAATGAAATATAACATTAAGTAGTTGACAAATGAAATAAGAAGCTTTAAATATTTATTCAGGGATGTGATAAGTCTGGGACTGCCTTCCCCATGTGATGGTAATGGATACTATTACCTTAAGGATACCCTAGGAATGGTAATGGTGACCTCCTTCTAGGTATTTACCAACTTGGATTTAAATATCAACCAAGCATTTAACTATGAGTATTATGGTCTTCATTAAGGACATAGTTGCTAGTATGTTTGCAATTCCTTAATTGATATATAATAAGATCTAATCATATTTCATGATAGACTTCCTTGTCTCCATTGTTATGGTTTTACAAATATTTTGAGACATATACTTGTTTCTCTATAGGTTTTTCTTGGAGCTATTAAAGATGGAAATTCCATTCGAACAGTGTTTGTTAAAACTATTATAAGAGTTGTCCTTTTGATTAACATCTATTCTTATTACAAGATTATCATAAACTTCAAACTTTTATTTCAATTTATACGCAAACAATTCTCATTGTCTAAACTATTAGTTCCTCATATTTTTGACTTGTGTAAGTGTTTTCTTTTATTTATGCATCAAAGATAGAAATCTTGTTATTGTTTTGGTTCTCATTATTGTGAAAAGGGTATTACACACCTTCACCCCTACTATATTATATCACTTAATTAAGTCATTAATCCTACTATACTTCGAACACCATGAAGCAACATATGGAAAATAGATACTTACTCTTGTCACTACTGCAAGAGAAAAAAGAGGTATTTATTGTAACAATGAACTTGGAAATACATGAGCAATAAGTTCAACCGGGGAAGAAGATGGAGGAGTTGCATATAATTCAAACTTAGGTTAGGTAGAATATATGTATGTCTCATATGATTGTGAATTTAATTTATCTACCAACCTTTAACTAACTTCCTTTAAAGAAGATGTTGCTCGTGATTAGTTGAAAGACTCTATGCAGAATGAGTATGATGCTCTCATTAAGAATGTGAACTAGAATTTGGTGGACCCTCTATTTGGAACTAAACAAATTGGCTACAAGTTATCTACAAGAACAAGTATAGATCAGATGGCTTACTTTACAAGCACGAGGTGAGGCTTGTGGTGAAAGGTTATGCAAAAAAGGAAGGAATAAACTATGAAGAGACTTTCTCCCAACAAAAAATGGGATATCATCTAGACTTTATAGTCTTTGGATACACAAAATGGGTGGAAAGTTCATGAGAAGGATGTGAAGAATGCTCGCTTGAATGGATACCTGAAAGAGAATTTCTTCATGTCTCAGCTAGAACACTTTGTTGTGAAAGGGAAAGAACAAAAGTTATGAAAACTCATCAATTCATTCTATGGCATGAAACAAGCACCTCCTGCATGCTATGGAAAGCTAAGTTGGCATCTTTTGAAGTTAAATATAAAAAAAAATTAATCTTTTTTACCTGACATTGTTTGTAAAAAATGTTGGAAGATATTTTTTATATTTTGTGTTGTATGTAGATGATCTTTTGATGATAGGGAATAGTGAAAGTTGTGTTGCATCTGTAAAGAAAGAATTGAATACGGAATTTGAGATGACAAATTTGGGCCACCTTCACTACTACTTGGGAATTGAAGTGACTCAAAATCCTAAGTAGCTATTCAAATCCTCGAAGAAGTATGTTTGAGAAGTGTTGAACATATTTGGCATGACACAATGTAACACTCTCTCTACTCCAATTGAACAGAACTAGAAGCTCACGTCAAAAGAATGAGATGAATTTGAGGATGTGACTAACTACATACAAATTTTGGGAAGCCTTATCTACCTTACCACCACTAGACTATATATTTCATTTTTTTTTGGGATCCTTTGAAGGTTCATGCAAAAACCTTTTGAAGGAATTTGGTCTAGTTCCAAAAGAGTTATAAGATACTTGAAGGGGACTCAAGAATTTGTACTCAAATATTCTAAGGTGGATGACTTCAAACTCATTGGGTACTCTAATTCATACTTTGACGACGACAAAGAGATGTGGGTTTCTACTTCTAGCTATCTCAGGAGTCTTATATCAATATTTGTCTCACTGATATCACACAAATAGTCATTTCAAACAGATTCTACAATAGAGGATGAATATGTGGCTGCTACAAAAGAAACAAAGGATATTGTATGGCTCATGAAAATAACTCAATATTTGGAGGAGAAATAAGAGAACTCCACTCCCCTACTATTTGGTAATACTTCAGCAATCATGTTGTCCAAGAACCCCATATTCCATGATCAAACAAAGAACATCAACACGAAGTACCATCTGATTCAATACCATGTAGAGTCTAAGAAAATTTATTTGAGAGATTGTTCCATGAATGAGCAGTTTGTAGACATCTTCACCAAAGAGCTTGGAATAAAGAAGCTTGAAAATTTGAGACATATGCTTGGACTCATGAACACCCCTTTGGATTAAGGGGGAGAATGTTGGAAACCTAATCTACAAGGATTATGGTTTTGTGTACATAATGTAAATAATATTCAAGAAGATGAACAAACTTCAAGCACTCTAGTGGTCCTATTGGAAGATCAAGTCCAAGGGTCATTCTCTATGTATAAAAAAATTAATTTTCTAAATGAAAATAAATGAATTATTTCTGAGATTTATTCCTTTGACTTTGAGAGATTCACTACATTCCAAGTAAAAAATGGGAGTACAATCTATCTACCCCTACTTCTCATTCAATTAGTGATTCTGATTCAAATACTAGAAAGGCCAGAAGTTTTCAGGAAATCTATGAAGAATTAAATGTTCATTCAAATTTTTCAGTTTTCACATACCAACCCACATTCTTTGAAGACGAAATTAAAGAACAACATTGGGTCAAATTAATGGATGGAGAAATAAATTCGATAGAGAGAAATAATACATGGGATCTAGTATATTTTTTCAATGACAAAGATTGTATTGGTGTGAAATGGGTTTATAAAACCAAACTTAATGAAAAATGTAAAGTTGAAAGATAACAAGGAATATTATTACCCAAGGGGTATTCATAGCAACCATAATTGACTTTGGAGAAACATTTGCATGAGTTGCGAAATTAGATACAATACAAGATGTTTTGGCATTAACAACAGAAAAATGGAAGCTATACCAAACATATGTGAAATCTACATTATTAAATAACATTCTCGAAGAAGAACTTTATGTGTAACAACCAATAGGATATAAGATAATGTGAAGATAAAAAGACATGAGGATAATGTGTATACGTTGAAGAAATCTCTTTATGGGCTCAAGCAATCTCCAAGATCTTAGTACATCAGGATATATTCTTATTTCATTAACAATGGATTCAACAAAAGAAGTACCAAGCCTACTCTTTATACAAATGTGACTTGCCAAGGGAAAATTTTATTTGTTTGTTTATATGTTGATGACAAGATCTTAACAAGAGACATGTCAGCCAATTAGTTCAAACCATCTATGAAAAGGGAAATTTAAATGACATATTTGGGATTGATAAAATTTTCCCTTGGCATAGAGGTAAATAAGGCAAATTCCATAATTTTTATATGTCAAAAACAATATGCATTCAATTTCGTAAAAATATTTAGAATAATAAACTACAAGGAAGCACCCACACCCATAGCAATGGGAACAAAACTCAACAAAGAAGATAGATCTCCAAGTGTGAATCCTACATTGTTCAAGAGCTTAGTTGTTAGTCTCATTTATTTTATTTTGACTAGACCACAAATTATGTTTGCATTTATCTTGATTTCTAGGTTTATGGAGACAACTAAAGAAATACATTAGCAAGTTCGTAAAAGGATTTTGAGATACATGGAAAAAACAACAATATATGGTATTTTATACCCAAACACTTAAAATGATTCTTTGATTTTCTATACTGACAATGGATTTGCAAGTAGACCACAAATTATGTTTGTATATAGCTTGATTTCTAGGTTTATGGAGACGACTAAAGAAATACATTAGCAAGTTGGTAAAAGGATTTTGAGATACATGTCAAAAACAACAATATATGGTATTTTATACCCAAACACTTAAAATGATTCTTTGATTTCCTATAGTGACAATGGCTTTGCAAGTAGCTTATATGATAGAAATAATACTTTAGGATAAATTGCATATTAATAAATAACTAGTTTACCTAACAATTAGTAATAGAGCAATGACTTAGAGATTAGTTTTTTAATAATTGTAGATTAATCAATAATTGGATAAATTGCTAGGTGAAACTAGGTAAAGGAAATATAGATGCATTTCGTACAATCATGATCTATTAATCTATGTTTTTAGATAGAGATTTGTGTTATGATCTAATACTCCTATAATTTGAAACCTATGAATTGAGAAATACAAATTATGCAATATCATCCAATAATATTGTTAAGATGGATTGATTTTAGCGATATTACATTTTGTATAATATTATTGATGTATTGCTTTGATTTTATGAATGTTATTTTTTAATATTGTTAGGATGAATTGCTTATATTAATGGATATTATAATCTATTGATCTATGTCTTTAGATGGTTCCATTATGATCTAATATCTCTTTAATTCAAATATTTCCATTTGGAAATGCAATAGGATTTAATAGTATTGTAAAGATGTTGATTTTAATAATATTATATTTTGTATGATATCATTCTTAAATAGTTACCCTATTTTGCCAAGTATTACTAATGATTTATTGATCTATGTCTTTGGATGGATATTTGCATTATCATATAGCGCAAATCTATACATTTTGAAATGCAATATATCTAATAGTTTTATTATTGAGATTCATTGTTTTGAGTGATGTTACATTTTATATGATATAAAAAATTATCTAAACCAAGTTACAATAATTATTCTTTAATATATATTTAATTGATCATTAAATTTTGGTGTGACAATGTATATAAGTGAATGTGATTAGTGTATTACAATTTTTACCATTTTTATTATATAAATATATTTTTTAAAATTTTAGGGCAAATAGTAATGTGATAATTTTGTTTCTAAACAACATTGTTTTGATATGTTTTTAAACTATGGGCAAAACCTATCAAGGTCAAAGCTATTAAACTATTGGCAAAATATGTTTTTATGTTCATAGGCAGAATCTAGGTGTTATAGGCGTTAAAGCAATAAGTGCTACTAATTCGATTATTGGAGTTATGTAATTACTCCCACAGATTAGATTTACCGGTACTCCAGCTCTAGTTAGCAGAAGTTCGAGGCATCGATCTTCTTTGGTTTATCTATTGAGTTGTATGTTCATCTCTGAAAATAAAAAAAGAATGATGCGAAACAAACTTTTACTGTTTTTCTGTGTATTTTCTCCGCCTCAAGTCAATACAACTCAATGGTCAGCTAGTTCATTATCTTGAGTACGGAAAACACCCAAATTCGTTTCCATTTTTCTGTTCATCCATTTTATATAAGAGTTTTTAACACCAAACTTCGTTACCATTTTTCTGTTCGTGACATTTTTATAGAGGTCTTTTGGTGCTCAGAGTAATTCTTGAAACTCGGCAGTCTGGTATGAATCGAGTTCGTCGTGAACGGTCTCAATGACATTAAAAACTACATCCAATAAAATCTAATATAAGGAGCAGATAGTCACATCGTGAGAATTATCGAATTTGAAATTCGAGACTGCCTTTTCCTGGTAGGAGTTGAAGACTAGTTACAAATATTAAAGTCAGGCCATGTGGGTGGGTGCCGCTCATATTCAGGTTGTTGGCCATGAACACAGGTTGTTTGCCATGAACTGATCGGTTCATGGTTTGACGTACAGTTAAAGGAAAAGATTTCGCCGCGGGGGAAGAAATTTCCGGGATCCTGTCGAATGGAATTGGCCGTGTGCACGAAACATGCCCTAAATAGAAGAGTTCAAATTATAGTTTGCGAGGCAGAAGAAAGTACAAGAGGATCTATACAAATAAAGCATATTAATATATTGAAGTTCGACAACCATAATGATATTGAATACTGTAGGTATTTTGAATGGAGTATAATGTACAGCGCAAAACGGGCCAGCTCTATTCGCAGCAACGCTCGTACTTTCTGGTTCGCAGGAAAAGTCATTAACTAATGTTCAATATTCCTCTTGCAATATTCAAAATGTCCAAAAATTTAATACAATTTCTCAGTTCAAGGCCAAGCAAAGAACTCACGAGGCAACCGCTTCTCAAGTCATGATGGAATTTAGAAAACAAGAATAATGGTGCTAAAGTAAATGCAAGGTTATCATTCAGGACTCAGGAGTCTAAGTGAATGCCAACATTCTGGGCCATAAAGATTCGGGAAATACTTGTGGAAATTCTGGCCCAGCCGTCAGTTGTATTATTTTATGGTGTTTGTGTGGCCATTCCTCGTTACAATAATCAATGGCTCGTATTCCTGCATTGCTTTAGAGCTAACAGATAAATACGATGGCGAGGCATTAACATTTCAGCATTCGAATTCTCGTCTATTGCCGTGTAGTTCTATTGCAGAGTGTAGCCTCTTATCTGTTCGTTAGAGTATCATATTTTCAGTGTCTGCCTTTGCTTTTCTTGTGATAATCACACTGGGTCCAAATAGAGGAGTTGCATTACGTAAGTTGAATGATGAAGAGCTTTACTATGATTATTCTATTGTTCTTTGTTGCGTTACGTAAGTTACTTGAATGATGAAGAGCTTTACTATGATTATTCTATTGTTCCTTGTGGCTCGGTTAGGTGAGGCTGCTCGGATTTTTGGTTTGAAGCCATTCTCACTGAATAGACCAAACCTATCGGCGTGCGCGTGATAGGGGGGATGATAGTGACATGACGGAAGATTCACTACCAGAAACGAGCATGTCTGATTAGCTGAAAAACGCAACAGTTTTGGAAAACATTAGGGTTTCGCCCAACTATTGGAAAGACATGACTTATGGGCATGATCTATAAAAGGGGCATATTTTGTAAGGGAAAGGGTTAATGTTGAAATGTAATTGCTAAATCTGAGTAATACTGTGTTGTATTGTTCAAAGCCATTGTAAAGGCTCTACAAGCTACGTGCGCAGAGGCCTATTGAGAGAGAAGAGAGTATGCACCTGAGTGCGCAGACGGAAACTATTGTACCCTTCCCAAAGACTAATATAACAACAGTTCGTGTGGACGCAGCTCCCATCCTGGGGTGAATCATGTTAAATCCTGTGAATTGTGATGTTTTTGTGTTTGCGCTTGTCTATTTGCTTACAATCAATGCTTGAACTCTCATTTATCAGTTGATATGTTCATACTTTTATATGTATTCGCCAGAAGAATGAGATGGGAATAATATGTTAAGTATCACATGTATGGATGAATGTTGAATGCACAGTATTTCTGAGTTAACAAATGCATAAGTCATTTAAATAGTCACCTAAAGAGGAGAGATTGCGCCATGCAACTCCCTTGAAGCGCAACACCAAAAGTGCGCAGAGTAGTGTATTTCATCTTGTTCCATAAGACATACGACAAAATAATCTAAGGCAGTAGATGAACGAATAAAGCAATAAGTAAAGTCATTAAGGTTGGTTAAGTCCGAAGAGGAAGCAAATTAGTCAGTTGCGTTGTCCTTTCGTTCAAACCTATCCGAACCACGCAGTCCTTGGATGCGTTGGTTGTGCAAGTGTCTCAACTTGTAGAAGCATCAGCCGTGAAGAAGGAGACTTCGCGCAGTCTTCAGTCCGTAGAGCAGCCCCCACAGCGCACTGCTCACGAGTTTGCCAAAACGCGCAACACCAGGTTGTGGAAACCTGATTCCGCAGCCACCCCCTCAGCTTCACCTCAGGTGAGACCTTAGTCTGTTTGCAGATTGTTGCTGAAAGGGCCGGTGAAAATGGATTTTGTTGGTTCCTTGAACCGCGAAGAACCTGGGTTTATATTGGAAACCTCTAAAATAGTATAGTAATCCAACAAATGGTTCCATTGCCAGGCTAAGAGTTGGTGATGCGATAGTGTATTAGAAAAAAGTGATGTGCGACGAAGAGAAGATTCCGCTGATTGCAGACAATTGGCATCTGGACAAGAAAGAGATCTGGGCTTGGTGTGATAAGATAGAAAGAGACTTCGCAAGGAAGGATAATAGACACTCGCATCTCTCTGAAGTTCATTGGTTGAACAAATACCTGTGGGAAGAGATTCACAAAAATTTTCGGGCATCATTTGGAAACGAGTTGCACGAGTGGTTGTCAAGGCTCGTAGAGAAAAAGAATTGTTTCCAGCCAGAACCACCGACCGAGTGGACTCCAGAGCTTACAAAGAGGCTCAAAGCGATAGATAGTCCACTTTCGCAAGCAGTCGACTTCTGGGTTGACAGCATATTGGAAGGCTTCATGACACAGTTCGTTGTAAACACGTTGAAATGCTACAGTGCAGCCGAAGCAGAGTTTTTCAAAGGGTTCAGAGGTAAGTACCTGAACAATCTCAGTTTATACATTAAAATGCTTTTAGCCGTGAAAGGTGTTTTAAGAAAGCAGTGAAATTTTTTAATCTGTCATGGTAAATAGCATATATAGTGATTCCGATGAAGAAACCCATAATTTGAGAAGTGAAAAGAGATACAAGTATACCGTCTAAAAAAATACTAGATCGCATGGACTTTGTGTAGATAGTGAGATACCAAGTGAGCTTAATAATCAGACCGCACCTTTGTCAGCTACTTATCAGCCTATTACGTCGCAGAATCCGCCGGTTGCAAATACCGCACCTCCCTTGTCTCATAATCCATTAGTTTAGAACCCTCCCGTTACTAATATTCCTACTCCGCAGAATGTCAGTACTGGTAACACCACAGGAGTAGATGGCCATACAATTCCGACTCATCCCATTCCATCTGAGACTGTTCCACTTCAGAACGTCCAACCTCAGATCATTCCTCGGAATATTATCCCTTGCACTACTCAGAGTACCGCGCCACCTAGAAGGAGGATGAATGACGATATCAAGCTGTCGATATTCAAGGGAACGGGTCTAGAAGACCCTGATCAACATTGGTTTCTATGTGAATCCATGTGGAGTGTTAAGCAAGTTCAGGATGACGCTGTGAAGCAAGCGCAGCTCGTCACTACTTTCAGAGATAGAGCCTTGCATTGGTTAATGAAATATTCATAGGGATAGAATAGAATCCTGGTAGAAATCAAGGCTGCACTCTTAGTAGAATTTAAGAAGCCAAAGTCAGAATCGCAGTGTATCACAGAGTTAAAAGAGATTAAGAAAAAACCTAATGAGACAGTCTCGAAATTTGACCAAAAATTCAAGACACTATTGGACCAAGTGAGCTTTGTCATAGCTCGGCAAAAACACCACGAATGGTTTATAGTTGTGTTGTTGTGTCATATCAGACTACCGTTGATGTAGCAAAAGGTTGCATCACAGGAAGAGGCCTTAGAGATTGTGATGAAGTTAGAGGCTTCGTCGGTAGGTGAGACTAGCATTGGAATGTCTCAGATACAGAATCAGCTAGCTACCTTAACCTTACAATTGCAAGATATGAAGAAAGGAAAACAAGAGAGACAAGATATCTGTATTATAGGATGCAAAGGAGAAGAACACAACAAAGAACATTGTCCTTTATTTCAAGAGTACCTTAATAGTGGAGCACCAAATCCACTAAATCAGAACCAGGTGCCGTGGTGTGAAATCTGTAGAACTAGAGGACACTGGCCTGAAGACTGTTATTTGATACATAAGTATGTAAGAACCCCTAAGAACCTGTATTGTAACTTTTGTAGGTCAGTTGGACATGATGAATCCAATTGCCGTGCATATGAGCTCGTGAACAAAAGAAAGAGAGACATGGAGCATATGCGAGGTGGTGGAGTATACAAAGTCCAGGAAGAAAATTAGTCAAAACAAGAGAATGCGCAGTATGATCAAGGCGCATATAGAGGCTGTGGTGGAGGATCACGAGAGAGGAAGGAGTGTCGGCCCAGCGCAAGGAAGAGGCTGAGGTCAAGTAATCTATTATAACTGTGGTCAGCCTGGCCATGTGTCTAGAGACTGTACCAATGAATGCAATATTTGTAACTATTGTAAATCCTTTGATCATGTCATTGAGGCAGGTCCACTATTAGCAGCAGAGATGCAAAAACAGAAGCAAGATGCGTTGAACCCAAATATTCATTTGATTGGAGCATAGAGAAGGGCTACGGATCCAAGTATCAATGTGGTGATGTGAAGTGGCACTGCAACAAGATGGGATAGAAGAGCAGAAGCTTCGACTTCTGGGGACTTCGGTACTAAGCAGACTCCTGCCGAAACAATTTGGATCAGAAAAGCTACTAGGAAGGCACTTGCCTTCAATCTAGAGAAAAATAAAGAAGCATTTGAAGAAGCATGGGACATGTTCAAAGAATCAGCACCCAGATCGCTAAGAATCCCATTGCGCAGTGGCATACAACATATAGAAGATATGTCAACTGCTTATGACAAAACGTGCCACGCAGCAAAGACAGGCACCTCTGTTCCACAGTTCCTAAGGAGCTGCATGAAATTACTGAAGAGCACAGATGCTGTAGCGGAATTAGAAATATTATTGAACCAGTATGAGCCACGTAGTGAGACAAAGACTTCCCAGAGCGCAGTTCACTAGATCAAGAAACACAAAATATCAGGCCGACATATGCGGCTCAGTGTGCAGATAGGAGACTATGAGATGGACGAGATCATCCTTAATCTCGGATTAGAAGTAAATATATTTACTAAGCAGACATGGCAGCAGATGGGGAGACCAAAGTTGCTGTGGTCACCCATACAGTTGAAATTAGCCAACCAGCTGACGGTTATACCTTTTGGGAGACTGGCCGATGTTATTATTGATATCGATGGAGTGCGAAGCTATGCAGACTTCGCGGTCATTGAAATTGTGGATGAAAGTCAACCTTATCTAGCATTGTTGGATATATACTGGGCAATGGATAACCTCGCCATTATAAATTTGCAGACAAGGAAGATAATATTTGAAGGCCATGACATAAGGGTCATCGTGCCATTGGACCCTTCACAAGGTGAAAGATACATTGAGTCGATTCAAGATGAATCTTGAGCTCAAGACCTCGAACGCATTTACAAAGTGACGACGAATTATGTTGATTACATTAATCCTACTTGTGATGGAACACTGAGTTGGCGCTGTGATAGCTCTTGCATCTTAGATTTCGATGCAGAACTGGAAAATTGGCAGAACCGCATGCATGAAGTATCTCCTAGAAGATGTGCGCAGATAACAAAGTCACTGCACTGGATTAGAAAAGAGGTAAGTCCAATTCCTACCTATGATGGTTCATCTAATGTTTATTCTTTTATCAAAGACTATACTGTCTCAGTTGTAGTTGAGCATCGTTTACCAACATTAGACATGGCACTGCACGAGACACCTGCCAGATGGTGGGCTACACATAAGGAAACATTGACAACATGGGATCAGTGCAGAATCAAGATGCATATCAGGTTCGCTGAGAAGGTTGCACTAACCTTTGAAAAATATAATGGACAGAGGGATCCAAGGGATCATATTGAAAGCTATTCACAAGCATGGGGGGAGAGACCACAAACATAATGGGTTCATCTGTTTGTACATACATTAGAGGAGAAGACTACAAAGAAATGGTACCCAGATACAGAGTTGCGCAGGGGAACTACAAACTGGTCTACCCTAGCTGTGAACTTCTAGAAGACCTTCATTTTCGAAGACAAGAGTCCTAGCATAAATTATGCTTTGTAGATAATTAAGGAAATAATATTTAGACCAGAATGTCCACATAGAAAAACGACATTAGAGG
This sequence comes from Larix kaempferi, assembly GCA_027924585.1. Classification (NCBI taxonomy): domain Eukaryota; kingdom Viridiplantae; phylum Streptophyta; class Pinopsida; order Pinales; family Pinaceae; genus Larix; species Larix kaempferi. Next base: position 894,913 of record BSBM01000146.1, read on the forward strand.
AATTCTATGGAGATATAGAAGTACCTGCAAAATTACAGCGAGAGTTGACGAAACAAATAGAGCATGACATGGAATGTTATAATCTAGCTGAAGAGTCTGAAGATAACGAAGAAACTGATGAGGAGGACCCGCGCAACATAAACATACCTGAGTCAGAGGGAGTGCGCAACGTAGAGGGATCTCCGCTTCAAATTCCAAACAGGAGTGGACCTATGAAAGCGAGGAAAGTGAATATTGGCACCAGCGAAGAGCCGAAGCTTGCATCTATTGGAGACTACTGGGAAGATCAAACGGTCACGGAGATCGCAGACCTGTTACATGAGTATCAAAATTTATTCCTGGTGAAGTTTACAGAAATGAAAGGTATTTTGGGTGACTTAGGGGTTATGAAGATACCTCTTAATCCCGATGCGAATCCTGTTAAGCAAAGGCCCTATAGACTGAATCTGCGATACAAATAACAAGTCAAGGAAGAACTCGATAAGATGCTCGATGCGGGGATCATCGAGCTGTTTGAAGAGTCAAAGTGGATAATCCCAATGGTTATCCAAGACAAGAAAATTAAAGGTGAGATCAGGATCTGTGTTCATCTCAGAAAATTAAAAGATGCTTCAGTGCATGACCCATTTCCTACTCCTTTCACAGATGAAGTACTAGACAATGTTGGAGGAAATGAGGCATATTCCTTTACTGATGGATTTTTGGAATATCATCAGATAAGAATTGATCCAGCGGATAGGCATAAGACAACTTTTGCCACTGAATGGGGGTTGTTCCAATATACAGTAATGCCTTTTGGTCTGAAGAACGCGCCTTCCATATTTTCTAGAGTTGTGGTTGCAACATTTAAAGATTTCATGCATAAGTTTTTAGAAGCCTATTTTGATGATTGGACAGTATTTGGGTTGCTGAAGGACCATTGCACAAACCTCAGATTGATGCTATAAAAGTGAAGACAGCATCAAATTTCATTGAACCTGAAGAAGTGTCTCTTTTGTGTACCCTATGGAATTCTGTTGAGACACATTGTGTGCAAACAAGGCTTGATGGTTGATCCTACGAAGATCACAGTTATTGTAAACTTGCCAACACCGAATTCAGTAAAGCAACTGCACACCACATTGGGGCATATGGGTTACTACATGAAGTTTATAAAAGGTTATGCGCAGATAACCGCACCAATGGAGAAGTTGTTAAAGAAAGACGTGCAGTTCATATGGAATGCAAAATGTGAGCAAGGCTTCGAAACATTAAAAGAGAAAATGGTAACTGCGCCAATCTTAGTTTTTCTAGACTGAGCAAAGCCATTCCATGTACATGTGGATGCTTCATGTATAGCATTGGGTGTTGTATTAGCACAACCAGGAGAGGTAGGTATTGACCATCCCATTACATTTTCAAGTAGGAATCTCTCAACTGCTGATAAGAATTATACCACCACTGAGAGAGAAGGCCTAGCCATGGTCTACGCACTGCAGAAGATCAGGAACTATTTGCTTGGTGCGCACTTCTCTATGTTCACTGACCATTCTGCTTTGAAATACCTGGTCAACAAGCCAGTGTTAGGGGGGGAATATGCAGATGGTTGTTACTCTTTCAGAAGTATGACATTGAAATAGTGGTTAAGCCTGGCAGATTGAACTTAGGACTTGATCATCTTTCAAGGATCAAGTCAAGAGAAGAACCTACGAACCTTGAAGACAATCTGCCTGATGCGCAGTTGTTTTCTATTCATATTACCGATGGCTACTATAAAGATATCATAGAATTCTTGACTACTAGGTTGGCACCCTTAGATTTTACTATACAGCAGAGGAAGAAACTGGTAGTAAGAGTAGCAGACTTCACCATAATTGTGGGACAGCTATACAAATTGGGGCTAGATGAAGTGCTGCGCAAGTGTGTGTTAGATAACAAGAATCCATTCATTAGTTGATGCGCATTCAGGAGCAGTAGGAGGTTATTATGCAGGACGATCCACTGCGCAGAAGATATTGCGAGCAAGTCTATAGTGGCCTACAATTCACAAAGAATCGAAAGAAGATTGCCAGAGTTGCGATGTCTGTCACAGGACAGGGAGGCTGTTGCAAAGAGACGAAATGCCATTGAATCTATAGTTGACATTACAGGAATTTGAGAAATGGGCAATTGATTTTGTGGGATCGATCAACCCACTAGGAAAATGGACGGGTTTGAGATACATCATCACTGCCACCGATTATCTCAGCAGATGGGCAGAAGCGAAGCCAGTGAAGGACTATAGTGCAATTACTGCCACGTAGTTCATTTTTGAGAACATCCTTACAAGGTTTGGATGCCCAAAGATTTTGATGAGTGATCAAGGCAATCATTTTCTGAACAGAACTATTGAGACATTGACAGAAGAATTCCACTTTCATCATCAACAACGTACACCATATAATCCACAAGCAAATGGAACTGTTGAAGCGTTCAATAAGTTACTCGAGAATTCACAGACAAAAATATAAAATGTCAATAGGGATGACTAGGACCTGCACATTCCAGCTGTTTTATGGGTGTACAGAACCACTTGCAAAAAGTTGACTGGACACACACCTTTTAGGATGGCCTATGGACAAGAAGCAATAATGCCAATAGAGTCCATTGTTCCTAGCTTAAGAGTAGCTGCATTCACAAGCATGGCAGATCGTGACACACTAGAAGAAAGGCTTCTACACTTGGTTGGTCTAGAGGAAGATCGCTTCATTGCAGGCTTTCACCAACAAGTGTAGAAAGAGAGAGAAAAAGCATGGCATGATCACCATATCAAAAACAAGACCTTTCAGGTAGGTGATCTAGTCCTCCTGTATGATAGCAAATTTATGAAGTTTCCTGGAATGTTTAAAATGAATTGGATTAGACCATATGCTATTTTACATGTAACTAATGGTTGCGCAGTCCAGTTCTCCATGTTAGCAGGAGATAGCTAGCCCAACCTAGTCAATGGAAGCAAACTAAAACCCTATCGGGATAGTCCTGCTTCAAAAAACCCTTAATGATCGGGAAAGGAGAAAGTTTCTAAGTGTCAAGTACAATTGAAATTAGGCACTAGAAATGGGGAAGAGTCTGTACAAGAAGTGCAATGAAGAAAATGTATATACCGCGCAGCAATTGTTAAGAAGTGAAGATGCACCAAAAAAAAAGGGAGAAAAAGAGAAAAAGAAAAAAGGAACTGCGCAGTTGCGAAGACCAAAATGCAACTGCGAAGATTAAGTTGAAAGAGAAAAGAGGCTAAGTTTAGAAGCAAGAAATCAAGCACCACGAAGTGACTCTGCTGGAGTAGTGACGACCCACTGCGCAGTTCGATGCAACACTCCATAAAACTACCTGTTAGGATGTCGGTCGTAAATATAGTTGTTATACAATACTTTTGCCAGCGACCGCTTGACTATTTAACGCCGAAATAGCCATTCTAAACGTGTTAATTGGGGAAAGGACTGAAATCTTCGCTGGATTTGGCCAACGGCCACCACATTTAATGCTTATCTAGCTGTTGAGGGGTGTGGAGGAGGATAGCTACACCTATAAATACCGTTGTATTTGGACTCGCGGGCGTTACTGAAACCCTTGAATTTTCTTGCCAACAATACTTTGTGATTGTTCACAGGAAGTTATTAGCAATCTCGTTGTTCTGTCCAAACCTATCCAGTGAATGTCTGAGAGGTCCTCTATTGACCAAGAGTTCACAATCAAGGACACTATGAATGTGTTTAGATACAGAGGAATCAAAGGGTTGATGAGAACCCCCGTTAAGAAAATTATAATAGAGCAAGGTTAGGGTTCCCAAAGATCACCAAGACATGCTACAACAATGCAAGATAAAGTAAAATAACCAGCGGTCCCGAAAATGAAGCCAACAATGATGAGTTCCACAGTGCCACAAGTTCCGCTAGGAGACAAGAAAATACCATTGAATCTAACCCCTGAGTATGTCTCGCTGTGTGCACAGGATGCACTGGCAATTAAGCTATTAAAGAATGCCAAGTATGAGATTCCTCTCTCACCTATGTCGAAGCATGTCAAAGTGGGAGGAAATCTTTTGGATAAGATCCTGGAGTGTAAGTGGGAATACTACGACCTGCTTCAAATGCAGAAGGACCCCAACGAACCTAAGTATCCACAGCTCCATCCAAACTAGTACATGTGCTGGAATAAAGACATGAAAGGAAATCCTGCCTTGGTAGCAGAAAGTTGGTTATCCAGAGTAGTCGATTCAGGACTGCTCAACCTGTTGCGACTCCCGCACTTCGACAGAATGCCAGAGCTGAATGTGGTGGCGCGAACTCTTATGTCATGCATTCACAAGGGATAACTTTGGCTTGATCACATTATCGACCTGAACATTGATTTGATCCATCAGATCACTGTACTAAGCAAGAGAGGCAAAGACCCAAAGCAGTTCTTTCAAGGAAAATGCAGGGACAAGGAGGTCGCCACGAAGATGAAGAAAACGCAAACTGTCGTCAAAGGAAAGAGAGGCTTTTTCATGGATGAAATAGATGATGAGGCTATGTGTTTTGTCACACAAGTGCTAGCCAAAAAAATTCTGAGAAAAGCAAGACCATTGCAAGTACCCGCAGGCGCAGTGCTACTTGGTGCAAAGGCCGCAGAGGGAGGAAGATTCAACTGGTGTCAATACTTGTTGAATGAGTTCATGGAGGAACTAAATGATACATAGGCACATGGCATTAATTTCCATTATGCATGGTTGATAGTGTCGATTGAGGTCGTAGGGTGGAAGGACCTAAAGGATTACGTTGGCGTAAGAACCGACAACAGTGATTGCAGAGGAGCCCATTATGCAAACCTTTGGGCGAATTTGAATTCAAAAAGATAGCACGCGATAGATGAAGTCTTCTACACTTACTATGAGCAGCTTTACGAAGTCATTATCGCCACACCGCGGATAACAAAAGAGGTAACAACGAAGTATATTCGCACTATCAATTTTTATGTTGACATGTGTTCGATTCACATTTCAGCCAAGGCATAGAAGAAGAACCCTGAATGGTTCCGAGGAAGCTATGACATGAATGAAGAAGACATTGATACCATTATGAAGGAATGGCCTCCTCAGTTTAGAGTCGAAGGAATTGTGGAAATCGAAAGTGACTCCGCGAAGAGTAATCCCATTCCTACACTGATTGTCGAAGAGCCGTGGATAGGGACAGGAAAAAGAAAGGAAGTCGAGAGTCTTGTACAACAAAAGGTACAGAAGAAGAATCAGAAAGCAGTTAAGGTCCTGTCGGAAGCAAAACTCCATGATGATGATTATGAGATGATCGCATCTATAGTAACAGCGCAAATGGAAGACCTGATGACCGAAAAAGATAAAAAGAATGAGACAATTCAAAATAGTTTGCAGAAGAATTTGACCATGCTGCAAGGCATTACATAAAATATTGAACAAGTAGAACGCTGCTTACCCTTTCCGTGAAATTCAATGTCAAAAGGGAAGTCAAGAGGCACTTCGCAACAGAGGACAGTGCCTCTAGCCCTGAATTTCCCGTCGAAGCCGCGCATAGTCAGACTTGATCCACTGAGTGTAATATTACCATCACGCGAACAGTTAACTTTGGGTGAGTAGGATCTCCATCATGTGGAAGTTGACATCTCAGTACTGCCAATGGAGGGGCTACATGATCTGCACCTGCAGGTTGTGGGGAGATCCATGAGAGAGATGTATTTTCTACGAACCAGCACCATGAGTTAGTTGCAAACTATAAGTAGTTGTAGGAGTCAATCTTAAGGAGTTCCATGCAGTTTCAAGATGAGCACGGTTGCCGAATGAGACTAGAACATATGGTCTCTTCGGTAGACGCGGAGATATCGGAATGCGATGAGCAACCAGAGGCTGTGGACACTATCATGAAGATCGACGAGGTGGTCAATGATCTTAAGGAGGAGATGAAAGATATTGAGATCAGTTAGCAAGCGAATATTGATGCATTGGAAGCGCATAATCAGCCGAATACTCCACCTGATTAGCAACAACTGAGTGCAAAAGAAGTGAAAGTTGCAGCAGAAAGTATAGCTAGTGAAGTGGCTAAGTGCCAAACTCTGCTGGACGAAGCGACAAAAACTTTTACTGCGCTTGAAGAAGACCCATATTTGATGAAAATCAAGAACACTTTGAAGGAATGGCATGCAGCATTAGATTTGCTAGACGCAGAGGTCAAGGCTCGGCCAGCAAGAGGCAGCCTTCACAGATATCATGAAGTTAGAGAATTGAAAAAACAAGTGCAAGTGTTGAGAGACAGGGAGACTGAATTCAGAGATAAGTCACTGCCCCTCCAAGAAGAAGCCCATGAACTAACACAAAAAGTTGAAGACGCATTGACGAAACTTCGCGAAGGACATGATTCAGTACAAGAGCAAGTGGACGATGAAATAACAGCTGATGTGTTGGAGACAATCAAGCAGATTGAGCAAGGTATCAAGGAAACCGTCGAAACGTTAAGTACAAAATATCAAGAGTTCGCTACAAAGTTAGCTCCACATGAGGATGAGAAGATTGGAGAACCTGAAATAGAAAGTGGCTCGGGGACGAGCCACATGTAAGTGTTAGAGGCTTGTTGGGCCTAGCCCAAGTGGGGCATTTTTTTGTAAGATAAGTTTTGGCACCGCGAAGTTAAGTGCATTAAAGTTGAAGAGTTTTTGAACAAGTCATTTTTGGGGAGCTGCGAAGTTGAGTGCAGCGTAGCATCGAAAGAGCTACAAAGTACAGTGTTGCGGAGGAGTCCAGCGCTGCGATGATCCAGATCTATGGAGATCCGGAAAGGTAGAATGTTGGATGGAAGACGACACATATTCTGGTTAGACCATCAGTGGTCTATTTTTGGTAAAGATGCTCCATGATTACCAAGCAGCGGGTAAGGAGTAAAGCGATAGAAAGCGACCGATCACACAAGTAAGGATCCACTACATGAACCAGCCACATAAAGCTGTTAGAGGAGGAATAGCTCGGTGAAAGAGACCTATTGGCACGCACGCGATAGGGGGGATGATAGTGACATGACTATACGCAGAGGATGGCCACGATGGAACATTCGCTACCAAAACCCAACAAGTCCTGTTTGTTGAAAACCGTGACAGTTTTGGAAAACCTTAGGGTTTCGCCCAACTATTGTAAACACATGACCTATGGGCATGATCTATAAGAGGGGCATATTTTGTCAAGGAAAGGGTTAATGTTGAAATGTAATTGTTGAATCTGAGTAATATTGTGTTGTATTGTTGAAAGCCATTGTAAAGGCTCTGCAAGCTGCGTGCATAGAAGCCTATTGAGAGAGAAGAGAGTCTATAGCTGAGTGCATAGACTAAAACTGTTGTACCCTTCCCAAAGACTAATATAACAATAGTTCCTGTGGACGTAGCTCCCATCTTGGGTGTGAACCACGTAAAATCCTGTGTAGTGTGATGTTTATGTGTTTGCACTTGACTGTTTGCTTACAATGAATGCTTGAACTCTCATTTATCAGTTGATATGTTCATACTTTTACATGTATTCGCCAGAAGAATGAGATGGGAATAATATGTTAAGTATCACATGTATGTATGAATGTTGAAAGCACAGTATTTCTGAGCTAACGAATGCATAAGTCCTTTAGATAGACACCTAAAAAAAGACATCGCGACGTGCAACTCCCTTGAAGCATAGCACTGGAAGTGCATAGAGCAGTGTATTTCATCTTGTTGCATAAGACATAAGACTACATAATCTAAGGCAGTAGATGAACGAATAAAGCACTAAGTAAAGTCATCAAGGTTGGTTAATTCTGAAGAGGAAGCGTATTCATCAGTTGCATTGTCCCGTCGTTGAAACATATTCGAACCGTTCAGTCCTTGGATGCGTTGGTTGTGCAAGTGTCTCAACTTGTAGAAGCATCAGCCGCGAAGAAGGAGACTTCATGCAGTCTTCAATCTGTAGTGCCGGTCCGGCAGCGTGCTACTCGCCACTTTGTCGAAAATCGCATCACCTGGTTGTGGAAACCTGATTCTACATCCACCCCCTCAACTTCGCATCGGGTGATACCTCAGCCTGTTCGCAGATTGTTGCCGAAAGGGCTGGTGAAAAGGGGTTTTGTTAGTTCCTTGAACTGCGATGAACCTGGGTCTACATTGGAAACCTGTAGAATGGTATAGTAAGCCAACAAAGATCTTTAATGATGGAAGAGAGATAGGTTATGAAGTCACTGTTTAGGTTTATGATGTAGGTCTGCAGGATCTCGAGGATTCAGTAGATAGAGGAAGAGTGTCTTGGGGAACGGAGTGGACCTTGGGATGAGCAGAGCAATAGTAGAATACTAGTGCTCAGGAACAGAGGAGACAATTAGTTCGATCAGCAAAGGATCGAGAGAGATCATTCATCCATAGCTCAGTGAGCACTTGCATTCAGCAAAGGCCGTGAGAGGGAGAATATCGCACATAGAGAGAACACACATTTACTTCTGTATATTGTATCAGTCTAATGCTGACTAGATTAGTTGTTTAGAGTTCTGATTGTAATTAACACTCTAATTTAATTAAAGTAATAGAAGCTAGCTTCTGGCATCATGTTTACACCTATTCTGTGTGAGTGTTGTGTGTCATGTGTTTTGTTAAACAAGAAGTCATTGTCAGGACTGCCCTTGCGCTAGTTTAGAGGATTCTCTCAGTCTGTTATTATTTTCTTAGCTTGTAGGTAGCTAATGGACTGTACTGTCCTCACTGGTGAGTTTACTTGAGTGTACTCTGGACTATAATATTTGTTGGTCGGTTCCTCTAAGTGCTTACATGGTTGACACTTCTCTAAGTGCTTAGACAATAAATTACCCCTCTCACAAACAATGTGAATGTCTCGCACCTTCGATTCTCTACAAAGGTTAGAGAGAAGGTGACATTTATAAAATAAAGGATCCACGAAAAATGTGGGAAAACTCCCGATTTCCTTATTAATGGGATAATTTTATCATGGATCGTAGATCAATGCCATACCAATGAAAGAGATTCCAAGTATTTTAATCTCGTGATTGCACTTGGATGTTAAGGGATTCGTAGCTTATGTGCTAGAAATTACATATAAACAAGACTAACACATTATTCTAAGGTTATCCCAAGTGAAATTATGATTTGTTAATAACTTAAAGATGTCACAACTAGCAGTGATGAGAGAGTGTGAGGATGTGGAACTAACAAATGTAACTATGAAAGATAATGGTCTATTGACCTAGAAGAGATGTGTCACTCGTGATCACAAAGTCAATCATGTTAGTTCAAGCTTTTAAAAACACACTATCATGTTAACCATCTTGTTAGACCTTCTTCCATCATTTTGTTATGTTTATAAAATTGTACTTAGCATAAAGTAATATAATTCTAAATATTTTTGAGTTCATAAACATTATTCTAAACATATATAACATCATTATTATGTTTGTCCACTCTAAGTTCTAAGAAAAAAAGAAACTTAAAAAATCAAATTACATATTCCAATCCCATGTTGATCTTTAAAATTAATTTTTTTTATTCAATTTACATATTTAAAATTAACAATATAAGTTAATTAAATTATTTATTTTTAAATAGTAATGCATTTCCAATCCATTAATATAATCCAAACATATAAAATGTCATAAATACTTTTAAAAAATAACAAAGGCATTATTCAAAACTAGAAAATGGCATTATAAATAATAATGCATTTCCAATCCATTAACATAATCCATATAAAGTGTCATAAATACTTTCAGAAAATAATTGAGGCAATATTGAAGACCAGAATGTGACATTATATTTAAAGCCTAATTGAATCCTAACTAAATGCAAAAGTTAGTAGGCTGTATATTTTGAAGGTTGTAGGTTTTGATCAGTATTTCTAACCAAAAAAACTCTAAATAATATACCTAAATAACACAATAAGTACCTAAATAACATTATAAATAGAATATAAATACACCTATCTAAAAAAAATACAAACCTAAATTCTTCGGAGCTTGGGGTTTACAGAGATATTCTCCTTCATAAATGGTGGGTATTTCTCGACGCAATTTGCACAACCTTTTGGCTCATAAGAAAATATATATACCTGGCCCCTGCCCGAAACGAATGAAGAAGAACTCTGCGTTACTTTGCTTTTCCTCACTTTGTATTCAGATATCGTCGGACATGGATGATAATAAAGCACATTCACGTAATCACATGTTCAGTTGAAGTGTTCTCCTCATTGACACATAAATAATTAGATTATTCGATAGATAATGCATCGTGAGAATCCAGTGAATGCATCGTGAGAATCTTTAAATTTGAAACTGGAGTTCCCTTTGTGTTGATAGGTTGTCTGCCATGAACCGATGGATTCGAGCTGCTATAAACCAATGGAATGGAAGTAACGTGTGCACGAAACAGGCCCTAAATAGAAAAGTTCACATTAAGTGAATGATCTCTATGAGACATATTAATAGTTTTCCCTCTAGTAAAGTAACACAAGAATATAGTTCTCATATTAATGCATCGTGAGAATCCAGTGAATGCATCGTGAGAATCATTAAATTTGAAACTGGAGTTCCCTTTGTGTTGATAGGTTGTCTGCCATGAACCGATGGATTCGAGCTGCTATAAACCAATGGAATGGAAGTAACGTGTGCACGAAACAGGCCCTAAATAGAGAAGTTCACATCAAGTGAATGATCTCTATGAGACATATTAATAGTTTTCCCTCTAGTAAAGTAACACAAGAATATAGTTCTCATATTAATAGTTTTCCCTCTCGTAAAGTAACACAAGAATATAGTTACAAGAGTGCCCAACCGTCAGTTGTATTAGTTTATGGTGTTTGTGTAGCCATTCCGTTGTTACAAGAGTCGTTGTTACAAGAGTCAATGACTAATTATCTCAAAGCTGGGGTTATAGTCCAAATTTATTAAATTATTGGTCCATGCCATGATGGGAATAACTTTAGCTTCATTGGTCTTTAAAGCTAACTGATAAATAGGATGGCTAGGTGTAAGCATTTCACCATTCAATTTTTCCTGTTTTGGCCTCTAGTTCTAGTGCAGAGACTTATCTCCGTATAGTCTCTTATCTTCCCTTTTGGTCGTTCATTTTAGACTTTGTTTGTCAGAGTATCATATTTTCTCTCTGGGTAATACGTTACAGTATCCGCCTTTGCTTTTCTTGTGATAACCAGGTCATTGAATCCAAACAAAGCGTTACGTAAATTACTTGAATGATGAAGGGTTGTGCCATGATTGTTCTATTGTTGCTTATAGCCCCGTTAGGTGAGGCTGCACGGGTTTTCGGCTTGAAGCCATTCTATCTGAATAGCGTTTCTCAGGTTAAAGCTGTTCCTGCCAGTAGTTATCCGTCAGTCGAGGATAGGACTTCCGAGAAGGCAGTAGTGGCGCAGAACGAAAGATTTAGCAGAAGAGTAAGCCTGGAGAAGCATCCTGGTTCAGACGCTAACTTGCAGCCGAATGTATCTGCAAAGTCCAAGGCTTCAAGTAAGCGTTCTAATGAACTTCTTCAGAGGATCATAATAGATTAGAATTATCAAGAAGAAAATAATAATAATTTGTTGTAATTTCTTTAGTGTAGTCTATTAGCTTTTAAGTAGTTTATAATTTCTTGAGTGTAATTACTAACTTTTTATGTATTATATTTTAAGAAGTTTAATTTTTTCCGTATCTAATCTAATTCCAATTCAAACATGATAACTATGTTTTAATGAATTTCTTCATATAAATTTGTCCGAAATTCATTATTGTAAAAAAAAGTAACCTTCTGTATCATTGATTTTGATTATCCAAGCTTTATTGACTTTGCTGCATGAGCATGCCTCCAAATAATCTAACTGAAAATCACAAGGGTTCTCAAGTTCGACTTATGTGACAAAGTTATAATAATTTAAAATTGCTACGACGTCCTAAAAAGATATGCTTGCTTGAATCTGGATCAAATACGGCCATATTCCCGTATATTGTTATCACAGCATATTGATGTTTGACCTCAGCTCTCACATATCTGGTCATGAATTTTATGTTTAACATGCTAATAATTAATTTTGTTTCAACAGGGATGTTAAATAAAAAACCATATCATGGAGGAGTTTCTCGAACAGTATTGCAATATTATTATGCTCTGGTTGCTGCTATTCCTCGGGGATTTCAAGCCAACCCACACGTTCCAACTCCGACAAAGCCACATAAATACAGTATTGTTCATTCTTCCATGGATGCGTCGGCAGCACGAGGGCTATCACTTCAAGCTGACAGTCCTCCTAGACCTCGTCACGACCAACACGTTCCAACTCCTCCTGCAAAATAATGTTGATTCTTCAAATGACGCGTCGGCAGGAGGACGAAAATCTTCCTGTTCTCCCTCAACTCAATGCAACTCCGGTGTCCCAACTTTTTGATGTTACAGTCGACAATTATTCGCGAAAGCACGCATCAGCACACCATACTCTTTTTTAATATAGTTATTTCGAGTACACTCTATTACTTCATTGGTATAGCAATGGGACAGAATTTCAATTTTTTGATTTACAATAATAAATATAATTAGTACTGTTATCTATGCTTAATTGTAATCACATATTGTCTAACTATGTTTAAATTGTGATCACATATTGTTTATAATTCAGTTACTTGTTAAGTGTTATCCATGAATGATTTACTAGCTATTCATGTTAGAGATAATGCTTCCATTAGTTAGATAATAATACTTTTATAAGTGTGTTGTATTTGGGTTTGAAAGTAATATATAGTTTATTATTTTGTATGAATTATGTCTCCTATTCAATTTTCTTATTTGGTATCATAGCCAGTCTTGGCCTGGGCCTAGCTAGGAAGGGCCAAGGATAATGTGAGAATATCTTAACAATCTCCAACAACCCTAACAAATCTCAAACCAAATCCACATACATTAATGGAAGCATTATCTCTAACATGGATAACTAGTAGTTAATACATGGATAACACTTAACAAGTAACTGAAGTATAAACAGTAAACAATAGGTGATTACAATAAACATAGAAAACAAGTAACACATAACTTATTCATAGAATTTAACACCTTGATATGTGGTGAAGACCACTCACACAAAATTAAGTATTGTATTTTCTATTTTACAATTGTATTTTGTAATAAAAGCATTAACAGAAAGTGCTATTTTCATGGTTTCAAAGTTTTCAATTATTTTCATGATTTCACATAAACATGGGGTTGTTTCATTTTAGGAAATTACTGGGAATTAAAAGGTCTATTTTTTTGTTAATTATTTTCATGGTTTCACATAAACATGGGGTTGTTTCATTTTAGGAAATTACTAGAGATTGGTTACATTTACGGAGTAACGATAATGTATAAATATTTGAAATAAACAAAATAAAAGGTCTATTTTATTGTTAATTTTCTAATGTAAATTGGGTCAAAAGTTTCCTATTGACATAAACAAAGGGTTGGTATATACAATTTGATCGTCCATTGTATAGTGTTTTTTACGTGATTAGATACATATTTTAATATTTTAATAATGTACTCTAAATTATATTTTAATTATTGTTTGTTTCATAGGAAACTGAGTCGAAGAAATGATCACTCATGATTTTGAGTATCATTAAAATAATATTGCGAAGTTTCAAAATTTTCTATTATTATTGATGATATATTAAGTATATAATTTCTGTGATCATAACATAATGATGGAGCAAAGTCAATCAAGTATAGTTTGCGAGGCAGAAGAAAGTACAAGAGGATCTATACTAAAGCATATTAATATATTAAAGTTCAACAACAATAATGATTTTGAATACTGTATTTTGAATGGAGTATAATGTAAAGCGCAAAACAGGCCAGCTCTATTCGCAGCAACGCTCGTACTTTCTGGTTCAATATTCCTCTTGCAATATTCAAAATGTCCAAAAATTTCTTACAATTTCTCAGTTCAAGGTCAAGCAAAGAACTCACGAGGCAACCGCTTCTCAAGTCATGATGGAATTTAGAAAACAAGAATAATGGAATTTAGAAAACAAGAATAATGAGTCGAAGTGAATGCCAACATTCTGGCCCATAAAGATTCGGGAAATACATTGGGTCCAAATAGAAGAGTTGCGTTACGTAAGTTACTTGAATGATGAAGAGCTTTACTATGATTATTCTATTGTTCCTTGCGGCTCAGTTAGGTGAGGCTGCTCGGATTTTTGGTTTGAAGCCATTCTCACTGAATAGACTTTCTCAGGTTAAATCTGCTCCTGCAAGTAACTATCGATCAGTCAAAGAAAGGGTTCCGGAGAAGGCAATTCTTGAGCTGAAGGAAGGCTTTAGCGGAAGAGTGAACCTTGAAAAGCATCATAGCTCAGAGGGTAACATGAAGCCCAATGTATCTGTAAAGTCGACGGCTTCATATCAGAGTTCTAATGAACTTCTTCATACAATCTTCCCTCTCTAAAATTTAATGTGGTTGAAAGTGAACTGGAGAAATCCGTTTCACCGTTTGAACCGTTAGGTCACAGCCCTGGGATTGGTCACGACAATCCGCCTGGATCGAGGCACTGAATGGAAACGCATGCTAATATTCGGAAAGGAAGCGTTCATAGCGAACTATTGTACTAAGCAGTATAGCTTTTATTCCGTCTTATGTATTATGTATGGTATAATATGTACTAGCACCTATACTTGTATAGTTGGTATAAGTTGGTGAATGTCAATAGACCATAAGTCATAAGTTAAATGTTATATCTTGACTGGTCTAGTTGGTGAATATCAATAGATTATAAGTTAAATGTTATAGTTATTTAATATTATAATATTTGATGTTTGCAACAAAGTCTTTGTTCTGTTCAAATGATTTAAGTTCTCAAGTTTCAGGATTCTGACTATATTTAATTATGTTTTTAGTAATAAAATTTACAATGATATTTTAGTATGCATAAATCGTAATAATGATGTTTTACTTATTTTATTTCCAAGTATGATATAAAAAAACGATTGAGATCGTTGCAGATGTGAATATTTTTCTCTTTCATGTTACATGGCATTTTTATTTATCTACGGAGGTCATTATTAAAGCAAGCGATTCAAGATCATGTGTTCGACTTATATCTCCACGATATACTGAAGACTATGCTTACATATAAATAAAATACGACAATATCCATTGGATATTAGAGTTCACATAAGGGAGGTACCGGACTTTAAAAAGGATTCGAATAGAATAAGCGTCAATGGTCACCTCTAGATCTTGTAATGATAATCAACATGTGATGGGAATAAAATATATGAGATGGTTGCCCATTCGAGTATGAATATAGTTCAACATCATTTAATTGTGGACATTTTTCTCATATAATGCAATTTAAATTGCTATTTATTATGTACTTATTTGGCTGCTTTGATTTTATGTACTTATCAATAATTCATGTTTGGAATTTTAGAAATTTTTAATTTTAGTTATAATTTTGGGTGGGGAAATGTTACTAAAAAAGAACCAAATTGTAGTAAGTTTATACTATTTTCTTTATTTGAGTCTATGGATATACTAAACATATGATAGGGTATTTGTGCATACAAATGCCTTCTAAATGTGGGTGGTGGATGCATACTTTCACTAGAGAAGGATACTCTCATATGATAAAGTTTGTAAAGACACAAAATGGAGCCGAAACACAAAGAACATATTGATTGCCTTTTCATTATTAAGTACACATATATATAGTTTTTCATAAGACTCAAAACAACTAGCTAATACTATGGGCCAATGAATACCATGGGTCAACAAATGACCTAGTCAACAACTAACTCAACTAACTTAGGACCACTGACTCAACTAACTAACCAACTTAGGACCATTGAGATTACAACTCTTAGCAAACCCCCTTAATCTCAAGTGGGATGGTGTGGTTAGCACTATCAATGTCTAAGTGTTGTGCCTGTTGGTCTATGCCTCAACTAGGCATACATTTCATTCAAATAAACTTAAGCTTTACTTTCTGCATCGATGTGTACTTGGACTGCCTCTTCTTTGTCTTCTTGAACTTGATGCTAAGCAGGTGTTCTTCAGCATCTTCTTTGTCTCCTACACAATAAACAGTGTTATTGCTTTCCATTGGTCTTGGAACATAGTGCAAGTCTTCTTCTTCTTTTGTTTCAACATATTGTATGTTGCTGTCCATTTTACCTGCACACTCAAAACAAAATTCAGAAAAAAGATTCATATATTTCAGCTCTTCTTGGAGAGCAATCACTTCTTCGTCTTCCTCATCTTCGTGTTTTGCATCTTCCTCATCTTCCTCTTCTGGTGTTTCAATGGTAGATACATCATCATTCTCATTAACAGTTGCATCTTTTACATAATGTGCATCCTTCACTGCTTGTTCAAAAACTGTGGGCTGATAGGGAAACATAGCATACACATACTGCTCATCAATAATAGGAGTCTGCTCATATTACTCCCTCAAACTTCTGGTTTTATGGTTTTGTGATGAACTGGTTGCTGCAACTTCTATGCTTCTATCAACTGTCTCTTTGTATGAGAGACTTTCAATGCTGCTATCAATTTTTTCTTATTCTAAGAGACTATCACTGCTGCTATCAACTGTCTCTTTTTCGGAGAGACTATCACTCATGTCACTAGGGACTTCCACATTGACACATTTGTTTTCATTGTCCTTAAAAATAGAGCTTGATCAACAAGCTTTGCTGAGATTACTTAAACATTGGCTGCATCATCAACACAGTCTTCTTGGCTGTCTTCCACTTCACTGTGGGATTCCTCGTGCTTTGCATGGCTTGCAAAGTCAACTAGTTCCTCTTCACTGAACTTTGCTTCATCTTCTTCTACATTAGGTTCCTCTTCACTGAACTGTGCTTCATCTTATTCTATTTTAGGTTCCTCTTTACTAAACTTTGCTTTCAATATATCCCAAGCTTCTTTGGGAGTATAAACATCTGAAATGTAATGAAAGATGGAATAATCTATACCATTTTGTATGATACTTAAGGAAACAACTTGGCTTCTTTCTTTTTGATACTCTGTCAAATTTTGAAATGATGCTAGATCACTAGGATCCTCTTCATCTACAAATTGCCACAGATCTTGTGACCTTAACAGATCCCTAATTTATAATGACCATAATTCATAATTGTCTCCATCAAAGGTTTTCCATGAACCTATTGAAATTAACAGATTTCTTACATCTTCGATTTCTTCAGGTAGCTCTTCTAGCACCATCTTCGATCTTCATGGGTTTCTTCAATATCTGTAATATCCCAACTTTTGGTACTAAATATGTTATGATGTTATATTGGGCCACGGCCCTAGCACAGGTGATTTATTCTGATGATTGGCATAAGCCCTGGTACATATGATTTATTCTTTAGTAGACTGACATGTTGGACATGGATCCTGACTAGATTTCTTTATTGTTTATATGCTGGGCAAGGAAGCCCCAATGTTGTATGATTATGTTTCAAATGCGGGCACAAAGCCCTAATATACTAGAATGACCCTTTTTATTCTTACATACTGTGCAGTGATGTGAATGACATATTTGATTTATATAGTGTGTTGAGCATGGACTCAGACACATACCGATTACCTATGTACTAGGCCAAATCCCCATGGTACCTAGAGGAAATATAATGTACTAGGAGTAAGCCCTGATGTACATTGAGTGTTGGGCATAAACCCTGGAGCACTCCAAGCTTGATAAAACAAATACCGGATCCGAGGCAACTAAAAGATTCTAGTTGTGCCTCACAGCCACATTCTAGCAATAGTGTAGAGCGGAGACTCTGTAATTACACTAGAGTAACGCCCATGTGGGAGTGTTGAGTTAAATGGCTCTGAAGAGCACTCAGGGTTACAAAAATTTCAAGTGTTGAGTCAAATGGCTCTAAAGAGCACTCAGAGTTACAAAAATTCTAAGTGTTGAGTCAAGAAGACTCTGAAGAGCAACTTCATCATATTTATTTGATTTAACTAAATGATTCATCTTTCTTTTCATCAAATACTACGGGAATTACTGAGTTGAACGAGGGAATCCAACATGCAAAGAGGGAGGCAAGAGGTACCTAGCCAAGCCTACCAAGACCGCCAAAAGTTTTGGACTCGCCCCTAGTAGTCTAAAAAAAAGTACCTTGTAAAGTTATATAATTGAATAAAAGATAATTACCTATAGTCTCCTATGTATATCATATATAAAAACCTCGAGGGTAATTGATTTAATAAAGAGCTGTAATATTAATGTTACCCTATTTTAGTTATGAAGTCTATTGATGTTTTATGCATTATTAATATTAGTAATAAAGTATTAAAAGATAATGTGAATTATAATTGGTTATTATAATTATTGTCACCATAATATTTGTTATTTTAAATATTATGGAAGACTTTAATCAAGTCACTTTTGGTTAAAGGAGTGAAAAGCCCTAGTTCAAAAGAGGGCCAATTAATTATTAACATAATATCTTTTAATTTATTTAATTATGTAATTTCAAGAAACTAATTACTACAAGAGCCATTTTTCAAGATCTCCTATTTAAGAAGACAGATCCCAAGTTTGAGGGGATCATTCTTTTCATTATCATTTTTTTTGGTAATCAAAGGAAGTTCTTCTGCTCCAAGAAAACTGTAGTAAACTGACCCAAAATTATTCCAGAATTAAATCAGTTGTAGCTTAAGGACCTCTACCTAATTTTTTGCATGTTAGAATCCTGCTCAGGGGGATCCATAAAGAATCAGAAGTGATTGTCGGATCATGGTTGGGAGGAACTCGGTAATCCCAAAGTTATCTCGTTAAGGGCAATCATTCACACAGGTTTTGTATTAATTGGTTATTGAGTGTGCAGGTAAAGAGCAAGCAGGAATCAAGTGCCAAGCACCCAAGCTACAGGTACGGGCCATTTAATTGTTTCCAATCTTTCGATTAAAGGAAAGTAGATCATTATTTTCCAAGCTTATTACATTCAAGTTCTGCCCCAGAACTAGGAAGAAAAATCTAGCAGACCTATTGAAGCTAGTCTTTGCTAGATTCGACTAGGTTGTGTATTTGTTTGGGTTAGTATCATTTCTTTGTCTTAAATTAGGTTGAAACTATGTTATTATAACATTTAGTTGTTTCCATTTGATTTCTAAACAGCAGAAAGCACATTTCAGGTTAAACAATAGGGTCCTGTCCCAAGAAAGTAACATTATAAACCCTTCTCTTTTCTTGATTGAAAACGCTAACTAGATTTGTTAAGAACTGTAAAATTTCAAAGACCAAGACATTACTATCTCCACTTTAAACCTCCACATACGATTGCAGGCAGGAAGTGAGTCCATTCATCAAAGCAAAATATGGACACTCAACTTAAAGCTACGATTTCAATATCTAGATCGATTCCCTTAGAGACAACGTTCTTACCCAAAGAGAAACGATAGCTACTGGAAATGCAACCATCAAATACAAGCGCAGTGTTACCTACAGACATTCAAGACAAAGGTCGCTTCATACTTACAGCCTATCGACAAGAGAAAACACAGAAGACACAAAGATTTACCCCATGTTAAAGATTCAAAACCCTATAACCATTATTATCATTTAGTTTCAGAAGGAGAAATATCCATTCACAGTTTCGAGACTAAATAGAAATCAATGCAGAAACAGAGGACACACATTACAAATCATAGCCACCATTACAAGAAACAAAACATAACTGTATTTTTCAATTTAGATGTATCTTTTAAATACGGTTGCCCCAGTAAAAAATGCAAGGGTCAAAACATTACATTGCACCGTAAGTTACACAGCCATCACTAGCTACTACTCAAGCCATGGCTCTGTCAAACAAGTTTAGAATAGCCTCCATCAATCGAAATGCATTACAGAGGGACCAAAACCCTCCAGTATCTCAATACAAATAGTAGAGACTCAAGCCATGGTCCAGCCAAGGGCGACTCAAAGGACCATTAAAACATAGCAAGCCCCCAACTAGGTACCAAGTCCCCTATAACTTCAAACCAACAGCAAAACCATCATCGAGATGAGAGGAAGGACTCAAGAGAGTAGTAACTGGACTTACCAAAACTTAAACAATTTCATGGAACTCTGACCACATAGAGTAGGAGAACTAGTCATCACCTACAGCCACCCAACAAAATCCAAAGTAAGCATTAAAAACAAAACATAGAAACAAACGCAAATTGGCATTTACAAATAGCAAGCATTTCAACCCAGAGGTCTTACCTATAGTATGGACAGTCGCTATCATCCTTCCCCAGCAGATTTCATCTCCATAAGCCTTGGTTGGAAACAATGATGAAACCCTCCTCTCATCTTTTGTAAACAGAGAATGAAACACGGTTTGGGGAAAATCGTGGGTTTTAGACCCAACAGTAAACCCTTGCCACAGCTCGCAAGCACAGTCATGATTTTCATAAAGGATATTAACTCGCCCCACCTACCATTTAATTTCATAGGACAAACCCACACTCCATAGTTTGGAGCCTTTACAAATTTATAAAACAAAATGCCATTTGGATAATACAAAGACCTTCGACTCCACTTAGGAGCAACTTGTATTTCTACAACTATACACAGGGTACAAACCTTTACTTTATCACTCCTTCCAAACAAAGGCGTAACCATAAAAAGGTAATACTCATTCGGGCGAATTAAATCCAAGATAGAAGTGTTAGCAATTCAACTAGAGTAGACACTCCAACCAACTGCCCAGTAGATGTAACTTGAAAACACAAAGTATACAAGTGCGTTAGCGACATCACTAAATAAGCCCAACTTCTCTAATTCTTTCCCCCTACTTCTCGGTAGCTCTGCCAGAGAAATCCCTTTTCCTCAAGCAACCAAGCACTTCACCTCAGGCCTCAATAGTCACCAACAAGAGTCCACCATACCTGAAGTGGCAGTTACATAGTTCATATTTGTATGGCGTAAACTTTTGAAATAATGGAAGGGAAACCAATAGTAAACATTCAAACATTTTATAAATGTTGCATTATAGTTTCACATTATTTTTACACTCATTTCCACAAACAGTAGTAACTCATATTTTTCAGATGTCAAGCTTGGCTGTCGTATTTTATTTTCAGTTAGTAAGGATACTTTTAGTACTGAAGTTACTTTTGCTTATCATCCATTCTGATTTAATGCAAGACAGCTATAGAGAAATTTTTTTCTATTTACTATTTTTAGGGATGTTACAAGTGGTATCAGAGACCATTTTCTAAAACTAAGTGACCTATTGGGCTCATTAACAAAATATCTGCTACAGATTCACAGTCAAAAGAAACGTACATTTAAATTTTATTTTTTATTACGTGGAGATTAACATGAAATTTTTTGCTGCTATTTTTGCTGACATAAACATTTCAGGTAAAGACACTATCTAAGAAATGAAAGTAGAACAAGCAAGTAGCATACATGGAAATCTAAATTCCCCACCACGGGAGCAAGAAATCATGCTGGAACTCAACTGAGATTTAGAGAAATCCATGGAGCAATTGCATGCAAAATTCTAGAATTTTAGAGACGAGAATATGCAAGAAAGAAGAGAACAGCGGGCTATAAATGAAGCCTTAATTCAAAGCCTAACAGGGGAAAAACCCCATGAACAACCTACTCTTTCCCCCAACACTCTTAACACAAGGAAAGCAGCCAGTTACAAGATAAGAGAACAAGAAGAACACAAATCGGAACCATTGGAAGAGGACTGTAAGAGCTCTTCTAATGACAATGTCTCTCCACCTCCTTGCAAGAGAAGGAGGAAGAGTGATGACAATTTACAAGGGGAGTTGAGAAAGATAAGAGCCCCAACTTATGACAGGGAGATCAACTCAGGGGAAAAGGCTGAAGAATGGTTGTTAGGGATGAATAAATACTTTAAAGTTCATAATTAATCCAGTGAGATGCAAGCCTGACTGGCCATATACAACCTAAATGGTAAAGCTGCTAGATGGTGGCAGGACTTGAAACATACCAAGGGACGAGAACTGTGAGACATAACCTAGGACACTTTCAATAGAATATTCCAGGACAAGTATATGTCTGAAAGATTCTTTGACAAGAAAATAAAAGAATTCCATAAGTTAAAAATGGGTTCCCTGACTATGGAAGCATTCATAAATCGGTTCTTAGACTTACTGCACTATGTACCTTATATTAAGGATGAGAAGGTAAAGATTCAGCAGTTTTTGGGTGGGCTGCCACCAAATTTTAGAGAGAAGATAGAATTTGACATGCCCAAAACAATTGATATCATCCTACTTAAGGCCAGGCTTTGCTATGAGCATGGGCAACCAAGAAACGACAACATCAACAGAAATAGGGACAGATTAAGAACCTTCTCAGACAACCGCAGACCGTGTTTTAGGCCCCCACCTTTTCGGAAACATAATAACAGTTTTCCACCCAATAGGAGTTTCAACCGGCCCCAAGCTCGACCAAGTGCACCACCACAACCTGCCAACAGGCCCGCCTTCAACAAAGGGACAAAAACGGTCCCACCAACTGTTTCTTGTTGGAAGTGCCAAGGGCCACATTACTACAGAGACTGCCCCAGCAAATCAGATGGAGTGTTACACAACATCCAAATGGAGCCTATCGTGGGGGACATGGCAAAGACACCTAGGATTTATGCTGCTCTTGATGGCCGATAGACAGATCACCAAGCCACCATGGTGGAAATTGAGGGTAAGATATCTAACACTGTCGTTTTAGTTCTAATCGACCCTGGTGCTTGCCAAAGTTATATCTCCCCTAAGATAGTGGATACCTGTAAGTTAACTCGAGAGTAGCACGAGAAACCGTGGCTAGTACAACTAGCCACTGGTACTAAACAAAAGGTCTCCGAGTTAGTTAAAACTTATGAGATAAACTTAAATGGTTTTTCAACTAGGATAGAATTAAATATTCTACCCCTAGGATCGTATGATGTACTTATAGGCATGGATTGGCTAAAAAAACATCATGTCTTATTGGACTGCGCAAACAAGACCCTACTCTGCAGGGATGACCAAGGGAATCAAGAGACAATTCGGGGTATCCCTAGGAAAGTGTCTGTGAGACAGATATCTACTTTACAAGCAAAGAAGTGCATCTGGAAGGGCTGTAAACTCTTCACGGTTAACATCCGAAACTTAGAAACTGAAAGTGAACAAAGAATCAAGGACTTCCCAGTCCTAGTAGAATTGAAGGATGTATTCCTCGAAGAGATACCAGGGTTACCACCCACGCGAGACTTAGATTTCTCCATCAAGATAACACCCGGGTCTGTACCAGCCTCCAAAGCCCCATACCGCATGAGCACACCAGAATTGGTTGAACTCAAAATTTAGTTACAAGAACTTATAGAGAAAGGTTATATTCGACCAAGTGTGTCCCCTTGGGGCACACTGATACTCTCCATCAAGAAGAAAGATAGAACGATGCGTATGTGCATCGACTATCACCAACTGAACAAGATGACCATTAAGAACTGCCATCCACTTCCTAGAATCGATGACTTGTTTGACCAAGTAGGAGGAGCAAAGATCTTCTCCAAGATCGACTTACGATCCGGATATCATTAGGTAAGAATCCGTGATGTGGACATCAACAATATAGCATTTCAAACCCGTTACGACCACTATGAGTTCGTAGTGATGCCCTTTGGGTTGACAAATGCACCAGCCAACTTTATGTACATGATGAACAGTATCTTCAGTAACTATCTAGATAAATTTGTCTTAGTCTTTATCGACGATATTCTGATCTACTCCAAGAACAAAGTGGAACACGAGGAACACCTCCGTATTGTGTTACGTGTATTACGGGAGCACCAACTGTACGCCAAGTTTAGTGAGTGTGATTTCTACAAACCCCATATTCAATACTTAGGACACATCATTTCGGAGAAGGGAATAGCCTTCGACCCCGAGAAGATTAAGGGTATCACGGAATGGCCCACACCTACGTGTGTTTTTGACATCAGATCATTCTTAGGTCTGGCCGGCTACTACCAGAAGTTCATTGAGAACTTCTCACATATCGCATGTCCCATGACCGCCTTATAGAGGAAGGCAAACAAGTTTATTTAGATGACCAAATGTGAAGAAAACTTTCAAAAGGTGAAGAAACTATTGATTAGTGCACCAATTCTACGTATTGCAGATTCCAATGGGGATTTCATCGTTTGCACGAATGCAAGCAAGGAAGGACTCGGGGGAGTCCTTATGCAAGATAACTTTGCCATATGCTACGAATCAAGGAAACTAAAAGAACATGAGCAGAACCACCCTACTCATGACCTCGAACTAGCCACCATCATCCATGCTCTGAAAATGTGGCATCATTACCTCATGGGAAAGAAATTCTTATTGATGACTGATAACATGAGCTTAAAGTACCTTTTTGACCAACCCGACCTAAATGCAAGGCAGGCCAGGTGGCTAGCCTTCCTTAGTGAGTATCATTTCGAACTAAAGCATATAAAGGGAAAGGAAAATAAAATTGTTGATGCCGTAAGCCGTCGAGCACGTATGTTGTACGAGGTCACGGTAAGCCAAACCGACTCAGACTTGCACGACAGAATTCAAAGGACATGTAAAAATGACCATTATTATATAGAAATTCTTGCAAAGATTAAGGAAGATAGACTCTTTCAACAAGAGAAAGAGTACAAGATAGAAGAGTCGGGACTACTATGGTCTAAGGACCGACTTTATGTCCTAGAAACATGAGACATTAGACTAATTATTCTCACCGAATTTCACCAAAAACCCTATTCAGGGCACCCCGGATATCAAAAGATGATATCGGCAGTTAAGAAGCATTACTTTTGGCCTAAAATGAAAGCGGACATAACTTTGTTCATTGCAAAATGTCAGGAATTCCAATTGGTTAAAGAAAAACATCAACACCCCTCCGGATTACTTCAACCTTTACCCATTCCAGAATGGAAATGGGAGGTGATAAGTATGGACTTCATTACAGGCTTACCCAAGAGTAAGAAACTGAACGACTCCATCTTTGTAGTGGTAGATAAGTTGTCAAAAGCTGCTCACTTTATCCTGGTAAAATCCACCTACAAAGTAGTTCAAATAGCGGAAATATTCTTAAAAGAGATCTTTCGATTACATGGGATACCCAAAGCAATCATTTCCAATCGAGAGACGAAGTTCACTAGCAACTTCTGGAGAGCATTGTTCTCTGGTCTGGAAACCTAGTTACAATTCAGTACCGCATACCACCCCCAGACCAATGGACAAACCGAGCAAGTAAACCAAATCCTCGAGGACATGCTGAGGATGTATGTAATGAATAACCCCACCAAGTGGGAAGATTATTTACACCTAGCCGAAGTTGCTTACAACAACGATTATCAAACCTCGACCAAAATGAGCCCTTTCGAGGTGCTCTATGGATGAAAGTGTCAAACTCTTGTGACTTGGGACAGTCCGGTGGACAGATTGATGCTATGACCTGATCTACTAAAAGACTTGGAACAATTAGTCTCCAAGGTGCAACTAAACTTAAAAGAGGCACAAGACCGCCAGAAGAGTTACGTGGATAAGAAGAGAAAGGACAAAGATTACCAAATCGGCGAACATGTGATTCTAAAAATAAAGGTGAAACGAAGCTCATTGAGCTTGGGACGTTGCGGTAAACTAGCCCCAAGGTTTTGCGGGCCTTTTGAAATACTGGCCAAGAAGGGTCCAGTAGCTTATGAGTTAGCCTTACCCGCACATATAAAAGTGCATAATTTTTTTCATGCTTCATTATTAAAGAAATATGTATACGATACTAATCATGTCATCAATTGGTCCTTATTACAGGTGGAGCCCGAAGGGGAATTCACACTAGAACCACTACACATTCTGGACAAGAGAGAGGTCCATCTTAGGAGAAGAACCATTACTCAGCTGAAAGTTCAATGGAGGCACTTCGGAGCAGATGAGGCTACTTGGGAAATGAGGCTATCATGAAAGAGGCATACCCGTCTTGTTCTCTGACCCCATTTCTAGTCCCTAGGAACACCAGGACGGTGTTATTCTAAGCGGGGAGGGATGTAATATCCCAACTTTTAGTACTAAATATGTTATGATGTTATATTGGGCCACGACCCTAGCACAGGTGATTTGTTCTGATGATTGGGAATAAGCCCTAGTACATATGATTTATTCCTTAGTAGACTGACATGTTGGACATGGATCCTGACTAGATTTCTTTATTGTTTATATGCTGGGCAAGAAAGCCCCAATGTTTTATGATTATGTTTCAAATGTGGGCACAATTGATTTATAGAGTGTGTTGAGTGTGGACTTAGATACACACCAATTACCTATGTACTGGGAAAAAGCCCTAAGGTACCTAGAGGAAATATAATGTACTGGGAGTAAGCCCTGATGTACATTGAGTGTTGGGCATAAACCCTTGAGCACTCCAAGCTTGATAAAACAAATACCGGATCCGAGGCAACTAAAAGATTCTAGATGCGCCTCACAACCACATTCTAGCACTAGTGTAGAGCGGAGACTCTAGAATTACACTAGAGTAACGCCCATGTGGGAGTGTTCAGTTATATGGCTCTGAAGAGCAATCAGGGTTACAAAAATTCCAAGTGTTGAGTTAAATGGCTCTGAAGAGCACTCGGAGTTACAAAAATTCCAAGTGTTGAGTCGAGAAGACTCTGAAGAGCACTTTCATCATATTTATTTGATTTAACTAAATGATTCATCTTTCTATTCATTAAGTACTACGCGAATTACCGGGTTGAACGAGGGAATCCAACATGCAAAGAGGGAGACAAGAGGTACCTAGCCAAGCCTACCGAGACCATACTAAGTTTTGGACTTGCCCCTAGTAGTCTAAAAAGAAGTACCTTGTAAAGTTATATAATTGAATAAAAGATAATTACCTATAGTCTCCTATGTATATCATATATAAAAACCTCAAGGCTAATTGATTTAATAAAGAGCTGTAATATTAATGTTACCCTATTTTAGTTATGAAGTGTATTGATCTTTTATGCATTATTACTATTAGTAATAAAGTATTAAAAGATAATGTGAATTATAATTAGTTATTATAATTATTGTCACCATAATAATTGCTATTTTAAATATTATGGAAGACTTGAATCAAGTCACTTTTAGTTAAAGAAGTGAAAAGCCCTAGTTCAAAGGAGGGCCAATTAATTATTAAAATAATATCTTTTAATTTATTTAATTATGTAATTTCAAGAAACTAATTACTACAACAGCCATTTTTCAAGATCTCCTATTTAAGAAGACAGATCTGAAGTTTGAGGGGATCATTCTTTTCGTTATCATTTTTTGTCGTAATCAAAGGAAGTTTTCTGCTCCAATAAAACTGCAGTAAATTGACCCAAAATTATTCCAGAATTAAATCAGTTGTAGCTTAAGGACCTCTACCTCATTTTTTGCATGTTGGAATCCAGCTCGGGGGGATCTGTACAGAATCAAAAGTGATTGTCGGATCATGGTTGGGAGGAACTCGGTAATCCCAAAGTTATCCCGTCAAGGGCAATCATTCACACAGGTTTTGTATTAATAGGTTATTGAGTGTGCAGGTAAAGAGCAAGCAGGAATCAAGTGCCAAGCACCCAAGCTACAGCTACGGGCCATTTAATTGTTTCCAGTCTTTCGATTAAAGGAAAGTAGATCATTATTTTCAAGGTTTATTACATTCAAGTTCTGCCCCAAAACTAGGAAGAAAAATCTAGCAGGACTAGCTGAAGCTAGTTGTTGCTAGATTCGACTAGGTTGTGTATTTGTTTGGGTTAGTATTATTTCTTTGTCTGAAATTAGGTTGAAACTCTATTATTATAACATTTAATTGTTTTCATTTGATTTCTAAACAGCAGAAAGCACATGTCAGGTTAAACAATAGGGTTCTATCCCAAGAAAGTAACATTATAAACCCTTCTCTTTTCTTGATTGAAAACGCTAACTAGATTTGTTAATAACTGTAAACTTTCAAAGACCAAGACGTTACTATCCCCACTTTAAACCTCTACATATGATTGTAGGCAGGAAGCGAGTCCAGTCATCAAATCCAAATATGGACACTCAACTTAAAGCTACGATTTCAATATCTAGATCGACTCCCCTAGACACAACATTCTTACCCAAAGAGAAACGATCGCTATTGGAAACGCAACCATCAACTACAAGTGCAGTGTTACCTACAGACATTCAAGATAGAGGTCGCTTCATACTTACAGCCTATCGACAAGAGACAACGCAGAAGACACAGAGATGTTCCCCATGTTAAAGATTCAAAACCCTATCACCATTATTATCATTTAGGTTCAGAAGGAGAAATATCCATTCACAGTTTCGAGATTAAATAGAAATCAACACAGAAACGGAGGACACACATTACAAATCATAGCCACCATTACAAGAAACAAAACATAATTGTATTTTCGATTTAGATGTATCTTTTAAATACAGTTGCCCCAATAAAAGATGCAAGGGTCAAAACATTACATTACACCGTAAGTTACACAGCCATCACTAGCTACTACTCAAGCCATGGCTCTGCCAGACAAATTTAGAATAGCCTCCATCAATCGAAATGCATTAGATAGGGACCAAAACCCTCCAGTATCTCAATACAAACAATAGAGACTCAAGCCACAGTCCATCCAATGGCGACTCAAAGAACCATTAAGACATAATAGGCTCCCAACTGGGTACCAAGTCCCCCATAACTTCAAACCAACAGCAAAACCATCATCGAGCCGAGAGGAAGGACTCAAGATAGTAGTAGCTGGACTTACCAAAACTTAAACACTTTCATGGAACTCTGACCACACAGAGTGGGAGAACTAGTCATCACCTACAGCCACCCAACAAAATCCAAGGTAAGCATTAAAAACAAAACATAGAAACAAACGCAAATTGGCATTTACAAATAGCAAGCATTTCAACCTAGAGGTCTTACCTGTAGGATGGACAATCACTATCATCCTTCCCCTACATATTTCATCTCCATAAGCCTTGGTTGGAAAAAATGACGAAACCCTCCTCTCATCTTTTGGAAACAGAGAATGAACCACGATTTGGAGAAAATCGTGGGTTTTAGACCCAAAAGTAAATCTTTGCCATAGCTGGAAAGCGCAGTCACGATTTTCATAAAGGATATTAACTCCCCCCACCTACCATTTAATTTCATAGGAGAAACCCACGTGCCATAGTTTGGAGCCTTTACAAATTTATAAAACAAAATGCCATTTGGATAATACAAAGACCTTCGACTCCACTTAGGAGCGACTTGTATTTCTACAACTATACACAAGGTGCAAACTTTTACTTTATCACTCCTTCCAAACAAAGGCGTAACCATAAAAAAGAGATACTCATTCGGGTGAATTAAATCCAAGATAGAAGTGTCAGTAATTGGACTAGAGTAGACACTCCAACCAACTGCCCCGTAGATGTAACTGCAAAACACAACGTATACAAGTGCATTAGCGACATCGGTAAGTAAGCCTATCTTCTCTAATTCTTTCACCCTACCTCTCGGTAGCTCTGCCAGAGAAATCACTTTCCCTCAAGAAACCAAGCACTTCACCTCAGGCCTCAACAGTCACCAACAAGAGTCCACCATACCCGAAGTGCCAGTTACATAGTTCATATTTGTATGGCGTAAACTTTTGAAATAATGGAAGGGAAACCAACAGTAAACATTCAAACATTTTATAAATGCTGCATTATAGTTTCACATTATTTTTACACTCATTTCCGCAAACAGTAGTAAGTCATATTTTTCAGATGTCAAGCTTGGTTGTCGTATTTTGTTTTCAGTTAGTAAGGATACTTTCAGTACTGAAGTTAATTTTGCTTATCATCCATTCTGATTTAATGCAAGACAGCTATAGAGAATTTTTTTTCTATTTACTATTTTTAGGGACGTTACAATATCAGTGGTCCTGTAGACTTCAAATCTTCTCAGAAACTCGATAGAAACTCCAGATCTTCTCCACCCTTTTCTACATAAGTTTTTCTTGGATTGATCTCTGCAAGACTCGATCTTCTTCATTCAATGGCTGGAACGTTGTCCAATATTTTGGCTCAGCATCAGTAGTTCTTCAAAAAACTGGATCTAAACAAAGCTTATACTTTCCATGGCTTATGACAAATCTTTAAACTGGTTGGCACAACTTTCATAATTCATAGTTCTTGTCGTTCAGCATTGGACCTAAGATCAGCTTCATGTTTAGGCTTGGCATGGATTATAAAAATTATTAAACTGACCGTCGTAGGATTCTAACTGACACAAGGAGCCGCTAAGGTGCAGTGGACAAAAAATTTATAAGGAAAGGCACATCGTCACAATTTTCCTTCTATAAAGCTGAAACAGTGTCGTAGTTTGTCTTCAGGCAGGGTGAGACACTGTCGCAGTTTGTCTTCAGGAAAGGTGCAAGACTGTCACAGTTTTCCTTCAGGTAGGGTGCGACAGCTCGCAGTTTCTCTTCAGGCAAGGTGAGACAGTGTCACAATTTCTCTTCAGGTAGGGTGAGACAACTCAGGGGCCGTCATAGTTTTCCTTCAGGAAGGGTGCGACAACCTCTTTTTAGGTGTGCTTTTTTAAGTATCCTTTGCTGGATCGTGGTATGACTTCAATGGATCATGGGCAATAAAAGAATGTCACAACCCGAGTGTTCCGTCTCCGTCCCATATTGTAACTTCCAGTCGTGTGTGTGTGCTCTCCAGTTTCTGAAAAGGCTTACCCAAAAAATAAGATCTAAGGATCAGGCCATCAGCTCTAATACCGTGAAAATTTTGCAAAGACACATAATAGAGTGGAAACAAGTGTTGGGACATGGTCTAAAAGGAGTTCACGAAACCAACGACAGCTACTCTCGTTGCGATGATGAATGCAAATGAGAAGGAAATCAATATGCCCTTTGTGTTTCTATTCTATTCTATGTCTCTGCAAACTTTATCATCATATGGAATGACAATTCTGCCAGAGGAAAGGTGACAGCAAAATTTGCATATAATACATTAATATTAAAGGACAAGTGTTATTTCCCATAGCATTAGTGGTATAAATGTCTATGGAATTCGAGAATCCCTTTGAAATTTAAGTGCTTCATGTGGTTTGCATTACAAGGTAAACTTAAAATATGGGATAATCTCATAAAGAAGGGTTGGTATGGAACTAGTTTTTGCTCTTTATGTAATAGTAATTATGAGACTACTTACCATCTTCTAGTGAATTGTGAATTTACAAGGAATATTTGGAACATTTGTTGTTCCTCATTGAAGATTGATCAAACTTGGGGTCACGATAACTTTGATACATGTACTCTTCACTGGTTCAGGAACTGTAGAGGTCACTCTATGTTACCAGTGTTTATTTCTTGGTCAATTTGGCATTCTAGAAAAAAGGTTGTGTTTGAAAACATGTCTCCGAGTTTGCAAATTAATAGTTTCCAGATTGTGAATTTGTATAAGACCTACTTTTATACTCTGGAGACTTTAAAGATTCAAAAAGTTAGCAATTTCAATCCACATTTTACTATCCCAGTTATTTTCTTTGATGAAGCGGCCACAAGTGGTCTTTATGCGGTAGGTGGAGCAATCTTCATTAATCAGACACACTATTTTGCTTGACAGCTTAATTGTGGAACCGAGATTAACATGAAAGCTGAGTTTCTTTCTCTTTGGTGTGTATTGAAACTGGCAAATGTCCTTGGGCTCGCTGACGTGAATGTCTATGGGGATTCAAGGGTCACTATAAAATGGGTGCATGGAGAATACAATTTAAAATATATTGCTCTTCTACATTGGTGTTCAAGGATCAAAACATAAATACAATTTTCCAACGATATTTATCTTGACCACATCTACAGACAACATAACTCCTTGGCGAACAAACTGCCAAAACAGGCTTCGTTTGGAGAGAAAGGGGTATTAATGTGGGAAGAATTTCAGGATTCTCATATATGTTATATGGGAACAGTGAGGTTTTTTGAATAATGTTACTGATCAGGAACAGTATCAGATGTCTTTTTTGAAATCATAGGTCTGGGAAGTTTTTTTTTTTTTTTTTTGGAAATCCTTTTCTCAGAATGTGAAGATATGGTATGTATTTCCGTTAATATGTCTTTTAAAGACAAGAACATCTATGTACTATTTGATTCTAAATGAATATCAATAATGTGTTTTTTTTCGCTGAAAATAAAATGTGGATGAAATGTGTCACATCTATTACATATGCCAATAAAAAAATTAATATAATCTTCTATCATGACTTCAATTTTTTTATTATCCATTTTAATTCTTAATGGATCCCAAATTATGTGAATCCATCAAGATAATAAACAAGTAAGTTTATTCCATTAAACAAATTAACAAAAAATTTTAAAATACAACCTACTCTTTAGTACATGTGCATCCAATTCTTTTTAAAAAACTCTTCCCAAAGTCAATCATTTTTTGTCAACAAGAAGTACAAAAAATACAAAGGACATGTAATTTCATATAATACGTTTAAGGCATCATGCAAAAAGAAAACTAAAACTAGAGGTCACGTTGAAGGTTGTCCCTTATCCCCTTCCTTAGTTTTATTGATTGGAGAAGTTAATTCAGTATATTTAATAAGTTAAGAGGATTAGATGCTTAAAGGGTATCACAATGTGAGGGTCATAATATATCACTGATATTTCATATCACTGATATTTCCTTTGTTGATGATGTGTTAGTAATTACTACCAAGGTTAAACAAAGTAAATTGAAGAAGATTTTGCAATTGTAATGTAAAGATAATGGGATGGAGATTAACCTTTACAAGTCTTAGTTGATATTTCAACAGGATTGGTGTGGAGATGAAATAGGTTTTGAGGCACATTTTCATTATTAACTCTTTTAAGATGGAGGTTAATCTTAAATATTTGGGATTTATTCTTAGTCCCATGGATATTGCATGAATTATTTGACATATATTTTAAGTAAAATTGAGAAGTATATATGCATTGATGATAATATATACAATATTCTATACATGACCTTGTCATTAGGTTATGCACATGTACAGTGCATAATTAGGAGTAGTTATGATGATGTGTATGGAATTATCATGTTACTCATACTTATTGTAATTTTTGGAGTTCTCTTCTACATTGATATTTGTGTGTATTATGATTTATCATATTATTTGAAGTATTGGGTTTTTAATATTTTTTTTATTATAAATTAAAATACTAATTTAAATTATTTGTAAAATACATTTTAATTTTTATTATGAATTATATAAATTAAGAGATAAATTAATCAAGATATTAATTAAATCATTTAAGAAGTTACAAATTATCACTCAAATCATATTCTCTAAAGCCCCTATATATCAAAAAAACATATTAAATCCCATGCAACTAACCTATTCTCAATCAAGTTTATAGAGAAAGATAGAAAAATAGGAAAACGAGAGTTATAAAAAGAAAGCTTCTACCACACTTAGCCGTGACCAAATAACCGTGACCAAATACGTACAACCATGTAGAATGAAATCAATAACAAAAGTGTCATTTGCTATTTTTTCACATATAAGCATGTTTTTTTTCAACATACTAATTTTTTAATTGATCATAAAGTTCCGTCACTCAAATTTTCCAGCCAAAGGAAACATTAGTGTATTGTGTCAAGAATCATCTCAGATTTTCTTATCTCAATTTTATGTTATATTTAATCATTGAAATGAAATGTAATACATATTATTCATCATGACAAATCAAACAATTAATTTTTTATTTTTGAAATCCATCATCCATACACTTTTGATGATTTTGAATTTCAATCAAACCCTTTAACTTTTGTTTGTAAAATCCATCATGCATATAGCTTCGATGATTTAGAATTTTTCCATTAGAAAATAGATTTTATGTGTCTTTCATGTGTTGGTACAACCTATAGTCATAATCTGTTTTAGTTCACATTAATCATCATAACAATATTTGAAATGTACAATTGATTATAAGTTATGGGCTAGTGCAAGGTAATGATATTCATTTATGATGCATTAGTTTCAATGGACTTTTGGAAAAATAGAAATCTGATCATTAAAAAGAATTTTAGAGGTACCTACATAACTTTTTAGAAGATGTTGTAAAAATATGGAATGTAGACATTAAGATTACCTTACGGAATATATATATAACTTTCATTTACGGAAAATAGGTATAACTACCAAAAAATAGTGTTCTTATAAGATTGTTATGTTATTTTTCTCTGAAACATAATGCATATGTTAAAGTTAGACCCCAGGTTTGATATGTAAATGGTGGAATTTTTTGAAAAAAATATGTAGAGTTGTAGATAACATGTTGTCCATGTGCTATGCTATTTTTTCATAATTTTTAATGTTAATTATATATATATATATATATATATTTAAATTAATAAAGTCAATGAAGCCCTAAAATTACTAGGTCAAGTGTCATGCCCTGCTATGAGGACCTTAACCTAATCAACAACTATCTTTTTTTTAGTGCACAGGTCTTTGTGTGTACTTGTGCAGGTTCTTTCCCATTTTCAAAATTGTTGAGCCAATCAAAGTTATAACAAAAATAAAAGACCTATGTATTTTAAAAATTTGACATATATGCAAATAAAAATAAATAAAAAATAGAAAATAATATTTTATTTATCAAGAAAAAATATATTTAGAATCTGCACACATAGCTCGATAAGTGTGTTTAGTTTCATTCGAAATGAACACATGGAGCATATGTAGAATCATCGTTGAAAAATATGGAGCTGAAGAAATGGATGTGTTTTTGTTTATGTAGTCCAAACCAATATATTTTTCAATGTGAACCTAAAACCAAAGCGACCAACTGATCCACCACATAGATGAAGAGAGGTTGTGCTTTTTTTCTAATTTGTAGGAATGCACACACATTAATAATTTGTGCATGCACTATCAAAATGTGCACAAATTAATAATTCACACACGCTATCAAATTGTGCACATGTTAATAATGCACGCACATCAATAATGCACATGCATTATCAAAATGTGCACACTCTTTTATTACATGTAAACATTCCTTTAGTATTTTTTCCATAGATTTGTATCCAAAATTTGGATTTTGATGCTCCTTATACCATTGGAAATGTGTTTCTGATCTCTACAACTTTTGTGATTGAGGTTTTCTATGATTCATCACCATTTTATAGTATTTTTAAAATAATTTTTGAAAATTTTGACCAACATAATAAATGCTTCCACATTTTTGTTGCATAAGAACATGCCTTCACTCTTTTTGCCATAAAATTTGACTGAGAACTCATATCTTCATTGTTTTTGTCTCAAATAAGCTCAAAATGAGGGAAGGTAATAGGAATCACTTTCAAAATAGAGAATTGAATTATTCCATAAGTAAAATGCCACTTCCCACCTTTGATGGCTCATCTCAAAGTTCTGCAAATACTTGGGTACAAAAACTAGATGTGCATTTTCAGCTGAATCCAATGGTGGAAGAGGATGCTCTAAGAATGACCATTTTGCATCTTGAAGAGGAAGCCAGTGATTGGTGATTCCATGGTCTGAAAACCTTGGGACATGATCAGGTTACAACATATGGAGAATTTGTTGATAGGTTATTAAAAATATTTGAGCAAAAAGACCTAGAATTGCCTTTCAAAGAACTAGCCCAATTGAAGCAAGTTGGAGCCCCTGCTGAGTATATGTTGGAATTCCAAAACTTATTAGTTAAGATGGCTGATATATCTATGATGAGGTTAGTATTACTCTTTACTGAAGGTTTGGATGAACCCTTAAAAGGTTTATTTAAATCCCACAAACCAAATTCATTGAAGGATGCCATGAAGTTGACAAGAGATCTACAAAATGTGCTACCAGCTAGGACAAGGTTTCCTCCCAAGCCTAACTTCCCTTCCAAATTCAGATTTGAAAAGAAGCCTTAGCAAAGAGATGCATTTGAAAAGAATAAGAAAGAGGGACTAAACAGGGAAGAACTTAGAAGAAATAAATTGTGCTACACATGCTTTCAACCATGGGCACCAAGGCATAAATGTACTAAGGGAAAAGCACAATACATTGAAGTATTTTCTAATAATGATGAGTATGAGGGGGGTATGGAGGAAGAAGGACATATTTCAGATCAAGAAGAGGGATATGATACAACAGAAGAAGGGGAACAAGAAGAAAATCATCATTCACCTGACAAAGGAAGGATTGCAGTATTTTCAATAGTGCCTCGTTATCACACTATTCGATGCAAGGGAGTGGTACAAGGACAAAGGGCCTCCGTATTGGTAGATGGAGGAGCCACATATAGCTTCATTGATGCAGACATGGTAGAGAGAAGGAAGATACCTACTGAACCATTCGATGGCTTCACAGTCATCATTCCAGGTCACAACACTATGGAGTGCAAAACATGGGTTCCAAAGCTGCAAATCACCATAAGTATTACAATTTTTCTGATATCTTTCATTTGGTTGATGTTGTTGATACTAATGTGGTATTGGGAGTGCAATGGATGTACTCTATAGGGGAGCATACAGTGAACTATCAAATTCCTGAAATGAGATTCCAAGATTCAGAAGGAATACTAAGGGTTATGAGAGGGAAACACACCTATCTGAATCAAGTAGTGACCTCCCACAGTATGAGATCCATATTGAGGCATGGAGACATAGAATGGGCTATTGAATGTTTCATCACCTCTTCCAAGACAAACATAAAGGTTTTTGAACACCCAAAGGAGATAGAGAAATTACTACAAAAGTATGAAAAAGTTTTTGGAGACCGACCACATGGTAGACCACCTGAAAGGGGGGTTGAGCACAACATTGTTTTGGAGGAGGGTACTTCACCCATCCAAATATCACCCTATAGACATCCAAAAAAATCAGAGCTGAAATTGAAAAGGTCATCCAAGAACTCCTAGAGTTGGGACTCATTAGACCAAGCTCTGGCCCTTATGCCTCTTCAGTAGTGTCGGTGAAGAAAAAAGATGGAAGGTTGAGGATGTGCATAGACATTAGAGCTTTGAACAAGAAGACAATTAAGAAAAGATATCCTATCCCTAGAATTGATGAGCTCATGGATGAGCTATTTGGGGCAAAATATTTCTCCAAAATTGATCTTAGATTAGGTTACCATCAAATTCGAATGAAGGAAGAAGATGTGCAAAAGACTGCTTTCAGATGTCACTATGGCCACTTTGAGTTTCTTGTTATGCCTTTTGGATTAACTAATGCTCTATCCACATTCCAAGCATGCATGGATAGGATCTTTTGCAAGCAGATTAGAAAGTTTGTTTTGGTTTTCTTTGATGACATTCTCATTTACATCAAAACTTGGGAAGAGCATTTGCATCATTTAGAGGTTGTGCTGAAAATTTTGCATGAACAGTCCTTGTTTGCTAAGTTGTCTAAATGTAAATTTGGGTTGAAGGAACTTTTACATCTTGGGTACATTATTGTACAAGAAGGAGTGAAAGTGCACATGGAAAAATAAGGGCTATCCTTGAATGGCCATCACCAAAAAACATCACATAATTAAGAGGCTTCATTGGAATGTGCACCTATTATAGGAAGTTTGTGAAAGGGTTCTACAAATTGACTTCTCCACTCACTGATTTGACCATGAAAAATGATTTCAAGTGGGATGAAAAGGATGAAAAGGCTTTCCAAAAAATGAAAGAGGTAATGTGTACTTGTCCAGTACTTGCATTACCTAATTTTTCTAAGCCTTTTTGTCTTGGAATGTGGTGCTTCAGGGGAAGGGATAGGGGTTGTCCTACAGAAAAATCAACACCATATACCCTTTGAGAGCAGAAATTTGCAGCCACATGAGAAGATTTACTCCATCTATGACAAATAAATGTGGGCCATCATGCATGCCTTTGCCAAGTTTAGACAATACTTGGTGGGAAACAAGTTTGTTGTGAAAAATGATCACAACAGTCTAAAGCACTTCCTCACCCAAAAGGATCTTAATGAAAGGGAAAAAAAAGTGGGTAAGTAAGATCAAAGCTTTTGATTTTGATATTGAATATGTAAAATGAAAGAATAACATTGTAGCAGATGCATTATCTAGAAGACCTTCATTTTCTCTCATGGACATTTCAAAAGATTGGAAAAATATGCTAAAAGTTGAATATGCCAAAGATAGTTTTGATTGTGATGTGTTAGATGGGATCAAAGGGGATGATAACTACAATATTTTGAATGGGCTAATATATTATAAGGGCAGAATTTATTTGGTTCAAAATTCAAAACTCAAGTACAAGATTTTACAAGAAGCACATGATTCCCCACTAGCTGGCCATCTGAGGATCTTCAAAACTTATAGGAAATTAAGGAAAATGTTTTTTTGGGAAGCGCTGAAGGAAGATGTTCTAAAATATGTGAATGAATGTAAGGTATGTCAGCAAAACAAATTTGAACTCACATGCCTAGTTGGTTTATAGCAATGATTGCCCATTCCAGAACAAAAATGGGAGAGTATCTTAATGGACTTCATCATAGGTTTTCCCAAATCTCTAGGAAAGGATTGCATATATGTGGTAGTGGATATGCTGACCAAATTTGCTCATTTCTTTGTTGTTACATCATCTTTTAGTGTTTCACAAGTGGCTGATTTTTTTTTAAAGAAGTCTTCAGATTGCATGGGCTCCCGAAGAACATTGTTAGTGATAGAGATAGCAGATTCATAGGTGCTTCTTGGAAAGAACTTTTCAAATTGGTGGGAACTCAATTGACTCCAAGCACAAGCTATCATCCACAAACTGATGGCCAAACAGAGAGAGTGAATCAATGGTTGGAAGGGTACGTAAGGAACTATGTGGGAGAGCAGCAAAAAGCATGTGTAAAATGGCTACACTTGGGTGAGTTTTGCTACAATACCACTTTTCATATGTCAATAGGAATGTCTCCTTTAAAAGCATTATATGGTTATGAAGCACTCACCTTTTTTGAGCATAGCTTTGGTGATAGTAGATCTCCAAAATCTAAATATTGGGTGGAAGAGAGCCAAGAAATTTTAAAGCTTTTGAAAGACAACTTACAGGTTGCCCAAAATCAGCAAAAAAAATATGCAAATCAACATAGGGAATAAAGGACCTTTCAAATCAATGATTTGGTATATTTGATGTTGCAGCCATATAAACAAACATCTTCGAAAAATAAGGGAGCAAAGAAGCTAAAACCAAGATACCATGGTCCATACAAGGTAGTTCGGAAGGTTGGGGAGGTAGCGTATGAGTTAGAACTTCGAGAAGGATATCGGTGAGCAAATTGTAATTTCAGAAAAAAAAAAAAAAAAAAAAATAAAAAAAAAAATAAAAAAAATAAAAAAAATAAAAAAAATAAAAAAAAAAAAAAAAAAAATAAAAAAAAATAAATAAATAAATAAATAAATAAATAAATAAATAAATAAAAATAAAAATCCTCCTTTGGATGATGAAGGTCAGCTCATACAAGTTCCAAAAAAAAATTTGAAGACAAGGGAAAGAATATTAAGGAGCAAAACTATCAAAGAGTACTTGGTACAATGGAAGGATCTACCAAGTGAAGATGCCACATGGGAAGATGAACAAATTTTGCGGCATCCAAATCTGAAATTTCTTTAGGGAAAGAAATCTTGAGTGGGGAGGACTGTAATGTCCCCATTCAAATAAATTCATGACAGGAAAATTCCACCAATCCTACTAGTTCCCTAGGTTGGATGGAGACATTGGGATTTGCAATAAGGGGGATAATAAATTATGTTTGGACATTAGAATGGCATAAATATTTAATAAAGGAGATAAATAAATAAATACAAGGGAAAATCAAAGTGGCAATTGATCATGAAGACACATGGAGGATGTGGGACCCACACAAGCTAGATTTTCTATGCCACATGGCATCCTCCTCTTGTCAATTCGAATCCATAAGAAGTCCAACATTCTTGGGATGAGTTGGAAGGCTCATACACTTGGAAATATGCATCATAGGTTAAATTGGGATGGAATTTTAACTCCCATGGAAGAGGAAGAGTCAAATGAGAGGTTCTCGGACACTTGGCCTAGATTCCCTAACCTCCATGACAACAATGATGAAGATGCTATGACACCTATGACAAATTTCAGACCTGAATGCTGACATCTGACCAATATGACATGTCAGGCCTTAAAATAGCTTCCAAGGTA
Organism: Larix kaempferi; assembly: GCA_027924585.1. NCBI lineage: Eukaryota > Viridiplantae > Streptophyta > Pinopsida > Pinales > Pinaceae > Larix > Larix kaempferi. Next base: position 935,092 of record BSBM01000146.1, read on the forward strand.
GCTCTCATGGGATTTAGAGAAGCTCAAGAGATTCCTACTCGAATTGGTGGAAGGCGGAAGGCTAGGAAGTGGAAGACAAGTGGCAAATATTGAATCCCTTCCTAATTCGAATTGGCTTGGAGTTCATGGATGGAATTCAAACCTTAGAAGGCTAAGGATGTTTATAAAATATAGGGATCAATTAGGGAGAAGGGATTTTGATCATTTTTACAATTGCATTTGAGAGGAGAGCTAGTGGAGTGCTACTCTACTTGCCTTAGCACCAATTTCGAAGGTGAAATATTCCCATCCTAATTGGTAATTGGAAAGGCCATTCAAACATTTCATTTGGAGCTTCAATGGAGTCATATGTTTCAAATGCAAGCTATAGGGAATCTCATGGTCACTTCTAGTTCAACTTGTTTCTCCAACCATTTCTAGTTTTCTCAACATATTCATGATCCTTGAGGTGGGGCGCACTTGGTGAGATTTTGTTCTCTTTGGGGGAGCTTCCAATGCCCTATTATTTTTTCATCTGATGTAAATTCTATTTTTTTCATACTTAGAATAGTTTCAAGTCGATAGTCCATGTGAAACTATGTAAATCAGATCATTAATGAGCAAATGGTGCCATTTTCCCCACTATGTTGATGTAGGCCAACGATATGTTAATATATTCAAATGAACAAGTGAACCGCTGATGAATTAATGATTTATGGATTGTTAATAATGTTTTATACAAGTTTCATGTTCAATGTATAAGCTTTTGGATTTATATTGTTTAGTTTCATAGTATTTGGAGAAGATTCCCTATCATTTCCCCCAAGGTCGAAACTATTCTTTTTGTATATGTTTTGACAGGGTTGTAGAAGACTTAATAAACTGAATGGTGATGCATATGAGACCATATTTATGTCCCCTAGATGTACCCTACTTCTGTCCTAAAATTCGAAAGGTTCCCATAGCATTTGGAGAGCCATCTCCAGCACCTACCCAGGAGGGAATTGAACCCCTAAATGCTAGTCAAATCCCCTAGCTTGACTAGAATTCAAAGGAGAGTTACAAAAGCCTTTTGAAGACTCTAAATCAACCATGAACCTCATAATCATGTCCTAATACCATCCATATACCTTCTGTGACAAGTTGGGAGCCTTTGGAGCCATTTGGAGATCAAGAAACCAAGTTAAGGGTCGAACTAGTGGAAAAATTGAAATTTTCACCATTTTAATAAATTTATAAAAAGGGACATTGCATCAACATTCTCAATCTCATAAATTTCCTTGCCCATTTTATCCTCTAGATGGTATATGCTACTACTTCTTTGCTGAAATTTATTGTTGTTGTTGTTCACTAGTTGTTGCATAGACTCCTAATCCATGCCACTGCTATATGGAACTTTTATATGCCTCTTAGAATCAGCTTGAATTAAGTACGCAAGTCCTTATCCCCTCTTCTCTTGCTATCAATTTTTCTAAAAACCTCATTTCTTCCTCAAAAATTTATGCACATTAAATTTGAATGTTGTATTTGAGGTTTACCTTCACCTTTAGGAAATAGCATAGATTCTATCTCCTCAATTACAACTACATGCTCATCATATCTCTCTTTACCTACGAACATATAATTAGTTTGAATATTAAAATTTACCTATGTTTCTTTACATGCTATAAGAACCTCCTCTCGTCTATATACATGTAAATATTTCTCCTCTCTAGCTATAGTCCGTTCTCCAAACTCTGACTCTTTTAGCAATTCTGCCATCAAATTTAATTCTTCGTCACACCTCATGAGCATTTCATCAAAATGTTTCTCTTCATATTGTCCTTCTTTTGGCTATATCCATTAGCCAATTTTTTCATGCTCATTGCAACAACAGGTTCTTGCAACTGTTCTCCCATAATTGCATTTTCCCACTATGATTTCCTTTATAAGACAATTTTGTTTCTCCCTCTATTATAACAGAATTCCGGTTTAGCTCATCATTTATTCTTTTGAAAAGCATACTTCCATCTTCATAATTCTTCATGACAATATTTGAAGACCGTCATTCTTCATTGCTTTGAAAAAATACTCCATCTTCCTTTATCTTTACGATAGCTTCAAATGATAGTCCATCACCTGTAAAACCTGCAAACATACACAATTTGTTAGTTTAAAAAAAATAAGGCTCTCTGGTGTCATTTGATGCCTCTGTCATCAAATCATCATCCTAATCTTCACTCTCCAAACCATCTATGACACTCTCAATAGGCCTTTCATTAGCATGTTCAACTTCTTCTTATCCAAGGATTATCCATTGCTCTGGTTCACAAATGTGATATTCTTCTTCAATCATTGACCTATGTCTAAACTTAGTTGCTCTGAGTTTCTCTTCCTTCAACAAACCACTCAACCAATACCTCCTCTTCATTCTCAACGTTTTCTCTACTCTGATAAAAAAAATCATTATCTGCATCAATTGCTTCATAAACAAATGCACAATAGGCCATTTGACCTTCTTCTTTATTTTCCAACTTTGTCTCTGGTCTTCCTTTTCACTTTCCTATAGAAGCTTCCTTATTATACTGAGTCTTTCCTTCAACTTAGAAGCTCCTTGTCAAATTTCTCCATTACTCATATGCTCCCTTCCAACTTCTTTGACATATTTCTTTCCTCTTGTTGTGGGTTCTCTCTAAACCTATGACATGACTATTCATAGTCATCTTCATTTCATCCTTTTATGAGCTGCATCAAGCCTTTCCTCTGTAGCAACTCTCCTCACCCTACTACTACCTCACCAAGCTTTCTCCTTTGCTTATACTTTTGGTATTCTTCGTTTCTCTTCCATGGAACTTTTTCTATGAGCACTCCTTGCTCCTTTGGCTTTTGAGCTTACATAGCTCAGCTCTCCAAGAACTTCATGTGTCCTATTTCTTTCCAACCTTTAGATGGAACATATTCTATGCCACAACTTCCATGAAATTCATTTGTTCTTTATTAAAGTCCTCATAACTGTAATCATGTCCACCACTGCTACCTGTAATCAACGATTTCCTTCTTAAATTAGATGAAAATAAAAGACTAACTTATGTCTTTCCCGATCTCATTCGAACATGTACAGATGTGATTTTCTTGAATCTTTTTGTAGGTTGTTCTATTGTAGATCTCTGCTCTTCTACTATCATTTCAAAGTGGAAAACCTTTATGTATCCTTAAAAAAACTTCAATGTTCTTTCTCAGAGCTTAATCCTCTAGTCATCATCAATTCACTGTTTCAATTTAATTTGAAAAGTAAAACAAATTTACCTCTCAAACTTTACTGCTCTAAGCTCTGAAACATCATCATTTTAATTCTCCAAAGAGAAAACCTTAATTCCTTCTTGTTGCAGGATTCTCCCTCTCCGACACCACTTGATGTAGGAAAACCATTTGATGTTGGATAACCAACCCTACTCTATAAGCTTTTTTAATCTCTTCACAAGTCACCCAAGGTGTCCTATCTTTGTATTATGAATACAAAGCTTTTTCCCATTAAAATATCTGCCATTCATAACAATCAATTTCACATTTCCTATTCATGTAATCACAAATTCATTAAATTTCTAGGATTCAATTTCTAGAGTAGCTCTTGAGGCTTTAAATCAACTAGAAATCCATTATAATACTTGTTCCTTGGATAGTTGACATAGGAAAAGAAGTATGGATAGAAATAACGAATTATTACCAAAATGCACGCTAGCTATAGGAATCTATATTGGAAAGAAAATTTAACACATTGTGTCAATTTCTGAGATATGTTGATGAAAACTCCCAAGCACATAGACTCTACTCATATTTTCTTGATCAAACAATTATTGAAGTGTTACATCTTACTAGATTGAACCAAACGTGCTCTATTTTTAACAACACACCACTCATAAAAAACCAATTCTTTAAAAGATCGAAGTCTATGATTCTAAAACATAAAATATGGACTTCGAAAATGCGTTGGGAATCCAATTGACTAATTTTGAGTTAAAATGTGACAGAGACCAAATGCGATTCTATTTCCGTTGTGTCCCTTTTATTCATATCTTGAATGGGCATATAATAAAAACTGAATAAAACCAATTACAATTAGTTCCATATTTGTATAAACATAGTCTCAATTAAATAAACCAATCGTATAATGTTCTAAACAATGATTCAATTGAAAACTAGTTACAAAACATAGGGTTTTCTCTGTAAGGGAAATAAACATAATCTTATCAAATTGCACTCCACAACGATGAATGAATAGCTAAGCACACATCTCTAGAAATAGATGGACCTCTTTTTGTAGTGGGTTGATTCTCTCTTGATTGATACAAGATTATCACACTTCACACACAATTCTTCATTAAAACATAAACTGTTACATTAAATTCATTGGCCTTATTTCTCAATTCTTGGACCACACTTGGAATTGACCACGCTACTGTCTACTTGGCCACATTTTTACTCAATTGGACACCTCCCCCTATTTTTTTCCCGTAGTCTTACATCAATATTTATGCATGGAATTTGATGCCTCCAACTCATGACACTAACTCCTAAACTATAGAAACAAACTCCTATTTCTTTGCAATAGACTTCTAACGATAGAATTTGATCCTATCTTTTATTGACTCATAGATTAGGTTCCATTGAATTCTTCCACCAAATGCAGATTCATAACATGACTCATCACTTGAATGATATGCATCATCTATCTAGATTATGCTAGAACTATTTTCCAAAACTACAATATTTTACAGTGAAAACCCAGTCCTTGTGCAAATATCAAGATCTTAAGGCTTGATCAACAATATAATTGTCAAGGAGAGAATATCCTCATGCATCAATAAACATTATTTAACATAACCATAACACACATATGAAAAGAATCATCTAATGTCATATGCATATATCATCACCTATCTAATATAGGCACTGTAATGTCCCTTGTTAGGAATTTTATTAAAATCACAATTTTTCACTTGTTTCCCTAGTTAGACCTTTGACTAGTTTTGAGCTCTAGGTCCCCAAATTGCTTCAATTGCTCCCAAATATTCTGAGAAGGTATGTGGATAATGTTAGAACATAAATATGTGTTTCAGGGATTCTTTTGGACATTTAAAATGTTTCTGCAAATCCTCTTTCAATTCTTGCCAATGTAGGGAATTTTACTAGTAATTTCCCTTTGACTAGTATTGGTCTCTAGGTCTCAAATTGACTCCAACTGCCTTAAAATATTCAAGGAAGGTGTATGAATGATATTAGGACTTGAATATAATGTTCAAGGATGATATATGGCCACCAAAAGACCTCTGAAAACTCTCTTAAGATTCTGGACCAAGTATACCATTTTACTAGTAATTTTGGGTTCAAATCCCCTTGGGATAACTACTGAAAATGGCTTCCCAAATGCCTCCAAAACCACTAAAATTTATGAACAGAGGTAGGGAATGTATTAATTATGTTATTAAGGTCTTTTTTTCACCATTAATTGACTATTATATATGCTACAACCCTCTCCCATTCAGCTGCAAAAATCACCCATTCGACCCTTGGGGAAATGACACTATTTCTTCTCCCAATGCAATTAAACTGAGTAAAAATAATTCAAATGCTAAAGTAAAGTACATGAAACTTGTAAAATACATCAATGGAAGTCTATTAATCACAAATTTATCATAGAATCATCCATTCATTCGAAATCATCAGCATTACATTGGTTCACAACAAGGTAGTGGGGAAATGGCACTGTTCTTTCATTAAAAATGAGATTTACACATTTCTACTTGGAATTTCGACCTAAAATTTTTTGGATATGAATAAAAGAGGATTTAATTGATATTAAAAAATAAATGGGGCATTAGAAGCTCCCCCAAAGACTACAATAGCTCACCAAAAATGCCCGCCCTCAAAAGATCAAGAATATGCCATCAAAACTGGAAATGGTTGAAGAAGTGAGCTGCAATAGAATAAACCATGAGCTGCCCTGTAGCTTACACCTGCAAATAAAGACTCTATTAAATCTCCAAATGAAAGTTCTGAATGGCCTTTCCAATTACCAACTTGGATGGGAATCTTTCACCCTCAAAATTGGCTAAGGCAAGAAACTAGTCATCCACTAGCTCTCCCTCTTCACAAATGCAATTGCAAATTCTACAAATGATCAAAATCTGGTTTCATTATTTGTTATTGACATTTATAAATGTCTAATGTCCTCTATGGGTCGAATTCCTTCCAAGATACTCATGCCAACTCAAGTTGGGAAGAGATTCCAAAGAACGCCACTTGTACAACAATTTCTAGTCTCCCACTTCCACCAAATCACATGTGGAAGCATCTTAGCTTCCCTAACACCCTTGAGTGCCCTCTTGGAGTCTATTTTTATCCATGACATGTCATATATGTCATATGTCATCCTTTAGGTCTGATTTGTGTCATAGGTATCATAGCATCTTCATCATTGTTGTCATAGAGCTAGCGAATCTAGCCCAAGTGTCTCACTAGCTCCAAATTGCCTCTTACTCTTCCATGGGAGTTACGCTTCCTCTATATTTCGACCTCATTGAATCATTCCAAGTATTATTGACCTTATAACTCATCCCAAGAATATTAGGCTTCCCATGGATTCAAAATTCCAAGAAGAGGATGCCATGTGGCACATAAATTCTAGCTTGTGTGAGTCCCACTTCCTCCATGTGTCTTCATGATCAAATGCCACTTTGATTTTCACTTTTATATATTTATTTATGTCTTTTACTAAATATTTATGCCATATTAATGTTCCAACATCATTTATTATCCCCATTATTCCAAATCCCAAAGCTTCCATTCCAAACCTAGGAAACTAGTAATTTTCCTCCTTGGCAATTATTTGACCTTTAGCATCAATTTGACAAACTCTAATGAATAAGGCCAATTTGCTTAGGCCATTGTGACCCAATGCAAAATTTGGGACATGAAAAAGCCTCCCTTCCCAATATTGCTTGTTCTCAAGCAATTTCAAACATATGTGTTCAAGAACCTGCTTTCTGTATAATTCTTTGAAGTTGCCATTGAATTTCCCAACCTTGAGTCTTTGAGTTTCCATGAAGATTTTAGAGAGGAATCACCATGCTTGCTGCTGCACTACTCTGATAAAAATCACTTTATTAAGTGGGAAATCCATCTCCCATACTTCTTGTTTCCCAAATAAAAAATTTGAAACTAATGAAGCAAAATTTATTCCAGGGTCCCATTGCTTGTTTTGCGCCCCAACAATTAAGAGTGCCCTCCAACCCATACCATCAAATAAGAGGATTCTTGGATCCGATTTTCTTGTATGAATTTTTCCAAACATCATGAGTACAAAATATATATCATCAAGGTACATAACAAAATAAGGAAAATGTACATCAAGGAGGTGCTTCATCAAACAATCATGAAAGTGCTTATACCTCCAAGCAAGTAGACCACCATTTTCCAAGTACATACAAGCTTCAAGTGACTAATCAAATTTGTTCCAATGACATAGGTGAGGATCCCATGTCCTATAATGCTACTCCAAAAGGATGTGATATGCATCAAAATATTCAGCCATGTATTCTTTCATCCAAGAGGTGAATGAAGAATCTCCACCAAAATCTGAACCAAATAATGAGCAGAAAAAACAAGGAGACTTCAAAGGGCTCAAAGAAGTCTCACCCATACATCCATGAATGTGAAAACAATAAAGCTATATAAAAGGATGTGGCTACCAACAAAAATGTTCTCCAATCATAAATTTATTCACCCAAGTGTTCGATGAAGTTCCTCCAACATCAAATGAACCAAGTGTTGAGCAAGAAAAACCATGAGTCTTCAAGTGACTCAAATGCATATCATAGGTGCATCCATGTAGATGTGCATCATCATAAAGTAACAAAGGATGTTGTTGAAAATGTGAATAAGAATGTGCTCTAACCATGTTATCATAAAAAGTAAATCTAGGAGTTCCATACTCCTTAGGTGGCACCATAAAAAAGAACCCTTTCACCCATACTTCATTGAGACTAATGCTGCAAAACATGTAATTGTAGGATGTAGGAGAATGAACTAACTCATCGAAATGATAAAAAAGTGCAGACGTTTCATCATGGGAAGGATACAAATGGGTAGTATCATGCAGCTCCTTCAAACGTGTGAAACCTTTGTCATAGAATGGTTCCAATGTAGAGGAATGATGCTCTTCTTTAAAAATTGCATAACCTTCATCAAGAGACAATTCAAGTTCCTCTTCCACCACATCAAGTGTTTGGATCTCTTCAAGTTCATCTTCAAACACATTAAGCACATTCAAATTCCCACATTTCTCATGATCCACCATGTCATGAGAATCCTCCAAACAATCTACCATTTCACAATCTGAAACATAGGAGGAAAAACAAGTATCTTGGAACTTTTCAAGAAGTTGTTTATTTTGAATTGTGAGCTTATGAATATCCTCATTATTCTTCAAGTATGCATCATGTAAGAATTCATTAAGTTCAAAAAAATGGTTTCTATCAAAAATAAAAGACATAAAATTACCTTTGATGTGGCACATTGCTCTTTGAATATTCTCCATGTCTTCAAGGAAGGATGTTTACTCCAATGAAGTACCTCTCCAACAAGAATCTGACACCAATGCTTGAGTGTCATGGAGAATGCTGAGGGACTCTTGGATCTTCTTTTCATTCATCTTTAAGGACCCTTCAAGAAAATGAGGCTGTTGCAAATGAACCTCCTCATCTTCTTCTTTCTTGATTGGACCAACTTCATGAAGCTCAAGTGGTGATGGGGAAGTTGATCTTGGTTCTTCTTCAACTGCAACAAGGTCTTCATTATCATGTTTAATAGAACTTGGGCTTGCAAAAACACTTTCAAAAGTGATCTCTATGTCACCAACATAGAGGTGTGAGCACCCATCAGTAGGTACTCCTTCATAGTTTAAGCATCCATCAGTAGATGCTCTTTGGTTCATGTCTAAGCTAGAAGGTGTCTTGAAATGATATTCCATATTTTCAATAGAATCTTCTTCATGCTCTTGTGATGTCTCTTCATTTTTATCCTTCAGGAAAGATAATGCATTTTTCCCCTTGTTTTCCTTAGGATCAATATCTTTGGAATCTCTTTTTGAAGAATTCCCAAAAGCTCTCCTCAAGTGGGACATCATTTCATGAACACATATATGATACTCGCTCCAAGGTTCTTTACAAGAAGGGCATAAACCTTTCTTTACTAACTCCACATCTTCATTTTTGGGCCTATTTTCAAAAATATGTTCAGCATAGTACTCAAAAGACATGGAATTTTGTGTATTTTTGCTAAAAGCAAGATATTCTTGATATTTTTGATATTGTTGGGGCAAGGTTTTATATGTTTCTCTCCATCTTTGGAACTCACTCATAGAATTATACTTGGTTGGTGTGACACACTCATATTCATTATATTTAAAGTCATAAAAATAATCTTCATTTCTCCTGAAATTGTAATAAGTATTGCATGATGGCACCTCTTCCTTATACCATTCACATTCTGCTTCATATTGCTTATAAGCATCTGCATATTCCTCATAAGAATTGTACTCATAGGATTCATAATAATAGTAAGACATGGCTTCCAATTATTCTTGAATGTATGTAACTAATCCACAGGTGCAAGGACCATGCTCTGATACCACTGTAATGTCCCTTTTTAGTAATTTTATTAAAATGACAATTTGTAACTTTTTCCCCTAGTTAGACTTTTGACTAGTTTTGAGCTCTAGGTCCCTAAATTGCTCCAATTGCTCCCAGATATTCTGAGAATGTATATGGATGATGTTAGAACATAAATATGTGTTTCAGGGATGCTTTTGGATCTTTAAAATACTTCTGCAAATCCTCTTTCAATTCTGGAAAATGTAGGGAATTTTACTAGTAATTTTCCTTTGACTAGTATTGGTCTCTAGGTTTGAAATTGACTTCAAATGCCTTCAAATATTCAAGTAAGGTGTATGAATGATATTAGGACTTGAATATGATGTTCATGTATGATATATGGCCACCAAAAGACCTCTCAAAACTCTCTGAAGATTCTGGACCAAGTATGCAATTTTACTAGTAATTTGGGGTTCAAATCCCCCTGGGATAAGTATTGAAAATGGCTTCCCAAATGCCTCCAAACCCACTCAAATTTATGAACAGAGGTAGGAAATGTATTAAGAATTTTATTAAGGTCTCATGTGCACCATTAATTGATTATTAGATCTGCTCCAACCCTCTCCCATTCAGCTGCAAAAATCACCCATTCGACCCTTGGGGAAATGACACTATTTCTTCTCCCAATGCAATTAAACTGAGTAAAAATACTTCAAATTCTCAAGTAAAATACATGAAACTTGTAAAATACATCCATGGTAGTCTATTAATCATAGATGTATCAGATAATCATCCATTCATTCGAAATCATCAGCATTACATTGGTTCACAACAAGGTAGTGGCGAAATGGCACTGTTCTTTCATTAAAAATGAGATTTACACATTTCTACTTGGAATTTCGACCTGAAAATTTTTGGAGATGAATAAAAGAGTATTTAATTCATATTACAAAATAAATGGGGCATTAGAATCTCCTCCGAAGAGTACAATAGCTCACCAAAAATGCCCTCACTCAAAGGATCAAGAATATGCCATCAAAGCTGGAAATGGTTGAAGGAGTGAGATGCAATAGAAGAAACCATGAGATTCCCTGTAGCTTAAACCTGCAAATAAATACTCCATTAAAGCTCCAAATGAAACTTCTGAATGGCCTTTCCAATTACCAACTTGGATGGGAATCTTTCACCCTCGAAATTGGCTAAGGCAAGAAACTAGGCATCCACTAGCTCTCCCTCTTCACAAATGCAATTGCAAATTCTACAAATGATCAAAATCTGGTTTCATTATTTGTTATTGACATTTATAAACTTCTAATGTCCTCTATGGGTTGAATTCCTTCCAAGAGACTCATGCCAACGCAAGTTGGGAAGAGATTCCAAAGAACGCCACTTGTACAACAATTCCTAGTCTCCCACTTCCACCAAATCACATGTGGAAGCAACTTAGCTGCCCTAACACCCTTGAGCAGCCTATTGGAGTCTAGTTTTAGCCCTGACATGTCATATATGTCATATGTCATCCTTCAGGTATGATTTGTGTCATAGGTGTCATAGCATCTTCATCATTGTTTTCATAGAGCTAGGGAATCTAGCCCAAGTGTCTCACTAGCTCCAAATTGCCTTTTCCTCTTCCATGGGAGTTACTCTCCCTCTATATTTCGACCTCATTGACTCATGACAAGTATTATTGACCTTATAACTCATCCCAAGAACATTAGGCTTCCCATGGATTCGAAATTGCAAGAAGAGGATGCCATGTGGCACATAAATTCTAGCTTGTGTGGGTCCCACTTCCTCCATGTGTCTTCATGATCAAATGCCACTTTGATTTTCACTTGTATATATTTATTTATATCCTTTATTAAATATTTATGTCATCCTAATGTTCCAACATCATTTATTATCCCCATTATTCCAAATCCCAAAGCTTCCACCCCAAACCTAGGAAACTAGTAATTTTCCTCCTTGGCAATTATTTGACCTTTAGCATCAATTTGACAAACTCTAATGAATAGGGCCAATTTGCTTAGGCCATTGTGACCCAATGCCAAATTCGAAACATGACAAGCACTATCTTAGAAACACAAAAAAATAACTGACATAATCTAACATACACATCAAACATCACGTAGAATACACATGAACACATTATCTACCATTATCTATCATATACATTTAACATATTTAAACATGATGTAATGCAAAAATTTAATAATAACATCTAACAAAACACAAGACACATTTTCTAACATAACCATCATGCACACATCTAACTATCACCATCTAACATGCACATCTATCAAGCACACCTAACAAACATATCTAACCTGACCTAACATACACATCACCATAAACATATAAATAAACATAAACATCAATATCAACATCAACATGAAAAATGGCCCGCAGGGGTGTAGCTCATCCAGCGATTGGCTTGATATGAAGGAAATGTTGTAAATGGAGGTCACGAGTTCAAATCATCCTGACTTATCTGTGCCCCATGTTTGCGGGTTGTGTGGGTGCACCTAGGGGCATAGTGGTAGTGGACGGGATTGGATCCCTAGACCCTATGTCATGCGAGTACCAAACCCTTCCTATTTGCTGATTCCCCTAGTTACAAAAAAAAAACATCAACATGAAAAATGCAGTAGTGTGTGTATGAACAATAACATCAAACTAATGATACATGCCAAATATATATCTGCAGTCCAACAACTAGTGTAACATATCTAATCGAACTCCAGAACCACAGGCATCAATACCTCTCCCAACAGAGCCAGAGGAATCAACACCTCCACCACTAGAGCCACAGGAATCAACACCTCCACAAATAGAGCCAGAGGCATCGAAATATCCACCAATAGAGCGATAGTAATTAGCACCTCTTCTAGGAAAAATTAAGTCTATAGATAAGCATAGACAGGTATATCAACCTGAATCATATGCCCTATGGGAATTGTATCTACAATAAAGGAAACTAGAGAAGGAAATGGTGGATGATTGGGCCGATGACGAAGATAGCTTGGTCGGGTGAGTAGGAGTAGCTGAGGAGATGGATGTGGTGGGCCAGGTGAGGGTAGATGATGAGATGGAGCTGATGGAGGAGGAGGTGGATGAGATGTCGAGGTTGATGGAGGAGGAGGTGGAGGACGAGGAGGTGGATGATATGTCAAGGATATTTCAACTCGTTAGTAAAAAGGAGCTAGTGGAGGAGGAGGATCTCCGCCCTCATCAAATGAGGAATGGTAATCCCTCCTAGCATATAAATGAATGGATGCATAGACAATATGCTACATCAAGTTCCTCATATTACGAGGAACGATGCTCCATATCTCTACAAGGACAAACTGTCACTCAATGTCATGAACTCATATAGGATAAACCCCTGCCGTTCCAATAATGCGAATAACTTGTTCGCCACATCCTGTCGATACCTATCATCAGGGCTTTGTTGTAGGCATGGTATTGCAAACTATGGCACCTTAGGTTCCTACATCTCCTCATCACCCTTAATGGGAGGAGGAATCCCTCCCCATCAAGTGTTCCAACATCTGCAAAATATATAGTACAAAACAATAATTAGATAATCTCATTAAACCATTTAATATAACAATTTATAGTATGTTTTATTTTCATTAAGTATAAAGAGAATACAATGCATGTAGATTAATTTAAGCATGACGCTAATATTACCTCTCATCTGGTGGCTCATCCTGGGTGAAGAATATGTTGTGGCATGCTCTCCAATCCAAGCCCGTGTATGGATATGAGACAATGTATAATGCATGGTCATCCTCATTGGCTATCATCTCGGGCATTTTTTATGTGATCGTAGCCGAGAATTCAAGTTACCCCCTCTTGGGAATCATCTTTTTCCACATGTGCATACGCACTTATTTCATTGGAATAGGATGACGACTTTCAAATGATGGCCTGGTGGCTAGAAACCTCTTAAAAAATAGACAAGAAAACTACGAAAAAAGGGAATATGGCCCTCCCATCATACAATGCATGACATCAATCCAAAGCAGAACAGTAAAAAAATGGAATACCACCTAATGAATCTAGGCATCTACACTAAAGTATCTGCATAATATAAAAGAGGGAAACTAATGCACTTCCCATTAGTGGTGATGTGTCGGATGGTCGTAACCAATACTGAGAGGAACCTAAACTACTTTGCATTGAAAGCACCAACCTGTAGCTATCAACTATGCACTTGAAAATGAGCAAAATTGAGGTTGTGGGAATTGGTATAATGCTTAGAGAAAGAGAGCTAAATATCTGCTTCAACACATATTGGGAGATCAAGGAACTAGGGAAAAACCTCCCCTCGCCTAGATATCCCAATGATGAACTAAATATCCTCATCACTGGGTTCGAACCACTAATTGGGAGCAATGCAAAAATCTTGTCTCTTGTGATCCCAACTATGAATCAACCACACCAACAAAGAGGAATTCCCCTGCACGGATGTAGCCTCTTGATAGAATGTAAGGAGGCCTACAACAATCGAGAGGTCTCATGTATGAGATCTATGATGGGGAAATGGTTCAAATCTCTCTCCCTCTCTTTTTCCTTCCACTCATGCATGATTTTTTATGAATCCAATTGTGCATGTTGCTCCTTAGCTAACTCCCATCGCTCATGTCTTCGATACACATATAAAATAAATTATTATCATAAATAGACATAAAAAACAATAAATATTTCATTAAATGAGCATGTTATTTATCAACATCACATATAAATTTTTTTCTCAAAAAAAAATTTGACAAGTGGTGCACGTAAATAATAGTCACGCACTATGATCGGTGCATTTAGATCAAAATATAACCACTAAGGTTGCACTTAAATAAAAAAGTTCACAAGTGAGTGTGGTTATATTTTAACTATGTTTTGTTTATTGGTGTGTCCATCATAAGGAAGCACCAGTGCATTGTAGAGATGAGATCGCACTGTAAATAGTGCGCACAACGTATTGAGTGCAATGAAATAGGTGTGACTCTTTGCGGGTTTAATATTAGTTTTGACAAACACGGTGTGCCCGTTACACATTAGCGCACCGAACAATCAGTGAGGCAACGTTAACAAAGTGAACTGGCCAATGTGGTGTTTTTACTATGTTAAGTGTGGCAGTGTTTCCATCAATAGGAAGCATCGGTACCTTCTAAAAATGTCATCCCATTGGCACCAACGGTGTGAAAGAATTATATGAGCATGCCATAATAGGAGCAGCTCTTTTTGAGTTTTATAATTTTTGGGGATAACAGTGTGATATTTACACATTAAAGAACCATAAACCTGGTGTGTTCGTGTTTCCAATGCACATTAGATAATGTCCTGATTTAATGGGTTAAGTATCACTATGCATCTATTATTACGAAGCACCAAGGAATTTTAAATATCTCATCGCACCGAGAACGATGCACACATATTAAGAGAATACGGTGATAGGAGCAGCTCTTTCCAAGTTTTATAATTTCTTCATATCATGATGTGCATATCACACGTCAGTGGACCATCCAACCAGTGTGTTCATCAGTACACTGCACACTAGTTAACATGTTGTTTTTAATATGTTTAGTTTTGTTGGTGCATTCATCAATACGGAGCACAAGTGTGTTTAGGGCATGTCATCACATTGTCATCGTTACACAACTATTAATAGAGCACCTGTATTAGCTGCATCACTTTGTGAGTTTTGTAAAAAAAATGGATTAATAGTGCACCTGTAATATGTTAATGCGTTGTTTATACTATGCGTTCATGTTTAGAATTCACACCGGTTAAGAATGTGGTTTTTAATTTGGTTTAGTGGTTCATTATGATGACCAACCTATGTGTGGTGTGGTACAAGTAGAAACACATCGTTTATGGTGCACTCTATAAATTTACAAGGTCCATCGGTGTGCGGTGCAAGCCGAATGGATTGAACACATCGCACAAGTGTTAACATTTTTTTTAATTTAAGGGAATATAAAGATCAATTTCAAATTTTAATCTGCTAAAATTTTTAAAGAGGAGTTCACAAAGGCTTTACCTGATCCCTTATGCCTTGAGCATGCATGCTAGCGATGTACACCAAATTTCAAATTTTTCCTACAGCTTTTGCAAAATTCGTAATCCACTCAATAAGCAATGGATTCCAACAATGCAGTCAATGCAACATGGATGGTAGGGCATCTGAGTAGGGAAGGTATGGCACTGGTGCTCAGGGGGGTAAAAAGTGTTGTAGAGATGGTAAAATGGTTTTTTCAATTCAGTATTTTTTTTTTTAGCCCTGCACTCATGCGCTCGATACTGAGATGCACTGGTGCTATCTAGTAGACATAATGCACCACCAATATAATTTTAGAATAAAAAATTATTATAATCCATTTCTTTTATATTTTCAATTCTTTTAACATTAGAGTGGTGCTCTCAAAGCGATATAGCACTAGTGTGTTTATAGACAACAACCACACAAAAAATGAAAATTAAAAATAAAATATGATTGTGATAGGTTTTTCATTTTGGTAAAATTTTTAATTGCGTCCAGAGGCGCTCTACAACCCAAATGTTGTGAGTCGAGTGTTTGTCGAGATTGTCGATTGTTAGTATGGGGGAGATGGAGGAGATCTTGTGAGTCGAGTAACAAAATAATACAAAGTAAACAAAAAAAATAATACAAAGTAAAAAGTAATAAATATTATGTTGGTCATAAACAAAAAAGAATAATACAAAGTAAAAAATAAATATGAGACTTAAACTAGAGACTTTAGAGCTTAGAATTAGGTGGTAAATATTATGTCGGCCATAAGCCAAAAAGAATAATACAAAGTAAAAAGTAAATATGAGACTTAAACTAGAGACTTTACTTTTTACTTTTAATACAAAGTAAAAAGTAAAAATGAGACTTTAGAGTGTTTGTCCAGTACAAAATAATACAAAGTAAAAAGTAATAAATATTATGTCAGCCATAAAAAAAAACAATAATACAATGTAAAAACTAAATATGAGACTTAAACTAGAGACTTTAGAGCTTAGGATTAGGTGGCTCAGGTACTGCACTCAAAGAGCTATTCAAGGAGAGGTTTACACCTCGGGAAATTTGATCCCTCTCGGTGCTTGACAGAGCCTAGGATTTGGATCTAGGCTGGTTAAACGCTAAAGCGGTGCACTTGAGTTCACACACACTGGTGCTCCAAAATATATAAAGCATCGGTGCATTTAGATAGAACAACCACACCAACAATGGGAATCAAAAATAAAATTTAATGTGATCATTTTTTATTTTGGGAATATTTTTATTCAACGCTACCATGTTGCACTATATACTCAACTATACCGGTGTGGTTTTGTAGTAGAACCACACTAGCAATAAAAAAATAAAAATAAAATAAAATAAAATTTTGTTTTTAATTTTGAATTGTTTAAACCCTAAAATGGTGCTTCCGAATGTATATTGCTACAGTGCGTTTTGGTTTTTCAAATGCACCGACTAGAAAATTTTAGTTTTTTTTCACTTGTTGATGTTTATGGTTGTGGTGCCACTAGCTTTATGTCAGCACTAGTGCGTCATAATCTTATACACACTGGTGTGTTTTAGATATACAAATGAACCATTAAAGAAGAATTTGCTAGAACCTCCATCTGCTTGCCTCCGCTAGGGACCTCCGCTATAAATGGATATTTTGGCTCTCTTTAAAGGAGCATCCACAAACACTTCAGCTAAAGGGTATGTTCCTTGTAGTGAGAAGGCCACGAAGCTTCTTAGTCTCAAAGCAATAAATGATTTACATTTACAAGACTATGTTTCAACCACCAAGGATCTCAGGGTAGTAAAGTAATCTCTAGTACAAAGGACACAAATCTCGCTATGGTTAAAGGAGTACTCCTCTCCTTGACTTTCACCGACAACAATATTTATGGGCATTGGTAATATCATTAATAATTTTTGTAATTATACTACTAAACCTATTGCACATAGGTAACCAAGGCTCATTTCTCATCAAGAAACTATTAAACAATTATGTGGAGAGATGTGGCATGTAGTTGTGTTTTCAGGTAGTATGAGTACGTACCCAACACATGTTGACATGCTAATGGGAGATATCCCTAAAGCCTAGTGGAATGAGAGTGAGCGCATGGAAGCCTAGGGTAGGCTTGAATGCCACTTGTAATACAACCATAACTTATGCCATGACTCGAAGTCGACTCAACCTAGAGTAGATATGAATAATAACTAGGGATGCGTAAGAGGGTTTGGATAATCATTACAATAATAAATAAAAAATGTGTTGTATATATCCTTACCACAACGATGAGGATCATTATAATAAAAAATGTGTTGTATATATAATTAACATTTACTTTAATGATAATTTTTTATTTTATTTTGCATTTTTGTGTACATTACACGTACAATCTTATTCATATTTTATTCTATCACCATTCCATCGAAGAATGAATGTGAGGATGCTTTCAAACTAAATTAGGAGGAATTAAGATATATAGAGTATTGGGAAGTCACCTTACGAAAGTTTCCTCTTCCAAATGCCCATGTCTAGCCAAATAGGTAACCTCGGCATCCTCCTCATAAAGGATACATTCAACTAGTCAAAGAATCTAACACATTCAATTAGCCATTGCGGGATGTTTTCTTATTGCATGCTTGTATTTTGACTTGGTTGTTATCACCATTAATGTAGATGAAGTTTCCATTCCTCGAGCTAAGTGAAAGGAACTTTGCTATTAATTTTGCTTGAATATGTGTGGACATTCTGTAATGTTATATGTGTGGACATTCCAGTAATGTTATGTTATATAAAAGTGAGTTTCCCTCATAACAATATTAAGCCATCCTTTCCAAAGAGAACTATTGTGATGTTTATTTTGTTTAGTTTGATTTTTTCTATTAAATATTTTATGTTATTATTTCCATTGTAGGTGAATTTCCTCTCAAATCCATAGAGATCATATATATACATCAAACCTTCTAAAGTAGAATATTTCATTCTACTCAAGGAACATTGTAATCATTTAAATGCTTAGCAAATTTATTTTAATATTTTTATGAATGTGTGTTTAGGGCAAGGAGGTATGGGAAAATTGATGTGAATTTGAAAAGTGGAAAGAATCTATTTGACCTTAATGTTGCTTGTTACTTGCATGTTGGAATAATTTGAGTGTCTTTATATTAAATGCTTGGTTTATAAGGTAATTAGAATAGTAGATCATCAATGGAAAAGGATGGTAACATAACTATTTTATTTTAATTAGCTTTAGTTTTGTTGAATTGTTTCTATTATACATCTCATAAAAAATCTATGTACTTAGTTTTTGAATAAGCATATGAACACTAATAAGATCAATAAACTTAGTAAGTTAGCCTTCTCCACTTTCTTTACTTAGTTTCTTTTTAGTTTATGAAAAAAAGTGTTGGTGACTCCATCTACCTCATCATGTAATATTAACTAGCTTCTTTACAGAATATCCTTACAAATGTCCTACTCCTCTCATATAGCTAATTGACTTGGTAATATGGAGCATTATCTTACTACAATTTTTTTACTATATTGTGTATATTCTTTTCCTTCCTAGATTTAGTAAATACACCTATAGATAAGAAACATGTATTCCAAGAATTCAAACACATTGATCACTTTTAAAAATTATAATTAATTTTTACTTAAATCTTTGTAAGCTCATCAATATTATCATTATCAATACATTACAACATGTATTCCAAGGATTCAAACACATTGACCACTTTTAAAAATTATAATTAATTTTTACTTAAATCTTTGTAAGCTCATCAATATTATCATTATCAATGCATTACACGTGTTTTCCTTGTAAATTAAACGATGTCATAGGATTATTCATCTCCTGGAGATAACTATCGTTTATTGCATATATATGACATAGAGATTTATGTATAAGTATGGCTTAAAGATTACGATGGGTGACACATGCACGTTATATTCGATCACCATGGATGACTAGGTAGGTGTATTGCATTAAAACGTAAAGTCTGAGTTGTTCTTTTTGTTGGAGGATTATGTTATTTCTATATAACTTTGAAAATGACAGAATACATATTGATTGTTTCGAAGAGGTGCATTTTATATCTCAATAGAGGGGTTGTGTAACTTCTTCCATGCTTATGGTGAGATGACATATGTCCTTTTTAAAAAATAATAAAATATTATAAAAAATAACATGTTTCAAATAGATTTAAAACATTTACAAATTAGATAATTTAAGACACTTTTTCAACATTTACATTTAAAACAAGGAATTATACCTTAAGAGATTTGATCTCCCTTTTTAAAATGGATCTATATTTAGAATATTAATCCCAAATATGATCATACATAATATACACAAAATACTAAAATACATATAAACTTATTTTTCATTTATATAAATAAAAATTATAACATTAATTAAAACTCTAACTTCCAAAGTATAATGTTATAAATCATTTTTATAGTATTAACTTCCTAAGACGAAAAAGTACAAACCAGAAACCTCAATCAAAGGTATAGTTTTAAAAAAGCTATGCCAAATAAAGATAATTAATAATCACTAATTTGTATGATTAAAGACATAAAAATATTTATCAATACTTCAAATGTTTTTGGATTATATGCTATATAAGTTTAATTTTTAAGGCTTTTGGGTTATGTTATTAATTTTTTTTTTCAAACAACCATGGTTGGCACATCATTCTTTTTATCCAGATATACGTTATTTTTCCTTATTAGTATCACAACGGGGTTTATGGACATGACATATCTCCTTATTACAGGAGTGGTATTTGTCCACGCAAATTGCTGATACATTCGGTTCATAAAAATGTATATTCCTGGCTCCGTCCCAAAATGAATAAAGAACACCCTGCTTTGCTTTCTCTAAATTTGTACGCACATGCATTCTACCTTAGACGATGACGACATATAAACACTAATAGCTCATAACAGAGATAGATTCTTAGATAGAGAAACTC
Source organism: Larix kaempferi (assembly GCA_027924585.1). Taxonomy (NCBI): domain Eukaryota; kingdom Viridiplantae; phylum Streptophyta; class Pinopsida; order Pinales; family Pinaceae; genus Larix; species Larix kaempferi. Next base: position 955,696 of record BSBM01000146.1, read on the forward strand.
CTTTAACATGACGATGGTTAACTAGTTGATCAATTATCTTAATTAGTACGGAAATTCAATAAACTGGAAAAGAAATGCACTTCGTCATGTTATTTATTGAAACTCGGCAATCTGGTATGAACCAACTTCGTTCTGAATTGTCTGAACGACATCGAAGAAAATGTAGCGTAAGGAGCAGCTAAATACATCGTGAGAAGTTGAAGACCCGTTACAAATAAGAAACTCGTGACATGTGGATGGCTTTCGTTCATGTGCAGATTGTATGCCATGAATTGGTGGGTTTGTGGTCGTCCAACAATTGTAACACGAAAAAGAGTGATTGTGGAAGGAGATACAAAAAAAACTAGTAATTGATGCATGAATAACTGGAAGCTCATGCATGGAAAACAGGTAATGAACAACCCATTTAACTAAAGAAGGTAATAGGTAGCTGAGGCATAGAAAACAGGTAATTGCAACTAAGCATAAAGAACAAGTAACAGAAAACTTTTTCATGGCACTAGTAACAAATAACCTTTTCATAACACTTAACTTGTGACCTATCCACAAATTAAGTAGTTGTGCTATTATCTATACAATACCATGTGAACATATAATAATACCCAAAAAAGTGAAAGATGCTTATCAAGATTATAAATATATTTCTCATATTTCTCTACTACACTTCGCTAACAAAAGTTATTTTGAGTGGATTATAACGCAAAGCCAGCAAGCTGCACTGGCAACAACTATGGCAACAACTATAGTACTCCTCATTCACAGAAAAATTCAGTAACAACAGAAGTAGATGTTAATTTCTCTTGTAATATTCAAGATGTCCAATGATTATTACAAGTTTGATCATTCTCTTTTAGTCTACATCTCAATGACATAAAACAACATCGAAGAAAATATAGCATAAGGAGCAGCTAAAGGCATCGTGAGAATCATCAAATGTGAAATTGGAAGTTGCCTTTTCCAGGGAGAAGTTGAAGTCTCGTTACTAATAAGAAACTCATGACATGTGGGTGGCTGCCGTTCATCTGCAGGTTGTCTGCCATGAACTGATGGCCTCGTCGTCGTTGACGAACAATTGTAAATGAAAAGAGTGGCGGTGGAAGGAGGAGAGTTTATTACATTAAAGTCTAGGAGGGGCGCAGACGAAAGTACAGGAAGATCTAGACATATAAAAACACCCCAAAAAGTGAAAAACGTTGACAAGAATATAAATATATTTCTATGGTACAGTTCGACAACAACTGTTATTCTGAATGGAGTATAACGCAAAGCCGCAAGCTGTACTGGCAACCACTATACTACTTCTCTCATTCACAAGTAGATGTAATAACAGAAGTAGATGTTAATTTATTTTTTAAGATTCAAGATGTCCAATGATTTCTTACAATTTAGATCTTTCTCTTTAGTCTAGGTCGAGCACTCAGAGAAGTCACAAGACAGTACGTCTCCAGTCATAATGGAATTCAGAAAACGCAAGTAATCATTCGAGTGTAACTGATGTCGAGGTTCTGTCCCCATACTTGTCGAGATATGTTTGGAGTGCCGTGCCCAACCGTCACTTGTATTAGTTTATGCTGTTTGTGTGGCCATTTTCTCACTTGTATTTGTTTATGCTGTTTGTGTGGCCATTTTCTTGTTACTGGAGTCAATAGATCATATTTTAAAAAGTAGGTTTATTGTTTAAATTTATTAAATAATTCGTCAAATGCATGACCGAAATCCATTTTTAGTGGACAGGGCTTTAGAGATAACAGATAAATAGGATGACGAGGTATAAGCATTCCACCATTCAAATTATCGTCTATAGCCGTGTAGTTCTGTTGCAGAGACGTATCTCAGAGTAGTATCTTATCTTGTGTTCTGTTCCTCAGAGTATCATATTTTCTCTCTGGATAATACGTTAGGGTGTCTTTTATTTTCTTCTGATAATCACATAGGATCCAAATAGAGTAATTGCCTGACATAAGTTACTTGAATGATGAATAGCTGTGCCATCATTCTTCTATTGTTGCTTGCAGCCCCGTTATATGAGGCTGCTCGGATTTTCGGCTTCGAGCCACTCTCCCTGAGTAGCGTTTCTCATGTTAAATCCGCTCCTGCAAGTAATTATCCGTCAGTCGAGGAAACGACACCTAACCAGGAGTTCATGGAGCTAAATGAAGGCTTTAGCAGAAGAGCGAACCTCGAAAAGCATCGTGGTTCACAGGATAACTTGAAACCGCAGGTTTCCGCAAAGTCGAAGGCTTCAGATCAACGTTCTAATGAACTTCTTCATACAATCCTTCCAACACTAGAATTTAATGTGGTTGATCCTGAATTGGGAGAACCTGTTGCGCCCTTTCAACCGTTAGGCCATAGCCCTGGAATTGGTCACAAGAATCAGACTGGATCGAGGCGCTGAATAACATATGCTGGCGAAGCCATTTAAACGCATGCTAATATTCGGAAAGGAAAGCTCACCGCGTTGTAATAAACCATTGCATTCCTTGTCAAACATGCATGCGATGTCTAGCTTGTATTGTCTTTTACAAAAGTATTTTGCAGTTCACAATTAAAATCAGAATATGGTGTAATATATACAGGTTGTATATACGAAATAAAACGTTTCTTCAGTTTTTTTCTTGTATCAATGGCGATTTTTCACTGTCCACTGCGTATAATATAGCACGATCATGGGGAGTGTAGAAAATGGCACATATCGTTGCAATCAATATATCTATTGCTTTGGTATGTGAATATTTCTTTTTGATGTCATCTGCTAAAATGATAGAGATAGAGAGGTTATCCAATAGAAAGCCATTCAAAATCAAGTGTTCGACTTATGTGCGAAACTTATCGTGATCTACGACATACGAAAGAATATGCTTAAATCTGAATGAAATAAACCAATATCGCAGTATATTATTTTCAAAGCATGTTTATGTTGGACCGCAGCTTTAACAATCTGGTCATGAAATTGAACATTTGATCTGCAATGAATGCTTATGTTTAACATGCTAATAATAATTTTTTTCAGATGAATACTAAAAATATGTGACTAAGGAATTAAGGAATTTTGTTCAACTATACTGAAATATATTATTTTCTCATTGTTAATAAAAAATATTTCACAAAGGATTTTGCTAAACCATATTTAAATATATTATTAATTCAATAACTTAGGTTTCCATTAATACTATTAATCACAAGTGACAAGTGATAACATAAGAATCATTTATACATTAGTTATTAGTTTTTTATGCATTAGCTACCAGTTATTTTTCATGGCTTGTCTTATCCTCTTGCAATTTAGAAAAAGATTAGGTGCTAGTTCACCCCAAATTCTAAAATATAAACACCAAGAGATGTAACTAGCACAACCACAATTAAAGTGGCCAGGTAACACGACCTTACACAACCACAAGTTTTATGGAGACACTTTAACTTTAGTTCTATTATTAGAAGTCAAATACAATTAAGTTAATAAAACATGCATGCATGAGCTAAATTAGGGTTTTAGTTTTTCAATAAATATTTAAATACATCTTCAAAATTTGATTGTAGTTGAATCAATTTGATTTTCTTTGTGTTTAATCTATCTCCGACCTTCATATTGATATGAGAATTTTCAAATAAATTTCACAGAATTTTTTGGCCTTTGCAATAGCACAATGAGTTAAAATATTTAAGGATTATCGCATGCCTAATATTTGAGGATAATCGCATGCCTATAGTTTGTGAGCTAAAATATTTGAGGATAATCGCATGCCTATAGTTTGTGAGCTAAAATATTTGAGGATAATCGCATGCTTTTAGCAAGGGAGCCAAAATTTGAGGTTCTTTTTATATCACTCACCCACCGAACTGTTTTGGAATATTTTAAAGTTCGGAATATTTTAAAGTTTGGAGTTTAATATCTCTTAAATCCATATGAAAGGTGGAATCCACGTGAAGTTAAAAAGTCTTACATAAGACATTTTTTTTTACAAAAAGGTTTAAGTTTTTTAAAAGCTTTGAATTTTTATTTATTTATTTAATTAAAAAAAGTTATTAAAGGGTTAAAAAAAGGGAGATTTTAAGTTTTATTTAACATTTTACGGTGAAAAGTTATTAAAGGGTAAAAAGAGGGGAGATTTTAAGTTTTTTTATAAAATTTTGTAACGGGTAAAGTGGAATCTCTTTTGAAGAGAATTTATTAAAAAAATGAGAATTTTTTTTGAAAGAGGTAGTGAAAGATTTTGTAACTTCTATGGCTTCTAGCAATTACAATTAGTTATAGATTTCTCTTCTTACGAGGAGAAAGGACTATGATGTGTGGAACACAAGGCTGGTGGTCTACTTAAGATCAAAAGATGTGTAGAAATATGTCATGCATGATTATTTCGAACCAAGAGATGATGCACCTTAGCATGCCCTATGAAATGGAGAAAATGGTATCCAAAGGATTCCAATGAAGAAGGATGTGAAAGCATCGCATCATATAATGAACGCTTTGGATAACAATGTATCATTACATGCCAAAGGAGCATGGTAAATATTGGCAACCAGTTACCAGGGTGCTGGTAACATACAAACTGCTAAACATCAAAACATAAGAAGAGATTTTGAAGATCTGAAGATGAAAGAATCAAACAAAATGGATTCTTTTCTAAACCAAGTCGCGGGGATAGTTAATGAGATGAATAGTTATGGCGAAATGATTAACGATCAAAGGGTGATTAAAAGGGTTTTGAGATCCCTACCCGAAAAATTTGATCCAAAAGTTGCAACAATTGAAGAAGCAAAGGATCTACGCATTTTTTCTATAGACGAGTTGATGCGATCATTGTTATCACGTGAATCTAGACACAATAGAAATGAGGAATCATCTCTGGAGAATTCTTTCAAAGAATAGGTCTCATTCTAAAAAATAAGAGGAAGAGTCAAAGGCGACCAAAGCAATGGAAAGGAAGATCAAGATTAATATCAAGATCATGGAAGAGAGAACCATGAAAAAAAGAGGTATGATAAATCTAATGTTAAGTGCTATTATTGCAATAAATTTGGCCATTATGCTAATGAATGTAAAAAGAAAAAGGTTGATCAAGCAAAACATAATGCAAATGTGACTAGAATCTCTGAGAAGAATGAAGACTTGTTGTTTCATACATGTCATGGTGCACACTAAATCCCAAAGGGTCTTTGGATTTTAGATATTCAATGCAGCAATCATATGATAGGTGATAGAAATATAGTGGCATAGCTATATGAATCAGTGAAGAAAGAGGTCAAAGTAGGGATAGATTATATAGTTCCAGTAGTTGGAAAAGGAGTGGTCAACATACTAACCAAGCAAGGCCAACTATAGACCATTGGAGATGTATATTATGCTCTAGGATTGAAGCATAATTTGCTCAACATTGGGAAACTGACTTAAAATAAATACAGACTTTTTTTTATTGATCAGACTATGCCATATATGAAAACCTCCTAACAGATAGTTGATCATCAAGGTACAAGTGGCTAGGAATAGAATGTATCTTCTAGTCATGAATTGCTACAAGAAGGTAATTTATTTTGCTCAAAAGAAACATGCATAGATGATTATTTGCTATGGAATTTTAGATATCAGACATATTCACTTTGTTTGTTTGAAGTTGTTGCAATAGAAATATATGGTTAAAGGATTACCCCCCTATGGAGGAGCCAAAAAGCACATGTGAGTGTTGCTTCCTTGCAAAGCCACACAGGGATAGCTTCCCTAAAGGTATGTCTTGAAGAGCACATGGACCTCTAGAACTTGTTAATATTGATATTTGTGATCCAATGTAGAATCAGTCACTTGGTGGAAGCTATTATTTTCTTACCTTCATTAATGATTTCAGTAGAAAAACATGGGTGTATTTCCTTCGTGGGAAGTGAGAAAAATTTGGCAAGTTCAAAGAATTTAAGGCTTTGGTTGAAAACCATATTGGCCATCAACTCAAAGTATTGAGATCACATAGAGGGGGAGAGTATGATTGAAAGGATTTCCATGCTTACTGCAAATATTATGGTGTCAAGAGGAAATTCACTACGAGATATACACCTTAGTAGAATGGTGTAGTAGAATGCAAGAATAGAACCATCATGAATATGGAAAGGAACATGCTGAAGGGAAGAAACTTTCCTCATGATTTTTGTGGAGAGGTAGTGGCTTGTGTTCTTCATGTGATGAACAGATCTCCCACAAAAATTGTTAATACTAGAGTACCACAAGAAGCATAGGGAGGTATGCCATGCAGTATTTCTCATCTTAGAATATTTGGTTGCATTTCTTATGCTCCTATAGTTAAACAACTAAGAAAAAATCTAAATGAAAGAAGTAAGAAATGTATCTTTCTTGGTTATCGTGAAGAATCTAAAGCCTACAAGTTGTATAACCCTATGAGAAAAAAGGTTATTATCAATACAGATGTTTTGTTCAAAGATAAAGAGTCATGGGATGGAGCCAAAGATAAGGTTGTGGGAGCTGCAATACCCCAACCAGAAGAAGAAGAAGAAGAAGAGCATATTGGATAGTAGGGTCTAGTAGCATCATCACCAACAGCAAGTACTCCAGCAAGGACACCAAGAAATTTAGTTCGAGGTGAAGCGTCAAGATCAACATATCGATATACTCCTAGTCCGCAATCAGGGAATGAATATGATCACAATAATAGAAAGACTAGAATATTATAAGATATTTATGATGAATTGGATGCAAATGCCAATTTTTCTTTTATTGCTAGTCAACCTATGTTTTTTGAAGAGGCAGTAAAAGAATAGCATGGGTTCAAATCTATGGATGAAGAGATAGATTCCATTGAAAGAAATGGCACATGGGATCTTGTTGACTTGCCTAAAGATAAGAAACCTATTGGTGTTAAGTGGGTCTATAAGACAAAACTCAATCAAAAAGGTGAGATTGGTTTACAAGGAAAGGTTAGTAGAAAAAGGTTTCTTGGAGCAAACAGGAATTGATTTTGGAGAAAATTTTCCACTAGTGGCCATATTAGACATAGTGAGAGTAGTCATAGAAATAACATCTCATAAAAAGTGGAAAGTGTATCAGATGGATGTCAAGTCGGCATTCTTGAATGGGATTCTTGAAGAAGAAATTTATGTGCAACAGCTGCAAAGGCATGAAATCAAAGACCACGAGGAGAAAGTTCACAAGTTGAAGAAATATCTATATGAGATCAATCAAGCTCCAAGAGCTTGGTACAATAGAACTTATTCTTATCTGATCAGCAATGGTTTTAGCAGAAGCATCAATGAACCAACACTTTACACAAAGGGAAATCAACATGGACATATTTTGATAGTTTGTTTATATGTTGATGATATGATTTTTATTGGAAATATGTCAGTAGACGCATTCAAAAGCAATGCAGAAAGAGTTTGAGATGACAGATCCAGGTTTGATAATATTCTTTCTCGGCATAGAGGTAGAACCGTCATAAAAAGGTATATTTATTTCTCAAAGTAAATATTTTAATGATGTACGTAAGCAATTCAGAATGCTTAATTGCAAACCAACACCTACACCAGTGGCAACAGGTACAAAGTTGAGCAAAGAAAATGAAAGTCCCAAGGTAACATACCCAAATATCCAAGTTAGCATTTTAGGGTTTTCAAAATTTTCACTCTGATCACATAACTCTCTATCATACCACTTACAATTGCAAAGTACTATTCCTATTACACTACACATGTTTCATTTGTGTGGATTCCATCTTAATTAAAATCTTAAATAGGATTAGTTAAGTTTATGAGGTTCTCTTTATAAAAGAGATGTAAGCCTATATGTATCCGTATATTTGACTTCGTAAAGATAAGCTATGAATCTAATTTACTTCATAAATATAAGTTATGAATATAATTTACTTCATAAAGATAAGCTATGAAATAAGCTATTTACCTTTAACTCTTATTTATGTATCCCATAGGTTCCCTACATTATTTTGGTTGGAACCCAACGTTAAAATGCCTCTATAGTCTATTCTATGTAACCATTCACTTTAATGAAAAATTCATGTAACTATTTCTCAAAAAAAGCGGGTGCAATACATATGTTCTAACCTCATAGTGAAATAATCTTAAAGTGAATCATTCCCTATAACATTTACCAATAGTAACTAAAGAAGGGACTATCAGCCTATAATAGAATCACATAAGAAGAATTAATGCACTTCCTTATTTGATGTGCCTCCATCATGCATTTCCTAACTATGCATAGAAGTATATATTATAAGAGAATTAATACCCTTCCTTATTTGATGTGCCTCCATCATGCACTTCCTAACTATGCATAGAAGTATATATTATAAGAGGTAATAAACCCTACCAAGGGCCTACTCAATACTCCATAAGTTTTGTAGTTATTTTAAACAAATGTCATTAGAACTACTTTTACAAAACTATACATTAATACAAATACAGGTTCTTAATGGAACTTGGTAATGGCAAAAGGCTCCACAATTTTATAATGAAACCCATTTGTGTTAAGGCCCATAAGATCACCATCTTTGCAACAACATAAAGGGAATTGATTTATCAATAAAGGAAATATTCAAGCACCTCGATTACATACATAATCATTCATGTTGATTCTTTTTGCAACCATTACCTTTCTAGATTTTAAGTTACTCATACAACAAAACTTACACATTTGATATAAAATAGCTTTTTAATGTTTAAAGGAAATTAATGATAGATACACATAGTTAAACAACATAGCCATAAAAAATACACATATCCCAAGTTCTCTTTTTGTAATAAGTTAGCTATAACAATACTTACTCAAATAAACAGAACTTGGGTAACTAACGACATGATTGCAACTTTCCTCCCTACCATTGGTTCTTTGTCCGGTGTATTTCTTTCCGCCGAGAGACCACCCCAAAACTAGGCGATTAATCCACTATAGGTAAGAACAACGAGGTTCTACATTCAATCTGTTCTGGGTGCCATATTTCTAACCCATCGTGACAACCCACCCATCTATTTCATAAGGGTTTAAATTAATAACTTGAACCAAAGAGATTCAAATCTTTAAACTTCCTATATGTGCACTAAGGATTCCTGTTTTTAATCAAGATATCAAGATATATATTAAAACAGATGTATATAGTGGGAACCCAACGTATCTCTGTTATGCTATTAAATGTAGGGTTCACTCATCAAATAACTTTATGCAAAGTTTAAAGAAACATTCTGTCAAAAAAATAAAAAGAAAGGTAAACTCTGTCAAACAAATAAACACAGAGATAAAATCTGTCAAACAAATAAACACAAAGATAAACTATGACAAACAAACAAACGCATATATTCGACCAAGAACATACAGGGATCAGGCTCAACAGAGTCGTCCCTTCCCAACTCTTACCCATAAGTATTCTGTGCAATAAATAAAATTCACAAAATAAATATATATGCAAATATCTATCTATCTATATAATTTAGGAAAATGGTGCAAACCATTCTCACAGCACTAAGCCAGCGCGTAAACATTTCTTAGTTACAACACATAACATTATACCATCATGTAAAACCTTATGCAGATAGCCATTGGCTTGGGATCGAGCTTACCAGCCGTCCTATCCCCATACACTATTTATATAATACTCAACAGAAAACAGATTTCATAAGTCTGCGCATAACTATATGCAGGGGAACGACAACCTTGGGATAGGGATTTCTCAGTCGTCCCATCCCAAATCACGATTTATATATTAATAGATTTAAAGGAAAAAATATGAATCAAAATTGTAGATCTCTGCTCAGGAAGGAAGCCAGAATCCTGGGATTGGCTTCTCACGCCATTTCCCCAACGCTTAACCCAGTTGACAAACATATCCATAATTTAAAGAAAATATGAAATAGAGTACATCGATCTTTGCTCAGAAGAGGACAGGGAACTGAACCTGGGATCGAGCTTACTCCAATGAGCCAAGCCGTCCCACAGCTGAAACAAAATAGATATAAAACGATTTACAGAGTTTTGAAAAGATATCGAGCTCACTCAAATGAGTCGATCCCTCCCATAGCTGAAGCAATAATAAATACAAAACAATATACAAAAATGTAATATATCAATTGAGAAATAGGGATCGAGCTTCTGCTGAGTTGTCCCTTCCCCAAGGTTCTACGTAGTGGTTATAAACAATAACAAAAAGAAAATGAAACAACTAGAGACAATGAAAAGTGAACCTGAATTCTAAACTCATTAAATTCCCCTAATCGATAAGTTTCCTTTCGACGAAAAGATCCCCCTTCTTCCCTCGAGCTCCATCTTCTTATGAAGGATGAGCCTGATCGCCTAGAAATGACAAATGTAGGTTTAATAAAACAACACCCTTTCATAGAAACAAGAGGCATTTTTAAAAATATTTTGGCGCTCCATCAAGGAGACCAACTCGCAGCACTCTCTCCACAAAACTCTCCACCAGATTTTAATGAAGTAACCCCTCATAACCTACTCTCCTCAAAGCAAGGAGGGTGCCCTCCATGTAGTATAATGTACACACACATGTAATCAAATATATATAATAAACTTCTTCTTAGAAAATGTCCTTTACTCATAAGTGGAACCCCCTTTTCCATCTAATATACATAGAATTAATATTTCACTAACCATTGTAATATAAATATATATATACATATCCAAACACCTAAAAGTGTAACTAAGTAATAAAAATAAAAATATTTATTTTCCATCATTCAAATTATAATTCTTTATTAGATGGAAACATATTAGCTTTTAAAGCTAATTCTATGGCCCCTCTTATCTTATTTAGATTTTATAATTGAAAGGCAATATTGTCGGCTTATCATGTGAAGGGTATATGGCTTCACAATGTCCAAGGTTAATACTATTTTCATATTCCTTTTACTGGTTTTAATAATAACCTCCTTGGTAGTGAATGCCATAATTAAATACAATAGTTAGGATAATCTTCTTAATCTTTTCTAAGATACTAAATGTATATCTTGTGGTTTAATTAAGTGAACTAAGATAGTAATAATAATCACTTAGTGGATCTTGTGATAAATAGTTAGCTTATGCTAATTACTAGATAGTGGGTTTTGTCAATGAAAATCCTTGACATCCTTTGTCGGAACTAGGATGTCAAAGACATTCATATGATTTTCTTAGTTTTACATAATAGCTCTTAAGAATAATGAACTTATTGCTAAGATTTAGGTCTTAGGAGACATTTACTACCTTTCGACGGTTAAGGGTATCTTCGATATCCCTCTCTAGGACTAACCAATAACCAAAAACTTAAGTGCTTGCGGCACCATGATAACATCTGTCATCAAACTCATGGCTTCCAAGCCATTTCACCTCCCCCCCCCCCTTGGTTGATTCGTGCCCTCATCGTTAGGTTGCATCATGACCTCAATCTCCTAAGTCTAGCATTCTCAATTACAATTTAGGAATTAAACCACATAACTTTCGAGGTTTACTGTTGGGGCCTTTTCCTTGAGCTCCTCACTAGAAAACAAGTACAATATACATTTACATTTACAAAATAATAGGGTTATAAAAGAGGGATGTTACACCCAAAGTAGATCCAACATTGTATAAAAGACTTGTAGGAATTCTTATGTATCTCACCGCTATGATACCATATATTATGTATGAAGTCATCTTGATTTCCAGGTTCACGGAGTCTCCCAAAGACTCACATTATAAATTTATCAACATGATCTTAGGATATTTTGTAGGGACTTCAAGCTATGGAATTTTATACTCAAGCATTGAGTATGATGTTTTGACAGGTTTTACTAATAGTGATTTTGCAGGAAGTTTGGATGATAGGAAGAGCACTCCCGGTCATGTTTTTCATCTTGGATCATGGCTGATTTCATGGGAATCCATGAAGCATCCCATTATAACTATTTCATCAGTAGAAGTAGAATATGAAGCAACGACATCAGTGGCATATCAAGCAGTCTAGTTACATAGAGTTTTGGAAGGTCTTCAACATAAAGAAGAATGACCAGCAACAATTGTACTGTCCCTAAAAAATACACCTTTTAAAAAAATTATAGAAGGTATTAATCAGTCGTAAAGCACATGATTCTATAAATTAACTTCAACAGTGGTTAAATACTGATATTCTTACTTGTTTGCATCTTGAGTGGTTGATTATTTGGTTATTCTCAATGTATTCTATTGGTTGGTTTCCTTTTGCTTGATTTTGAAAGGTCTATACATGATTGATTATGTAATATCTTGACATATAGTCTAACTCACTATAATGTTAATTACTATTTGTAACTGTATTTGGTTTTTATCTTAACTTATAAAGATAATGGAATATCCTTTTATTCTGAGTGTTTAATGGTTGTCTTACATTACTCGTCATATGATGGAAGATGTTTTTATTGTCTCTGTGGATGGATCTCGAATCCATTGTTTCCTGATTTTACTTAGCTTATTATAAGCTAACAACATTCTCAAATGTATCTGCAGGTGGTATGATTGGTCGATGTTGCGCCTTACGGCTTAGCATAAGCAATGTTCTGACTATAACAATGTTTTAATTTGTACCAAGTATAAAGACAGAAAAGAGGAACAAGGTCCCAAGGTAAGGCTATAACAAGGTCGTTCCTAGCGAAATCTTGGTGAAGGTTTCCTATGTTGATATGAACCTAAGCACTTTCGCTGGTCTCAACTTAGTGCCAAATGAATGTAATTCAAACCATAGTGGGGGTGGTTGGAATTCAATGATTCTCATGTGATGGAAGGCGCATGAAATGTGTGAAGACTTCCATGCTAGCCTTTTGCATTCAAGTATGGACAAGAGGTAGAGTTTTACACTTCCATTCCTGGTTTTGTATGTATCATTGGGTCTATTGAGACTTTGTAGTAGGAGAGGGAAGAATAGGATTCCTCTCTCTGTTTCCCTTGGAAGCGACCTATCCAAGACCTAATCTAGGCTCTTGGTTTGCTTTGGAGGAGGATACTTCATGGAGTTGGCTTTGATCAGGTATGGTTCTGCCCTATTGTTGTTGATATTTTCTATGTAGATATTTATGTATGTGTCCCTTTTTTTCATAGTGGCTGGTCTCTAGTTTGTCCCTTGTGCAAGGTGAGCATCTAGGGCATTTTATCACCCAAGGGATGCTATACGAAGAGGCTGGTCGACTGGGAAAAGCTCCAGGTAATCTCATGGCCACTTATGGATCATCTTCCCTCTATAGAGACACCTTTGGAGATATTGGTTATGGTTTGTGGTATGATGTTTAAAAGGTTGGTTGGCTGCACTCCTGGAGAGACTAGCAATTCCTTGGCAGAGCATTGCTCTGTTTGCATGTCTATAATATTTTTTTGCATTCTCGGGGTTTTCACTGTATACTTTGAACCATAGCGATTTTATGCTCAGGGTTGTCTAAGGGTTTTAATTGAATGTAATAATCCTTTCAGGCATTTTGTGAATGTTCTGTTTTTTGTATATTGTGTGTTTTGGAAAGCGAAATGCTTCATGGTCTTACGTCTGCAAATTAAATGGCATTCTCTATTGTAAGGCGATTTTCCTCTCAGTTTTGGTCTTTCTTTATAATGTGTGTTTAATATTTAGCATAACATGATATTTATTGTTTCGAGGGTCTATACTCTGTTGTTGGGAATTTATACTCTGTTCTTGGCATATATATTCTCTTGTTGGGAATATATACTCTCATGTTGGGACTGTTACATCTACTATTACGGGTTTCGTTGTTATTTTCGAAATGTATAAGGATGTGAAGGCTATGGAGTTCAAATTATTTGAAATTCTAAGGAGTTTCGATTCCTGGTCAATGCTTGAGCCGTGATCCTGTTTAAGTTTGAAGTTGCTTTTTTTTGGCTCCACGGGATTCGATCCCTAGTCATTCTCTTGAAGCATGACAATACCTGTGTTGTGAGCCAGAAATTGATCCTTATGGGACTCGATCGTTGGTCAAATGTTGGAAGTGTGGCCCTTGAATGTGTGTGAGCTGGAAGCGATCCTTATGGGATTCGATCCCTATTCAAATGATGAAAGCGTGACCCTTGACTATGTGTGAACTGAAATCGATGGGATTAGATTCCTGATCAATGCTGAATGCATGACCCTTGAGAGTGTTTGCACTGAGATCAATGGGATTTGATCCCTGATCAACGCTGAAAGCGTGAACCTTGATTTTGTGTAAACTGGCATAGGTGTAAGGTTTAATTTGAGTCCACCCTATGTCTTGGGTTTTGACTAAGGAGAGTGTTACTCTCGTTCTATTTTGTGCAACGATTAATAGAATATAAGAATTCTATTTGATAATAATGATATGTAATGTTTTGATGAAAATGATTGTGTGAATGGTAGGTTTTCTTAACTAGTGTAGTTTGATCTTTTTATATGATTTTTGACGTTTGATGGAGTATTGGTTTAAAGTTTAATTTTTATATTTTTAATATATATAATTTATAAATATATATTAAACACCATATTTATAGTTTAGGGGCTTGGTCTTGGAATCCGGTTCCCAAGATTCTCTCTCTATATATGAAAAAAATGAGTTTTCTCCTTAAATCTAATGAATAGTTATGATATGATATTTTAAACACTAGTTTGGAATTTAAAGGTGACCAATGTATCATGGCTAATTAATTATGCCAATGATTCTATGTAAATCCTAAAATTAATTATGAAAGCTTGTAAATTAAATTTGCATGACCAATATTTGGAATCACCATATTTACCAAAATTTAATTCTGTGAAATGGATTAAATATACGAAAGAAACTAGTCTGATTTTTATGAACAGATTTATCATATTTACATTATGTCACAGTATATAGATTTTAACAAGAAAAATGCATGAACAAAATATAAAGAGACACGGTTCAAATCTATAAGAAAAAATATAATTTCTGAATGAATAATAATAACATGAAGATACTTATCAGTCCTTTATTTGCTTTCTAACTGGCTTGGAAACTGCCATGTTCCAACCAACCATAGACCTCAAATTGCTCCCGGTTTGTTCAACGGGTCACCCTAGAGTTGAACCGAGCATGGCAAGAACTAGAAGGCCTAGGGTAAATTCTCTATATTCTTTTCTAACAATAGAGTAGTCACAAGGTCCGTTTACCATCCCTTTGTGTGGATCTTGTAAATTAATTTTCCCTAATATTCCCACATTCCTCTCTCTAGGACACACCAAATATCATACAATTTGGTAATCTGAGCGCTCAAAGAACCACAGTTGAACCTTACAGTGAACTTGGAAACACTTGCCCCTTGCAATTCTCTCTCTCTACAACTTATAATATTTTAAGAGAAAAGGATTCTAGTATTTAGGTTTAAATTACTCAGTCTAGTTGTTAGACACATTGACTATTATCTTTTTTATATTTAATTAATAATTTAGTGTATTTTTAAATCTCACAATTTATTTTATCTTTATTTAATAAAAATAGTATTTTTTCCTCATCCTAACATCTAGTTGATATTAGTTATCAATTACTCGACCATTCTAAACTCTTGCATGTGCTGCCCCTCTTTGAATGGTAGTCCTAGTCAGTTAAAAAGAATAAAGTAGATAATAATAATTTAGTTATTCAATGGGTTACTAATGCTCTAGATCTCTACGCTCAACATTAGTTAATCACCATGAGTCTAAGTGCTACAGAGCACTACATATCAACACTCACTGAACTAATAGTGCTACAGATCTCACTTGCTCAACACTATTAAATCAATGGTTTAGGTGCTCCAGATCTAATGCTCGACACTAGTTAATCAACAGTCCTAGTGCTCCAAAGCTTATTCGCAACACTAGTTAACTTGTACAAATAGTGCTAAGATTTAATATGCTAAGACAGAAAATAGCAGCATTACATTCCATTTCACCATAATAGCATATACAGGATCACTGAAGAAACAACAAGCATAGCATAAACACAAGAGACAGAGATTTATCTTGGGAAACCCTCATGGGGTAGAAAACCCAGCAAAGCTTCCTCAATATAGATGACCAGCAATATACAAAGATGAAACCCTGAGACATGATCTCCTCATCCACAATAGCAGACCTCTCCTCCACAAGTGCGCTATCCTCAAGTGAGTGAGTGTATCAAATGAGGAACACACCTCCTCTATTTATACACTACTCTGACATATCTTTTACACAAGTACACATAGGCTCATATTTAACCAATGGGTTAAATACCCAACTACAATTGACTGGGCCGACCCCTCTATGGTGGTCTAATAACCCTTTGACCCACATGACACATACAGGGCCGACCCCCACTAGCGAAGTCTAATAACCCGAGTTACCACATTCCGACGGAGGAATAAACATCTCCGGATATACAATAAGATCTTCACGGAGGAATGAAACATGTCCGGAATAATAAAGTACAAATATAATATTCTTTGAAGTTACAATATCTCAACACTCCCCCTTAACGAGAAGGATATTATAACAGCATCTGCATGAGCAAGGAGTCATCAACATCATACATGATACATCTATAAATCATTGGAAGCTTTCTCAACATCATCAGTAACTCAAGCAGTTACTGGAACATATTCAATACTGGAACATCAACATCTTCAGTACTGAGTCTTTATCTTCTGCAGCACTCGAACAACTACAGCAACATCAACATCTGGATCCTCACGATCATCAGCATCATCATCTCACGATCATCAGCATCGTCATCACATGATCATCAGCATCATCATCAGCATCACGATCATCAGCATCGTCATCACATGATCATCAACATCGTCATCACACGATCATCAGCATCGTCATCACACGATCATCAGCATCGTCATCGCACGATCATCATCATCGTCATCACATGATCATCAGCATCATCATCACACGATCATCAGCATCGTCATCACACGATCATCAACATTGTCATCACACGATCATTAGCATCATCATCACACGATCATCAGCATCGTCATCACATGATCGTCAGCATGTCATCACACGATCAGCAGCATCGTCATCTAGATCATCACGATCAGCAGCATCGTCATCTAGATCATCACAATCAACAACATTGTCATCTAGATCATCACGATCAACAATATCATCAATACAAGTATACACATCATCAATACAAGTATCCTCATCAATACAAGTATACACATCATCAATACAATTATCCTCATCAATACAAGTATACACATCATCAATACAAGTATCCTCATCAATACAAGTATACACATCATCAATACAAGTATCCTCATCAATACAAGTATACACATCATCAATACAAGTATACATGTCATCAATACAAGTATCCTCATCAATACAAGTATACACAATAGTAGCATACCCTACAACACACAAGATCCAATTACGGGATGATCAATCGCTCTCACTTTAGGACATAGGTCCAAGGATGATACAATCTTGATCCGCTTACGGGATGATCAGTCCCTCTCGGTTTAAGACAACTCTCATGTCTATGGATGATGCAATCCAGATCAACTTACAGGATGATCAATCCTTATCACTTTAAGACACCTCACCATGTCTAGGGACGAGGCAATCCCAATCTATTTACAGGATGATTAGTCCTTATCACTTTAAGACATCCCACCATGTCTAGGGACGAGGCAATCCCAATCTATTTACAGGATGATTAGTCCTTATCACTTTAAGACATCTCACCATGTCTAGGGACGAGGCAATCCCAATCTATTTACAGGATGATTAGTCGTTATCACTTTAAGACATCTCACCATGTCTAGGGACGAGGCAATCCCAATCTATTTATAGGATGATTAGTCCACTCAATCTCATTTAGGACTATCCTTCCTTTCGAATTACTGGATTTACTGTCCAAGGATGATTTAATCCACAATCGTACATTTAGGACCACGTCCAAGGATGACTCAATCCACAACCGTACATTTAGGACCACGTCCAAGGATGACTCAATCCTCAACCGTACATTTAGGACCACGTCCAAGGATGACTCAATCCTCAACCGTACATTTAGGACCATGTCCAAGGATGACTTAATCCTCCACCATACATTTAGGACCACGTCCAAGGATGACTTAATCCTCCACCGTACATTTAGGACCACGTCCAAGGATGACTTAATCCTCCACCGTACATTTAGGACCACGTCCAAGGATGACTTAATCCTCCACTGTACATTTAGGACCACGTCCAAGGATGACTTAATCCTCCACCGTACATTTAGGACCATGTCCAAGGATGACTTAATCCTCCACCGTACATTTAGGACTATGTCCAAGGATGACTTAATCCTCCACCGTACATTTAGGACTACGTTCAAGGATGACTCAATCCTCAACCGTACATTTAGGACCACGTCCAAGGACGACTTAATCCTCAACTGTACATTTAGGACCACGTCCAAGGATGACTTAATCCTCCACCGTACATTTAGGACCACGTCCAAGGATGACTTAATCCTCAACCGTACATTTAGGACTACGTCCAAGGATGACTTAATCCTCAACCGTCCACCAAGGACTTCATTCTCGAAGACATATGTCTACGGATCTTCTTTCGGACTGAAGTCCAGGGATGATCCAATCGCCTCACATGTTCACCAAGAACTTCATTCACGAAGACATACGTCTACGGCTCTTCTTTTGGACTGAAGTCCAGGGATGATCCAATCCCCTCACATGTTCACCAAGAACTTCATTCACGAAGACATACGTCTACGGCTCTTCTTTCGGACTGAAGTCCAGGGGTGATCCAATCCCCTCACATGTTCACCAAGAACTTCATTCTCGAAGACATACGTCTACGGCTCTTATTTCGGACTGAAGTCCAGGGATGATCCAATCCTCTCATGTCCACCAAGGACTTCATTTTCGAAGACATACATCTACGGCTCTCTTTAGAACAAGTGTTCAAGGATGATACAATCCCTCTTCTTTCTCGGAGACACTTGTCTACGGCTCACTTTAGAACTTGTGTTCAAGGATGATGCAATCCTCACATGTATTCTCATCAATTACTATCGATCCTGGGAACCCATACAGAACCTGATTCACACTTCTTCCTTAATTACACCATTAAGAGAATGGTCTTATCTAGCCACTTGGAGCAAACATCTCATCATGATTCTCTTCTTCTTTCTAAGAGAATCTTGTAGCCACAAGCCTTCTATAATGTGTTTGATTTGAAAATCCTTTTTTTTTTTTTTTAACATCCATCTCTTGTTCAGTGTTCATCATTCATCATGATCTTTCCTACAAATCAAAATTAAGTACATGATTAGTAATACTTCATAACCATCAAATCATATTGACATGATAACCTATTATGCATACAGATATCATTTACATAGTTATGCAACTATTTTGACGAATACTTTGGCACAACACTTTCCCATATCCTGTATGCATACAGTGGCTATCTAGATGCCTTCCATCTCTACCAGAACATACTATCGAGAGTGTGCACATCTCTTAGCATGTCAACAAAGAGGTTTCATTCTAGACAATCAACAACGGAATGTTTGTCCAACTTACCAATCATATGCATATTAGTAGTATACTGTTCAATGCTCTATGAATGTTTACACTCAGCATGATATATTCTAGGAATACAAATATGCATACAAGCAATATCATTTACTATTTCAAATAACAACTCAAAGACTTATCTTTTATGTTTGTGTGGTTGCCTCCCGCTTGATCTTCTATATGCCTTTTGAACTTGTATTCATTCTGTACCACTGTGCATGCTCAAGTGTGCACTAGTGTCATCCTCATGATCTCATACACAAACATACGTTCATTAGTATATTCTCCAAACATTCTAATTCTAAATAATCTTGAATATGTATAGTCATGATCATTAGTATTCAGGGTTTCAAGGAAGTCTTCTTTTACTCATGCATATTCTTGTTTGATCATAGTACTCTTCTGGTTAATTAAATCATCAAGACAAGAGACATAATATGCATAAACCCTTGATTACTAACTTTATGAATAAGCATAACCAATCATACCAAGTATACTTATATAAGGGATCCTAACACAAGGTAAGATTCTAACTTGACATAAGAAAACATATCTGGATTAGTTATGTACAACATACCTAAACAATCTCTTCAATGATTTAGAGATCCTGAGCTAGAACCTGCATGTCTCATAGGTTAAGCATAATATAACAAAGTCATACATACCTCGTAAGTAGAACAAATATTATGGATGAGTCTTTGTCTTCATGTTGTCACGGTCATGGAACTTGATTTGTCTTTTGTGATGTACCTGTATCTTGTTAGCAGACAACATCAACCTCACACAACACCATAATGCATTAGTACAATCATATAGCCCTAATCAATGAATGTCTTCGATCATTCACATGCATTCATACTGTTACTAGGGTGATAAGACAATTCTAACAATAATCAAGATTGTACTAATAAATAACATGAAGACAAACACATTATGAACTTAATCAAGAATCATATTTCAATACATACATGAACCTCCTTAAGTCATACGTGTCGAGACTTCTTGTAGTCTTCTTATGTAAGGCCTTAGCCTCAAATCCCCCTGAAACTTGATTTGGAGCTTGATTAGGGCTTGCTAGAGAAACCCTAAAAATTCAATCTTTGACTTTCATGCTTCTGAATGGATGGAAGGATGTGTCTTGCTGAGCTGATCAAACTAGCATACTTCACTTTTGAAATCTCCAAAATTTGACCCCTCAAAATTGCCTTCGAAACTTCTGGATCTTCTGGACAGGAACTCGAACTAGGGTTTGATGAAGCCCACCCTTCTGTCCAATCAAAAGGTTCGATCCAAGGCTCTAAATTCTTATTTTTCTGAGGAGCTTCCAGCTGTGGTTACAGACTTAAAAAATTTCAACTTTTGCTGAAGCCCTAATTTTCCATCTTTCTGATCAAAATCCCAAACTAGGGTTTGATCAAGCCCAGTCTTCTACCCAACCAAAAATTTCGATCTTGGTCTCTAAATTTCGATTTTCCTGAGTAGCATTCAGCCGTGGACTCTGATTCCAAAAATTATAACTTTCTCCGAAACCCTAAATTCTGGAAGCCATGAATAAAGGTGCTCCAAAAATAATTATGTTTTGACAGAAATATCCACCTGATTGTTTCTACTATAACTCTGAAATTTTTGCTCCACAAGGTTTGAAAACATTTTCTGCAGTAGCTTGACCTGTCATCTTTCCATCCTGACAGGTCTGACCTCAATTGGATTTTCTAAGAGAGAGTTATGCCAAGTGTCGCAACGTGACCTGTTTATGGGATAAAACAGGAGAGCGAACTTGTACGGCATTACACATGTCACTGTTTGAACTTCGGCCTCTGAAAACGTTTTTTGAGATAGCTTGACCTGTTATCTTTCTATCTTGATAGGTCTGACCTCAATTGGACTCTCTGAGAGAGAGTTATGCCAAGTGTCGCAACGTGACCTGTTTATGGGATAAAACAGGAGAGCGAAATTGTACGGCATGCCACGTGTAACTGGTTCACCTTCGGCCTCTAAAAAAACTTTCTGAGATAGTACAGTCTGTGTAATACCTATCGCTTTTTATGAAATTTCATTTGGATCTTCCTAGCCCAAGTTATGACCTTTTTTCCAAGGTTACCTGATTTTGACTGAGATCTAGAAGAGGCAGAAACCCTAACTTGTACTGATCATAACTCATAAAGTACAACGAATCGGAGGGTTCCCTTTGGACACAAGGTACCTGGGGATGTTATCTACGACCTGTAAACTTTTCAGACCCTGAAACTCCACATAAATGGATTTATAGCGAAAGTTCCACGATCCCTTGTTTTTGCTATGTAAAACCCTAACCTTCAAATTGTCGTAAGTAAAGCAAGTGTCGTAAGTGCCATACCTTGCCTTCCTTCAGGTTAGCTCTGATACCATGTTAAGATTTAATATGCTAAGACAGAAAATAGCAGCATTACATTCCATTTCACAATAATAGCATATACAGGATCACTGAAGAAACAACAAGCATAGCATAAACACAAGAGACAGAGATTTATCCTGGGAAACCCTCATGGGGTAGAAAACCCAGCAAAGCTTCCTCAATATAGATGACCAGCAATATACAACGATGAAACCCTGAGACATGATCTCCTCATCCACAATAGCAGACCTCTCCTCCACAAGTGCGCTATCCTCAAGTGAGTGAGTGTATCAAATGAGGAACACACCTCCTCTATTTATACACTACTCTGACATATCTTTTACACAAGTACACGTAGGCTCGTATTTAACCAATGGGTTAAATACCCCACTACAATTGACTGGGCCGACCCCTCTAGGGTGGTCTAATAACCCTTTGACCCACATGACACATACAGGGCCGACCCCCACTAGGGAAGTCTAATAACCCGAGTTACCACATTCTGACGGAGGAATAAACATCTCCGGATATACAATAAGATCTTCACGAAGGAATGAAACATCTCCGGAATAATAAAGTACAAATATAATATTCTTTGAAGTTACAATATCTCAACAAATAGTCCATATGCTCCAGACTTCACTTGCTCAACATATTTTAATAAGACCATATTTAAAAAATAGTTTTAGGTGCTATTCACAACTCACTTGCTCAACACCCAAATAAACAGTTTATGTGCTCCATAGTTCATTTGCTCAACACCTGTCAAAATATTTTGAATTTTTAGAAAATAAACATAAAATAAATGTAATATTTTCTTGGGATATTACAACAATCTATTTTGGAAACAATTCAGCGACTACCCTATCCAAGAACCATGTATTTCACCAAAAGAGCAAGCACATTGATACCATATATCATTTCATAATAGATCTTGTGAACAATGGTGAAGTTCATGTAGAGCATTGTAAATCGATTTATCAATTAGCTGACATCTTGACAGACCCATTTCCAAAAGATATTTTTGAAACCCATAGAGATTATTTGGTCATTGTAAAAGTTATAGTAGTCAGTGGTCGTAATTAAGAGGGAGTATTAGAAATAGTAATTAAATCATGCTTTATCTTTAGTTCTATTATTAGAAGTCAAGTGAAGTTTAGTTATTAAATCATGAAAAAACATAAAGCATGCATGCATGAACTAGGCTAGGGTTTTAGCTTTCCAATAAGTGTTTAAATACACCTTCAGAGTTTTATTCTAATGGAATCAATTTGATTTCCCATTTATCTATAAGGATTAAAGAGCCGTATCTAGTTCTACATAATATTTTCGTTTAACTCTTCCGCCAACCTTCAGTAATCACCTATTGTCTATGCCTTAGATACCTATTACCTTCTTTAGTTAAATGGGTTGTGTGTCTATTATCCAAGCTACTTTTTATATTTATTTTTTTATAGTTGTTTATTTTGAATTTTGAAGGACGCTAATAAAATCAATCTGGACATTACACTCATCCCATCCTCCTTCAATCTACAAAAATCATAGATGGTATTTCACACCAAATTACAAGATATAAACACCTATCGGTGTAATTAAACTAATTAATATAAATGGAAAAAAAAAATTCACCCTTGAAACTCTACAATTATTGTTACCCCTTTATTTGACCACTACTTAACTGAAGCTTATTTAAATCTTAATCAAGATGCATTTAAGTATAACAAGATATGATGACCATGAAATGGATGATGGTTGTACACTTGTTACACTCGGGTTAATCTTATTGATTAGTTCAAGGAAGCCCAAAATCTAAGATAATATCTAAACACCTATCGACATAATTATGTTAGTCTTAAAAAAAAACCTTAATCCATAATAGTATATGTTTGGATATAAATATCTATGTAATACACAAAAAAATAAGTATAATGTTACAAGTTGATTGAGT
The DNA here is from genome assembly GCA_027924585.1 of Larix kaempferi. Taxonomy (NCBI): domain Eukaryota; kingdom Viridiplantae; phylum Streptophyta; class Pinopsida; order Pinales; family Pinaceae; genus Larix; species Larix kaempferi. The sequence continues at coordinate 979,507 of BSBM01000146.1, forward strand.
TGTCACTAAATCCTCAGCATGTTAATGTCCAAATCTAATAGCATCTATTGAGAATCCTTAAACTTCGAGAAATCCTTAAGCTCAATATGAATACATCTAGTTCCTCCCCATACATTTTCTAATACAAATAAATTACTTCGTGCACTTCTCAAATCCATCCATTTGAGAAGAACCTGCAACAATTAATTGATGAATACACGATATATCAGATCACATAGAACAGAAGGGTTTTTGGCCAAGCGTAGGATGATTTGAGATAATGAAGAGTCATTGACATAGCCTTGTTGAACACATTGCAACCAATTTGGAACAATCATAGAAATAGCTGAGAGAGAACCTTAGTCATCAAATGTGCGAGAAAGTGCACCCGCCACAATATTGTCCTTACCCTTCTTGTAAGTGACCTCATAGTCATAACCCATGAGTTTTCTAACTCATTTCTGTTGTGCTCCAGAGGATACACATTGTTCCAAGAAATATTTCAGACTCTGGTAATCAGTCTTGATGCAGAAATGATTCACTAATAGGTATGGTGGCCACTTCTATACTGCATGCAAAATAGCCATCATTTCCTTCTCATATGTAAAGGTAGCGAATTCTTACCTGAAAGGGGTTTGCTAGTGAACGCAATGGGGTGTTCATATTGAAGGAGAACAACACCAAGTCCATTGCTGCAAGCAACACTCTCAATAGTGAAGGGTTTGGAAAAATCAGGCATAGCTAGAACATGTGTAGTACACATAGCTTGTTTCAGTTTGTCAAATGCACACTCGGTAGCATGTGTCCATGTAAAAGCATCATTTTTCAATAGAGCAGTTAATGGAGCTGCAAACTTCCCATAATCCTTGAAAAACTTGCGGTAGTAGCCAGTCAACCCCAAAAAACCACGAAGGCTCTTGAGTGTCTGAGGATGCGGCCAATTGTTCATGGCAGTGATTTTGGCAAGATCCACGCGAACCCCTTGTGCTGAGATAATGTGCCCGAGATACTCGACTTCATTTTGTCCAAAAACACATTTAAACTGTTTGGTGTGGAGATGATGGTAAGAGAAAAGTTTCATTACAAGATCCAGATGCTAGAGATGTTCAGCCCATGTTTTACTGTAGATGAGGATATCATCAAAGAATACCAGAATGAATTTCCGCAAGTAGGGCTAGAATATTTTATTCAACAAGGCCTGGAATGTGGAAGGAGCATTAGTGAGGCCAAAGGGAATGACCAAAAACTCATAGTGGCCATCATGTGTGCGGAAAGATATTTTAGGGATATCATCCTCTGAACCCGAATTTGATGATACCCAGAATGAACATCCAAGTTGAAGAAAAATTGAGCACCATGAAGCTCATCAAGAAGCTCATCAAGGAGCTCATCAACAACAGGAATTGGAAACTTATCCTTGATAGTGAGGTGATTAAGTGCTCGGAAGTCAATGCAGAGGCGCCATGACCCATCTTTTTTGCGGACAAGAAGAACTAGTGAAGAAAAGGAACTAGTGCATGGGCGAATAATACCTTGCTTCAGTAAGTCCCAAACGAGCATTTCAATACTTTTTTTTTGGTGAAATGGGTAGCGATAGGGCCTAATGTTGGGAGGAATGCTTCTAGAGAGGAGTTGAATATGATGGCCCTCCAGCCTTGAAGGTGGCAATCCCACTGGTTCAGCAAAGACACCTGTGTATCGATCCAAAAGTTGTTGCAGATCCAAAGGAGTAGTGGAGACTGCTGATGGTTGCATCTGAATGGAATGGATCTTAGCGATGACACCATGTGAATTCTTCTTAAGGAGTTTTTCCATGCGATGTGAACTGATGATGCTGAGAGACCTTGGTTGTAAGCCTGTCAATGTGTGTTTTTGTCCATTGAGGGAAAACTGCATCCAAAGTTTAGCAAAATCCCATAAGATGGGGCCAAGTGTGCGTAGCCATTAAGTGGCCAAAACCATATTGCATTCTAAGGTCAAGGCAAACATGTCAGAGCGCAAGTTATAATCTCCCATAGAGATATGCACATTACGACACTTCCCTTTGCAAGGTAAGGTGCCCCCATTAGCAATCATGACTCCAAAGTTGGAGCAAGGATGGATAAAACAATCAGCTTGTTTGGCGATCGGAGGGTCAATGAAATTATGAGTGCTACCATAATCAATGAGTATTGTAAGAGGAAACTCCTTGAAGTAACCCCTGACCTGCATGGTTTGGGGGGTGGTGATTCTAGCTAAAGCATGGAGAGATATCTCTAGCTGGTCGTCGTGAGACGGAAGGTCAATAGGCGGCTCCGGAGGATCGTAGCCTTTTAATCCTTCATTAAGGATAGGTGGAACTGATTAAATGGATTAGGATATTCTTGGTCGAGCACATCCATCCAACAACTTCTATTTAGAGTAGACTCACAGGTTACCCAAAATTCTTTTGCTAATTAAACTTTCGTTAAAGTTTTTTTTGCTAATCACACTTTGTCGCCAACAGGTGGGGAAGAGTTTGCACATTCGCATGGGAGGCGCACATTCTGGGAAGAGAAACGACTTTTTAATCCACTCAGTTGTCTAACAAATCTTCCTTTTGAATGGTTATTGGCTGATTCATCGATTTTTCAACTACAGATGATGAGGGGAGCATCTGAGAGAGTTGGAAGGCGCAAACTAGAGGCTTCAGAAAGCTGATATCCTCGATTACCAGAGCTATCCAAGGCTGCGACGGTGTCTTCCACACAGCTTGCCTAAAACCTAAAAGCATTAGGTATTCTTCAGTTATTGTGATTCTTTTGGATACCTGCAGGATATCAATAGTAATTAATGATGTGGCCATATTGCATAAGACTGCTGATTTTCTAAGAAGCCCATGAGCGATTTTAATAATGTTGCTGGTGATTGTGCAGAAATTATTTTGGGCTACATATCTCACCATCCGAAACAGAACGAAGGAGATCTGGATGGTTTAATAAATAGCTCAATTATTCTTTTCTGGAGGAGAAACAATATTTTGTATGAGGTTCCGGATTTATTCCGGCATTGTTTAACCATTTAGGAAATAAAGGGATCACTGTCCTTGCTATTGTTATTGTATGCCCAATTTGCAGATTTTGACCATATTGGAATTATCAGATTTTGACTCTCTTGGTTTTCAGATATTACTAAAGCGTTGGCAGGTATTCATTTCCTGGCTTTTGCATTAGACTTTATAGCGATGGTTTTTGATACCAAAAGGCATCATACTTCACAAAATTATAAGGTTGACAAAACCGTATTCATTCTACGTACCCATCTCAAATCCATTTTAATGACAAATTTATTTAGTGTATGTTTCCAGTTGATTGTTTTCTGTACTCAAAGATGATAAAGCTTCAGGCCATTCCGATAGATAAATCACACACATAATCAAATACTAATTTTAAAGATTGAGCCAGACTAATTTTAAATATTGAACATAGGGAATTACTTTGTAGCTATTTTCAATGTTATGGCTTTTCTTTCTTTTCAGTAATCATTCTGGGTTCATTGGGTTGATAAGAGTATGACCTGCCATAAATTATCTCATGCACGTTGGTCCTTCTCCATTTATTACGAGGACATCCCAGCCACTCTGTTCTACAGAAATATCAGAAAACTCAAGTATATCGGCAATTTCCGCTCTTTATTCCACTGAATTCAAGCTCCATGCGAGGAAAGGGAAGCTGCCAAGTTACGTGGTTGTGGGGCAGCGCTACACAGACACCAAGCTCAACCCCGTCAACGATGACCATCCTTCGCTCGATGTAGCTGAGGGCCAGAAATTCGTGACGGAAGTGTACGAGACGCTCAGATCTAGCCCTCAATGGAATCAGACCTTGCTCCTCATAACTTATGACGAGCACGGTGGTTTCTTCGACCACGTTCCCACGCCTGTGAAGGATGTGCCTAGCCCCGATGACATCGTCGGCCCTGAACCCTTCCTTTTCAAATTCGACAGGTTAGGGGTTCGAGTGCCCACTATCATGATTTCACCATGGATTGAGAAAGGAACAGGTTTGACTCTCTCAGATCTCTTTTTCTATTCTCCATTAGTTCTTGTTCTTGATAAAAAGTCTACATCCATTAGTTCTTGTTCTTGATAAAAAGTCTACATCCATGATTCGAGTCCATTTCACAAAATTGAGTATTATATGGTGAAAATTGTTGTTGCTGCAGTGGTACATGGGCCTAATGGACCGTATCCATCATCTCAGTTTGAGCATTCATGCATTGCTGCAACGGTCAAGAAGTTATTCAATCTCCAATCCGATTTCCTAACCAAGAGAGATGCGTGGGCCGGGACTTTTGAAGGTGTTGTATAGAAACGCAGCAGCCCAAGAACAGACTCCCAGGTACTTCTCTTCTGTTAGTTTAAACATGATAATGGAGAAGTAATTTTTAATTTAACCACATTAAGAAGAAAGGTAAATTTACATGTAGAAGAGACAAAAGATCTACTAGGTATCTAATTGCATCTACATGATAATAAATCCTATTTAGAGGAGATGTATAAGTAAATAGAACAGACTAGCAAGCCATATTAATAATTAATATGGCTTATATATGCCATTCGGCGTATATCAACCACATTTAAATGTGTGGTCATGGTTGATATACGCCGAACGGCGTATATAAGCCATATTAATTATTAATATGGCTTGCTAGTTGACGGTCGGCCTGCTGGTTAGGTTTTGTGAATTATTATTATTATTATTATTATTGTTGTTATTATTAAAAACAGTATTATGACCACACAATTAATAATATTAATTAAATAATAACAAATATGATAATTAAATATAACGACTATGGTTGACCTTGGTTGACCATGGTTGACTTTGGTTGACCATTCTTAACTATGGTAGACATAGGTTGACCATGGTTGACTATGGTTGAACATCGTTGACATTGGATGTTCATGGTTGACAATGGTTGAACATAGTTGACCATGGTTGAATGTAGTTAATCATGGTTGACTTCAGTTGACTTTAGTCGACTTTGTTAACCATGTTTGATTATTGTCAACTATGGTTGAATTTGTTTGACCATGGTTGGTATTGGTTGACCATGGTGGACTTTGTTTGACTTTGGTTAACTATGGTTAATTTTGGTTGACCATGGTTGACCATCATACACCATGGTTGTCTATAGTTGAATTTGGTTAACCATGGTAGACTTTGGTTGACCATGGTTTACTATGGTAGACCATGCTTGACCATTGTTGACCATGGTTGACCTTCATTGACTTTGGTTGTCAATGGTTAACTCTATTTGATACTGGATGATTTTGGTCGACCACGGTCGACGATGGTCGACCATGGTTGGCCATGTTGAATTTGGTTGACCATTGTTTACATTGGTTGACTTTGGTTGAACATGGATGACCATGGTTCACTATGGCTGACTATGGTTGACTAAAGCTGAATTTTATTGACCATGGTTGACTTTGGATGACCATGGTTAACCATGGCTAACTTTGGTTAAACGTGGTAGACTATGGTTGACTTTGGTTGAGTATGGTTCATCATGGCTCACTCTAATTGACGATGGTTGACCTTGGTTGACCATGGATAACCATGGTTGACTATGGTAGATAATGGTTAACCATGTTTGACCATAGTTGACTATGGTTTATCCTAGTTGACAATGGTTGAGTATGTTTGATAAGGGTTGAATTTGGATGTCCATGGTTGAACATGGTTGAATTTGGTTGACCATCATTCACTATGATTAACCATGGTTTACCCAAGATGTCTTTGGTTGACTATGCATGATTATGGTTAACAATGGTTAACAATCTTTGACCATGTTTGACCATAGTTGAATTTGGTTGACCATTGTTTAACATGGTAGACCATGGTTGACTTTGGTTGAACATGGGTGAGCATGGTTAACCATGGGAAACTATGGTTGACTATAGTTGACTTTGGTTGAGTTTGGCTGAACATGGTTTACCATGGCTAATTTTGTTTGACCATGGTTGACCAAGGTTGACTATGGATGACCATGGTTTACCATGGCTAATGGTGGTTGACCATGGTTGACTCTGGTTCACCATGGTCGACTTTGGTTGACCATGGTTAGCCACAGTTGAATATGGCTCACAATGGTTGACGATGCTTGACCATGGTTAACTATGGTTGACCATCACTGACTATAGTTTCCCATTGTTTACTATGGATGACCATGGTTGATTATAGTTGACCATGGTTTACTATAGTTGCCCATGGTTGGTGATGGTTGACTTCGATTGATTTTAATATCATATGGTTGACTTATTCGTTTCATCATGGGTGACACTGAGGGTTGACTTTAAAATCATATGGTTGATAATAATTCCACTATTGTATCATAGTTGTTGAATTTGATTGAATATGGTTGGCTATCATTGACTTTTTTTTACAATGGTTGACTTTACTTGAACATAGTTGACAATGGTTGAATATGGTTGACTTTGGTTAACCATGTCTGACCATGTTTGACTATGACTAAACATGGTTGAATTTGGTTGACCATAGTTGACATTGGTTGACTTTGGTTAACCGTGGTCGACTTCAGTTTACTATGGCTCACTTTGATTGACCATGGTTGACATTAGCTAACCATGGTTGACATTGGTTGACCATGGTTGAATTTGGTTTACGTTGGTTGACAAAGGTTGACCAAGCTTGAATTTGTTTGACCCTGGTTTACTTCTGGTTAACCATGGTTTACTTCGATTAACCATGGTTGACTTTGGTTGACCATGGTCTACCATGGCTAACCATGGATAACGATGGATGACTTTGGTTGATTTTTGTTGATTATGGTCATGGCTGACCATGGATAACCATGGTTGACTTTGGTTGATTTTTGTTGACTATGGTTGATTTTTGTTGAATATGGTTGACCATGGTTTACTTTGGTTGACCATGGCTAAATTTGGTTGACCATGGTTGACTTTTGGTTTGACCATAGTTGACTTATTGTTGACCATGGTCGACTTTGGTTAGCCATGGCTGACCATGTTTGACTATGACTAATCATGGTTGACATTGGTCGACTCTGGTTTACTATGGATGACTTTGGTTAACCATGGTTGACATTTTGGTTGACTTTTGCTTAACCATGGTTGACATTGCTCACCATGGTTGTCATTGGTTGGGATTTGGTTGACCATGGCTGAATTTGGTTTACTTTGGTTGACAATGGTTGACCATACTTGATAATGCTTGACTTTGTTTGAACATGGTTGACTTTTGGTTAACCATTCTTGATTTTGTTTGACCATGGCTGACTCTTTCTTACCATGGTTGACTTTTGGTTTACATTAGTTGTACATGGTTGATCGTGGAATGATTATTGAGTTTTTAATTTCAAAGAAGAAATCACAAATAATAATAATAATAATGGACATGGTCTCCAAATGAATTGTAGGTAAGCAAACTATCACCTCCCAATTAAGTCACCACCATGGTTGACTTTGGTTGACCATGGTCTACCATGGCTAACCATGGATAATGATGGATGACTTTGGTTGATTTTTGTTGATTATGGTCATGGCTGACCATGGATAACCATGGTTGACTTTGGTTGATTTATGGTTGATTTTTGTTGACTATGGTTGATTTTAGTTGACTATGGTTGACCATGGTTTACTTTGGGTGACCATGGCTAAATTTGGTTGACCATGGTTGACTTTAGTTGACCATGGTTTACTTTGGTCAACCATGGTTTACTTTGGTTGACCGTGGTCGACTTTTTGTTTGACCATAGTTGACCATAGTTGACTTCTTGTTGACCATGGTCGACTTTGGTCAGCCATGGCTAACCATGTTTGACTATGACTAATCATGGTTGACATTGGTTGACTCTGGTTTACTATGGATGACTTTGGTTGACCATGGTTGACATTTTTGTTAACTTTTGCTTAACCATGGTTGACATTGCTCACCATGGTTGTCATTGGTTGGGATTTGGTTGACCATGGCTGAATTTGGTTTACTTTGGTTTATTTTTGGTTGACAATGGTTGACCATACTTGATAATGCTTGACTTTGTTTCAACATGGTTGACTTTTGGTTAACCATTCTTGACTTTGTTTGACCATGGATGACTCTTTCTTGCCATGGTTGACTTTTGGTTTACATTAGTTGTACATGGTTGATCGTGGAATGATTATTGAGTTTTTAATTTCAAAGAAGAAATCACAAATAATAATAATAATAATGGACATGGTCTCCAAATGAATTGTAGGTAAGCAAACTATCACCTCCCAATTAAGTCACCACTAAGGGGAATTGATTTCGAGTCATCTTGCTCAAGAGACCCACACCTTAACTGAGAATTGAAAGAAATGTTATCAATGTTATAAATTATATTATTATTATAAATGTGACTATTAAAATTAATATGGCTTGGTATTATAAATTATATTATTATTATAAATGTGAGGGCATATATGATTGACTTACTTTAACCATAATAAAATATTGGTTGACCATAGTTGACTTTGGCTAAACTTTGTTCATGATGGTTGTCTATGCTCACTTTGTATGACTCTAGTTAACTTTCATTGACTAAGTTGTATTCGGTTGGCTATGGTTAGTTAAGGTTGACCTAGGCTGTCTATGGTTACTTTGGTTGACATAGGATGACTATGGTTGACTTTGGTTGTACATGATTGGCTATGGTTGACTAAGATTGTCTGTGGCTAAATATTCATTGGCCATGGTTGACCATGTTTAAAGAAATATGGTTCACCATGGTTGACTACATTACTAAAGTTGATTGAATTTGGTTGACCATGTTTGACTTTAGTCAACCTAGTTTGGCTATAATTGACTATTGGTTTGCCATGAACGATTTTGGTTGACCATGGTTAAATATGGTTGACTTTGTATGTCTAAGGGAAAATCCGATTGACTATGGTTGACTTTGTTTATTTCACTATCGTGAACTTTGTTTTGCCATAATAATCTATTCGTTGACCGTATTTGGATTTTAACTTTGGTTGATTGCGGTTAATAATTCTAAACAATTAACCATAGTTTAGTATGGTTGACTATGGTTGTTCATGTTTAATTGTGTTTGTCCTTGGTTGAGTTTGATTGGCTATGGTTAATGATGGTTAAGCATGTGTCAAGATAATTGACTATGATTATGATTGTGACTGACTATGATTATGATTATTATGACCATGATTATGATTATGATTGAGTATGATTATGATTAAATGTCAACCATGGTTGTCTATCTTCCACCATACTTGATAATGTTTTACTTTGGTTTACTTTTGCTTGAATAAGTTTGTCTTTTGCTTCAATATCTTTGAATTTGAGCGTCTTCTCACTTTTTCATGAATAGGTTTGACCATGGTTGACTATAGTTGTCAACGATTGAATGTGGAATTTAGGTTGGGTATGGTAGACTAAGTTTTATAATATTAATCATCGTTTACTATGTTTTAATAATATTGATGGTTGAATATATGGAATTTTTGTTGAGTATGATTGATTAAATTTCAATAACACTATGTTCAATTTTGGGAGTGTGGCATTAACATGTCCATGGAGGTTTTTGTGGTAGTGCAATGTATAGGTTACATTTTGGCGTATTATTAGTTTTATTAATGCCATTATAGATAATTGGAATGTTAACTAACCATAATTCAATGTAATTCAATGTTAATTCAATGTTAATAAATGATAATACTAAAGTTAACTAATAATAAATGATAATTCAATGTTGATAAATGATAATACTAATGTTAACTAATAATAAATGATAATTCAATGTTGATAAATGATAATACTAATGTTAACTAATAATAAATGATAATTCAATGTTAATAAATGATAATACTTATGTTAACTAACCATAATTAAATGCTAATAAATGTAATTCAATGTTAATAAATGTAATTCAATTTTTCTTTACAAATGTTACTTGTAATCCAAATATAAATTATTTGTAATTCAAATATAATGTTATTTGTAAACGAAATATAAATTATTTATGACTTTAAATGTAATGCTATTTGTAATATTAATGTTATCTATAAATGTAATGTTATTTACAATTATTATTTGTAAATCAAATGTAATTTTATTTGTGATTATATATTATTTAAAAAATGACATATACTATTTTTTTAAATAAATATTATAAAAGTTTATATATTATTAAAATTAAAATATTATTTAAAAAAAAAATTTAATATTTGTAATGTTAATGTTATTTGTAATTCAAATATAATGTTATATGTAATTATCTGTTAATTATTATTTAAAAAATATATTTATAAATTATTTTTTAAAACAAAATATAAAGTATATGAATACGAGGCCGCTTCTTTAAATATGACTTGTTATTAATGGTACAAAGTATACGAGGCCGCTTCTTTAAATATGACTTGTTATTAATGGAAGCCGCTCCATTGAATAAATTTACGCTTCCTTATGAAATTAGCACACTGTTAGTGTGCGGTGTGGACTAACACCTCACCGTACACACGATTTAATGTTAGCACCTCCCCAGAATGACCACAGTGCCTCGGAATGGCAAGGTTCGCATGTACCGCATGTCACATATGTCTAGTGCACAATAAGGCAATTGAAAGAGTGTGTTAACCTTATATTTGTTCTTTTCAAAGTACTTGTGGACATGTAAGATGATGAAATAACAGACCAAGGTAGTAGATAAAGGCAGCGTGCAGATTGTTTGCTTGGCTGCAACATCAGATCTTCGCATACAAACGCTGGCTTCTGTTGTCCACAGGTAAGCACCATACCCATTTTGGGATTATGTTTCTGTAGGTCACAAATCTAAAATTTGGCATTATTTGGCCCTAATTCCATTCCACGTTGAGCTATGTAGAATTCACTTGGTTATTATCCAATTTAATTAGTAATGAGGTGGCATGAATGGTAGCTCCCGCTAAATTAATATGCTTCATCTTCAAAATATATTTTTTCCTAGGATTATGTATACACCTCTTTGAACCCATTTTAGTCTTAGGTGTAGAAAAAGTAGTGTTTACTCAATTTTTGGTCTGTATCTTTTGACCCACTCTAGTGCTAGTAACAAATGTGCTTTTGATGTGGATATATGTCATCTGAAAAAGTAATTATGCCAGAAAAATGGTATATGATCTCATAATAGGAGGTTAATTTTAGGAGGGCACAATTTTCTTCACGGAACCGTGCAAAGGTGGATTTGAGTTTGAACTGTAAAGCTCAAGGCTCACCATGTCTTCGGACGACCGCACCATCCGTTAACAAGGTTTTGATCATTATTGTTTATCTGTGATAATAAAGCCATTTCAAACACAAAACTATGTAAATCCCCATTCTACATCCTGTCATGCAGCTGCACGCATTTCCTTAATCTTTTATATGTTCTTTTCATTTTCTTTCGGCTGTGAAGGATCTTCTGCTGTTCTTGTGTTATGAACTCTATATGATCACTCCGAGTCTCCAACCTCCAACTGCAGTATTTGTGGGTGTGGTTTTTCAGGTTTTAATTAATTTTTTTGAGCAAACTATATACTATAACATATATTTTAATTAAATTTTTACAGTAGCCTATAGATGTGAAAAAAAGAGTTTCCTATAATCTAGGTAGCAAAATAAGCATAAAAACCAAGCAATTTCTGGCAAAACTTGCAAATACAAGTAAATTCAACAAAAACATTCCATTTTAAATAAATGGTGTCCCGTTATACTGTAATATTAATATTAATGTGTTTTCAGGTTGAATGCACATTAACTTGTACTCTCAAATCATATCTTCTAAAACTTGCACAAACAAATAAATAGAAGCGATTTTATCATGGAGTGAACTTGGAAACCGATTCCACAACAAAACGCGACTCTTTCTGCTGGCGAATTGATTCCAAATCGTTATCAATCAACTTAGTAATTTGGTTTCATCAGGTTCAATTGGCCCTTTTAACAAAAGTAAAACCCATATCATGGAACAATCTTAAAACAATGATGATGTGATTTAATAAATCCAAGGTGTTAAAAGTTATACCAGATATCGAGCATGCATTCTCCAATATCGGGCGCGCAGTCTATACCAGATATCCAGTCTGCAGTCTCCAATCTCTGTGCATTTTCTTCTTTGAGGTCTGGCCACATAACCCGTCCGGCGTGCACCGTAGCTCCTGATTTTCCCCGCGCAACTAATCATTGGTGTGATCTGGACCTGCAAGAGTCGGCACCCTAGTTTAATAGTTACAATGTAATGCTGTTTGATTAGATCATCGGCTGGGAGGCTTGTGAATGGAGTGGCGCCCCAAGATCCCTGCAACACAAAGATTAAAATTGTTCCATGATTGCACCTGGGCTCAGGCGACTACAGATACAATGAGGCTGCAGGCATTCATGTAGATCCCCAAGACAGTGAGACTGTCTGCATTCCTCCCAACGCTCTATAACCTATGGTGACACTTGTAAAAACCAATTTTTTTTAAAAACGTTTCCAAAAATTGTTTGTAACAGCCACGGATGGGAAGGTGGGAAGGTTGTCTATTGAAACGGATGTTTCTTCGCCATGGAGGAGAGCGGAGCCTAATTTGCCCTGGAGGAGAGTGAACCAATACAGATGATGGATCCATGTGTACATTTGAAGCAGTTGGTTATCAGTTCCTGATATTTCAGCCTTCCAGCCACGTTACAGTAACAGTTTCAGCCACGATTCCAGCTAAGACTGTGTGCGTTTACACAACCGTGACAATTAAAATAATTCTATTTTTTTATTAATTAGTGGTGACTCTTCAAATTAAACATGCACCCTAGTTAATTCAGTAAATATTGATCGCTTATTTATGCACCAGACGAAGAATATTCTGCCATTTTTTAAATCTGGCCATTCATTTTTTTAAAAATGAAAAATCATCCACCTCTGCCCCACCCCCCCAAACTTGAAATAAAACGCCTTATGGCGTAAATATCGGGATGTCATAACATTAAGATGATAACAAATATAAATACTATGTACATGACATGGAAGAATATGCTAGCTATATTTTAAAATCAAAATTACAGTTAATGAAGGTATTATATATAAAGTTAAATAAACCATAATGTAGTATATATATATATGTATATAAAAGTTATAAGTTTACGTTAGTTCATGGATAAATAAATTTAAATGCAGGGTTATATAAGTTAGATATACAAATATGTATAAATATATAATTGCAAAGTCATAGAGATATCCTAAACCACCTATGAATTGCACATAGGGAGATAGGAAAAAGGAACCAGAATAATACTTTGATAACGAGAACTAAGACTAAAATAATAACAAAAGAAGAGAAAGAGGGTTTGCGTAACATTACAATACAAAATATGTTCTCTATATTCTAACCATGAGGATGAAAATAGCTTCCTTGATATAATTAACATTTAGTACTGCATGCCCTATGCACCACCAATGTCACAAGTAGCGAAAATAGTCTAATGTTAATTTTTTCAGTTTTAAATGGATACATCATAGGTACAATCTAATGAATCTTTTATTCTGTCACCATTCCACCCAAGGATGAATGTGAGTATCGTTCAAACTAAACTAGGATGAATTAATATATAGTCATGGGAACTCACTTTAGGAAAGTTTCCTCTTCCAAACAGGCATGTATCGCTATATGGAGCACATAAGTAACCTAGGCATCCTCCTCAGAAATGATACATGTAACTAGTCAAAGAATCTAAAACGTTCAATTAGCCATTGCAATATGTTTTTTTTATTGCATGCTTCTATTTTGACTCTGTTCAATTAGCCATTGCAAGATGTTTTCTTATTGCATGCTTCTATTTTGACTTAGTTTTTATCTTTATTACTATAGTTGAAGTTTCCATCCCCTATCTAAGTAATAGAACTTTTGCTTATAATTTTTCTAGTTTGAGTGTACATTTGGTAATGTTATATAAATTGTAGTTGGCCTCATAACAATCTTAAACTATTATTTCCAAAGATTGTGATCGTTATTTTGCTTATTTTGACTTTTTCTATTAAATATTATATGGATTATTCTTGCATTTGGTAGGTTCATTTCCCCTTAAACCTATGGTTTACATGTCACAGAGACAATATATACATTAACGCTTCAACACATCTTCGAAGGTATAATATTTTGTTCTACTCAAGGAACATTGTAATCATTTAAATTCCTAGCATTTAAAAAAAATATTATGTGTGTGTTTTGAGGGTGATGAGGTATTGGAAAATTTATGTGGATTTGGAAAATTCATTTAGGAGTTTAATAAATGGTAAAGACACATAATACTATTTGTTTGTTTCTCTTTTCTTTGCATCATTCTTTCCATTACAAGAACATTATTTATTTAGTGTATCTCATTCACTTGAGTGGTTTTATCTCTCTTTGGAGCTAATTCTTCCTTTTACATTTATTCATTTTGCTTGATAAATGAAGTTAAACCAAATATTTAACCTTAATGTTACTTGCGTGTTGGATTAATTTCAGTGTCTTCCTACTACGTGCTTGGTTTATAAGGTAATTAGAATAGTAAACCATCAATGAAAAAATGATCAATAAGCCTATTTTATGTTCAATGCTACTACTTTCATTCTATGAGGTTGGTAAACTGTTTAATTGTTTGTATTCTACACCTCATAAACAACATACGTAGTTAGTCTTTGAGTAAGCATATGAACTCTAATACGATCAAGACAAACTTATGAACTTAGTTAGCATTCTCTTCCTTCTCCACATAGTTTCTTTTTTGTTTCTAAAAAAGAGTTCGTGACTCCAATTACCTCATCAAGTAATATTGACTAACTTCTTTAGATAATATCCTTAGAAATCTATTACTCCTCTCATCGGGTTAGTTGACCGCCTCACATGGAACATTGTCTTCTTATCACTTTTTGGCTATATTTTATATATGCATTTCCTTCCTAAGTACACCTACACATAAAAAACATGTAGATTGGCCACTTTTGAAAATTGAATTAGTTTTTACTAAAATTTGTGTAGGATTATCAAATATCAACGCATTACAACTTTTTTTTCCTTTTATATTAAATAATGTCATAAGATGATTCATCTTTTGGAGATAACTGCTATTTATAGTCACCCATGTATGGTATATTGGTTTATGTTTTACCGATGCAGGAGCATTAGGGCCTAGGCGAAACAGTCAAAGTTGATCGACGAAAGAAGTCAACAAGGGGGATTGCCGATGACCATTGGCGCGGAAGAATGGAAGTCGAAGCCAAGTAGTCGAGTAGGAATTTGTCAATGTATGGTCGGCAGGAGTTATAAGTCGAAGGTCGACAAGGTATGGGGTCAACATCGACAGGATTGCAGTGAAAGAGGTTGGAAGTCGACGAGTTGTTGAACATCGACACCTACAGATTTAGGCAAGGGCCAAGCGTGGAGGGCGGGGTAGATTGACAGTCGTAGAGACTAAGTAAAGCTGACAAGTAAGGTTGAGGGTGACTAAGTGCAGTGTGGTCGAGACATGTGATGGGGCCAACAACTGTAGCAGACTCAAAGAAGTGCAGAAGTCAAGGTGACGTACTTAACAACCATTTTTGGTTATTAAGGAAGTTAAAGGCAGTTAAGAAGGTGGTTGAAACCAAACCAGGAGTCACCATGGGAAGAGGTTGTGCAACATGGACAAGGGCGCTGACAACTGCAGGTCCGCAGGGTCAGGGAGAATTTGACAGACAAAGGAAGGATGTCTCGAGAAAGTCAAGGAGTGGACCTCAGGAACAACAACCAAGGAGAGTGGAAGAGTAGTGTGAAGGCACAAAGGAATGGATATGATTCATTCTTCATCAGTAGAGGATCGAGAGAAGAGGAGGATCACACACACAGTCGAGAAATACATTTAGAGATAGAGTTTCATTTCTGTATATTTTAACACTCTAAGGTCGACTTGTTTATTTACTTTGTATTTACATTGTAACCGATTGAAGTAATAGAAGCTAGCTTCTAGAATTCAGTTCACATCTAGTCTTTGTGAGCACTCTGTGTGTTGTTGTGTGTATTTTTGAGCAAGAAGGTCCTGACTGACCCTCCTTTCTCTAGTTGGTATCAGATCCCGTAGCAGAATATGGTTGAGCAGTTGAATCCAGAGAGCCAGAAAATCTTGCGAGTGCTTAGATAGCTCCAGTTGCGGTTGGGTAGAGTTTTGCACGAGTTGTGAAAGTCTGGTTGCGATTGGACGAGTGAAGATTTCAGATACGGTTGAAATGGCACAATGAGGTGTAAATCTCCGACGATGAAGAGAGCGTGGCGCAGTGGTTACCGTTGATTGTGAAATGTTCGGCGAGTGCATGCGAACAATGAGAAGTTTGACCAGTGAGGTCACAATAATCAAAGAGAGCCAAAGGCGTGGATGTATTCCCAACGTAGTTGACCACAACGGTGAGGAAGTCGAAGAAGTGGAAGCCTGGTAAGAAGTACTAGAAGAGCCAGAAGATAAAGGGCTGGTGCAATCTAATGTTGGCCACTCATGACGTGTTAGTCGCAATGGACTTCTGGAAAAATAGAAATCGGAACGTCAAAAAGCAATATTAGAGATACCTACACAACTTTTTGGAATATGGCGCAAGAAGATCAAACGTAGAAAATCGGATTGCCTTCCAGAATATATAAATATTATTTATGGAAACTAAGTATAAATCCAAAAAAATGGGGTTCTCCTAAGGTTGGTATCTTATTTGTTTAAAAAATTATAATGAATATGTTTGCGTTAGCCCTCTGGTTCGGTATTCAAATGGTGGATTTTTGTTAAAAAAATTATATACAGTCGTAGATAACAGGTCATTCTAGTGCGGCATTATTTTTCCATATTTATCTATGTTAATTTTATTTTTATTTTTAATTAAGGAAGTCATCCCATCCCTAAATTGATTAGGCCGAGCGTTAGCCCTCGATATCATGGTATTAACCTAATTAATCAACAATTTCTTTTTTTTTTAGGATGTATATTTTTGTGTGTACTTGTGTGGGTTCTTTTCCATTTTCAAAATAGGTGAGCCAATAAAAAGTTATAGATGGAAGAAACAAACTACTCTTTGTGTAAGATTGACATTAGTGCAATTGAAATTAACTAAAAAATAGGAACAAATAATAGTTTTAATAAAAAATTACATATTCGGAATATGAACACATAGTTCTACAAGTGTGTGCAATTTCATTAGCAGTGGACAAGTGTAGGATACGCAGAATCATGCTCAAAACAGAAGAAGTTATAGAATAAGATGTATTTTTTTATATTATTATATGTATTTTGGCAACTTGAACCTAAAACCATAGCAGCCAAGTCATCCACCACGTTGGTGGGAAACGAATTACCCGCCAAAATTTAAAAACTAAACTGGCACGTGCACGTGTATTTAAAAAGCGCGTACACACACAATGGTGCGTGCACGTTGTTTTTACTAAACTTTGAAAATTGTCATAGTGATTAAATAATTTTATAAATTATATATTTTCTAATAATTAATAATATTTTAAATTGAATTAAATTAAATTTATATGATGATGAGGAGGAGGAGGATGGGGATGATGCGATGATGGGGATGATGATGATGAGGATGATGGGGATGATGATGAGGATGTTGATGATGATGATGAGGATGATGGGGATGATGACGATGATGTTGATGATGATGATGAGGATGATGGGGATGATGACGATTATGTTGATGACGAGAATGAGGATGATGATGCTGATGATGACGAAGATGATTATGATGATGATGATGATGATGATCATATTCATCATCATCGGCATCGTCATCTTCATCTTCGTACTTATCTCCATCATCATCCATCATCTTCATCATCATCATCTTTGTCATCATCATCATTATCAATGATGATGATGAAGAAGATGATGATGATGTTGACGATGATGATGACGATTGAAAATGATGATGATGATGAAGAAGATGATGATGATGATGTTGACAATGATGATGATGTTGATGATGTTGATGATGATGAGGAGGAGGAACTGGATGATGACGACGATGATGACAATGGAGATGATGATGATGATGATGATGATGATGATGATGATGATGATGATGTTGATGATGAAAATGATGACCAAGATGATGATGATGATGATGATGGGGATGAGGATGTGCATGATGATGATCATGAGGAATTGGGTGATAATGACGATGATGATGATGATGATGATGACGATGAAGATGATGGATGATGATGAAGATGATGACAATGATGATGATGTTGATGATGAAGATGATGGCCAAGATGATGATGGTGATGATGATGAGGATGGGGATGATGATGAGGATGATGGCCAAGATGATGATGGTGATGATGATGAGGATGGGGATGATGATGAGGAAGTGAGTGATAATGATGATGATGACGATGGAGATCATGATGACGATGCGGATGATGATGATAATGAGGACGACGATGATGACGATGATGATGATGATCATATTCGTCATCATCAGCATCATCATCTTCATCTTCGTACTCATGTTCATCATCATCCATCATGTTCATCATCATCGTCATCATCATCTTCATCATCATCATCATCTTCATCATCATCATCAGTATCAATGATGATGATGAAGAAGATGATGATGATGTTGACGATGATGATGACGATTGAAGATGATGATGTTGATGATGATGATGACGATTGATAATAATGATGATGACGAAGAAGATGATGATGATGATGATGATAATGATGACAATGATGATGAGGAACAGGGTGATGATGACAATGATGATGATGGAAATGATGACGATGTTGATGATGTTAATGATGAAGATGATGACCAAGATGATGATGATGATGATGACGGGGATGAGGATGAGGATGAGGATAAGGATGATAATGAGAAAGTGGGTGATGATGATGATGATGATGATGACGAACATGATGATGTTGATGATGAAGACGATGGCCAAGATGGTGATGATGATGATCATGCCGATGATGATGATGGGGATGAGGATGTGGATGATGATGATGATGAGCAAGTGGGTGATGATGATGATGATGATGATCATATTCTTCATCATCAACATCATCATCTTGATCTTCGTACTCATCTGCATCATCATCCATCATCTTCATCATCATCATCATTGATAATGATGATGATAACAAAGATGATGATGATGATGTCATCATTGATAATGATGATGATGACGAAGATGATGATGATCATGATGAAGAAGATGATGGATGATGATGAAGATGATGATGATGATGTTGATGATGATGATGACGATGATGATGATGTTGATGATGAAGATGATGGCTAAGATGATGATGGTGATGATGATGAGGATGGGGATGATAACGAGGAAGTGGGGGATAATGATGATGATGAATATGGAGATAATGATGATGACATGGATGACGATGATGATGAGGATGATGATGAAGAAGATGATTATGATGATGATGAGGAGGAGGAGGATGATGAGGATGATGATGGTGATCATATTCGTCATCATCAACATCATCATCTTCATCTTCGTACTCATCATCATAATCATCATCATCTTCATCATCATCATCTTCATCATCATCATCATTATCAATGATGATGATGAAGAAGATGATGATGATGATGAAGATGATGAAGAAGATGATGGATGATGATGATGTCGATGATGATGATGTTGATGATGAAGATGATGATGAATATGATGAGCAAGATGATGAGGAGGAGGAGGAGGAGGATGAGGATGATGATGAGGAAGTGGGTGATAACGATGATGATGATGATGGTAATGATGATGATGACGAGGATGATGATGATGATGAGGATGATGATGATGAGGATGATGATGATGATGTTGACGATGATGAATATGATTATGATGATGAGTAGGAGGAGGAGGAGGAGGAGGCTCCTTGTAGAGGGAGAGTGTCATGTGTTATTGATGACGCATGAGGTCTAGAATTTTTAATTAAGGCCTAGGTGGAATTCAATTGAGCTCAATATGTTTCAATAAGATCTGGAGGAAACAGTTTTCATTCCTTGATAATGTTCATTAAGTTGCAAAATGCACTATCGAATGGAAATGCAACAAAATTGTCAAAGAATATTTTGAATCCAAAGGTGATGCAGGTAAATGTCAATTATTGATATGTTTGTTAAAGTCACGTTCTTTAGCTGTTGTTAGGAGAATTTTGGGCATAAAGATGGTTAAAAGTTCAGAGTCCAACAGTCATATTGTTAGAAATCTTGAATTTGCATTTAATGTGATTGGGAAGAAGTCTCGTACAAAAGATCTTTGTGTGGCTCGTCGTGTTTTAGTGGAATCAGTTGTAAGCAAGTCCACAAGGCAATGTCGCCTACCGTCACACACTTCTCACATACTCAAATTTAATAGAAAAACTATTAAAAAGTACTCTGTTATAAGAGAAAATCTTGACACTCCGGGTGGAAATGATTGTTGGGATTTTGTTGGTAGGTTGCCTCGTGTAGACAGGAAGCTAATTGATGCTGTTATGGAGTTAGTACAAAAGTTTTAGCATGATCATACTAGACCTTCATCAAACCAAAGAGACGTGCTAAAAATGAGAAAAGGTTATACTGAACGTGAGCCCCATGTTAAACACTTCCTTGAGACCACACAGACTGAACTCTATGAGAGATTCAGGAACAAGCACACATAATTGAACCCAGGCCAAAGGTCCTTTGAGAAATGAAAACCATGTTATGTTTGTATATGCATTGATCGGAACACTTTTGGTTCCCTATGCTCTTATAACCCAAAAAACTCTTATATCCCCAACATTTTTCATAGATTTGGTTCCCCATGCTCAATGCTCACCCAAATCTAGCTAGATTTTGGGTTTTTGCCCTTATCCAAGCATCGTGTCATCAACCTAGGGTTTCCACAAATATTTTTAAAACATGCTCATTTATGGTTGGAGATTGATGCTTTATTCCTATAGATAACCAGTTAGAGGGACTTGTCATCATTATCACCAACATCATCTCTAGGCTCCTCATCAACATCTCCATCATCATCATCTTCTTCATCATCACCATCACCATCACCACCATCATCAATGTCTTCATCATCGCCACCATCTTCATCATCATCATTAACTCTAACTCTAACCCTAATTCAATTTCATTCTATAACTCTAGCCCCAACCCTCACCCAAACCCTAGCACTAATCCATCTTCTTCATCATCACCATCACCATCACCATCACCATCATTATCACCATCACCATCACCATCACCATCACCATTGCAGAGTTGACCCCCATGTGCAAAAATTACACACTCCCTCACTAAGCAAAACCCTAGTTTCCAAGATGGATGTACAAGATGGCACCAGGGCCACAGGACCGGAGGAGAGGGGCACCCCTCGCACTATCCCAACATCCTGAATCAAACGGAGTTGATGGTTCATTGATCCGAGCCACGGTATTCATTCTATTGTTCATTCTGTCTCGCATCCAAAAGGCCTTCAGGGACACCTGCTGGATACCTACCGGGGGCATAGAAGTCCAGCCGTACAGCAAAACTGGGTTTCGAGGAGTCCTGCAAGTGTTTCTAGGCGGGTTTCAGCTAGGAACGCTAGCCATAAGTGCCTAGTGGACGATTTTCCAAAGTTGACCCCAATGTGAGGGCCATCCAGATTTTCTCAAGGTGTGCATTTCTCATCCGGAGGCCCCCAGGCATGCATGGCCACCATGGATAGGTCCACAATGGCCACGTGGACATATGGGAGGTGACAGAATCCAAGTCCTCTCGTCGGTCTGGCTTTCGTGGCCCCGGGACAAATCCTCCAAGTGTCCTTGAACAACCCCGAGGTGCCTGACTAGAATGCTTGTAGCACCTGAACCGTGGCTCGGTTCGTGAATCCATCAATTCTGGTGGGTTTGAGACGACAGGTTTCAGCTAGGGTACCCCCCAAAATGTCCCCCGAAGACCTAAAATGGGTGCCAACGAGTCATCTCCGGAGCTAGGGTTTTTCTCAGTGATGGCCATTCCAGATTCGCTCAAGGGGGCCATTTCTCGTCCAGATGCCCCTGGGCGTACGTGGCCACTGGGGATAGGTCCAAAATGGCCATGTGGACCTATGGGAGGTGATGAAATCCAATTCCTTTGTCGGGTTGGGTTCTGTGGCCCCGGGGCAAATCCTCTAGTTGTCCCTGAACGACCCCAGGGTGCTTGACTAGAATTCCCGTAGCACCCAAACCGTGGCTCGATTCGTGAATCCATGGATTCCAATGTGTCCAGGATGGTGGGTTTCAGATAGGGGACCCCCCAAAGCGTCCCCCAAAGACCCGGAAGCAGTGCCAACAAGCCATCTCCGGAGCTAGGGTTTTGCTCAATGATGGCCATTCCAAATTCTCTCAAGGGGTGCATTTCTTGTCCGGAGGCCCCCGGGCGTGCGTGGCTGTCACCTACCCAATTTTTGAGTATAATTATTTTCTACTATTATCCTTTTTGCAAAAGTACTTTGTGATAAATTATAATTACAAGTTTTGTAATTATGACCAATTAGGTCAAAGATGAATGTAACGACTCATTATAATTATTTAAAAATAAAAATGGGAGACAAACACTCAAGAAAGCTGTTACAAGAGTGTCCACTGGCCCACTAGGAGGAATGGAAGCTGTTGGAAGGACTGGGACAGATGGAAACATTTGCACTCTACCATTAGCTGTTGTTATGGGACAACTCCCCCTAATTTTGTGGCATTTCCCCCTCCAGGTGGAGGGAGGTGAGTAGGTAGCTCACTAATGACCAGTTAATTACAAAAAGACCTAGGCAGCCTATAAAAGGTAATTCGAATTGAGTAGGGATCTCTTACAATGTTTTCTACAGAAACATTCCTCATGTGTATTAGGTGATGGCTGAGAGATTCGAATAGGGAGGCTGTGGAGAGTGAAAGTGTAAGTCTGCAAATGTTATGAGAAGAACAGACCAGAGGTGCTAGTGCTAGTCCAATTAATTACTAAGCCTATAAGGTTGGATAAATTTCTTGCTGTTGCGAAAGCTTCAAAACTTTCTTCCTCCTAGTGGACCAGTGGATAGGCTCGGGGGTCCTAAAGAAAACATCTCGGCTGCTTGGGAGTAGGTTGGGTGGAATAGGCTTCTTGAGTGATTTGTTCCTCCTATCACACTCAGGTTCTATTCTTTTATTTTTTGGGGGGTTTCCAATCATATGAATGCTCTCAGAAAATGGCTTAGTAATGTTATTAATGATCAGTAGCAGTAAAATGTTAGATCCTAATTAATTTAGATTTGTTGAACTGATAAAATGACTCCTCTGCATTTTTCCCCATGCGTGAAGCTACATCGTACTCCAGTACAGAGAGGTAGCATTAAATATGTTCAGTTAAAAGTGGAACCTAGCATGCATCTAAATATACAAACCTAAGAGACCACCCATGCACAGACTTATGTTCCCCATGCATCTTATTATTTAGCAGCTATAGATTAGATATCTGCATGCATTGTTTTTACTGTTCAAATATGTATGTTGAAACAACATACCAGAAAACTAGTTCTAGCAGTAATTTCTTTTCTGACTTCTGAAGATAGACATGGTGTTAATATCTAGGGTTTACTGATCTTTAGTTATTCCTTCAAAAGAAACCAACATCATGCATTATGTTTAACCACATAGCCATTCCTTTATTTGTTATTTGAATCTGACTAATCTTTATAGAAATTATTATCACTGTATTATTTTTATGCAAAAAAAAAAGAGTACTATAACGTTCTTTCATTTTCTCCAGAGGTCCATTTGGACAAATACAGGGAGATAGAATTAAAATAGAAAAATTGTTATATTCATAAGCAATTAAATTAACTAACGAATGCACTGTCATTTTCTTGTTTCTGTATTATCAACTGTATGTGGCAGAATTTACATCATAGAATATCATGTTATTAAAAGCAAAGAAAAAATAGCATTATTGAATTGACAGAACATAATATAGTATCTCTACACCCAAACCAGGGTTGACCTGTTCTCATCACACTATTATTTACAAACATTTAACAACTGCCAAATCAAATGTTTCCTTATCATAGATATCCTAACTGTGGAATCAAGATCTGTTATTCTTGTTTCCTTTAAACATCACTGCAGACCAACAGATTTTATTAACATCGACAGATTAGGGTTTAACATTATCACAGTTGTATTCAAACCAAACTAATACCTAATCATTATCGGTTTAATTCGAGTATGCACATATGCAATGCAAGCCAAGAAGATCATTATCGGCTTATAGCCACTCTTTAAACAAACACTTAAACATGCCTTTCGTTCTTTGGAACAGAATTCGAAAAGGAGAGTTCAAAAACATCATACGTAGACATTAAACACTAAACATTTATCATTTCCATTTAAAATTACGATGACGGAAACCTATAGATTGCCTCAGTGTTTACTGAGGGTTCCATTCCAAAACCCATTCTTTTTACACTACTCAGTCTTTGCCGAAACAAAACCATAGTCGACATTTCTTTTCCACACTTGTTCTTCCATCGACTCAGAAGTGCAAAATGACAGACATCAGACGTTAAATGCCTTGAAATTCTTTGCAAAACGAGGGTTCAAACCCTATCAAGTTCACCGAGCCAAAGCATGGCCAGCCATACATTTAAGAAATAATCACATCATCTACACTAACAAACAAAACGTAAATAGTAACGTTTTTCCCAATGCTGCAGGCCAGACAAAAGCCACTGCGGAGAAGGCATGCTACCAACACCTTGCTCATCAAGTCCGATTCCAGGAGAACCACGAGGGAGGGATACCACCGAAGCTTACCAGTGGGTTTGCTATATTTCTTCTCCCTGTCAACTTTCCCAGCACCCTGCTGTTCGCTGAGAGATACCTGTCAAACAACCATACACTGAGTTAAATATCAATCATGAGATAGTGATGCATGCAATAAAGAAAACTTTAAAACCCTTGCAAACTTTACTGTACTTGAGTCGTGACAGAATCTTGACGAAGTCAGCTATCCATCCACTGCAAAGGAGAAGCACCCAACTCGAAGGCCACACTGTGTGATACCTTTTGTAACTTACAACCCGATTGAAACCCCAGACTTGCAAGTTACTACAATGCCAACAGACACACTCATCCAACTTCTGGATTGCCAAACCATTCAACTCCAGACTCAGCCTCCATTGATAGCATTCACCTACAGTTTGAGGACTACTGCCGATCTCAGGATCGAGCCCGAGGAAGGCTAGAAAAAAATCAAAACCCTAAGTGCCTCTCGGCTGGTTGGCCTCACCACAAACCCTACCACCGAAACGAATGCCAAGAAACGTTACAATATCCCATAAGTCACATTAGGGTTCATCACAATCCCAACGCACAACAATCAACGATGAACATCTAATTTCTGTAAGCCGCGATGGAGGGTGGTAGATGCGGCATTAACTCACCCCTCCATCTCCCAAGCCATGAAGTTGCCAACTCTATTAACACCAGGGCAGGGGATCTGTTACAACTCAGCATTTCCAAACCTTATCACATGCCGAACATCCATCACGACGTGCATGTAATATTACCCTTAACATAGTGGCCAAGCGAATTGATTGCAAACCCAATCATTTACTACACCCTTGAATTCGTACGCAGGCTTTATGCAGTGCCATCATTCCACCTGCCAACCATATGGAGTAACGTTAATAGCATTGACTTTATAAATTATACCAAGGCTAACATTCACCAGTATCATGTATTAAAGACTTTGTATGTTCCATGAAAATTGATATAAGTATGTCGATAGTATAAAAACATCCACCTAGGTCACATTCGATCCTAAGGTATGGATTGATTCTGCCCCACTTAATATAAAATTCATCATAAGGTTCATTATAAAGCTCTTAAAGCTTCGTTTATATCATAAGTTATATGAATACACCCTTAGGGTATAGTTGCCCCATAGAACCATCGCATACATTGCATGGTAGGGTATTAATGCTTAATGCATCACCATTATAATTGCCTAGGTAATGGAGAACTTAGAATCACCTTATTACTCGCTCTATGGTATGCTTAGGACCATGTGTCCATGTCTTAGATTTTGTCACAGTCAAAATTATAAAAGAGTTGTTTTAACAGCCACAAGTCATTCATGGAATGACAACAAGTGGGGCCATAAATGCCTAATGAAAAACATTCATAACAATCACACTCTGAGATTGACAATATCTGCAGTTTTTGAGCTAGTCAAATTCATCTTACAATTGGAAGGAAACCATACCTGTAGCACCGAAATCATAGGCAATTTTTATTTATATCACGGTTATTAAACACTCTAAATTTTATTGCTATCTCTTACTTGCAAATCTATGTATGAAGGATGAGTACAATGCTTTAGCCGAGTAGCTAAGTAAGCCTCGGGGCACCTCGTGGGACCCCTTTCATCATCATCCAGAAAAATTAAACTGTCAGTACTTGTCGAGAAGAATTTTGTTTTCCAATGCATCACAATTTTCAATCATTCCAGCATATGAATAAAGGACATAAGCATTAATTGGATTCATGATTTGTCGCTGACATGATACACCATCAGAAGACAAAAAGACACAACAGTTAAATTATTCCTACCAAATGTCGCATTTATTAATTACTGCTTTATTAATTATTATTATTTCCGCATTTTACAAATACTAGCTTTTAATGGTGATTTAAATTTTTTCAAATTTTTATGAAAATATCGGGATGTTAGAGTGGCCACCGTGGACAGGTCCACAATGGCCACGTAAGTGCCCGATGGATGATTTTACAGAGTTGACCCCCATGTGCAAAAATTGCACACTCCGATGGGCAAGCAGCTTACAGAAGGAAGTATGGCGGTTGTAGGTATCTATGCTTTTCTTCCGACAGAAATTGTAACAGGATTTCCATTTATAATACAGGCATTTTTTTACTGGTTTCGTCAAGAGAAAGTATCATTTTCAATAACAAGTGGAACCAGGGAATCCTTCGTTGTGTTCAATTAGCGCTTTGTTCAGCATTTCGTGCTCTGGTAAGTGGTAATTCACCTCTATCATCGAAAACTTGGGTCTATAGGTACCTTCCCTTTCATATTCCTCGTAATGCACACATAGTCCATCATTATCTTGATAAAAAAGAGTTTTATAATAGCTTGAATTTTTTGGGCCTGGTTATCTCCCTATATTCAGTTGTTTGATTGGTTGACAAGCTTTCCTGAAAATATGTACGTTCAACTTCTTTGTTTTATTGCTGAAAATTGGAAGGGATTTTCAAGTCACCTGCAAAATGCTCCTTTGTTGAAATATGTAAGTTCTTCCAACAACATTGATCTGACTAGGGTATAAAATGTTGTCGTCCACACCAGAATTTATCTTTCATCAAAGGATTCACACATATTGTGGCTAACCAAATTGTCTGGGGAGCTTGGAAGTGCCGCCAAATATTATTCCATGCGTGAATCTACCAAGAAAGAAATTATAAATTTAGATCCTCGAGAATGCCTGAATCTACCCAGAAGGAAATTATAAATTTAGATCCTCAAGAAGGTGAGAAACTATATGAGTGGTTGAATCAGTATCCTAAAATTACATATCTTTCTATCTCAAAGTTTGTTGAGCGGCTCCTAGATGTAGCATTAGACTCAACAGACAATAAACTTGTTATCACCACTGCACATTTTTTGCACTATTCATCTGCAAATAACTACATCTGGCCCGAAGAGGTTACCAGTCTTTGCAAGAATATTCCCCTAGTGGATGAAGGTGGCAACATCATTAGGGTACGAGGCTCTCTGAAGTTTCTCCAACTTCCATCCATGATTAATTGGGCCAAGTCAATGCGCCAAGTTAATTGGGCCAAGGTGTCCCTGAACGGCCCTAGGGTGCCTGACTAGAATGCTCATAGAACCCGAACCATGGCTCGGTTCGTGAATCCGTTGATTCTGTTGGTTCTGGGATGGCGGGTTTTAGCTAGGAGACCCCCCAGAGCATCCTCCGAAGACCTGAAAGCTGTGCCAATGAGCCATCTTTGGAGCTAGTGTTTTGCTTAGTGATGGCCATTCCAGATTCGCTTAAGGGGTGCATTTCTCATCTGGAGGCCCCTAAGCATGTGTGGCCACCATGGACAAGGCCACAATGGCCATGTGGACCTATGGGAGGTGACAGAATCCAAGTCCTCTCGTCGGTCTGGGTTCCGTGGCCCCAAGGCAAATCCTCCAAGTGTCCCTGAATGGCCCCGGGGTGCCCGACTAGAATGCCCGTAGCATCCGAACCGTGGCTCGGTTTGCGAATCTGTCAATTCTGGTGGGTCCACGATGGCGGGTTTTAGCTAGGGGACCCCCCAAAACGTCCCCCAAAGACGCAGAAGTGGTGCTAATGAGCCATCTCCGGAGCTAGGGTTTTGCTCAGTGATGGCAATTCTAGATTTGCTCAAGGGGTGCATTTCTCGTCTGAAGGCCCCCGAGCGTGCGTGGCCACCGTGGACAGGTCCACAATGGCCATGTGGACTTTTGGGAGGTGACTAAATCCAAGTCCTCTCATCGGTCTGGGTTCTGTGGCCCTGGGGAAAATCCTCAAAGTGTCCCTGAACGGCCCCGAGGTGCCTGACTAGAATGCCCGTAGCACCCGAACCGTGGCTCGGTTCACGAATCCATCAATTCCGGTGGGTCCGCGACGACAGGTTTCAGCTAGGGGACCCCCACAACGTCCCTCGAAGACCCAGAAGCGGTTCCAACGAGCGATCTTCGGAGCTAGGGTTTTGCTCAGTGATGGCCGTTTAAGGGCAATGGAACCCTTGGTGATGGTCCATGCTACCATTTGATGATGGGCTTGATGTCCATTGAAAGCATGTTGATTAAATACTAAATGATTGACTCTTGATGGTGGAACTCACTTTGAAACCCATATACAAATTGAATCAGCCCTTATCTAATGGCACTTATGATGGATGTTGAAGCCCTTGAACCTTGAAGATGTCCATATGTGGAATCCTTGATGTATGGTGATGAAGACATAATGTATTGTTGCCCTGGGGTTCTTGGAATTGTTTGTGGTCTATTATTGTGGGTGTGATGGAGCCCTTGCCCTTATAATTGCTTGATGAAACCTTTGATGCTGAAGTTTTTAAACATGAT
Organism: Larix kaempferi; assembly: GCA_027924585.1. Classification (NCBI taxonomy): domain Eukaryota; kingdom Viridiplantae; phylum Streptophyta; class Pinopsida; order Pinales; family Pinaceae; genus Larix; species Larix kaempferi. The sequence goes on from BSBM01000146.1 coordinate 1,008,604, forward strand.
GATGTAGAAGCCCACAAAAAAAAGAGGAAACCCTAAGTTTCTAATGTGGCCTTTGATGTGGTTGTGTGAAGTCAAACCAAAACAAGCATGCAAATAAAACATTGTAGGTGAACTATTATGTGTCCATTCAAAGGACAAAGTCGGCTTAGCAATTAAAAATAAAAATAAAATGAAAATTACATAGACAGGTCGGCTCCAAAATAAATTCAAAATTAATTTTTTGGACAAGTCAGCTCCATAAAAAAATTCAAAAAAAATGTGTATAAATAGAGGCAATCCGCCTCATTTCGGGAGAATTTTTTTGTGTGGATGTGTTTCTCTGAAATTTTCGGGTACACTGTAGCAGCAACAGTTAAATGACTGAGATTTTCAGATCTGCAGCACTGAGGAATTTCGGGTACAGTGACAGTTGCTGCTACAACATAGTTGGCAGAAGAACAACAGTACAACAGATTTTTTCTTTGGTTGGTACAGGCCTAAGTTTGTGCAAGTCTGATTTTGCTACTACTGGATCCAAGCCTCCCTACAGTGTTCTCTTCAAATAGTCAAGGGTTGGGGCATTCTACAACAAGGTACATATGAACACTAATGTGCCTAGTGAAGTGTGGAAGTCTGTATGAATAACATGGATACATTTCCAGTCATGTACAAGGTATGCACAATGATGTGTGAACAATAGTGTACAAATTTATAAAGATAATGTTTATGTTGATGCACTGTAGTATGATTATGGTATTTCATGATAATACTGTACAGTCAACTCTGTGAGAAGTCTGTATACAGTGGCATATATACAGTGGTTCAGCACAACAATGCATTGTACAAGGTATGTATGATAATATACATGCAATGAAGCACTAATAATGATGAGTAGACAAGTGGTATGAATGGTGGTGAATATGATACAGTGATGATGATGTGGTATACCTAGAGTGGCATCTATGTACAGTATACAATGATGAATAATGTATAATGATGCACTTCTACATACTAGATTGAATATCCTGTGATATGATGTGCATGTACAACAGAAAGACATGATGATGTAGATAGTATGAAGAGACTATGATATTTTGGGAAGCAGTATGGTGAAAGGAGAGAATGATGTATTTGTGTATATGCTAGTTAAAATTATGACAGAGTGATGATGAGAAAAATGTGCTATAAATGTGGATATGTTTGATATCTTGACAGGAGAATGATAATTTGCCTATGGTTAATGATAGTTTGATGACAGGTTAAAGATGTGCATGTAGATAGAATATCGATATGTTTGAGAAGATGATCGACATGATGAAACAGGGACATAATGATGATTGAAGACAAGGTGATGGCATTAGATTGATGAATGAGATGATGTGAATAATGACAGGACTGTGATATGAATGATATTTGACAAATATGTAATTGTAAATACAAGCAGGGTCTTGTATCCATTTTCTTAGTAGGATCTAAGAAAAACTAGGCTGGGTCCTAGATGATGAGTTGTTGCTCATTGTATCAGTTGGTGCTGAATTGCCTCACGGTTGTAGTCGCTGAACCAAATACAAAAGATTACAAAAACTATATCTAGTCTCGTATTATGTGTTGATGTGTTTCATTAGTTGAGAGTTAGTTCATTGATGAATATGATGTGAATGTGAAATGATGATATAAGAGTTGGTGATTGAAGTTGACATTAAATAAAGCATAGGCTCACTGATTCACCCCCCCCTCTCAGTGAGCATTGTGTCTAACACAAATGTTGATAGTTTTTTTAGGTTTTCATGTTTGATAAGGTTTCATTTTTTTTTTGGTGGGATTATATGAATTTATAGCTCTCAAATAAATTAGACAATATTATAAACACAACTGTAAAATACGATGATAATATTGTAATTACTCAGTGCTAATTAGTTTGTAATTATTGAACGCAAATTACTTGTAACTGGATCTAATTATTTAAAGTAAAGAAGTTACCTGTGTGTATGGTGCCGCAATATCCTCTGCTGCTGCCATGGCTCCATCGAGGTCAAAGGAACCGACATCCTCCCACTTGGGGGATGGAGACTTGGCACCGAATAACTAAACATTAAAACAAATAAAGTCAACAATGTGTAATTCAAAGTTAAATATATTAAACAATACGATATCAAATAAAATACAACAAATACTTGAACATTAAATAAAACAATAGCAAACCTGATCCATGAAGCTCCCTGTGGCATGCCGCCACGTATCACCATGGAAAGAATGACCACAGTGAGAACAATGATGTGCCATTGTTCCAGTAGAACTAGAAGGCCCCTCCTGGGTTCCACCTATACTCGGCATGTCTCGGCCATCACCCATAGATTGTGCAGCTGTCTGTGTCTCATCGATGTCCTCCCAGCTCTGGGAAGACATGGCCACAAATTTGGTATGTCTAAGCAAGTCATGTGTGGCACGTCTCACGGAGTCATGAATCTCATCTAGACCACTACCAAACCCAGGTGGCTGAGGAGGGGGGTTTGACTCTCTCCTGGGTGCAGGAGGTCATCTAAGTGGGTTGCAGTGCACCTAAGGTCAATCTTGGGCAGAGCCAAGACCGACACCCTGAACCTCAGTGATGTCAAAATAGTTGACATGGTACCCTAGCTCAAATTCAGCCCACAATTTTTTAAGGTAATACTGTGGGACCTCCAAATTATTGCATGGGGGCCTCTCAAACACCATGAACCACCTCTTTCTCCAGTTATCTCTCCATGGCTGGTAAATGTACCAGTCCATGCAAACCCGAGCCCTTGTCACAACTAGAGGCTATCCCGTCGAGGGAACTATGAACTTGCTATACAACTAGGCTTTGGTGATGTTGAGGTCTTTTATCTGCTCTTTGGACAACCTAGTGGAGTAGTGTTCCTTCATTTGAGCCCTGTATTGGCTCAATTTTGTTATCTCACTGTGTGCAATACTGATTGATTCAATATTGTTTTGAAGTGATGAAGCCAAGGAAACTTGAGAGAGTTCCTTGGTATTGTTCAATTCATTACTTAGTGCCCTCAATTGATTTAAGTCTTGGTGTAATTGATCTTTGGGGTTTTCATTGGGTTCATTGTCGGTTCCCATATTGTCTTACAGAGGTCGAGTTTCATTGGTTTCATCAGATGGTTCAGGTGTGTTTGATATCTTGTTAGGTGTGTAGATGGCCTGCAATTAAATTTCCTTGGTTTTTTAATGGACTGTAAATTTTTTTTAAAATTAAAATTCAAATGGAAAACAAAAATAAACCCAAATTTGCGCTTTGAGGAGAACCTACCTGGAGAAACGAATGGCACCGTGGTGTAGGAGTGATTGCTTGGTGTTGAGGATGGCTTGGGTGCATGAGGACACGTTCGCGGGGTTGAGAGTGTGCTCATGGGTTGGAAATTCGGCTCACGTGTTTGTCGAAAATGACAAACCCGTGAGCTCTGTTTTTTTTATAAAAAAACAGAGGCACGCACGTGCCACTAACGCATGTGCGCCAATTTGTGCATACGCGTCAAAGGCGCATGTGTGCCCCTTTTGTCCACGTGGACGTTCGGCATTGCTGAAGCAGAGACGCGTGCACATCATTTTATTTTTTCCACTCACACATTGTTGTTGTGGTTATTTTGGGTACCAGCTTCGTGCGGGTACCCTAAACTCATCAAGCTTCTAACAGAGATGAGAGTTTAGACAAAGATGGATGTATGTACCTACTTAGGAATTCTGGATGTAGAAGACTTGATAGACTTGTTCAGAGAGATGGATAAATACTTCAACATAGAGAAGATTGAGGATCCTAAATAGGTTAAAACTGCATGTCTGAGGTTGAAGTGTCATGCCTCATTGTGGTGGGACAATGTACAGGCTAACAGAGTCAAGAAAGGCAAGGAAAAGATAAGGTCTTGGGACATAATGGTTTCCAAGATGAAAGGGCAGTTCTTGCCTAATGACTATGTGATTTCCTTGTTCAGGAAGTTGCAGAATTTTCGACAGGAAGAGATGACTGTGAAGGAGTACACGAAAGAATTTTATAGACTATCGATAATATCTGGTCAAATCGACGAAGGAGAAGAAGCTGTCCGGAGGTATGTCAACGACTTGAAGTATGTCCTACAAGATGATTTGAGCCTGTCGAGGTTCAGAGCAGTCAGTGAAGCCTACCAGTTAGCTATGAAGGCAGAATAGAAACTGTCAAGGTGAACTGCAGAGACTAGGGCCAGGATGACTAGTCGAGGTGCGAAGAATATTTTTTTGAAGGGTGAAAGCAGTAGAACCAGGAGAGAATCCGTCGAAGACAAACAACGTGTGGAAGGGACAACGACCAGAGAGAAGACACAGGAAAACCTACGGGATGGTGAAGATACCCATGTTTAGGGTGCGTATGGTTGAACTTGTCCAACAGAAAAGAAAGAAGATAACAGACAAGCAATTATCTATTATAAGTGTCATGGAGTAGGACATAAGGCATATGAATTCTCGAAAAATATACGTGTGGCGGATGAGCCAAAACCCAGTCATCGAAGAGATGAGCAAGTCGATGAGAGGACAGAATCGACATCCGATAATGGTGAAGATGGAAGAGGAAAAGGTCAAAACATGATGACCGGTAGAATGTTGGTTCAGGATGACCAAAGCGACGAGAAGGAGTCATCACAGTTAAAGGCTATCTTTCAGACCAAAGTGCTGATCGACGAGAAGTATTATAAGACCGTTGTTGATGGTGGCAGTAGAGAGAACTTGGTGTCGACAGAGGTCATCGAAAAGTTGGGGTTGATATGTCGAGAACACCCACACCCATACAAGGTATCTAGGTTATAGAAAGGACATCATATCAAGGTCACCAGACAATGCATGATCAAATTTAAGGTTGGGAAGCTTGAGTACAGTGTATTGTGCGACGTAATCCCAATGGACGCTTTTTATCTATTGTTAGGGATGCCATGGAAATATGATCAAAAGATGATCTATGATGGTCAAGCCAACATAGTCACAGTGTGGAAAAATGGCACGCGGAGGATGCTGAAACTGAATCAGGCGGATCAAGTTGACTACAAGCAAGGCGAAAGCAACTATTCGGAGAAGCGAGTGATGATGTGCACATTGAAGGAATTACTCGCAGAGGAGGAGAAGCCGTCAAGATGTTTCACCATCATTCTAAAAGGACCATGTGCCGAGAGTTCGATAATGGAGAAGATTCTGGTAGAAGTCAAAGAGATGCTCGACGGGTTTCAGAGCATAATAGTCGATGAGGCATCGACAGGATTTCCACCGATGAGAAGCATATCCCATCAGATCGACTTGATTCCAGGATCAAGTTTTCCAAACAAGGCACCACATAGAATGACTGCGTTAGAGGGTCAGGAAATCAATCGACAAGTCCAGGAGTTGTTGGACATACGATTGATGAGAGAGATTCTGAGCCCGTGTGCGGTACCAACAGTATTAGTATTGAAGAAGGATGGAGAATGGAGGATGTGTACAGAATCCAGATCTATCAACAAGATCACGATCAAATACAGGTTTCCATTGCCAAGGATGGATGACTTGATGGATTGCTTGAGTGGAGTGAGATACTTCACCAAGATCGACCTAAAGAGTGGTTATCACCAGATCAAGGTCAGAGAAGGTGATGAATGGAAGACAACCTTCAAGAAGAAGGAAGGACTATATGAGTGGCTAGTCATGCCTTCCAGATTGACTAATGCACCTAGTATGTTCATGCGGTTGATGAATGGAGTAATGAAACCATTCTTGGGAAAGTTCGTCGTAGTGTACCTCGATGACATCTTGATATTTAGTCAAACCAAAGTCGAACATTTGGAGCACATTAAAGAAGTGGATGCATTATTTGTTTCCAAAGGAATTTTTGTTATACACATATCACCAAGCACGAAGGTGTTTGAATACTTAGTCGAAGTTGAATCAGCAGAACATGAAGTGGGTTGAATTCTTGCAAGGGTATACATTCATGTTGTGACATAAGTCGGACAAGTCGAACAACGTTTCTAGTGCGCTGAGTCGAAGATTTGCGTTGTTGAACACGACAACTATTCAGCCGACAGGAATAGAGTCAGTGAAGACATAGTATGAGACCGACGAGGATTTTGAAAAAGAATGGAAGGCTAGTTGCGAACCATGGACTGTCAACAAAACTCCATTCTTGGATTATTTTATCCAAGAGAGATACATATTCAAGGGACAACAGTTGTGTATTACTAGAGGATCTGTAAGAGAGAACCTAATCCGAGAACTTCATAGTGGCGGATTAGTAGGTCATTTTGGCATCGACAAGACCAAAGCGTTGGTCGAAGAAAAGTATTATTTGCCAGGAATCAAGACAGATGTCGGGAAGTGGGTACGATAGTGTCGAAATTGCCAGTCGGAAAAGGGAAGAAGTTAGAATATGGGGATGTATGCGGGTGATTCCATGAATATGGGTAACTCTTTTTGGCCAACTATGGCGATGAAAAATGGACATTTTAGCCATGTATTAAATTGAAGCCCTTGAAACTCATATCTCATATTTTCCATATGAATTTCGACATGCGGTTAAAAAATGACGTAGAGAATTATGTTGGCTTTCCAATGATACTTTTTAAAAAATATACCAATGTCATTTATCATGTCAAATTTTTATTTAATGAAACGTGTGTCCTTAAAAATTTGAAAAGAAATTAACAAGTGGCTTTTGTGTGTGAAAAATAATTTAATGTTAAATTAATAATTTAAAAAAATGAAATATGTTAACATGATCTAGATAGAATGCACTATTGTGTACATATTTTTCATTTGATTTTCCTCGAAAAATTATATTTATTATTATTTTTTGAAACTGACCAGTGAACATTTCAGTCGCATTTTGCACACATTTGCATGTGCATGCCAAATCTTTTGACTGTTTACATAATTTGCAAAGATAAAAATACTCTTTTGAAGAGGATGCACTGATGCAGCACTTGTATATTTTTTCAAAATTTTTGGATGTGTATTTTGAATGTTATTGATTTATCTTTCAGCTCATTCGAAGTTGTCGACAAGGTTTTTTAGGGTAAGCTTTAGTAGAAATTTAAAAACAAATGATATACGAAGATAAAAATTCGTAAATTATACGTACATGGATAGAGGATTCATTGAAGAATCCAATGATATCAATTCCTCCCATTAATGTTCATTTAATGACATAGTTTAAGCCTCTGAAATGCATACAAATTTTTGTTTATGCAATGAAAAGAGGTTTCGGCATGTTTTCTGGCCCTCAATCGAGGGCTAAATAATACCTCAATCAAGGGTTTTACATAGTCCTCAATCGAGGTCTCTTCAAGCCCTCGATTGAGGTACTTTAATGTCCTCGATCGAGGTTTTTTAAAACCCTCAATCGAGGTTTTAATACCTTGATTAAGGGATTTAAAGAACCTCTATCGAGGGTCCGCGGCACAAAGTTTTGGCGCTTCGCTTGCCAAATATCGTGAACCACCTTCATGGATTAACCCACGCACCATTATCGATGCTGAATACCCCATGGGAGCACCTAGGCATGGATTTTGTGCTAGGATTGTTGAAGATGCACCAAGTAAGCGACACAATCTTTGTGGTAGTCGATAGATTTTCAAAGATGGAACACTTTATTCCATGTCGGAAGATAAGTGACGCCACAAGAATTGTTGTACTATTCTTCAAGGAGGTAGTCAAATTGCATGGGCTGCCGAAGAGTATAACGTCGGACAAAGATACCAAGTTTATGGGTCATTTCTAGAGAACCTTGTGGAAAAAACTGAACACAAAGTTACGGTTTAGCTCGGCGTACCATCCATAGAATGATGGATAAACCAAGGTGGTAAACAGACTTTTGGGAGACCTTCTAAGGTGTTTGACAGTTGACAGACCCAAGTAGTGGGAGAACGTGTTGGCAGAAGCAGAATTCGCATATAACAACTCTGTGAATCGATCGACATGTATGATCCTTTTCCAGATTGTTCAAGGTTGAAGCCCACATGGAGTGGTGGATTTGGACGAGATACCCACAGAGACACGGAAGAGTGCAGATGCAAAATCATTTGAAGAACATATGAAGGAAGTGCATGAAGATGTACACAAGCGCATTGAAAAGAGCAATATGGCATACAAGTTGAGAGCCGACAGGAAGAAGAGGTTACAGTCATTTAGTGAGGGATACTTAGTCTATGCACACCTGAGGAAAGAGAGGTTCCCCAGAGGAACATACAACAAGCTAAAGCTGACGAAGATTGGACCATGTAAGATTCTAAAGAAGATTTCGGACAATGCTTATGTGTTGGAGCTACCGAAGGAATTGAACATATCTCCTACGTTCAATGTCTTAGATCTATAGAAGTATGAAGAAGGTTCAACAAGCAGTAGCGCGGAAGTGTCGAACATCGAATGGACAGGAAAAATTCTAGATCGTCATAAGGAAGAGATTGTCGAAGTATTGGATGAACGCGAAGTCAGATGCACGTGAAGTTCGCGAAAGAAACAATACCTAGTTCGATGGAAGGATGATGACTCGAAGGAGGCAACATGGATTCCAGAATAAGAATACAGGAGACTAACGGAGCAGTAAATTTCTTTTTCAATTGGGGAGTTTGATGCAGGAGCACCGGGGCCTAGGGGAAACAATCGAAGTTGATCGATGGAAGAAGTTGACCAGCTGGATTGTCGACGACCACTGGTGCAGAAGAATGGCAGTCGAAGCCAAGTAGTTGAGCAGGAAGTTATCGATGTATGGCTTTCAGGAGTTAGAAGTCGAAGGTAGACAAGGTATGGGGTCAACATCGACAGGATTGCAGTGAAAGAGGACGGTGGTCAACGAGTTGTTGAACAACGACACCTATAGATTTCGGCAAGGGCCAAGCTTGGAGGATGGGGCAGATTGGAAGCCATAGAGACTAAGTAAAGCCGACAAGTAAGGTTGGGCATGACTAAGTGCATTGTGGTCGAGACATGTGATGGGGCCGACAACTACAATAGAGTCAGAGAAGCGCAGAAGTGATGTAGGATCATCGGGACCTAGGAAGAATGGTCGACGTTGATTGACATGAGCAGCCAACTAGGGGGATTGCCGATGACCACTGGTGTGAAGGGAGATTGCTTGTTGAAAGCCAAGAAGTCGAGCAGGAGCATTAGAACTTAGATCGACGGAAGAAGAGAGGTCGAAGTGTCGACAGATTGTCGAACCGCGACATCGATAGGATTTAAGGTGGAAGCCAAGCGAGGATGAACGGGTGGACTGGAGAATCCGACGATGTGAAAGGAAGCCGATGGGTAAGTCGAAGGTTGATGAAAGTCAGTATGGTTGACGCAGGAGATGGGATCGACTACTGTAGCAGAGTCAGAAGGACGTGCAGAAAGTCAAGCAGAGTACTTGGTAGCAGTTTGGGGTTGCTAAGGAAGTTATGAGCGGTTATTGAAGGTGGATGGGACATGCCAGATGTCACTATGGGAAGAAGTTGTGCATGATGGAAAATGCGCTAACAACTACAGTTCTGCAGGATCGGGAGGATTCGGCGGAAAGAGGAAGCGTGTATCGGGATTCAAAGTGATCTCGAGAACAGCAGTAGAGCACCAACAGGGTAGAAGAATAGTGCACAGGCATAGAGGAGTCAGTTAGTTCCATTTTGGGAGTTAGCAGAGAATCAGTCACTTGGTAGTTGATCGGTATATTGGAGAAAAAAGTCACACATCGATTGATCGTACAAGAGATCGAAGCCATAGCTTAGAGTTCTGCAGTGAACCAGGAGAGGGTGACGATTGACACATAGAGGGAGCACACATTTACTTCTGTAGATTGTAAAGGCTAAGGAAAAAAAATTAATTATTTCATTTCCTTCCATTTAGCATTGTAACCCTTGATTTGATTGAAGTAATAGAAGCTAGCTTTTGGCATCCTATTTACATCCATTTCATGTGAACATGTGTGTGTCATGCTTTATTATTAAGTAAGAAGGTCTGACCGACTTGACTTGCGTTAGTTGGTATCAGAGTAGCAGTATCCTCCGTATAGGAGAGACTGCGAGTGTGTTAATAGCTCCAGCTGCTGTTGGGTAGAGTTGTGCACAACTTCTGAAAAGTCTGGTTGTGATTGGACAAGTGGGAGTTTTAGTTGAGGTTGAAAATGGCTCACAGAGGCATTAATGTCCGAGGAGTTGGACGAAGAGCGCATGGAACTGTAGTCATGGATGATCGTGAAATTATCGACAAATGCATGCGAACAATGTGAATTTTGACTAGTGAAGTCACAGCAATCAAATAAAACCAAAGGCGTGGATGTGTTCCTGATGCATTATACCACAACAATGAGGAGGTCGAAGAGGTGGAAGCACGGGAAGCAAGAGGAGAAGAACCAAAAGGCAAACTCATCAAGCTTCTGATGGAGATGAGAGGTTGTACAAATATGGATGTACATACCTACTCAGGAAGTATGGATCCAGAAGACTTGATCGACTAGATTAGAGAAATGGAGAAATACTTCGACATAGATCAGATCGAGGATCCCAAATGGCTTAAGACTGCATGCTTGAGGTTGAAGGATCATGCCTCATTATGGTGGGACAATGTGCAGGTTGACAAAGTCAAGAAAGGCAAGGAGAAAATTAGGTCTTGGGATAGGATGGTCGCAAGCTGAAAGGGAAGTTCTTGCCAGGGCACTATGTGATTTCCTTGTTTCGGAAGTTGCAAAACTTTCGACAAAAAGAGATGATTGTGAAGGAGTACACAGAAGAGTTCTAGAGATTGTCGATAAGTTTGGGGCAGACCGATGAAGGAGAAGAAGCTATCGCTAGATACATGAATGGATTGAATTGTGCCATACAGGAAGATTTGAGCCTGTCAAGGTTCAAAGTAGTCGGTAAAGCCTACCAATTAGCTCTGAAGGAAGAAGAGAAACTGTCGAGGAAATTCGCATCAACCAGAGGCAGGATGATTGGTCGGGGTGCAAAAACTATTTCTGTGAAAGGCCAAAGTAGTGGAACCAGGAGAGAAGCTCTCGAAGACAATCGATGTGCAGAAGGGACATCGAATAAAGAGAAAACGCAAGAAAACCGATGCGATGGTCAAGAGAACCATGGTTGAGGTGCGTATGGTCGAAGTGGTCCATTTGACAAAAAAGGATTTGACATACTAGCCATGGTTTGTTACAAGTGTCGAGGAGTCAGACACAAGGAATATGAATTCCCATAAAAGCTACATGCTGCAGAGGAATCGAAACCTAGATGTCTAAGAGATGAGCAAGTGGACGAGAGGGCAGAATCGACATCCAACAGCAATGAAGGTGGGAAAATAAATATTTGAGCCATGACAACTAGGAGGACGTGGTTTCAGGATGACCAACGCGTTGAGATAGAGACAGCACAATGAAAGGCTATCTTTCGAACTAGAGTGCGGATAAGTGAGTGGTATTGCAAGACCATAGTTGATGGTGGCAGTACAGAGAATCTTGTGTCGACAGAGGTCATTGACAAAGTGGGTTTGAAATGTCAAGAACACCCAACCCATATAAGATATCTTGGTTGCAGAAAGGACATCATGTCAAGGTAACCAGACAGTTCCTGATAAACTTCAAGATCAAGAAGCTTGAAGACAATGTACTTTGCGACGTAATCCAAATGGATGCATGTCATATGTTGTTAGGAAGACCATAGAAATATGATCGGAAGATGATCTATGATGGTTGAGCCAACACAGTCACAGTGTGGAAAAATGGCATGGGAAGCACTCTGAATCTGAAACAGGAGGACCAAGTCGACTGTAGGAAGGGTAAGAGAAACTATTGGGAGAAGCGAGTGCTGATGTGTCCAGCCAAGGAATTTGTCGCGGAAGAGGAGAAGTGGTCGGGATGTTTTGCCACCATTCTAAAAGGACCATGTGTCAAAAGGTCAACAATTAAAAGAATTCTGGTCGAAGTTGAAAAGATGATCGATGATTTTACGAGCATAGTAGTCAAGGAAGCATTGACGGGATTGCCATCAGATCGACTTGATTCCAGGGTTGAGTTTTCCCAACAAGGCACCGAATAGAATGACTCTGGCAGAGGGTTAGAAACTCAATCGACAGGTGCAGGAGTTGTTGGATAGAGGATTGATTAGTGAGAGTCTGAGTCCATGCACGGTACCAGCGGTATGAGCACCGAAGAAGGGTGGAGAATGGAGGATGTGTACAGACTCTAGAGCCATCAACAAGATCACGATCAAGTATCGGTTTCCATTTCCGATAATGAATGACTTGATGGATTGTTTGAGTGGAGCGAAGTACTTCACAAAGATCGACCTGAAGAGTGGGTATCACTAGATTCAGGCTAGAGATGAAGATGAATGGAAAACAACATTCAAGACGAAAGAAGGGCTATATGAGTGGTTAGTTATGCCATTCAGATTGACTAATGCACCCAGTACATTCATGTGATTGATGAATGAGGTACTGAAGCCATTCTTGGGTAAGTTTGTTGTAGTATACCTAGACGACATCCTAATATTTAGTAAAACCAAGACAAAACACTTGTGGCACATTCGATAAGTATTGTAGAAGTTACAGGAAGAGAAGCTGATGGTGAACCTGCAAAAGTGTTTCTTCATGAAGGAAGAACTGGTGTACTTGGGATTTGTAATCTCAGGTAAAGGGTTGGTGATGGACCCAGAGAAGGTGAAGGCAATATTGGATTGGCTAGAACTGACAAGTGCAACTGGAGCGAGGAGTTTCCATGGATTTTCCTATTTCTACCGGAAGTTCATCAGGGGATTCAGTCGTATTTGTGCACCTTTGACAAAGTGCATGAATAAAGGGGAGTTTAAGTGGATGGAAGCTTCCTAGATAGATTTCAACAAGTTGAAGGAAAAGGTCACTAAGAGCCTAATGTTAGCACTCCCATATTTCGACAAAGTTTTCCAATTCGATTGCGACATGAGTGGAATGGAAATTGGTGCAGTGCTGATTCAGGAGGGCCGACCAATTGCATTCTTCAGCAAGAAGTTGGATAATGTGAAGCAAAAATATTTGGTCTATGACCAGGAATTCTATGCTATTGTGCAAGAATTGAAGAAGTGGAGGCATTATTTGTTTCCCAAAGAATTTGTGTTGTACACAGATCACCAAGCACTGAGGTATTTGAATACTTAGTCAAAGTTGAATCAGCGGTACATGAAACGGGTCGAATTCCTACAAGGATATACCTTCATGTTGCAACATAAGTCGTGCAAGTTAAACAAGGTTGCCAACGCGCTGATTCGAAGAGTTGCATTGTTGAATACAATGGCAATTCAAGCAAAAGGAATAGAGTTGGTGAAGACAGAGTTTGCGACTGATGACGATTTTATGAAAGCATGGGAAGCTTGTCGTGAACCATGGAGTGTCGATAGGACTGCATACTTGGATTATTTTGTCCAAGAGGGATACCTATTCAAGCGAGAACAATTATGTATTACGAGAGGATCCATAAGGGATAACCTAATCCAAGAACTACACGCTTATTGTGAACCATGGAGTGTCGACAAAACTCCATACTTGGATTATTTCATCCAAGAGGGATACCTGTTCAAGGGACAACAGTTGTGTATTACTAGAGGATCCGTAAGGGAGAACCTAATTCGAGAACTACACAACGGTGGATTAGCGGATCATTTTGTCATTGACAAGACCAAGGCATTGGTTGAAGAGAAGTATTTTTGGCCAGGAATGATGACAAATGTCGATAAGTGGGTACGACAATCTTGAGTTTTCCAGTTCACAAATGAAAGAAGTCAAAATAAGGGGTTGTATACACCATTTCCTGTACCAAATACCCCATGGGAGCACCTGAGTATGGATTTTGTGCTAGGATTGCCGAAGATGCAGCAAGGAAGTGATTCAATCTTTGTTGTAGTCGATGGATTTTCGAAGATGGCACACTTTATTCTGTGTCAGAAGCTAAGTGATGCCACAAGCATTGCTGTATATTTCTCCAAGGAGATAGTCAGATTGCATGGGTTGCTGAAGAGTATAACGTTGGACAAAGATACCAAGTTTACGGGACATTTCTGGAGAACCCTATGGAAGAAACTGGACACGAGGTTGCAGTTTAGCTCGACATATCATCCGTAGATAGACAGATAGACTAAGGTGGTGAACAGAAGTTTGGGAAACCTTCTGAGGTGTTTGACGATCGACAGGCCCAAGCAGTTGGAGAACGTGTTGGCATAAGCAGGGTTCGCGTACAACAATTCTATGAATCATTTGACAGGTTTGATCCCATTACATATTGTTAGAGGACGAAGCCCACGTGGAGTGGTATATTTGGTCGAGTTACTGACATAAATCAAGAAAAGAGCGGATGCAGAATCATTCACGGAGCATATGAAAGAAGTGCATGAAGATGTGCAAAAGCGCATAGAGAAGAGAAACACGACATATAAGTTGAGAGCTGATAGGAAGAAGAGACTACAGTCATTCAACGAAGGATATTTAATCTATGCCCATTTGTAGAAGGAGATATTTCTGATAGGAACGTATAACAAGATGAAGCTAAAGAAGATTGGACCATGTAAGATTCTGAGGAGGATTTCGGACAATGCTTATGTCTTAGAGCTGCCGAAAGACTTAAACGTTTTGCAATCGTTCAATGTCTCAGATCTGTACAAGTTTGAAGAAGGTTCAAGCAACAGAAGTGCGGAAATGTTGAACATCGAATGGGTTGTGAATATTCTAGATCGACACAAAGAATAAATCACTGAAGTAATAGATGAACATGAAGTCAGACGTACGCGTAGTTCACGGAGGAAAGAGTACTTATTGCAATGGAAAAACGATGACTTGCACGAGGTGACATGGATTTCCGAAGAAGAGTTCAGGAGACTAACGTAGCAGTCGAGTTCTTTTTCACCTGGGGAATCTGATGCAGGAGCATTGGGACATAGGAAGAACGGTTGACGTTGATCAACATGAGAAGCGGACCAAGGGGATTACCAATGACCACTAGTGCGAAGAGAGATTGGTTGTCGAAAACCAAGCAGTCGAGCAAAAGCTGTCGAAGTTCGATTGACAGAAGAAGAGAGGTCGAAGTGTCGACAGGTTGTCAAACCATGACATCGACGGGTTTTAAGGTGGAAGCCAAGCGAGGAGGAAGGGGCAGACTAGCGAAGCCAACGATGCGAAAGGAAGCCGACAGGTAAGTCGAAGGTTGACAGAAGACAGTATGGTCGACGCAGGAGATGGGACCGACTACTGTAGTAGAGTCAGAAGGATGTGCAGAAATTCGATCAGAGTACTTGGTAGCCTTTCGGGGGTGCTAAGGAATTTATGAGCAGTTATTGAAGGTGGTTGGGACATGCCAGATGTCACCATGGGAAGAGGTTGTGCAGCACGACAAAGGCGCAGAAAACTGTAGGTATGTAGGATCGGGAGGATTCAACTGACAAAGGAAGCATGTCTTGGAAGTTGGAGTGATCTTGGGAAAAGCACCAGAGCACTAGTAGGGTAGAATACTAGTGCGTAGGCACAAATGATTTAGTTAGTTCCATTTTCGGAGTTAGCATAGAATCAGTCACTCGGGAGTTGATCGGTAGATTGGAGATAACAGTCACACATCCAACGAGCGTACAAGATATCAAAGCCATAGCTCAGAGTTCTGCAGTGAACCAGGAGAGGGTGACGATCGACACACAAAGAGAGCACACATTTACCTCTGTAGATTGTAAAGGCTAAGGACGACAAATTAATTGTTTCATTTCCTTGCATGTAGCATTGTAACCCTTGATTCGATTAAAGTAATAGAAGCCAGCTTCTGAAATCCCGTTTACATCTAGTTCATGTGAACGTGTGTGTGTCGTGTGTTATTATTAAGCGAAAAGGTCAGACCGACCCGACTTGCTTCAAGAAGTCAAGGCGACATACTTAACAGTCGTTCGTGGTTGTTGAGGAAGTTAAAGGGAGTTAAGAAGGCAGTTGGAACCATACCAGGTGTCACCACACAAATAGGTTGTGCAGCATGGCTAGGGGCATTGATAAATGCAAGTATGCAAGGCGAGGGAGAATTCGGCGGACAGTGGAAGGACGTATCGGGGAAGTCGAGGAGTGGACCTTGGGAACAACAACCGAGGACAGTAGAAGAGTAGTGCGAAGGAACAGAGGAAGGGATCTTATTCATTCTTCATCAGTAGAGGATAGTGAGAAGAAGAGGTTCACACACAGTCAAGAAACACACTGAGAGACAAAGTTTCATTTATGTATATTGTAACAGGCTAAGGCCGACTTGGTTATTTGCTTTGTATTTACATTGTAACTGATTCAAGTAATAGAAGCGAGCTTCTGGCATTCAATTGACATCTAGTATTTGTGAGCACCCTGTGTGTTGTTGTGTGTATTGTTGAGCAAGAAGGTCCTGACCGACCCACCTTGCGCCAATTACTATGATTTAGAGATTACCATGGCTGATTCAATTCCCAATGGTGGCTAGGTAAGGGAGATGTATTGCATTAAAAAGTAAAGAAAGTATGATTCCCTTTGTTGGAGGACAATGTTTCTTTTATATAATTGTACTTAAACAAAAACACATGTTCCTTTTATATATCTAATTAACAAAAACACATGTTAATTACAAATATGTTCATACATAAAATGTTAAAATACACAAATGTATTGTTAATTATATATGAATACAAATTATATACTTAATTAACGTAAAAATGACAAAGACACATATGTTAATTACAAATATGTTCATAAATAAAATGTTAAAATACAAAATAAGCTCATACATAAAATGTTAAAATACATAAATGTATTATTAACTAGATATGAATATAAATCATATACTTATTTAACCCTTTAACTTCCAAACTGTAATATTTTAAATCTTTTTATGGTATTAACTTCCTATCAAAAAATAATGCAAACCACGAACCTCAATCAAAGGTATAGTTTTAAAAATGTCATGTCAAATAAAATTAATCAACAATCATTAATTTCTATGATTAATGATAAAAAAAAATTATCAATATTTTAAATGTTTTTATGCTATATGTTATAAAAGTTTAAAAATTTGGATCATATGTTATAAAGGTTTAATCTAAGGCTTTTGGGTTATGTTATTAAAGTTTAAGTTTTTCAAACCACAATGGTAGGCACATAATGTTTTTTAAAATCTAGATATAAGTTATTTTTCCTTAGCACAACGGGGTTTATGGACTCGTATTTGCCTTATTTTCCCTTAGCACATGACATATCTCCTTATTAAAGGAGTGGTATTTGTCCACGCAAAAGGCTCAGATATTAGAGTCATAAAAAATTATATTCCCGGCCCTGTCCCAAATGAATAAAGAAGACCCTGCTTTGCTTTCCCTCAATTTGTACGCACATGCATTCTCCCTTTGACGATGACGACATAAGTGGAAGCTTGTTCTCGCTCCTGGTTCATACAAAAAAAATAGATTCTTATATAGAAAAACTCCTTTAACACAATGGTTAACTGGTTGATCAATTATCTTTACTACAGAAATTGAATAAACTGGGAAAGAAATACGCTACAAAAATCGTTTCGATTTATTCTCTGTTCATGACATTTTATAGAGTTATTTTGGTCGTGAGGTTATTTTATAGTACTTCGCATTCACAGAAAAAGTCAGTAACAACAAGTAGATGTTAATTCCTTTCGTAATATTCAAGATGTCCAATGATTTATTACAAGTTTGATCATTCTCTTCTAGTCTAGGTGGAGGAATCAGCGAAGTCACAAGACAGCACGTCTCCAGTCATAATGGAATTCAGAAAACGCAAGTAATCGTTAAGATTCTGGCCCATAAATTAGAAAGCAATTGCCCTACTTGTCGATATATGTTAAAAGTGCCGTGCCCAACTGTCACTTGTATTAGTTTATGCTGTTTGTGAGGCCATTTTCTTGTTACTAGAGTCAATAGATCATATTCTATCATTTTTATAATAGATCAGAAGATATTAACAGAGACATACAATAACTTATAATAATAGTTTTTATAGCTATAATTTTATAATATGATAATGGAAATCTTGAACTTGGATTTTTTTTGTAGCTAAGTTCTACCCTAGTTGTTACTAGCTTGACTATGGTGCTCAACATTTAAATCATCATTCAAAACTATATCTTAATTTATCCAAGATATGGATGTGTCTCTATGTATGGTTCTTCCCTCATTAGTGTGAAGGTTCATTCTTCAAGTGAGGTTGTTTTTCTTCCTCGTAGGTTTGCACTTGTCTATTGAACATATTGGGGCCTATAGTTTTAGAAGTGGAAGAATTTATTAGATATAAGAAATATTTCAAGGTTACAATAAATTTCTTCCAATGTATTGGCCATGTTGAACAATTTCCTTTCAGTCATTTTTTATTGAAAGGTTTGCTAACTTATTATGTAAATTCTTTCAAAAAGTAAATTAACCTTTTGGAAGACTACCATAGGACATGTTGTTAGAAGACATTGACTATGTGTATAACATAGGTTATAGAATATTTCTTTCTTGTGTACACCTTGTTTTGAAGACATAATAGTGATTTCCCCTAAATGAAAATATGAAATTAAGAACAAAGACAAACCTTTTGTTAGGTCACTCATTAAAAGGTGGAACGTCATCCATACTTGGTGGAATTTGAGGTTTTAGTGGATATTCTTCACCTAGATTTTAAATAAGATGCACTAATGTAGAACAAAAAAATGATGTATAACTATACATTGAAAAAATGATCCTCTCCCCTTTAGAGGGAACCCAAATTTTAGAGGAGGAGCAACCTTCAAATTTGGAGGATCTCAACTTGATGTTGAAGGAAAAAATAAAATATGAAGTTATTTAAACTAGTGAGGAGAATTCAATGGGGGGGAATATGTACTCCTATCAATGTGCCACGAGATTTAGAAAAATCCCAAGGATTTGATTTAGTGAAGAAATAAGAAATTTCAATGTAATTACAAGGTCAATTATAAGTACATGATGACCAAACCTATGAAGGGAAGGATTAACATCAAGGTAATCAAAATAGTGTTTCCAATGTAATTTTTATGTGTGCTTCTATATAATTAATTTGTAAAGATATACCTTTCGCGTGAGGATAAAAGAGAAAATTATATATTAAATGAAAACATTTCACCCAATCCTATCCTATTTGGGGATGGGGAGAAATCTTAATTTTAGAATATCTTTTAAATTTGCTTGGGTCATGGGTTAAGCCATGGCTAAGTTTATTCATCTATATAAATTTCTGCTACCTTAAAAGATAATGATAATAGTCGTGGGAAAAAGATGGTAGGTTAATCCAAGTACTATTAAATGAATTTTGGTTATTTAACATGACTCTTTTTATAGAGAAACATCTTATTGTAGGTAAAACAATTGTTAATGGGTAGTGTATTTATAATCGTGTCTTTATTGGTTGTCCCTGGACATATTTATCTTCTCTTTTCTAGTGTGTGTGTGTGTGTGTGTGTGTGTGAGAGAGAGAGAGAGAGAGAGAGAGAGAGATTAATTACTTCCTCTAGGTTACATGTGGTTTATGTGAATTGGATAGTTAATCATTAACATCAAATTGGACTTCAAATATTATATTGTGTAATTAATCATTAATTAGATAATTGTAAGGTTTGATTAGAGGAACCATTATAATCATAGAGTGGTTTATTATTTATTATTAATTATTATTTTCATGCTTAGTGCATCAATTCAGTATTTGGATTGTTGGTGCTCCATTTGTAACAAAATTTGCTTGGGTCATGGGTTAAGCCATGGCTAAGTTCATTCATCTATATAAATTTTCACTACCTTAAAAAAAATGATAATAGTCGTGGGAAAAAGATGGTAGGTCAATCCAAGTACTATTAAATGAATTTTGGTTATTTAACATGACTCTTTCTAGAGAGAAACACCTGGTTGTTGGTAAAATAATTGTTAATGGGATGTGTATTTATAATTTTTGTCTACTTAATCATTAATTAGATAATTGTAAGGATTGATTAGAGGAACCATTCTAATCATAGACCGGTTTATTATTTATTATTAATTATTATTTTCATGCTTAGTGCATCATTTCGGTATTTGGATTGTTGGTACTCCATTTGTAATAAATCCTTGATGATGCTATGAAATCTTATAGTAATGGTAGTTGTAGAAGAATTTATTTGTGAACATAGACAAAACCACTGCTATTAAAATGATTATAATAGTTTTTCCCATTATTCCAATAGTGCATTTTTTATTGTGTTCATATCATTGAGTTTACAATTATGATATATAGATGCAATTATTATTTTTGGCTAGAGTAACTACAACTTCAATTCTTGAATGATTTGCAACTTATTTGTATAACACATTATATCTATTAGTATCAAGAAAATATGAGGCTTGCACCTATAATGTATGCCATCTTGTAAAATACTTACAATCATTGGTTGACCAATTAAATATTTTATAGTTGACCACCCCATAATTAATTGATAATATGATTACATGATTGTAATTTTGCAATTTCGTAAATTATTCAGTAAGTTTGCAATTTTGTATATAATTCTATTATTTGTAAATTAACTTGTAAATGTAATTGCAAATTTGTAATTGTAATTTGCAAGTTCTCATTGATTGTAAATTTGTAGTTGTAATTGTCCAATTTGTAATTTGTACCTTGTAAATCTAATTAATAATTTCTTATTGTAATTGTAAATATAGCTAATATAAAAGACTTCGGCATCAATACATAAATAAATAAATAAAATTGCATCACACACATGAATTACACTCATCGACATAAACAAAATACATCATACATATGAAGATAAATATCATAAAATAATTTTACATCCAATTGAGTTCATAAAAACTAAGTCCATATATATGTACATAACAATGAAAAATATTACAATATGATCATCATGAAATCAATGGCCACAACCGCCATCACCTAACATCATGTAACCGACCATCATCATCATCATCATCATCATCATAATCATCATGACCACCTACTAAACATAAATGATGTAGGAACCACGTGCAACTTCATCCATTTGATGTTGGATAACCAACCCTCCTCTATAAGATTTTCTAATCTCTGCACAAGTCACCTAAGGTGTCCTATATTTGAATTCTAAGTATAAAGCTTTTTCCCATTTAAATCTCTGCCATTCACAATAATCATTATCACATTTCCAATTCTTGTAATCACAACTTCGTTAAATTGCTAGGATATTTGAGACATGATAGTTAACTATAAAAACAAACTCTTATTTCTCTACAACAAACTTATAACAATAGAATTCGATCCTATCTCTTAATGACTCACATATTAGGCTCCATCGAGTTCTTCCAACAATTGCAGATTCATTAAATGACTTGTCACTTGATTGACACCCATCATCTGTCTAGATTATGCTAGAACTATTTTCCAAAACTACAATATTTTACAATGAAAACCCACTCCTTGGGAAAATATAAATATCATAAGGATTGATCAACAATATAATTGTCAAGGAGAGAATATGCTCCAGCATTACACTCCTACATAGAAAATTTCCATGAACTCATGTTCATGTGTCTTCAGCCTTCAATCGTCATGGATCCCAAATCTTGTTTTATATTAACCCATGTTTTCTTTGTTGATGCAAAGTAATACAACCACTTGCACTCTGTTGTTGACTCCCCTTCATACTTTAGTATGCATCTGAATGGACACTTTCATCATCAACATTCTGATCTCATAAATTTCTTTGTCCAATTTATCCTCTAGCTAGTATATGATACTACTTCTTTGCTAAAATTTATTGTTTTTGTTGTTCATTAGATGTTGCATAGACTCCTCATACATGCCACTTCTATATGGAACTTCTACATGCCTCTTAGAATTAGCTTTAATTAAGTACGCGAGTCCTTATCCCCTCTTCTCTTGCTATGCATTTTTCTCAAACCCTCATTTCTTCCTCAAAATATCTGCACATTAAATTTGAATGTTGTATTTGAGGTTTGCCTTCACCTTTAGGAAATAGCATAGATTGTATCTCCTCAATTACAATTGCATACTCATCATCTCTCTCTGTACCTACAAACATATAATTAGTTTGAAGCCTAAAATTTACTGTAATATCTCAAATTTTGACTAACTATTTTTTATGCTATATATTGGGCTTAAGCCCGAACACATATCATTTATTTGTTATATTGGGCATAAGCCTCGATGCACATGATTCATTTATTTTATAGATATACATATTTCATCGTGGACCCTAATTGATGTAGGTTATTGTTATATACTGGGCAGAAAGCCCCGATGTATTGATTTATGTTCTATTATGAGATTTGGGTACAAACCCTAATATATTGAGATGATATTTTGTTACATACTGTGCAGAGTTATGATATACATGATTGAATTGTATGATGTGTTGAGCGTGGACTCTGGAACACATGGATGACCTATGTAATGGGCATAAGTCCGAATGCACATAGAGGTTTTATTATGTATTGGGCGTAAGCCCCGATCTACATAGAGTGTTGGGCATAATCCCTGGAGCACTCAAAAGCTTGATAATAAATACCGGATCCAAGGCCATTTGTATTCCTAGATGTGCTTCACAAACACATTCTAGTACTAGTGTTGAGCAGGAGGATATGGAATTGCACTAGCATAATGCCCATGTGAGAGTGTTGAGCCAATGCTCTGAAGAGCACTCAAGGTTACTTGATCTTGAAAGCATTGAGTCGAGAAGACTCTGAATAGCACTACTATTCATCACAAATGTTTAATTGGTTAAATGAATCATTTCTATCTTTCATCAAAGAACTGCAGGAACTACCATGTTAAATGAGGGAATCCGACATGCAAGAGGAACTTAGAGGTACCTAACCTAGTCGACTATCCAAACTTACCGAACGTCCTTGTCCAAAGAATTGGATGTTGTATTAAATAATTATCAAGAGTATTATGCTATTTATTTAATTAAAATAATTATCAAAGAATTCTTATGATAGTTAATTAATTAAATAATCAGAATTATTGTTCAAAAAAGAAGTCTAACGTATATATAAATAATATGCATGAAATCTATGCATAAGATATTATTTATATTATATATTAATTATGTATAAAGAGTATGCAGAAAATGTATGCACAAAATAATTTTTTATGTTACATATAAAGAAAAAGTTTGTGATCTAAATTAAATAGTTCAAGACTTAGTTATAAATAAAGTAATAAACGTTCCTTTAAAACAAATCTTAGAGGAACAAGGTTAATGTCCTAGACAAACTAGGTGTGAAGAATTATTTAAATATTCTTTACTTATAATTATAATTCAAAACTAAAATAAAACTAGAGTTAATATTAAAAAATATTATTATTAACTCAACAACTATATTCCAAAAGTTCACCAATATAAGAAGGACAATTTCCCAAGAGAGGGATTATCTTTTCTTATATTATTCTCTTATGGTAAGAGAAGAGAATTGTTCTACAGGACTGAAGAAGTTTATTATTTTCCCAAGATCTGATCATTATCAGCATACTGTCCTAGGTCCTCTATTTTTCTATTGCGTGTTGGAACCAGCTCAGGGGGATCCAGTTAGAACTAGGAATTGTCTAAGGGTCATGGTTGGGAGGAACATGGTAGTCCCAAGGTCATTCAGTTAAAATCACTCTACAGGTCAGCCAGAACAATACATAATTATTTCCATTAACTAGTGTTTGAGTGTGCAGGTTCTTCAAAGGAAAGGCAAGCTACAGGAATCAGGTATGAAACTACTTTTATTACAGCTGAATAAATTAGGATTTAAATTCAAAAGTATGGTACATCACTTTAGTTTCTATAACTATATTCTTATTTCTTTTGATATGGAGCAAGGGACATAGGGCATGGGCTTCCCAGGGTAAGGAAACCTTTAGCTTAGTTTTACCTATTATTTTTTGTTTACAAACTTTTATCAAAATTTAATGGCCCTATCCTAATCGTAAAGGAATCTAGCAGGGCTAGCATCGCTAGCCTGTGCTAGATAACCACATAGATAGAACACTTACAATTTAAAAACCTACATAGCCTTCTATCCAAAACTGAAAACCTTACTGCATATTTTCATAGAATCGCATCAGTTCATCTTTTTTAATCTCTATACTGTATTTTAATTCTTAAAATATAAGAGGCTTAGGGTTTATTTCCTTTATAAAATGAATGAATGTAAACCTTACTTTGAAATTAACTCAGTATCTACATGCTTCCTGAATGAACTTCAAATCTCGATGATTTAGTACCAAATCGCATTAGCCAAAACTTAGCTGACAAAAACTTTAAATTAAAATCTAAAACTCATACCAACGCTAAAAACAACCTTTGTATTTATCTCGTAGGATCTCAGACCTAATTTAAAGATCAAATGCAGCATCAAACATTTTATCCATACTCTTAAAACATTTAAAATGATTTAAAAACCAGCGTGGAAACCAAATGAAGGACCCATCCTTCCTTTCTTTAAATCTTTAAAACCAACTCACGAATTATACAGGGGATTAACTTTGTAAAACAAGACAGAGGTCCTCAAAGGACCAAACGCATGCAATGTGTAATGTCCCCTCTATCATACTGGCGTGAGAGAGAGAATCATTGTGCTCAATCCGGGCAATTAGCCCCAAACGTTTGAATTAAAAACATTGATGCAAGAACTGTATCTGTGCATACTATGGAAAAACTACGGTAATCAAATAAATGCTGTTGATCTCTAATACACATTCAAGATTCTGTGGCAGTCATGAACTAAAGATCTGTGCAGAATTATACAAGATCATATGGAAATGCCTAAACTTTAAAAAAAAAAAAAAAACACACAGCAGAAGCAAATTCATTTAATACATCCACATACATTCATAACATTCATCAAATGATAA
The DNA here is from genome assembly GCA_027924585.1 of Larix kaempferi. NCBI lineage: Eukaryota > Viridiplantae > Streptophyta > Pinopsida > Pinales > Pinaceae > Larix > Larix kaempferi. The sequence goes on from BSBM01000146.1 coordinate 1,033,447, forward strand.
TTTCCAATTTACACAAGAGAATACTTATCTCAATAAGGCAGTCCCAAGCAACTGGCTATGCAACTGCAACGTTCCACCCAACCATAGGCCAGTGTGCTCCTCAATCTCTCAGCACCACTGCCACCCCCGAGCTGGGCATGATCTCTACAAGGAACCAGGGAACAGCAGACCCACACATAGCCAAGCATACACCAAGATGAGCCAATCCAATCTACAATTGGGTTTATCAGGCTACTAGGAGATGGAAAGGAAGAGTTGCTAAGCTAGTGAGCTCCAGCACAGAGCCAGGGATAACCTTGCAAGATCTATCTAGCTTGGCACCCACAATACCTACACACCCAGCACAAGGAAGTATTCTTTTCACTGCTGTGCAGTCCCTCAAGCCATACCTTCCCTATCCAGTACTCTCAGGGTATGCATAGAAGAGTAACCAAAGCCCTCTTGATCTTTTTGAGAGGTTGTCTCCCCCACTAGGTTTATCAAGCCACTTCTATCCACTACCACTCCAACACTTCAGCTCACAGGCTCAACCAAGAACAAGGATGCACATAACTGCAGAACCCCACTTGCTGGGCATGAGGAAAACGTTTTTCCACAGTGGAATGCATGAGTTGGGGTTTCAACTAACCCAGAAAAACGTGGGAACCCACAAAAACGAAATGGGAAGTTGGTGGACAACCCAGGAAGCCAAATCCGTTTTTAGAAAAACGTCCTTGGACATTCAGGGGCAAAAACGACCTCCCTACAGTCCTCAAAACGTGGCCCTCCCTCTCCCAACTGTTATATACTGCAAAAAACGACTCCCAGGCATGGAAAAATGCAGTATTTAGATGAAAAACGTAAATGGAAAGAGCCCATCTAACTTCAACTGCGTGAATGAATGAATACTGCCCATTCCCCATGGCTTTGGGCACCATTTCGTGGGTGGTTTCTTGCCCCACAAGCAAAAACACGATTTTCCAAGTTGATGGCTTGCCCATGCACGAAAATGGCTTGCCCATACTCTTTCATTCCCAAGGCATTAACTGCCTTAACCAATTTCTTGGAAAAATTAAATGATTGGGTACATGAGACAAAATGGGTAGTTGGTGGTTTATGGGTTTCCCCATTGACACATGGATTAATACCATTGGCTCAAGGTTTGAATAATTTCCCTCCCTTTTCCTTGTAGAGTCATGCCCCACCTCTTTTGTTACATTGCATAGCCGGTTGTGGGTTTTTCCATTAAAATTCGTATTTACATGGTGTCTTATTTACATTGTGCCCATCTCGCACAAGAACCATGGGCATCTATTTTTAATTGCCGATTCATGAAACGCTAAATCAATGGTGGGGCCTTGGCCTTGAGCTCCTCACCATGATTAATTACAATATTTACATCATTTACGGTTTAATACAAAGGGGGTCAAAATGGGGACATTACACAATGACAGAGCTAATGCTCTCAACATCGTTCTCATTAAATCATTAATAGAGCTTTCCATCACGATGGAGTTAAACACAGAGCCATTACGCTCTTGATCAAATAAATGCCAAGAAAATTACAGAGCCATCAGCTTTCCTATTTTTAAAGGAAAACGAAGCATAAATTAAACACAATAGACATTCTATTTGTCCAGGTTAAGAAATTTTTCTACACAGTCTCGAATTCACCAACATAGCTAACTGAAAACCCTACGCATAGAACTAGAAAGCAAAAGAAAAATTCACATAGATGTCTAAATATCAAACAAAGCACTATTTTAACCACCAAGCAAATTTTCAATTTGAATACAAGATCATACTAAAGACAGAGTTACAAATAAAATCCAATTACCAACATCTCTTTCAAAACCCTAACGATTTGTAAAGATCTATTAAACTTTAAAACAAGTTACAGTTCCATCCATTCAAACCATAGAGAGAAGCGAGTTCTACAGTATCAAACGAAAACCATTAAGGGTGTATCCCTTCATTTAAACCCATCACAATGCCAACTTAAAATATTTAAATAAAAAATTACAAACATTGGCCCAGCATACCCATAAATCAAGAAGGCCCAAATAAAAACCACAGTCACCTTCACCTAGTCTAACTAGACTAGACAGGACCAAAAACTACATTAAAAAATGAAGAGCCCGAAGGGCGTATTTATCCTCATTACAACTTAAAAACCCAAAATGTACGTTTCTCCTTGCTATGACAGGAAAAGACGAGCCATGAGGAGTCTTGGGCTTACTAGGTTTATGCTAAAACCCAATATTCTCTACCCTTTGTAACTACATCTCCAACGTCGAAAACATTCATACCTACAAACCCTGTCATTAGAGTCATAGAGCCACAAGTTAAATACCAGGGCGAATATCACCAACAATGAAAGCATAGTAAAAACCAACATATTCAAGGGAGTATCTTACCTTTTTATTTGACCCAAGTATTCTCCATATCCATGCAGAGTATCAGTGACTATGTTGACCATGAGCATAGCTCAGGTCAAAGCGTAGAGCTCCATGAAACCAGAACGTAGCATGAAGCTGCTATCCAAACCCCAAAAACCAAAAATGACAATGTTGGTCATTAGGGCCAAGAGCATAAACCCTCCTCCAAGCTGGCAAGCAAAACATGTGAATGTCACATGGGTAGCATTCAATGATACAACAACCCCACTAGCGCTGTAATATTTCATCCACCTCTATAGTCATGGTCACGATTTTGTTCAACACACCATCCTTTTAATACTCAAATTTTATCCTAAAGTTTCCTTCTTTCCACTTTTGATTTCATAAAGTTTAGGTTATTGTTAAGTGGTAACACTTAGGAAGTTAGTGTCTAATATTCCGATTTTGACCCTATTGCATAAAAATTGTAAATGATGTAAGTATCATTATTCAATCATGGTGAGGAGCTCAAGGCCAAGGCCCCACCATCGGTTTACCATTTAATGTATTGGCAATTAAAAATCAGTGCATATGGTTCTTGTGCTAGCCATACACAATAGAAATTAAGACATCATGTAAATATGAATTTTAATGAAATACCCACAACTAGCTATGCAATGCAACAAAGAGATGGGGGCATGATTTTTGTAAGGAATAGGGAGGGAAATTATTCAAACCCTTGAGCCAATAGTGTTAAGACAAATGTCATTGAAAGAACCCATGAACCTTGAACTACCCATTTTGACTTATGCACCCAATCATTTAATTCTTCCAAGAGTTGGTTGAAGTAGTTAATGCCTTGGGAATGGAGAGGTATTGAGCCAATTTCGTGTATGGGAAATCCATCAATCTGGAAAAATGTATTTTTTCTTCTTGGGCAAGAAAACACCCACGAAATTGTGCCCAAATCCATTCTTCACCCATGGTCTTTTCACTCTCATGCAGTCTGAGCTAGATGGGGATTTCTCCTTCGCGTTTTCCATCAATTTCCTACATTTTCCATAGTTGGGAACTCGTTTTTGTATTGCACAGTGGCTTGGAGGAAGGGAATCATGATTTGGGGGTTATGAAGGCCGTTTCTGTGCCCATAAAGGTTTTCTAAAAACCGTTTTTCTTTCCCAGGGTTGATTTCCCATATGCTATTTCGTTTCTGGTTGCCCACATTTTTCTGAAACTAATGGAAACCCATTTGGGCATCCCACTGTCAAAACATTTCTCTTCATGCCTAGCACTTGTGATTTTGCTGCTATGTGCATCCTTGTTTTGGTTTGAACTTGTGAGCAAGAAATCAGGAGTGGAAGTGGGCCAGAATTGGCTTGATAAACCTAGTGAGGAAGGTAACCTCTCAAGAAGATCAAAAGGGTTGGCTACTCTTATATGCACACCTTGAGGAACATTAGAATGGAAGGAATGGCTTGAGGGACTGTGTAGTAGTGAAGGGAATACTTCCTTTTGTCGAGTGTGTAGGTATTGTGGGGACCAAGCTAGATAGATCTTGTAGAGGGTATCCATAGCTCTTTGGTGGAGCTCACTAGCTTAGCAATTCTTCCTTTCCATTGCCTGAGCACCTGATAAACCCAACTATAGATTGGCTTGGCTGATTTTGGGGTATATTTGGCTATGTGTGAGTCTATTGTTCCCTTTTTCCTTCTATAAATCATGCCCAGCTCGAGGGTGACAGTTGTGTTGAGATATTGATGAGCACAACTGGCCTATGGTTGGGTGGAACGGTGCAGCTGCATAACTAGTTGCTCGGGACTACTTTGTTTTAAGATAAGTACTCTCTTGTGTTAATTCTGTAATGTATTTATTTGATGACTATCATGAATGTCTTGAATGTATGCTAGATGTGTAATAGAATTTACTTCCCCTGTGTTTCTTGCATATATATATACATCTTCATATGTATTTTTATATTCCAATGGTTTTTGTTAATAATCATGGGGCTAGATGCCCGGATATAGTGACATGCTCTCTCCCTTGCTTGGTCTGATGGGAAGGGACATTACATAGTGTGGAGTCCATATTTTAATGCACCTGCAAAACAAAAGTTCCCAGTGAAGCTTTAGCAAACTTGCTAAGTAAGCCCAGTGTAGCTCATTACTCATCCCTTACCTCTCGGCAACCCTGCCAGGTAACACAACAACCAACTCGAACCTCAAAAGTTTTCTTACTCTCTTCATGAAGTCCATCAATCCCGATCCCGAATTAATAAACATAAGGGATTTCAACACTTTAGCAATTCATAGCATACAATTAAACTATAAGTACAATGCAGTTATAAAGACCATTAAATTTTTATACAAGTACTACATTGATCAGTCAAACTAAAGATGTTAATCATATGAAATGGGTTTACATACTATGCCATTACACTGCTTCCGCAAAACCGTAAATAATAGACAATCCCATCCATTTGAGTCAAACAGTGAATCACAAACCGATATTCATAAACCATTTCTCCTCATTGTTTCGACGATACTTACATTATACACCAGTACTGAAGTTAATTTGTTAAATATTTACTTGAATAGACGATGTTAGCAGTAAGTGAATTTTTTTTAATTTTTTGTTGATTTAGGGACATTACATTTACCTATGTTTCTTTACATGTTATAAGCACCTATTTTCTTCTACATACATGTAAATATTTCTCATCTCTAGCTATAGTCCTTTCTCCAAACTCTGACTCTTTTAGCAATTATGCCAACAACTTTAATTCTTCATCACACCTCATGAGCATTTCATCAAAAAATTTATCTTCATCTTTGTCCTTATTTTGGCTATATCCATGAGCCATTTTTGTCCTACTCATTGCAACAACAGGTTCTTGCAACTGTTCTCCCATGGTTGCATTTTCCCACTCTGATTTCCTTTATAAGACAAGTTTGTTTCTCCCTCTATTATAACAGAATTCTGATTCAGTTCTTCATTTATGCTTTTGAAAAGCATACTTCCATCTTCATCATTCTTCATGACACTATTTGATGACTGTCATTCTTCATTTCTTTGAAAAATTACTCCTTCATCTTCCTTTATCTTTATGACAACTTCAAATGATAGTCCATCGCCTGTAAAACCTACAACCATACACAATTTGTTAGTTTTAAGAAAATAAGTCTCTCTAACCTCATTTGATGCCTCTATCATCAAATCATCATCATGATCTTCACTCTCCAAACAATCTATGAGACTCTCAATAGGCCTCTCATTAGAATCTTCAACTTCTTCTTCTCCAAGGATTATCCATTACTCTGGTTCACAAATGTGATCTTCTTCTTCGATCATTGACCTCTGTCTAAACTCAGTTTCTCTGAGTTTCACTTCCTTCAACAAACCACTCAACCTATACCTCCTCTTTTTCCTCAACATTTTCTCTACTCTGATAAGAAATTTCATTATGTGCATCAATTTCTTCATAAACAAATGCACAATAGGCCATTTGACCTTCTTCTTTATTTTCCAACTTTTTCTCTGGTCTTCCTTTTCACTTTCATATAGCAGCTTCCTTATTATACTGAATCTTTCCTTCAACTTAGAAACTCCTTGACAAATTCCTCATCACTCATCTGCTTCCTTCCAAATTCTTTGACATCTTTCTTTCCTCTTGTTATGAGTTCTCCCTGAACCTATGACATGACTATTCATAGTCATCTTCATTTCCTCCTTTTGTTAGTTGCATCAAGCATTTCCTTTGTAGCAAGTATCCTCACCCTACTACTAATACTTCTCCAAGCTTTCTCCTTTGCTTATACTTTTTTTATTCTCTGTTTATCTTCCCTAGAAATTTTTCTATGAGCACCCCTTGCTCCTATGGATTTTGAACTTAACTAGCTCACCTCTCTAAGAACTTCATTGGTCCTCTCTTTCCAACCTTTAGCTAGAACATATTCTATGCCACAGCTTCCAAGAAATTATTTTTTTATCTATTAACGTCCTCCCAACTGTAATCATTTCCACCACTACTACCTGTAATCAACCATTGCCTTCTTAAATTCGATTAACATAAAAAGACCAATTTACATCTTTCCCAATCTCATTCGAACATGTATTGATGTAATTTTCTTGAATCCTTCTGCTTGTTGGTAATTGAAGTCTGTAAAAAAGGTTTACAACATAAAAAGGACAAAAATAGAACACAGATAATGCACAAGAATTTGATGTGGTAAAACTCCAATTTGGGGAAACATCCACAAGGAAAAGGATCAATGTCTTATTCCTTCAATGATGGAGATTACATCCTGGTCATCCAAACTCTCTCATTCACCATACTCCTCTCTAATTTACATATAAATACATTTATGTAAGAAGTTACATAGAGGAAAGAACTGCCACCGGTTATAGAAACTTCCAACCAACCAACGGTTAGACAAACTACCCAGGTTTTGTCAAGTTTCGAGAAACTATTAACATGTTAGTTGTTCTATTGCAGATCTATGCTTTTCTACTGTCATTTCAAAGTGGAAAAACTTTATGTATCCTTAAAAATACTTCGATGTTCTTTCTCAAAGCTCAATCCTCTAATCATCAATTCACTGTTTCAATTTAATTTGAAAAGTAAAACAATTTTACCTCTCAAACTTTACTGCTCTAAGATCCGAAACATCATCATTCTAATTCTCCAAAGAGAAAACCTCAATTACTTCTGCTTGCAGGATTCTCCCTCTCTAACACCACTTGATGCAGGAAGCAATTGCAACTTCAACCATTTGATGTTGGATAACCAATCCTACTCTATAAGCTTTTTAAATCTCTTCAGGGGTTGTCCTATCTTTGTATTCTGAGTACAAATATTTTTCCCATTAAAATATCTGCCATTCATAACAATCAATTTCACATTTCCTATTCATGTAATCACAAATTCGTTAAATTTATAGGATTCAATTTCTAGAGTAGCTCTTGAGGTTTTAAATCAACTAGAAATCCATTATAATACTTGTTTCTTGGATAGTTGACACAGAAAAAGAAGTATGGATAGAAATTACGAAGTATTACCAAAATGCACGCAAGCTATAGGAATCTATATTGGAAAGAAAATTTAACACAACGTGACAATTTCTGAGATCTATTGATGAAAACTCCCAAGCACACACACTCTGCTCATATCTTCTTCATCAAATAATTATTGAAGCGTTATTTGTGACCAGATTGAACCAAACGTGCTCTATTTTTAGCAACACACCACTCACAAAAACCCAATTCTTTAAAAGATCCAAGTCTTTGATTCTAAAACATAAAATATGGACTTCGAAAATGCGTTGGGAATCCAATTGAATGATTTTGAGTTAAAATGTGACAGAGAACAAATGCGCTTCTATTTCTGCTCTGTCCCTTGTATTCATATCTTGAATGGATATATAGTAAAAACCTAATCAAACCAATTCCAATTAGTTCCATATTTGTATAAACAGTCTCAATTAAATAAACCAAACGTATAATGTTCTAAACGATGATTCAATTGAAAACTAGTTACAAAACATAGGGTTTTCTCTATAGGGGAAATAAACATAATCTTATCAAATTTCACTCCACAACGATGAGTGAATAGCTAAGCACACATCTCTAGAAATAGATGGACCCCTCTTTGTAGTGGGTTGATTCTCTCTTGATTGCTACAAGATTATCACACTTCACACACAATTCCTCATTAAAACATAAATTGTTGTACATTAAATTCATTTGTCCGATTTCTCAATTCTTGGGCCACACTTGGGCTTGACCATGCTACTCTCTACTTGGCCACATTTTTACTCAATTGGCCACCTCCCCCTATTTTTTTCTTGTGTTCTTACATGAGTGTTTATGCATGGAATTCAATGCTTCCAACTCATCAGACTAACTCCTAAACTATAGAAAGAAACTCCTATTTCTTTGCAATAGACTTCTAACAATAGAATTTGATCCTCTCTTTTAATGAATCATAGATTAGGTTCCATTGAATTCTTCCACCAAATGGAGATTCATAACATGATTCATCACTTCAATGACACCCATCATCTATCTAGATTATGCTAGAACTATTTTCCAAAACTACAATATTTTACAATGAAAACCCACTCATGGGGAAAATATCAAGATCCTAAGGCTTAATCAACAATATAATTGTCAATGAGAGAATATGCTCATGCATCAATAAACATTATCTAACATAACCATCACACGCATATGAAAAGAATCATCCAATGGTATTCACATATATCATCACCTATCTAGTATAAACACCATCTTAGAAACACAAAAAAATAGCTAACATAATCTAACATACACATCAAACATCACATAGAATACACATGTAAACATTATCTACCATCATCTAACCTATACATTTAACATATTTAAACATCATGTAATGCAAAAATTTAATAATAACATCTAACAAAACACAAGCCACATTTTCTAACATAACCATCATGCACACATCTAACTAACACCATCTAACATGCACATCTATCAAGCCCACCAAACAAACATATCTAACCTGACCTAACATACACATCACCATCAACATATAAATAAACATCAACATAAACATCAACATCAACATGAAAAATGCATTATGTGTGTGTGTGTGTGAACAATAACATCAAACTGATGATAAATGCCAAACATATATCTTCAGTCCAACAACTAATATAACATATCTAGTCCAACTCCTAAAACCAGAGGCATCAATAACTCTCCCAACAGAGCCAGAGGAATCGACACCTCCATTAGTATAGCCACAGGCATCGACACCTCCACCAGTAGAGCCACAGGAATCAACACCTCCACCAATGGAGCCAAAGGCATTGAAATCTCCACCAATATATCCATATTAATCATACCTCTTCTAGGAAAAAATAAGTCTATAGAGAAGCATAGATAGGTCCATCAACTTGAATCATATTCCCTCTAAGCATTGTATCTACAATAGAGGTGACTGGATAAGGAAATGGTGGATGATTGGGTTGATGAGGAAGATAGGATGTTCAGGTGAGTAGGAGTAGCTAAGGAGATGGACGTGGTGGGCCAGGTGAGGGTAGATGACGAGATGGAGCTGATGGAGGAGGAGGTGGATGAGATGTTGAAGCTGATGGAGGAGGTGGAGGATGATGTGGTGGATGAGATGTTAGAGCCAATGGAGGAGGAGGTTGAGGACAAGGTGGTGGATCATATTGTTGATGTATATGTAACTTTGGAATGTATTTCATATATGTATGTTGTATGTACTCCTATAGAGATGGTATTATTCCTCTATACGGAAGTGTTGTCATTTATATTCTAAATGTCGTAACTTATACTTGATGGGTTATTAGACCACCTTGTTGGGGTCGGCCCTGTATAAGTCATGTGGGTCGAAGGGTTATTAGACCACCCTATTGGGGGTCGGCCATGTGGTTCAAAGGGTTATTAGACCACCCCAGTGGGGGTCGGCCCAGTCAGCATTATGTTATGTGGTTAAGTTGAGGCCGACCTAGTTGAGTAAAGGTCAAGTCAAGTTAGTCTATAAATAGAGAGTGTGTCTCTCTCATTTTACACACACTTACTTCTCACTCATGCACTCAAGGAGGAGTGGCGCACTTATGGAGGAGGAGGATCTGCTGCTAGGATATGTCTATCTCTTATGGTTGGGTTCTATCATTGCTCTATCTATCTCTGAGGAAGTTATTGGGGTTTTTCACCTTCATGGTTTATCCCAAGTAAATCTTTGTGTTTCTTGTGTGCTTGCATTATTGTCTCCATGATTGATATTCAGTAGATATGCTGTACATGTTGTTCTCTCAGTTAAGATCCTAGATCAGATTGAAGTAAATTCTGAAAATTTAACATGGTATCAGAGCTAGCCTGAAAGAAGGCATGACATCTCATGTATGACCCTTGTTGCACTTACAATGCTAGGGCTTGATATAGCAAAAACCAGTCATCGTAGCGCTTTCACTATAAATCTGTTTTGGCGAAGTTGTCGGATCTGAAATCTTTACAGGTCGAATATTAAATACCCATGTACCTTGTGTCCAAAGGAAAACCTCTAATTCGTTGTACTTTGTGATTTATGATCTCTACAATATAGGGTTTCTGCCTCTTCCACATCTGAGTCAAAATCAAGTGACCTTGGGAAAAAGGTCATAACTTGGGCTAGGAAGATACAAATAAAATTTCGTAAAAAGTTCTAGGTAGTACACAGACTGTGTTAGATCAGGAAAATTTTGCAGAGGCCGAAGTTGAAAGAGTGACACATGGCACTCCGTACAAGTTCGATCTCCTGTATTATCCCATAAATAGGTCACGTTGCGACACTTGGAATAAATCTCTCTTAGAGAGTCCAATTGAGGTCAGACCTATCAGGATGGAAAGATAACAGGGCGAGCTATCTCAAGAAAATTTTTCAGAGGCCAAAGTTGAAATAGTGACACGTGGCACGCCATACAAGTTCGCTCTCCTGTATTATCCCATAAACATGTCACATTGCGACACTTGGCATAACTCTCTCTCAGAGAATCCAATTGAGGTAAGACCTGTCAGGATGGAAAGATAATAGGTCAGGCTATCTCAGGAAATGTTTTCAGACCCTTTGGATCGAAAAGTTCAGAGTTACACCAGAAACAATCAGGTACATATTTCTGTCAAAACAGAATTATTTTTTAGTACCTTCATTCATTGCTTCCGGAATTTAGGGCTTTGGAGAAAGTTGGAATTTTTGTAATCGGAGACCACGGATGGATGCTACTCATCAAAATAGAAATTTAGAGACCAAGATCAGAATTTTTGGTTGGGAAGAAGGCCTGGCTTGATCAAACCCTAGTTCAGGACTTTGATCAGAAAAGTGGAAAATTAGGGCTTCTGTAAAAATGGGAATTTTTGAAATCTGTTACCATGGCTAGAAGCTCCTCAGAAAAACAGAAGCTTAGAGCTTTGGATCAAACCTTTAGATTGGGCAGAAGAGTGGGCTTCATCAAACCCCAGTTCAGGGTCATGTCCAGTGAATCCGGAAGTTTCAAAGGAAAAATTGAGGAGTGAAACTTTGCAGTTTTCAAGTTCTGAATATACCAGTTTGATCAGCTCATCAAGGTGCATATTTCTGTCCTTTCGAAAGTTTGAAATTCAAAGTTTGAATTTTTTGGGTTTCTCTAACAAACCCATATCTAGCTCCAGGTCCAATTCTTGCAAATCAAGTGGATTGGGTTAATCCTAGAAGAAGATGGATTGGTCACCTGCATAAGTGAAGAAGTTCCTGTTTCAGAGGGAGATGAGGCTAAGGCCTTACATAAGAATATGTAATATCCCTTTTTCAAATTTTATTAAAATGCCAATTTTTCAACTTTTTCCCCAATTTCGACCTTTGACTAGTTTAACTGTTTTGACCTCCAAATCATCCCAAATGCTCCCAAATCTTCTGTATGAGTGTATTAATGGTATTTAGACTTGAATATCAGGTTCAGGGATGTTTTATGGACCTCCAAATACTGCTGCAAACTTGATTTGTATTCTGATCAATATAGGTAATTTTGACTAGTAATTTGTGCATCAAATCCCCCCCGGGTAACACTGAAAATGGCCTTCCAAATGCCTCCAAACTCCCACAAATTTATGAACAGAGGTATATAATGTGTTAAGTATGTTATTGAGGTCTCATATGCACCATTAATTGATTTTTACTACTGTTATAACTCTCTCACATTCAACAGCAAAAACCCCCAATTCGACCCTTGGGGAAATGGCACTATTTCATCTCCCAATACAACTAAACTGAGTAAAAAGGCTTCAAATGCTCAAGTACAGTACATGAAACTTGTAGAAGACATCCATGGCATTATATTGATCACAAATATATCAGAGAATCATCCATCCATTCGAAATAATCAACATTATAGTGTCATACATCAATGCATTGGGGAAATGGACATTGTTTGCTCATTAATCAATAGTTTTGCATACAACCAGTGGGTATTTCGACCTGAGACTTTCTGAATATGAATAACAGAGGATATGAAGCTATTACAATCATAAATATATAATGAGAAGCTCTCTCAATAAGCACAAGTGCTCACCAAAAACGCCCTCCCTCAAGGAGCATGAATATGCCTTCAAAACTGGAAACGGTGGAGAGAAAGTGCTGCACTAAACCAAACCATGAAAATTCCTGTAGCTGATACCTGCAAATAAAAACTCCATTAAAGCACCATGAAAGACCTGAGTGGCCTCTCCAAACACCAACTTGGATGGGAATCTTTCACCCTCGAAATTGGCTAAGGCAAGAAACTAGTCATCCACTAGCTCTCTCTTCACAAATGCAATTTTTCTCAAATCATCAAAAGCCATTCTCATACTTCATTTCTACATTTTATAACCAACATTAGCCTTCTAAGGGTCGAAATCCTCTCAATAGATTCAATAGATTTCCATTTAGGAATTATTCCACATTTGCCACTTGTCTCCTAGTTCCAACCTTCCATCTTCTCCCCAAATTCGATTTTGAGTCTCTTTGGCTTCTCCAACTCCCAAATTCGACTTCCTTGAGCCTATTTTTGGGGCTGACATGTCATAGTGGTCAGATGTCAGAGGCCAGGTCTGCAATTTGTCATATTTGTCATAGATGCTTCATCATTGGTGTCATAGGGGCTAGGGAATCTAGCCCAAGTGTCCACAAACTTCCACTTTGACTCTTTATCTTCCATGGAGGTTACCAATCCTTCCCAATTCGACCTAATATGCTCAATGACATGTTTTATGACTTACCAACTCACCCAAGAGTGTTCACATTCCCATTAATTCGAATTTGCAAAAGAGAGATACCATGTATTATGAAAAATCAAGCTAGTGTGGGTCCCACATCCTCCATATGTCTCCAAAACCATTTGTCACCTATGATTTCTCTTGAATTTCTTTATTCACTATATTTATTAAATACTTGAACCCTTATAATGTCTAAACATCATTTATTTGCTTCCTTATTACCATTCCACATGTGCCCATCCAACCTAGGAAACTAGTAGGATTGATGGGATTGTCTTACTATGAAATTATTGGAATGGGGACATTACAGTCCTCCCCACCCAAGATTGCTTGCCCTCAAGCAATCTCAATTTACCATGCTGCAAACTTGTCCCTCCTCTATCAGGTGGCCTTCCATGAGTAATGTCTCCCATAATATTTCTATTCCGGTGCTTCATGCTGTGGGAAGAAACTACCTGATTCGGATAGGTGTGTTGCCCTCTCACAATCCTTAGTACTCCTTTTGAATCTTGGAATTTCATTTCAGGAATTTTATAATTTACTGTATGCTCTCCTATTGAATACAACCATTGCACTCCCAAAACAACATTAGTATCAGCAATATCAACCACATAAAAACTATCAACAAAAGTATAGTTACCTACGGTGACTTGCAGCTGGGGAATCCATGTTTTGCACTCCATTGTGTTGTGACCGGGAATGACAACTGTGAAGCCATCAAATGGTTCAATAGGTATATTTCTTTTCTCCACCATCTCTGCATCAATGAAGTTATGGGTGGCTCCTCCATCTACCAAAACTGAAGTTCTTTGTCCTTGTACCATACCTTTGCATCGGATAGTATGATAGCGAGGTACTGCTGAAAGTACTGCCATTGTTACTTTGGTGGGAGAGGGATGCTTCACCTCTGGTTTCCCTTCTTCTGCTGTAGTATATCCTTCTTCTTGGGCTGAATTATTTCCTTCTTCCTCCATGCCCCCTTCATATCCCTCATCACAAAATACTTCAATGAATTGGGCCTTTCCTTTAGCACATTTATGTCCAGGTACCCATGGTTGGAAGCATGAGTAACACAATTTCTTCCTTCTGAGCTCTTCCCTGCTTAGTTCCTCTTTCTTATCCTTTCCATATTCATCTTCTTGCCATGGCTTCTTATTAGGTGCATCTCTTTGCCAAGGTTTCTTTTCAATTCTGAAGTCAGGCTTGGGAGGAAATCTCGTTCTAGGAAGCACATTTTGGAGATCCCTAGTCAAGCTCATTGCATCTTTTAATGTAGTTGGCTTGTGGGCTTTGACCAAACCTTTTAAGGGTTCAACCAAACCTTCAGTGAAAAGCAATACCAACCTTCCCATAGATACATCAGCCACCTTGACTGATAATTTTTGAAAGTCCAACATATATTCAGTAGGTGTCCCAGTTTGCTTCAATTGAGCTAATTCCTTGAAAGGCAATTCTGGATCTTTTTGTTCAAACCTCTCTAGTACCCTATCAACAAATTCTCCATATGTTTTAACCTGATCATGACCCAAGGTTTTCAAACCATAGAACCACCATTCATTGGCATCTCCTTCCAAATGCAAAATGGCCATTTTTAATGCATCCTCTTCCAACATAGGATTCAGCTGAAAATATACATCCAATTTTTGCACCCAAGTGTTAGCAGAATTTTGAGAAGAACCATCAAAAGTAGGAAGTGACATTTTTCCAATAGCACTATTCAATTCTCTGTTATGGAATGGACTCCTATTGTCTCCCTTCATTTTAATCTTTTGCATAGCATCAATGTAGTCACTGAGTGGTACACCTCTTTTACACTCTTCATTCAAATCATTCCAATCATTTACTAGTTTCTTGTAATCCAATTCAAGATTGGGCTCTTCTTTGGGTGTGAGAAATTTAGGTGCAGTATGCCTTTGTGTGCTTTGAAATTCATCAGGTCTATTATGAGGTCCTGTACTTGAGAAAATATGCTCATTCCCTTTCATCTTTTCCCCTGAGTGTGAACCACTATTATCTCCTATCATCCCTTTGCTTTGAAGCTGGCTAATCAACAATTCAAATCCTTGCAACAATTTATCACCTATCCTATCCATGTTTGCTGAAATTTTAGAGAAACATGGATCTAAGGTTGCAATAAGTTCCTCCTTATGTTTTAATTTGTCATCCTCCTCTCTACCCATGGTTTCAGCAAAAGACTCCTCTTCTTCTACTACCTCTTCTTCAACAAAAACCTCTTCAACTAATGGTTCAAAGGGTGGTGGATTATTCTTTTGACTTCTTGTTAGGACCATCAGGTGCCAAGAACATGCTCTGATACCACTTGTAATATCCCTTTTTCAAATTTTATTAAAATGCCAATTTTTCAACTTTTTCCCCAATTTCGACCTTTGACTAGTTTAACTGTTTTGACCTCCAAATCATCCCAAATGCTCCCAAATCTTCTGTATGAGTGTATTAATGGTATTTAGACTTGAATATCAGGTTCAGGGATGTTTTATGGACCTCCAAATACTGCTGCAAACTTGATTTGTATTCTGATCAATATAGGTAATTTTGACTAGTAATTTGTGCATCAAATCCCCCCCGGGTAACACTGAAAATGGCCTTCCAAATGCCTCCAAACTCCCACAAATTTATGAACAGAGGTATATAATGTGTTAAGTATGTTATTGAGGTCTCATATGCACCATTAATTGATTTTTACTACTGTTATAACTCTCTCACATTCAACAGCAAAAACCCCCAATTCGACCCTTGGGGAAATGGCACTATTTCATCTCCCAATACAACTAAACTGAGTAAAAAGGCTTCAAATGCTCAAGTACAGTACATGAAACTTGTAGAAGACATCCATGGCATTATATTGATCACAAATATATCAGAGAATCATCCATCCATTCGAAATAATCAACATTATAGTGTCATACATCAATGCATTGGGGAAATGGACATTGTTTGCTCATTAATCAATAGTTTTGCATACAACCAGTGGGTATTTCGACCTGAGACTTTCTGAATATGAATAACAGAGGATATGAAGCTATTACAATCATAAATATATAATGAGAAGCTCTCTCAATAAGCACAAGTGCTCACCAAAAACGCCCTCCCTCAAGGAGCATGAATATGCCTTCAAAACTGGAAACGGTGGAGAGAAAGTGCTGCACTAAACCAAACCATGAAAATTCCTGTAGCTGATACCTGCAAATAAAAACTCCATTAAAGCACCATGAAAGACCTGAGTGGCCTCTCCAAACACCAACTTGGATGGGAATCTTTCACCCTCGAAATTGGCTAAGGCAAGAAACTAGTCATCCACTAGCTCTCTCTTCACAAATGCAATTTTTCTCAAATCATCAAAAGCCATTCTCATACTTCATTTCTACATTTTATAACCAACATTAGCCTTCTAAGGGTCGAAATCCTCTCAATAGATTCAATAGATTTCCATTTAGGAATTATTCCACATTTGCCACTTGTCTCCTAGTTCCAACCTTCCATCTTCTCCCCAAATTCGATTTTGAGTCTCTTTGGCTTCTCCAACTCCCAAATTCGACTTCCTTGAGCCTATTTTTGGGGCTGACATGTCATAGTGGTCAGATGTCAGAGGCCAGGTCTGCAATTTGTCATATTTGTCATAGATGCTTCATCATTGGTGTCATAGGGGCTAGGGAATCTAGCCCAAGTGTCCACAAACTTCCACTTTGACTCTTTATCTTCCATGGAGGTTACCAATCCTTCCCAATTCGACCTAATATGCTCAATGACATGTTTTATGACTTACCAACTCACCCAAGAGTGTTCACATTCCCATTAATTCGAATTTGCAAAAGAGAGATACCATGTATTATGAAAAATCAAGCTAGTGTGGGTCCCACATCCTCCATATGTCTCCAAAACCATTTGTCACCTATGATTTCTCTTGAATTTCTTTATTCACTATATTTATTAAATACTTGAACCCTTATAATGTCTAAACATCATTTATTTGCTTCCTTATTACCATTCCACATGTGCCCATCCAACCTAGGAAACTAGTAGGATTGATGGGATTGTCTTACTATGAAATTATTGGAATGGGGACATTACAGAATATTACAAGCGATCTCGACAGGCATGACTCATCGAGGTATGTTTCGATATTTGTTCATGATTAAGTTTATGGTATGTGTGTCTTCATGTTATTACGGTTAGTACAATCTTGATTCTATATTTGTCGTATCACCTTAACAAAATTATGAATGCATGATAGAAGATATTCATTGGTTAGGGTGTTGACACTTATGATTGTACTAATGCATTATGGTGTTGTATGAGGTTTATGTTGTCTGCTAACATAAAAGGTACACCAAGAAAGACAAATCATGTTGTACTTCAAGAACATATGGTCATGGTGACATGAAGACAAGGATTCATCCATTGTCATGGATCTCATAGAAGATCCATTTATGAGGTATGTATAACTTGGTTTTATAATGGTTAACCTATGAGATATACAGGTTACTAGCACAAATCATTGAAGAAGAACAAGAAGACACCATGTAAGTATGTTAGACGTAACTAGCTAGCATGCTAATCCAGGTATGTTTTTTCCTATATCAAGATAGAATCCTACCTTGTGTTAGGATCTTATACTGTTGTGTTGTTAATAATCATTATTCATGAAGTCATAGGTTTGAAT
Organism: Larix kaempferi; assembly: GCA_027924585.1. Lineage (NCBI taxonomy): Eukaryota > Viridiplantae > Streptophyta > Pinopsida > Pinales > Pinaceae > Larix > Larix kaempferi. The sequence goes on from BSBM01000146.1 coordinate 1,051,258, forward strand.
AATCATTCTCTCATATGATCCAGTGATACACATAGCGGAAGTTATTCTCTCATACCATAATTATTATGTTTCACTGGATCACCATGATTATTCTCTCATACGAATTTGTGTTGTGGATGACCTGTTTGTATCAGGAGAGGATAGATTGATTGCCCACACATAGCGGAAGCTTAATGCCGAGTTGGAGTTGAGGAACTTGGGGATGATGCACTATTTTTTTTTGGCATGGAGGTGTGGCAGAGTGATGGAATCTTCTTGGGACAAGGGAAGTATGCAGTAGAGATCCTGAAGAGGTTCGGGATGATGGACTGCAAGGCCATGGCCACACCTATGGCATCGAATCTGAAGCTTCTATGCGATGCTTCATCTGAGCCAGTTGATGTCTCTATGTATCGTCAGATGATTGGGTCCTTGATGTACCTGATGAACATGGGACCAGAGATTTGCTTTGCTGTGAACACATTGAGTCAGTTCCTGACAGATCCGAGTGTTCACCTGGTTGTTGTAAAGCATGTTCTGAGGTACCTGAAGGGTACAGTGGATTATGGGCTCAAGTATGAAGCGAATCAAAAGTTTAACCTGCAGGGTTATGTTGATTCAGATTGAGCTGGCAGTGCTGCAGATAGGAAGAGCGCATCTGGGTGTTGCTTCAGTATGGGATCAGGTGTGATCTCTTGGTTTAGCAGGAAGCAGTCCTGTGTAGCACTGAGTACAGCTGAGGGAGAGTATGTTGCAGCCTGTTTAGCTAGTTGTGAGGCAGTATGGCTACGGAAGCTACTGTCTGAGTTATTTGATCTCCCGTTGGATGCTACTGGTATCTTCTGTGATAACCAGAGTTGTGTGAAGCTATCTAAGAATCTAGTGTTTCATGACAGGTCGAAACACATAGAGATCAAATATCACTATATCAGGGATATGGTGCAGAGAGGAGCTGTGAAGCTCCTGTATGTTGTGACGGACGAGCAGATTGCAGATGTGCTGACGAAGCCACTAGCCAGGGTGAAGTTTGAGTACTTCAGAGAGAGGCTTGGAGTTCTTCAGATCGAGGACACTTTGAGGAAGAAGTGATGGACACATCTGCTGAAGCCATTCCAAGCATGTTGGGAGGAGGATCCTTCACATGGCTATGGATGTAAGCGCTGGATGATGAGCATCAGGATGATGTTCTGGTTTCTGCTGGATATGATTAGTTGGATCATTTTTATGTATGTATGTATGCATCATGTTGGATGCTGGATATGATCAGTTGGATCATTTATATGTATATACACATCATGTTGGATGCTTGAACCATGTATCTATATATGTATCAGGTGGATACATTGTATGATCAGGTAGATCATGTATATTGATATGTATCAGATATGATCAGGTAGATCATGTATGTTGATGGATACATTGTGTGGATCATGTATCTATGTATCATGTGGATACACTATGTATGATGATATGTATCAGGTAGATACATGGTGTGCATCAGATGGATGCATTGTATGATCAGGATGATCGTGGATGACGAGCTTCTCCAGATGACATGCAGCAGGATGTTGCAGTGATGATGATCAGGGTGATCATGTGTACATCAGGATGATGTATGATGAGTATCAGATGATACTCTGTGGCCGTGGAACAGGTTGTGCAGATGAGCAGATAATTCGTTGCCCTGGGAGATTTGCAGATAGTCTTTCGAGGTTTGCCTATGGCATGTAATTTGGTGCCCTGGGATATCTGGCAAATGCTCTTTCGAGGTTTTGCTCTGGGAGGACATATAATTTGGCCCTGGGAGATCTGCAGATAGTCTTTCGAGGTTTTGCCTATGGCATGTAATTCGTTTCTCTGGTATATCTGGCAGATGCTCTTTCGAGCTTTTGTCCTATGGCATGTAATTTGCTCTTGGGAGATCTAGACAGGATGAAAAAGGCCTCAGATGCTTCAGCCAGGTTTTTCCATGACCACATGTAATTTGCTCCTGGGAGATCTAGACAGGATGAAAAAGGCCTCAGATGCTTCAACCATGTTTTGTGGTGAGATCACATGTAATGTGCTCCTAGGAAATCTGACAGGTAGAGCCGCGTGCTCGTAACAGCCTGGGATGCTTCAGCCAGGTTTTGTGATGGGTCACATGTAATGTGCTCCTAGGAGATGCTACAGGTAGAGCTGTGTGCTTGTAATAGCCTGGGATGCTGCAGCCAATTTTTGTGATGCACGTAATAAGTCCTGAGGATTCCACAGTATGGCCAGTGATGATGAAGACCTGCAGGTGGTGGGCCTACATCCAGTATTAAAAAGGACTGGCTCTGTAGAACTTCCTATGATGAGTAGATTTAGAGATTGATTGAGATAGCAGCAGCAGTGATGATGATGATGACTCGATGACGATTATCTAGTGACGATGATCCAGAGAAGATGAATTGTGCTAGAAGACCTGTGCTGAGAAATACCTTCCTAGTTAAGAGGGAGTGTTGATGTATATGTAACTTCGGAATGTATTTCATATATGTATGTTGTATGTACTCCTATAGAGATGGTATTATTCCTCTATACGAAATTGTCGTCATTTATATTGTAAATGTCGTAACTTATACTTGATGGGTTATTAGACCACCTTGTTGGGGTCGGCCCTGTATAAGTCATGTGGGTCGAAGGGTTATTAGACCACCCTATTGGGGGTCAGCCATGTGGTTCAAAGGGTTATTAGACCACCCTAGTGGGGGTCGGCCCAGTCATCATTATGTTATGTGGTTAAGTTGAGGCCGACCTAGTTGAGTAAAGGTCAAGTCAAGTTAGTGTATAAATAGAGAGTGTGTCTCTCTCATTTTACACACACTCACTTCTCACTCATGCACTCAAGGAGGAGTGGCGCACTTATGGAGGAGGAGGATCTGCTGCTAGGATATGTCTATCTCTTATGGTTGGGTTGTATCATTGCTCTATCTATCTCTGAGGAAGTTATTGGGGTTTTTCACCTTCATGGTTTTCCCCAAGTAAATCTTTGTCTCTTGTGTGCTTGCATTATTGTCTCCATGATTGATATGCTGTAGATATGCTGTACATGTTGTTCTCTCAGTTAAGATCCTAGATTAGATTGAAGTAAATTTTGAAAATTTAACACATATTTCAATTATATTTTGGCTCAACAGTAAAAAGGAGCTAATGGAGGAGGAGGATCTCCACCCTCATCACATGAGGAATGGTAATCCCTCCTAGCATCTAAATGAATGGCTGCATAGACAATATGCTACATCAAGTTCCTCATATCACAAGGAACCATCCTTCATATATCTACAAGGACAGGTTGTCACACAATGTCGTGCATTCATATAGGATAAACCCCTATTGTTCCAATAATGTGAATAACTTGTTCGCCACATCATGTAGATACCTATCATTAGGCCTCCATTGGAGGCTAGGTCTGGCCAACTATGGCACCTTGGGATCTTGCATCTCCGCATCATCCTTAATGGGAGGAAGCAACCCCTCCCCATCAAACGTTCCAACATCTGCAAAATATATAGTACACAACAATAATTAGACAATCTCATTAAACCATTTAATATAACAATTTAGAGTATATTTTATTTGCATTACATATAAGGAGAATGCAATGCAACTAGATTAATTTAAGCATGATGCTAACATTACCTCTCTCACCTGGTGGCTCATCCTAGGTGAAGAATATGTTGTGGAATGCTCTCAAATCCAAGCACGTGTATGGATATGGCACAACGTATAATGCATGGTCATCCTCATTGGCTAGCAGCTAGAGCATTTTTATGTGATCCTAGCTGGGAAGTCAAGTTACCCCCTCTTGGGAATAGTCTTTTTCCACATGTGCATATGCACCTCTATCATTGGCCTAGGAGGATGACTTTCAAATGATGACCTGGTGGCTAGAAACCTCTTAAAAAATAGAAAAGAAAATTCTGAAGAAAAAGGGAAGTTGGCCCTCCCTTCATACAATGCATGACATCAATCCAAAGAAGACCAAAATTGTTGTAAAAAAATGACAGACCACCTAATGACTCTAGAGATATGCACTAAAGTATCTCAATAATATAAAAGAGGGAAACTAATGCACTTCCCATTAGTGGTGATGTGCAAGATGGTCGTAACAAATAGTGAGAGGCACCTAAGCTAATTTGCACTAAAAGCACCAACCTGGAGCTATCCATTACGCACTTGAAAATCAACAAGACTGAGGATGTGGGAACCGATATAAAGCTCAGAGTAAGCGATCTAAATATCTTCTACAACACCTACTTGGAGATCAAAGAATTGGGGAAAATCCTCCCCTCGCCTAGATAGCCTAATGATGAAATAAATATCCTCGTTACTGGGTTGGAACCACTAATTGGGACCAATGCAAAAGGCCTGTCTCTCATGATCCCAATGATGGATCAACCATGCCAACAAAGAAGAATTCCCATTCATGGATGTAGCCTCTTGATAGAACATAAGGCGGCCTACAACCATCGAGAGGTCTTATGTATGATCTGTGATGGGGAAATGGTACAAATCTCTCTCCCTCTCTCTTTCCTTCCACTCACGCCTAAAGTTTTATGAATCAAATTGTGCATGTTGATTCTCAGCTAACTCCCACCACTGACGTCTTTGATACACATATAAAATAAATTATTATCGTAAATATACATAAAAAACAATAAATATTCATTAAATGAGCATGCTATTTATCAGCATCACATAATAATTTTTTTTCTCAAAAATAAATTTTGACAAGTGGTGGACCTAAATAATAGTCACACACTATGACCGGTTTATTTAGATCAAAATAGAACCACTAATGTTGCAGTTAAATAGAAAAGTGCACAAGTAAGTGTGGTAATATTTTAACTATGTTTCGTTTGTTGGTGCGTCCATCATAAGGAAGCACCAGTGCATTGTAGAGACAAGATCGCACCGTAAATAGTGCGCATATCGTCATGAGTGTAGAGAAATAGGTGGGACTCTTTGCGGGTTTAATATTATATTTGAAAAACATGATGTGCATATTACACATTAGCGCACCGAACAATCGGCTAGGCAATGTTAACAAAGTGAACTCACCAATGTGGTTTTTTTACTATGTTAAGTGTGGCGGAGTTTCCATCAGTAGGAAGCACCTTGATGCCTTCTAAAAACCTCATCGTACCAACAACGGTGTGCAAGAATTATATGAGCACACCATAATAGGAGAAGCTCTTTGTGATTTTTATAATTTTTGGGGATAACGGTGTGATATTTATACATTTACGCACCATCAACCCGATGTGTTCGTGTTTCCAATGCGCACCAGCTAATGTCATGATTTAATGAGTTGAGTGTCACTATGCATCTATTATTATGAAGCACCAGGGAATTTTAAATATCTAGTCACGCCGAGAATGATGCACACATATTAAGAGAACACTTTGATAGGAGCAACTCTTTCCAAGTTTTATAATTTCATCAGATCATGATGCGCCTATCACACGTCAGTGCACCGTCAAACCGGTGCATTCATCAATATAATGCGCAATGGTTAACATGTTTTTTTTAATATGTTTAGTTTTGTTGGTGCATTCATCAATAAGAAGCACGAGTGTGTTTAGTACATGTCATCTGTTGCACAACTATTAATAGAGCACTTGTAGTAGATGCATCTCTTTGTGATTTTTGTAAAAGAAATGGATTAACGGTGCACCTGTAATGTGTTAACACACCGTTTGTACTGTGCATTCGTGTTTATAATTCACACCAGTTAAGATTGGGATTTTTAATTTGGTTTAGTGGTGCATTATGATGAATAAGCTATGTGTGGTGTGGTACAAGTAGAAACACATTGTTTATGGCCCTATAAATTTACAAGGTGCATCAGTGTCCGGTGCAAGCCGAATGGATCGAACACATCACACAAGTGTTTACATTTGTTTTAATTTAAGGAAAAATAAATATCAATTTCAAATTTTAATCTGCTAATTTTTTTAATTAGGAGGTCAAAAAGAATTACCTGATCCCTTATGTGTCGAGCATGCATGCTAGATATGTACACCAAATTTCAAATTTTGCCTACATTTTTGCAAAATTCGAAATCCACTCAGCAAGCAATGGATTCTAGCAATGCTGTAATGTCCCCAGCTTGACCCTATTGCATTAATATTGTAAATGATGTAAATATTGTAACTTAATCATGGTGAGGAGCTCAAGGCCAAGGCCCCACCATTGATTTAGTATTTTATGTACCGAAAATTAAAGAGATAGATGCATATGGATCTTGTGCTAGAGGGGCACGATTGTAAATCAGACATCATGTAAATACGAATTTAATGAAAGAGACCCACAACCAACTACACAATGCAACGAAGAGATGGGGGCATGATCTTTACAAGGAATGGGGGGGGGGAAATAACCAAACCCTTGAGCTATGGTGTTAAGCCATTTCATTGAGGAAACCCATGAACTCTCAACTACCCACTTGGTCTCATGCACCCAATCATTTAATTCTTCCAAGAATTGGTTGAGACAATGAATGCCTTGGGATGGGAGAGGTATGGCTGTCAATTTTCGTGCATGGGCAAGCCATCAACTTGGAAAATTCTGTTTTTGCTTGTTGGTCAAGAAAACCCCCACGAAATTGGCCCAAAAGCCATTCTACACCCATTGCATTCATCCTCTCACGAAGTCGGAGCCTGTGGGTGTTTTATCCTTCACGTTTTTCACCATCTCCGGTGTTTTTCCATGCCATAAACTCGTTTTTGGTTAGCCCATTGGCGGGGGAGAAGAGAGCCACGGTTTTTGGGGTTATGGAGGCCGTTTTTCCCACGAAATACCCATGAGTATTCTTCTGAAAACGAATCTGCTCTCCTGGGGTTGATTTCCCATTTTCTCCCTTTCGTTTTTGGTTGCCCACGTGTTTCTGGAACTGCTATAAACCCATTCTTGGGAACTTCACTTTAGAATCGTTTTTCTCATGCCCAGCACTTACTCTTTTGCTGTTATATGCATCCATCTCCTAGCAGCCTCAAAAACCCAACTGCTGGTTGGTACGTCTGATGCTGGAGTATCTATGGTTATGAGAGACCCTGTTGTTCCCTAGTTCCTTGTGGAGATCATGCCCAGCTCGGGGGTGGCAGTGGTGCTAAGATATTGAGCACACTGGCCTACGGTTGGGTGGAACGTTGCAGAAGCGTAGCCAGTTGCTTGGGACTACCTTATTGAGATAAGTATTCCCTTGTGTTAAATTTGCAATTATCAATCAATGGATATCTTGAATGTAAGATGAATGTGTATTTGAAATTACTTCCGTTGTGTTATTAAAACATTTATATGCCTGTTTTAATATCTGAATGCTTATGAATAAGATCATGGGGCTAGATGCCTAGTTGTAGCCCAATGATCCTCTCTATCATGCTGGTATGATAGGAGGGGACATTACAAATGCAGTCACATGCAACATGGATGGCAGGGAAGCTGAGTAGGGAAGGTATGGCACTAGTGCTTAAGGGGGTCAAAAGAGTTGTAGAGATGGTAAAATGGTTTTTTCAATTCAGTATTTTTTATTTAACCCTGCACTCATTCGCTTGATAATTAGATGCATTGGTGTTGTCTAGTGGACATAATGCACCACCAATATAATTTTAAAATAAAAATTATTATAATCCATTTTTTTATATTTTCAATTATATTAACCTGGAGCAGTGCTCTCAAAGCAATACAACACTGGTGCATTTATAGACAATAATAACACCAAAAATGAAAATTAAAAATAAAATATGATTGTGATAGGTTTTTCATTTTGGTAAAATATTTTATCAAACCCTAATGAGTTGCACTTCATTTCACATGCACCGGTGCTCCCAAATCTATAAATCATCTGTGCATTTAGATACAACAACCACACCAACAATGGGAATAAAAAAATAAAAATTTAATGTGATCATTTTTTATTTTGCGAATTTTTTTATTTAACCCTACCACGGTGCACTGTATACTCAACTACAACAGTGTGGTTTTGAAGTAGAACCACACTTGCAATAAAAAATTAAAATAATTTTTGTTTTTAATTTTGAATGTTTCAAACCCTAAACTTGTGCTTCTGAATGTATACTTTTACAGTGCATTTTTTTTTCCGAACGCACTGGCTAGAAAATTTTAGTCTTTTTTTCACTTGTTGATGTCTATGGTTGTGGTGCCACTAGATTTATGTCAAAACCAGTGTGTCGTAGTATTACACACACCGATGTGTTTTAGATATACAAATGCACCATTAAAGAAGAATATGCTAGAACCTCCATCTGCTTTCCTCCGCTAGGGACCTCTGCTATAAATGGATATTTTGGCTCTTTTTAGAGGATCATCCACGAAAAATTCATCTAGAGGGTGTGTTCCTTGTAGTGAGAAGGCCAAGAAGCTTCTTAGTCTCAAAGCATTAAATGAGTGCCAGTTACTTGACTATGTTTCAACCACCAAGGAGATTAGGGTAGTAAAGTGATCTCTAGTACAAGGGACACACATCTCGCTATGGTGAAAGGAGTACTGCTCTACTTGAATTTGACAAACAACAATATTTATGGGCATTGGTAATATCATTAATATTTTTTTAATTATACTATTAACCTTATTGCAGACAGGTAACCAAGTCTCATTTCTCATCAAGAAGCTATTAAACAATTATGTGGAGAGATGTGGCATGTAATTGTGTTTTCAGGTAGTATGAGTACGTTGACCCAAGACATGCTAACATGCTAATGGGGATATATCCCTAAAGCCTAGTGAAATGAGAGTGAATGCATGGAATTCTAGGGTAGACTTTAATGCCACTTGTAATACAGCTATAACTTATGCAATGACTCGAAGTCAACTCAACCTAGAGTAAATATGAAGTGGGTTGTAGTTCACGATAGGACTCCATATGACCTTAGCATGTGGTTCTTTAAAACAACATGTTAGTGTTCACGATGGACCTCGAAGGACTTTGACATATGATTATAACCAAGAGTTTGTAACTGTAATATCCCGATTTTGACCCCATTTCATTTAACATGTAAACGATTTAATATCGTTATGAAATCGTGGTGAGGAGCTCAAGGCCAAGGCGCCACCATCGATTAGTATTAAATTTGATGCATACGGTTTGTGTGCTAGCCAAGCACAATAGAAATCGTAAATATCATGTAAATATGCATTTTAATAAAAATACCCACAACTAGCTAAGCAATTCAACAAGGGTATGGGGGCATGATTTTTACAACAAATTGGGAGGGAAATATTCAAACCCTTGGAACCAATAAAGTCAATCCAAGTGTGAATGAGAGAACTCATGAACCTTCAACTACCCATGTTGACTTTTGTACCCAATCATTTATTTCTCCCAAGAGTTCGTTGAAATAGTTATTATTTGGGGAAATGGAGAGGTATGGCTGTCCAATTTTGGGTATGGGAAAGCCATCGTTTTTGGAAAAACGTGTTTGTATTATTGGGCAAGGAAAGAGCCACGAAATTTCTCCTCAAGCTATTCTTCATGCATGATTTTTTCTCTCTCACGAGTTCAGAGCTACCTTGGCGTTTTCCTGAGTTTTCCTCCATTTTTCTCTAGCGCGGATGTCATTTTTGTGTTGCATAATGTTTGGGAGGAAGGGATTCACGATTTGGGGGCCCATACATGTCATTTCTTCCTCTTAATGACTATATACCTTTTGGGAACTCAATTTTATTCTCCAAGGGTCAATTTTCCCTTCCTACAACTTGTTTTTGGGTGCCACGATTTGGGACATCCACGGACACCATGTTGTGTGCATCCCACACTTGAAATCATTTTCATATACCCAACATATGTGCTTGTTGTGTGTGGGAGATAATGTTGTGGTTTGAGTTATGGGTACCCATTGTTTTGGCTTGAGCTTGAGTACAAGCATCCAAAAATGAAAAGGATTCAAATTTAGCTTGATAAACCCAACTATGGACTCGCTTGACTTAATTGTGGTGTTCATGTTGTTGTGCATAGGTTTGTAGGTTCCCGTTCCTTGTGGAAATCATGCCTAGCTCGAGGGTGGCAGCTATGCTAAGATATTAATGAGAACAGTTGGCCTATGGCTAGGTGTACATTGTAGTTGCATAGCTAGTTGCTCGATACAAGGTCGTTTCAAGATAAGTATTATCTTGTATTTCATCATGTAACGTTTTTATTTGATGCTTGTTATCAATATGCTGGAAATTGCATGATATATGTGTGTGTAGAAGCATTTTATTTCCGTTGTGTTTAATTGAATTATACATCTACACACACATGTGTTTCATCTATTTACATGAATGTGATGAATGAGGTTGAGTTTTTGTAAAATCCCAGAACTTTAGTCATGTTCCCTTCCTTGTGTTGGATCAATGGGAGAGGAAGTGACAATAATTTCACTTTGAATCCCAGGCATATATGTATATTCGTAGGTTATAATTTTTGGATAGTTTAGAGGTTAAATTAATTTAAATGCATAGTCATCTAAACATATTAGGAGTAGGTAAATGTACAAATATCTATAAATATATAATTTGCAAAGTCAAATGAATATCCTAAACCACCTATGAATTGTGCATAGGGAGATAGGAAAAAGGAACTGAAATAATACTTAGGTAAATGTACAAATATCTATAAATATATAATTTGCAAAGTCAAATGAATATCCTAAACCACCTATGAATTGTGCATAGGGAGATAGGAAAAAGGAACTGAAATAATACTTTGATAACGAGAACTGAGACTAAAATAATAACCAGATAAAGAGAACTTAGACTAAAATAATAACCAGGGAAGTGTAAGAGGAATTGGATAAACATTACAACAAAAAATAAAAAATGTGTTGAATATATCCTTACCACACTGATGAGTATCATTATAATAAAAAATGTGTTGAATATATAATTAACATTTAGTACTATACACCAACAGTGCCATAAGTATCCTTACCACACTGATGAGTATCATTATAATAAAAAATGTGTTGAATATATAATTAACATTTAGTACTATACACCAACAGTGCCATAAGTAACGACGATAGTCTAATAATAATTTTTTTTTTTTTTAATCTTAATAATATTTTATTCTGACACCATTCCATCCAACGAAGAATGTGAGGATGCTTTCAAACTAAATTAGGAGGAATTAAGATTTATAGAGTCTTGGGAACTCACCTTACGAAAGTATCCTCTTCCAAATGGCCATGTCTAGCCAAATGTAACACTTAGGTAACCTGGGCATACTCTTCAGAAAAGACACATTCAACAAGTCAAAGAATCCAACCCATTCAACTAGCCATTGCGGGATGTTTTCTTATTACATGCTTGTATTTTGACTTGGTTGTTATCTCCATTAATGTAGATGAAGTTTCCATTCCTCGAGCTAAGTGAAAGGAACTTTGCTTATAATTTTGCTCATATGTGGACAGTCTGTAATGTTATATGTTTGGACATTCTGGAATGTTATATAAAAGTGAATTGGCCTCTTAAAAATATTAAACCGTCCTTTCCAAAGATAACTATTGGGATCTCTATTCTGTTTATTTTGATTTTTCCTATTAACTATTATATGGGTTATTATTTCCATTGTAAGTGCATTTCCTCTCAAACCTACGGGTTACATGTCATAGAGATCATATATACATCAAACCTTCAACACATCTTCCAAGGTAGATTATTTCATTCTACTCAAGGAACATTGTAATCATTTAAATGCTTCGCAAATTTATTTTAATATTTTTTATCTGTGTGTTTCTAGTGCAAGGAGGTATGGGAAAATTTGTGTGGATTTGGAAAGTGGATTTAGCAATTTAATAAATGCTAAAGACACCTAACACTATTTGTTTGTTTCTCTTTCTCTTTCTATCATTCTTTTTCTTTGCATCATTCTTTCAATCGCAAGAAAACTATTTATTTAGTATACCTCATTCCGCTCATGAGAAGTTTTGCCTTTGGAGGTAATTCTTCTTTTTGCTTGACAAATGAAGTTAAAGACTATATTTTACCTTAATGTTACTTACATGTTGGAATAATTTGAGTGTCTTCATATTACATGTTTGGTTTATGGTAATTAGAATAATAGATCATCAATGCAAAAATGATGGATAAGCTTATTAGATGTTCAACAAAACTATTTTATTTCTATGAGCTTTGGTTTTCTTTAATTCTTTGTATTATATATTTTATAAACAACATGTTGCATGTAGTTAGTTTTTGAATAAGCATATGAACTTTAATAAGATCATGACAAACCTATAAACTTAGCTTTCTCCACTTTTTCTACTTAGTTTTTTTTTCGTTTATGAAAAAAAGTGTTGGTGACTCCATTTACCTCATCATGTAATATTAGCTAACTTCTCTACATAATATCCTTACAAATCTCCTACTCCTCTCATATGGCTAATTGACTTGGTATTATGGAGCATTGTTTTCGTACAACTTTTAAGCTATATTGTGTATATTCATTTCCTTCCTAGGTTTGGTAAGTACACTTACACATAAGAAACATGTATTCCAAGGATTCAAACACATTGGCCACTTTTAAAAATTAGAATTAATATCTACTTAAATCTTTGTAAGCTCATCAATATCAATGCATTACAACTTTTTTCCTTGGAAATTAAATGATGTCATAAGATTATTCATCTCTTGGAGATAGCTATTGTTAATAGTCATGCATATATATGGTATAGAGATTTATGTATAAGTATGCCTTAAAGATTAGGATGGGTGACAAAGGCACATTATTCTCAATCGGATGGTAGTTGTATTGCATTAGAATTATTCTTTTTGTTGGAGGATGATGTTGTTTTTATATAACTTTGAAAATTACAAAATATATGTTGATTTCCTCTAAGCTTTATATCTCAATAGAGGGGATGTGTAACTTTATCCATACTCGAGATGACATGTGTTATTTTAAAAAAATAAAATAATATTATAAAAAATAACATGTCTATTAAAACAGATTTAAAACATTTACAGATTAGATAATTTAAGACACTTTATTTAAGACACTTTTTCAACATTTACATTTTAAAAAAGGAATTACACCTAGAGAGATTTGATCCCTCTAAACTTTTGGTAGATCCCTTTTTAAGATGAATCTAAATTGATTATAAATATGATTAGATATAATATACACAAAATGCTAAAATATATATAAATTTATTTTTAATTATATATAAATAAAAATTATAACCTTAATTAACACTTTGACTTCCAAAGTATAATGTTTTAAATCATTTTTGCAATATTAACTTCCTAAGACGAAAAAGTACAAACCACAAACCTGAATCAAAGGTATAGTTTTAGAAAAGCAATGCCAAATAAAGATAATTAATAATCACTAATTTGTATGATTAAAGAAATAAAAATATTTATCAATACTTCAAATGCTTTTGGATTAAGTTTAATTTATAAGGCTTTTGGGTTATGTTATTAGATTTTATTTTTTCAAACAACCATGGTGTGCACATCATTCTTTTTATCTAGATATACGTTATTTTTCCTTATTAGTATCACAACGGGGTTTATGGACATGCCATATCTCCTTATTACAGGAGTGGTATTTGTCCACGCAAATTGCTGAGACATTCGGTTCATAAAAATGTATATTCCTGGCTCCGTCCCAAAATGAATAAAGAAGAGCCTGCTTTGCTTTCTCTAAATTTGTATGCACATGCATTCTACCTTAGACGATGACGACATATAAACACTAATAGCTCATAAAAAAAGATAGATTCTTAGAAAGAGAAACTCTTTAACATGACAATGGTTAAGTACTAGTTGATCAATTCTCTTTACTACGGAAATTCAATAAACTGGAAAAGAAATGCACTTCAAAAATCGTTTCAATTTCTTTTCTGTTCATGACATTATATAGAATTCTTTTGGTCGTCATGTTATTTATTGAAACTTGGCAATCTGGTATGAATCAACTTCGTTCTGAATTGTCTGAACGACATCCAAGAAAATCTATCGTAAGGAGCAGCTAAAGACATCATGAGAATCATCAAATTTGAAATTGGAGGTTGCCTTTTCGCGGGAGAAGTTGAAGACCCGTTACAAATAAGAAACTTGTGACATGTCGCTGGCTTTCGTTCATGTGCAGATTGTATGCCATGAACTGATGGGTTCGTAGTTTTTTTGACGAACTATTGTAATATTGAAAGAGAGTGACAGTGGAAGGAGATATAAAAAAAAAATGGTAGTTGATGTATGGATGTTGGAAACTGGTGACAACTGGTGATTATTTAACTGTCTTACTCAGTATGGTCAGTTATGAGTAATCATGTAAGAAATGTATACATTTCTTGTACCATTGCTTTGTGGATGTTTCTCTCTAGAGGGTTTTACCACTTTAAATCTCTGTGTACATTTATGTGTGTGTCATTATTAGCTTTCCCCTCTTAATTTCTTTGGCTACATTTTATGTTCTGTGGTTGTTTGATTCAACAATGGATAACTGGAAGTTTATGAATGGAAACAGTCTATTTAACTAAAAAAAATAACAGGTAGCTGAGGCATAAAAAACAGATGATTGCAACTAAGCATAAAGAACAAGTAACAAATAACTTTTTCTAAACATATAATAATACCAAAAAAAAAAAAATGCTGATAAAAATTATAAATATATTTCTTATATTTCTCTATTACAGTTAGCCAACAATAATTATTTTGATTGGAGTATAACGCAAAGCCAGCAAGCTGTACTGGCAACAACTATAGTACTTCTCGTTCACAGAAAAATTATTGTTGGCAACAACTATAGTACTTCTCATTCACAGAAAAATTCAGTAACAACAAAAGTAGATGTTAATTTGTATTGTAATATTCAAGATGTCAAATGATTTATTACAAGTTTGATCATTCTCTTTTAGCCTACGTCTCAATGACATAAAAATACATCGAAGAAAATATAGCATAAGGAGCAGCTAAAGACATCGTGAGAATCATCAAATTGGAAATTGGAGGTTGCCTTTTCCTGGTAGAACTTGAAGTCTCGTTACTAATAAGAAATTCATGACATATGGGTGGCTGCCGTTCATCTGCAGGTTGTCTGCCATGAACTGATGGTCTCGTCGTCGTTGACGAACAATTGTAAATGAAAAGAGTGGCGGTGGAAGGAGGAGAGTTTATTACATTAAAGTCTAGGAGGGGCGCAGACGAAAGTACAGGAGGATCTAAACATATAAACACACCCCAAAAAAGGAAAAACGTTGACCAAGAATATAAATATATTTCTATGGTGCAGTTCGACAACTGTTATTTTGAATGGAGTATAATGCAAAGCCGCCAGCTATACTGGCAACCACTATACTACTTCTCATTCACAGAAAAAGTCAGTAATAACATAAGTAGATGTTAATTTATTTAAGATTCAAGATGTTCAATGATTTCTTACAATTTAGATCTTTCTCTTTAGTCTAGGTCGAGCACTCAGAGAAGTCACAAGACAGTACGTCTCCAGTCATAATGGAATTCAGAAAACGCAAGTAATCATTCGAGTGTAACTGAATGTCGAGGTTCTGTCCCATAAATTAGAAAGCAATCGCCATACTTGTCGAGATATGTTCGGAGTGCCGTGCCCAACCGTCACTTGTATTAGTTTATGCTGTTTGTGTGGCCATTTTCTCACTTGGATTTGTTTATGCTGTTTGTGTGGCCATTTTCTTGGTACTGGAGTCAATAGATCATATTTTTAAAAGTAGGTTTATTGTTGAAATTTATTAAACACGGCTTTTAGAGATAACAGATAAATAGGATGACGAGGTATAAACATTCCACCATTAAAATTATCGTCTATAGCCGTGTAGTTCAGTTGCAGAGACGTATCTCAGAGTAGTATATTATCTTGTGTTCTGTTGCTCAGAGTATCATATTTTCTCTCTGGATAATACGTTAGGGTGTCTTTTATTTTTTTTCTGATAGTCACATAGGATCCAAATAGAGTAATTGCCTGACATAAGTTAATTGAATGATGAATAGCTGTGCCATCATTCTTCTATTGTTGCTTGCAGCCCCGTTAGATGAGGCTGCTCGGATTTTCGGCTTCGAGCCATTCTCCCTGAGTAGCGTTTCTCATGTTAAATCCGCTCCTGCAAGTAATTATCCGTCAGTCGAGGAAACGACTCCTAACAAGGTGTTCCTGGAGCTGAAGGAAGGCTTTAGGACAAGAGCGAACCTTGAAAAGAATCCTGCTTCAGAGGATAACTTGAAACCGCACGTATCTGCAAAGTCGACGGCTTCAGATCGGCGTTCTAATGAACTTCTTCATAGAATCCTTCCAACACTAGAATTTAATGTGGTTGATGCTGAACTGGGAGAACCTGTTGCGCCCTTTCAACCGTTAGGCCATAGCCCTGGAATTGGTCACAAAAATCAGACTGGATCGAGGCGCTGAATAGCATATGCTGGCGAAGCCATCGAAACGCATGTTAATATTCGGAAAGGAAAATCCCACCGCGTTGTAATAAACCATTGCATTCCTTGTCAAACATGAATGCGATGTCTAGCTTGTATTGTCTCTGATATTTTACAAAAGTATTTTGCAGTTAACAGTTAAAATCAGAATATGGTGTAATATATATATATATATATATATACAGGTTGTATATACGAAATAAAACGTTTTCTTCAATTTTTTTCTTGTATCAATGGCGATTTTTCACTGTCCACTGCGTATAACATAGCACGATCATGGGCAGTGTAGAAAATGTCACATATCGTTGCAATCAATATATCTATTGCTTTGGTATGTGAATATTTTTTCATGGTACATGGCACTTTTAGTCATCTGCTAAAATGATAGAGATACAGAAGTTATCCAAGAGAAAGCCATTCAAAATCAAGTGTTCGACTTATGTGCAAAATTTATCGTAATCTACGACATACGAAAGAATATGCTTAAATCTGAATGAAATAAACCAATATAGCAGCATGTTTATGTTGGACCGCAGCTTTAACAATCTGGTCATGAACTTGAGTAGTTGATCTCCAATGAATGTTTATGTTTAACATGTTAATAATAGTTTGTTTTCAGATGAATGCTAAAAATACGTCACTAAGGAATTGTGTTCAACTATACTGAAATATATTATTTTTTCATTGTTAATTAAAAAATATTTCACTAAGGATTTTGTCGAACATATTGAAATATATTATTAATTTAATAACTTAAGTTTAATGTAGTGAATATTATATATATCAGAACTTGTCACTTAAGAGTTATCTATATATTAGTTATTAGATTTACATGCATTAGCTACTTGTTATTTTTTATTAATTTAGGGAAAGCTTAATTGCTAGTCCACCCCAAATTTTAAAATATAAATACTAAGAAATGTAACTAACACAACCACAAGTAAAGTAGCAGACTAACACCGATAAACTTTACACAACCACAAGTTTGTTATAATTATTCATTATGGTATAACATAAATATTAATAACTAACTTCCGCTTTAGCTTTAATTCTATTATTAAAAGTCAAATGTAGTTCAATTAATAAAGTATATATGCATAAGCTAGGTTCAAAGAATTTTCAAAAACCTTTCTAAGAAGAGAATTTTTGGGCCTTTCTAATAGAGCCTTGGGCCTTTCCAATAGCACAGTGAGCTAAAATATTTGAGGATTATCGCATGCCTATAGTTTGTGAGCTAAAATATTTGAGGATTATCGCATGCCTATAGTTTGTGAGCTAAAATATCTGAGGATTATCGCATGCCTATAGTTTGTGAACTAAAATATTTGAGGATTATCGCATGCTATTGCTTATAGTTAGCAAGGGTGCCAAAATTTGAGGTTTTGGAATATTTTAATGTTTGGAGTTTAAAATCTCTTAAATCCACATCGAAGGTGAAATCCACGTGAAGTTAAAAAGTCTTATATAAAACATTTCTTTTTACAAAAAGGTTTAAGTTTTTTAAAAGCTTTGAAATTTTTATCATTTTATTTAATTTTTAATTCTTAAAACAAATAAGTTAATAAAGGGTAAGAGAAAAGGGGAGATTTTAAGTTTTATTTAACATTTGATTGTAAAAAGTTATTAAAGGGTAAAAAAAAAGGGAGATTTAAAGTTTTTTTTTTATAAATTTTTTTAAGTGGTGAAGTGGAATCTCTTTTGAAGAGAATTTATTAAAAAAAAGAGATTTTTTTGAAAGGCAATTACTACTAGTCATAGATTTTTCTTTTTACGAGGAGAAAGGATTATGATGTGTGGGCCACAAGGATGGCGGTCTACTTAAGATTAGAAGATGTGTAGAAATATGTCATGCATGACTATTCCGAGCCAATAGATGATGCAACTTAGCAAGCCCTATCAAATGGAGAAAACTATATCGAGAGGATTCCAATAAAAAAGGATGTGAAAGCATCGCATCATATAATGAACGCTTTGGATAACTGTGTATTTGAAAAGGTATCGGATTCATTGCATGCCAAAGGATCCTAGGAAATATTGGCAACCAGTTACCAAGGTGCTGGTAAGCTACAAATTGCTAAACTTCAAAACTTAACAATCTTGGACATAGTGGATTATTTTATGAACCAAGTCATGGGGATAGTTAATCAGATGAATACATATGGTGAAAATATTGATGATCAAAGGATGATTGAAAGGTTTTTGAGATCCCTACCCAACAAATTTGACCCAAAAGTTGCAGCAATTGAATAAACAAAGGACCTAAGCATTATGTCTATAGACGCGTTGACAGGATCATTGTTATCATATGAATCTAGATACAATAGAAATGATGAATCATCTCTAGAGAATGCTTTCAAAGCACAGGTCTCATTCACAAAAAGCAGAGGAAGAGGTAGAGGCAGAGGTGCATCAAGAGGAAGAGGTAGACGCGACTAGAGCAATGGAAAGGAAGATCAAGATCAAGATCTAGATCATGAAAGTGGGAACCATGACAAAAAGAGGTTTGATAAATCTAATGTTAAGTGTTATTATTGCAATAAATTTGTCCATTATGCTAATGAATGTAAAAAGAAAAAGACCGATCAGGAAAAACATAATGAAAATGTGACTAGCACCTCTCAGAAGAATGAAGACTTGTTATTTCTTGCATGTCATGCTGGACACTAAAGCATAAAGGGTCTTTGGATTTTAGATAGTGGTTGTAACAATCATATGATAGGTGATAGGAATCTAGTAGCATATCTAGATGAATCAGTGAAGAAAGAGGGCAAAGTAGGGATGGATGAGATAGTTCCAAGAGTTGGAAAAGGAGTGGTCAACATACTAACCAAGAAAGGCCAACAATAGACCATTAGAGATGTATATTATGCTCTACGATTGAAGCATAATTTGCTCAACATTGGGAAACTCACTTAGAATAAATACATACTTGTTTTTGCTCGATCAGATTGTGCCATATATGAAAAAACATCTTAATAGATAGTTGATGATCAAGGTACAAGTGACTAGGAATAGAATGTATCTACTAGTCATGAATTGCAACAAGAATGTAAGCTCTTTTTCTAAAAAAGAAACGTGCATGGATGATTATTGGCTATGTAATTTTAGATACGGACATCTTCACTTTGCTGGTATGAAGTTGTTGCAACTGAGAGATATGGTTAAAGGATTACCCCCTATGAAAGAGCCAGAAAGAACATGTTAGTGTTGCATCCTTGCAAAGCAGCACAAGGATAACTTCCCTAAAGGTATGTTTGGAAGAGCACATGCACCTCTAGAACTTGTTCATGTTGATATGTGTCATCCAATGCAGAATCAGTCACTTGGTGTTAGCTATTATTTTCTTACATTCATTAATGATTTCAATTGAAAAACATGGGTGTATTTCCTTCGTCAGAAGTCAGAAAATATTGGCAAGTTCAAGGAATTTAAGGATTTGGTTGAAAACCAGATTGGTCATCAACTAAAAGTATTGATATCAAATAGAAGGGGAGAGTATGATTCAAAGGATTTCAATGCTTATTGAAAATATCATGGAATCAAGAGGCAATTCACTACAAGACATACACCTTAGTAGACTGGTGTAGTAGAATGCAAGAATACAACCATCATGAATATGGAAAGGAACACGTTGAAGGGAAGAAACTGGCCTCATGATTTTTGTGGAGAGGTAGTGGCTTGTGTTGTTCATGTGCTGAACAGATCTCCCACCAAAATTGTGAAGAGAAAAGTACCACAAGAAGCATAGACAGGTATGCCTTGTATTGTTTCTCATCTTAGAATATTTGGTTGCATTGCTTATTCTCATGTACTTAAACAAATAAGAAAAAAGATAGATGACCGAAGTGAGAAATGTATCTTTCTTAGATATGGTGAAGACTCTAAAGCCTACAAGCTGTATAACCCTATGACCAAAAAGGTTATCATCAATACAGATGTTTTTTTCAAAGAGCAAGAGTCATGGGATGGAACCATAGATAAGGTTGTGGGAGCTGCAATACTCCAACGAGAAGATGAAGAATAAGAATAGCATATTGGAAAGTAGGGTCTAGTAGCATCATAACTAGCAGCAAGTACTCCAGTAAGGACATAGAGAAATTCAATTCGAGGTGAACCATCGAGATAAACAGATCGATATACTCCTAGTCCACAATCAGGTAATGAATCTGATCATGGTAATAGAAAGACTAGAATATTAGAATGTATTTATGATGAATTGGATGCACATACCAATTTTGCTTTTACTGTTAGTCAACCTATGTTTTTTGAAGAGGTAGTAAAAGAATAGCATGGGGTAAAAGCTATGTATGAAGAGATAGATTTTATTGAAAGAAGTGGCACATGGGATCTTGTTGACTTGCCTAAAGATAAGAAACCTAATCGTGTGAACTGGGTCTATAAGACAAAACTCAATGAAAAAGGTGAGATTGATAGTTACAAGGAAATGTTATTATAAGAAGGTTTCTTGGAGCAACGAGGAATTGATTTTGGACAAACTTTTGCACTAGTGTCCAGATTGGACACATTGAGAGTAGTTTTAGAAATAGTAGCTCATAACAAGTGGAAAGTGTATCATATGGATGTCAAGTCGGCATTCTTGAATGGGATTCTTGAAGAAGAAATTTATGTGCATTAGTTGCAAGGCTGTGAAATCAAAGAATATGAGCATAAAGTTTACAAGTTGAAGAAATCTCTATATGATATCAAGCAAGCTCCAAGAGCTTGGTACAACAGAATTGATTATTATTCGATCAACAATGGTTTTAGTAGAAGCATCAACTAACAAACACTTTACACAAAGGTAAATCAACATGGACATTATTTTATAGCTTGTTTATATGTTGATGATATGATTTTTATAGGTAATCTATGAATAGATGAGTTCAAGGAAGCAATGAAGAAGGAGTTTGATATGACATATCTAGGTTTGATAAAATTCTTTCTTGGCATAGAGGTAGAACAGTTTAAAAAATTTCTATTTATTTCTCAAACTAAATATGCTAATGATGTGCTTAAGCGATTCGGAATGCTTAATTGCCAACCAACACCTACACCACTTCCAACAGGTATAAAGTTGAGCAAAGAAGATGAATGTCCCAAATTAGATTCAATATTGTATAAGAGACTTGTAGAAATTCTCATGTATCTCACAACTACGAGACCATATATTATGTATGTATTCAGATTGATTTCCAGGTTCATGGAGTCTCCCAAAGACTCACACTAGAAACTTAGCAAAAGGATCTTAGGATATGTTGCAGGAACTTAAAGCTATGGAATTTTGTACTCAAGCATTGAGTATGATGTTTTGATAGGTTTTACTGACAGTGATTTTGCAGGAAGTTTGGATGATAGGAAGAGCACTTTTGGTCATGTTTTTAATCTTGGATCAAGGGTGATTTCATGCTGAATCCAAGAAGCATCCCATGATGACTATTTTATCTGTAGAAGTAGAATATGAAGTAGCGACATCGACGACATGTCAAGTAGTCTAGTTACGTAGAGTTTTGGAAGGTCTTCAACATAAACAAGAAGGACCAACAACAATCTATTGTGGAAACAATTCAGCGACTGCCCTATCCTAGAACCATGTATTTCACCAAAGGAGAAAGCACATTGATACCATAGATCATTTCATAAGAGATCTTGTGAACAATGGTGAAGTTCATCTAGAGCATTGTAAATCGATTGATCAATTAGCTAACATCTTGACAAAGCCATTGAAAAAAGATATCTTTGAAACTCATAGAGATAATTTAGGCATTGTAAAAGCTATAGTAGTCAGTGGTCGTAATTAAGGGGGAGTGTTAGAAATAGTAATTAATTCTTGATTTAGCTTTAGTTATATTATTAGAAGTCAAGTGCAGTTTAGTTATTAAAGCATGCATTCATGAACTAGGTTATAGTTTTAGCTTTTCAGTAAGTGTTTAAATACACCTTCAGACTTTGATTGTAATGGCATCAATTTGATTTTCCGTTTATCAATAAAGATTAAAGAGCCGTAGCTAGTTCTACATAATAGTTTTGTTTAATTCTTCCTCCAACCTTCAATAATCACCTGTTGTCTATGCCTTAGATACCTATTACCTTCTTTAGTTAAATGGGTTGTGTGTCTATTATCCATGCAACTTTTATATTTATTCTGTTATATTTTTATATTTTGAATTTTGAAGGACGCTAATAAAATCAATCTGGACAGTACACTCGTCCCATCCTCATTTAATCTATGAAAAACATAGATGGTAGTTCACACAAAATTATAAGATATAAACACCTATCGATGTAATTAAACTAATTAATATAAACGTAAAACAAAAAATTCACGCTTGAAACTCTACGATTATGTTTACCCCTTTATTTAACCACTTACTTAACTAAAGCTTATTTAAATCTTAATCAATATGCATTTAAGTATAACAATATATGATGACCATGAAATGAATGTTGGTTGTACACTTTTTATCATGAGGTTAATCTTGTTGATTAGTTCAAGGAATCCCAAAATTTCAAATAATATCTAAACACCTATTGACATAATTATGTTAATCTTAAAAAAACCTTAATTCATAATAGTGTATGTTTGGATGTAAATATCTATGTAATACCAAAAAAAAGAAAGAAAAGTATAATGTTACAAGTTCACTGAGTTGTCACTAAATCCTCGGCATCTTAATGTCCAAAGCTAATAACATCGGGAATCCTTAAACGTCTAGGAATCCTTAAGGTCAATATAAATACCTCCGGTTCCCCCATACATTTTCTAATACAAATAAATTACTTCGTGCACTTCTCGAATCCATCCATTTCATGTGAACATGATATCCATCCTTAGAACACATGATGTAATAATAACAACATATCAATGTAGGATATTAATGGTAAGTATTAAAGCATTAATATTGTTTTCTCAATATCTCATTTTGATTATATAATAGAATTTAAATATTTACTTTTATATAAAGTATTCATGGGTCAAGGTTCTTTAATCCAAACATGACTCACTTGTTATTGCCATTTGAACTAATTATTTTTTCATTTTTTTTTTACCAAGTTTGTGTTTGGAATTTTATTTGGCTTCATATATCTTTCATTGTTTTTATAGTTTTTTACCAATCTTGTGTTTGGAGGTTTTATTTGGCTACATATATAGGGATTCCCTCTTAGGTTATTTTTTTTACCAATCTTGTGTTTGGAGGTTTTATTTGGCTACATATATAGGGATTCCTTCTTAGGTTAAAATATAGTGTATATTACTTCACCCTATATCCTAGTTAGGTTTGTTAGTAGAGTCGTAGGCTAGTGCATTTGTTTCACCAGTGATACCCCATGACTTAGTAAATCTTGCATATTGTACAAATGTATTTGTCATGATGTACACATGAGATACTCTCTTACATTTATTTTTCATATTGAGATACTCTCATACATATATTTTTTATATTGCTTCATAAAAATTTTAATTGTACATCCTATATTTTTTGGCATAAAAACAACCATGGTTAGTAATCAATAGGTGAGACCAATGATGTTAGGATGAGTAATTTATTTTACAAAGATTAAGGAAATAAATACAAGCTCTCCTTCACTACCTTCCATGCCTCCTTGCCACTGCTAGTTACACTTTTTGTTTAATGGTGAGCCATTGCTAACTTCAATGGGACCACTGCTAGGTATTTCAAGTGGTGGTGGAGAGGGAGCTCTCTACTACATTTTTCAAGTGGTGTTGGATAGGGAGAGAGATCGCAACAACAAGCCAAATAGATTGAGCACAATTGATGGTGTTATAGATTGATTCTTCACAAACGTAAGTATACTTCCTTCAAGAGAAACTATTGTTGTACTATATACGCACAAGAGATACTAATTTTAGAATCTCGAATCTCTTATCTATTTCTATTTCTAACATATTTCTCATTTACTATAAAACCAAAGATGAAAACATTGATGAAAAATCCATAAATAAGAGGGTTTTATCCAACCTAAGATGTTACCTATGAATTCTATCATCTACTACTTTTTGTGTAAAAATATTTAGTTTTATGGCTTGCTACTTCAATTGCACTTCCTCGCCTCCATTTTATTTCTTCATATGATGAAATGCATGGTTTAGAAACTTGTCAAAATTCTATAGTTTATAATCCACAAGGCTCAAAACTGGCCAAAAACTAGTCTGTAACGAGGTTGCCACTCAATTTTCCGTGACCCCTCTAACAACTAAGAATTTTTCCAGCTGAGCTCAAGAGTCTAAATGTTGAGTTTCATCCCCTTGCAAATCTATGATGCTAGGATGTAATATGCACAAAGAAGCATAATATTATGGTATATGATGTCTAATTTAATAGAAAGGATTCGAGCATTTAGGTTGGAAAGCTACCCTTTGGTCGAGAGATACATAAAAACGTTAGGTATGGGTAGGACACTACATTGTTGAATCCATCAAAGTGGATCTCAGTTAATCAGAGACTACTTCTGCCCCAATGATCCAATACTGTTGAGTATCTCTCGAGAAAAAATAGATTGTGTGTTACGTTGTGAACACATACAAATTATAGAAGCAACAATAAAACAAGTATAGTGAACCCCTTCATCATAGGAGGAGCTTATGCTTTCTATTTTGTAGGAGTGGATCTCAGTTCGTTGGAAACTTACAATGGAATACTTTCATTTAAGATTATATACAAAATACTTTCTTCTCCTATTTTTTCAAATCAGACATAAAATATTCTCACAATTCCACTATTCTTAAATCAATCTTGGATACTATTGAGACTAATTCATGACTAGGTGGGAATTCCATGTCGAATGCACCCCTTCGGTGGTTTTATAACTCCTTTTTGGATGTTACACTTGGTTTTGTAAACCCCACTTGCACAAGTGCGCCCTCACTGGCTATTTTTATCCTTGACAAGTTGTGTAACTCCTCTTTTTCTATTTCGAGAAGGAATCCTTTGCTAAATTGTAACTTTCTCTCCAACTAATTCGAGTTTCCTTTCATGATTGAGTGGTCCTCACTTGAATTCAAGTTGGTCTGATAGGTTTGGAGTCTCTCTCTTTTGAATTTGAGTTACTCATGAAAATTCAAATGGTCATAGTGGAAGTTGGAAAAGCTTCCAGTAGCTAGTAAGGTTACACTCTAGTTAACCTGAGTTAGTTTCTACCTAGGGATTCAAATGGCTATAGGAGGATTTTGATTGAATTCATTGGGGACTTTTGTCTCTTGTTGCACCTCCAGGGAATTGCAAATGTTATCTATGCTAGAGTGTTTCCTAGATAGAGTTTGGAGACTGATCTATGCCAGAGTGTTTCCTAGATAAGTTTCAGAGATTGATGGCCTTGTAATCTAGGAAAATTATAGGGGCGAATCTTCTCCCATGGGAGAAAATAATGGTGTTATAAATTTTGATGGGGTGAATTTTATATAGAAATATTTTAAAATAATTCGCCCTAAAATTACATTTTTTTTAATATCTAAATTGTTTCGCCCATAAAAAATTAATGAAATTTATGTTAATATATTTTTTTCCCTCCAAATTAATCATGGAGTTAATATGTTAACATATTTTTCGCCACCTATACATTGGATTTAATATTTTATAAGGAGTGATTTTCCCATGACTTCATTATAAAATGATTAAAGATAACCTTTATTCGAAATAATGGGTTTACCGTTGGTATTTTATGGGCCCATTGTTTTGGGTGTCCCATGTTATTGCATGTGATAAATCCTATTTCAGGTTATTTACCATTAGTGCTTTATGGGCCCATGGTTTTGGGTGTCCCATGGTATTGAATGTGAAAAATCATATTTAAGGACTTAGGAACTCTATTGTATTTAAAAGATCCATTTTTTTTCTTAAGATATAGGGTAAATTCCATGGAAACGCATTGTTTCAATTTCCATGTTAAGAGCCTTTTCTATTTTGTTATACTATTAAAAATAGTTACCAATCCCATGTTTTACATTCCATTTGATAAATTGGACCTTTATTTTATTTGATAAATTTGTTTTAGCTCATTAATTTATCTCAAAACTTCAATTTTACTGAAGTCATATGTCATTACAAGTAAACTAGAGATCATAATATGTAGTGCATAGAATCACAATAATTTGTGTTTTATTATTTTAATTAAAAATGCTAATGACTCATTCCATTCAATTCTACTTATTAAATTTTTTTTTCCATATAGTGTGTTTTTGTATTTTCAATTCAATTCTACTTATTAACATTTTATTTTTCCATATAGTGTGTTTTTGTATTTTCAATACAAAACATTTTTTTTAGCCAAATCATATTTACTATTTTCTGATTATGGAAAAACTTCTTCAATCATTGAATTTGATGACACTAAATAGTTGTGAATAAGATTTCGTTCATATAAATATTATCATAAAATGGATTTCAATTTATTATAGATATTTTGTAATAGAAAATAATTTAAATTTTATTTTTTGAATATATCTATTAATATTAATATAACGGACTAGAATATATATTTGATTTATATTTGTTATTGTGTTTAATATGAATATTCACAATATTTTATACTTCACCAATATTTTACAAAGATTTCATAAATCAATGAAACATTCACAAAAAAAATTTGAATATATATTTTACTATTGATAAATTAGCCTTTGAAATTCCTACTTACCAAGAAGATTTGCCTACTTATTATATGTTGGAATAATTAAGCCTTCCGACCATTCATTTTTTTACATAAGATGCATTAATTAATCATGTATTAGTTAATTCTATGTAATAAATAAGGAAATTGCCATTGTGTGGACCACAAGGCAATATGAGAGGCTAAAATACATCCATGGGGTGATATACAGGCCACCTAGGCCACTTGGGTGCCTTCCTAAATATTTTTGGATAAGGTTTGAGGAAGAAAGGTGCACTTGTGGAAAACTATTGCTTTTCCCCCATAGGGAAAAGCTAGTCAACCTAGGAAAGTGTTTTTTACACCAAAAAATTTCCTTAATGCTATTTCCACTCAAAATTCGTATTTGGCATTCTTTTTACCTATATTTCACCTTCAGCTCACTAATTTAGCAACTCGTTAGCTTTTGGATTGATTTGGAAAGTCATCTTTCCACCTAGGCGGGATGGGCATATTTAGCAAGTCTGATGATTAGGAGCTCTGTTTTTGGCATCTTCAGCCATTCAATTTTCTACTGTAAACTTATTTAATGACATCCTATTACATTCATATGTTGGTTGACGTAATTCTATTTATGAGAAGTTAATACAGAAATCTACTCTTGTGCATAATTTTTGTGCTTTTGACTAGTTGTGTGAGAATTTCATATGAGAGAGTATAATTTCTTGAATAGTTCTTGGATGTGATATGATTTTCACATGGTATCAGAGCCCTCAAGCTATTCCTTTCATCTATTGATTGTATTGCAGGATCCAACAGTCTTAGGAAGGGCGCATTGATCAATTCACCGGGTGATTCTATTCTCTGCAGGGTGCATTTTGGAATCCAGAAGTGTTCTAAAATCAGTCCATAAGTTTATATTAGTTGCAACAATGGATCATACACAGCAAATCATCCTCACTCCTTTCAATTACTTTGATTTGAAGCGCAGATGGAGATTCTACTAAGGAGCAAAGGGTTCTGCAGGGTGACCATGGAAACAAAAGCTAAGCCAACCTCCGCAATCGAGAAATCTAAATGGAATAATCGAAGGCCTGAAGCCTATGGGCTGTTATGTCTCACTACATCCAGAGAAATCTTATTTCATCTTGATGGCCTCACTTCACCCAATGAAGTATGGCTGAAACTTCAAGAATTGTTCGGTAAAACCGATGAATTGAGAGGCCACCAATTTGATAGCGAGCTAGTCTCTTTGAGGCCACAAAATTTTGATAATGTACAGGATTTCTTCTCCAAATTCAAATTTCTTGTATTGCAACTGAAGCAATGTGGTATAGACAAGAAAGAAGAGCAATTAGTTTTGGCCATTCTCTCCAAGCTTGGCCCCAACTTCTCAATTTTTGTCTCGACCTTCCATTCCACTCGGAAAGCAATTAAAAATTGGAAGAGCCTGTCACTTTCAGAATTCATGGAGTCATTAACACAAGAACAAGAAAAGCTGGTCTTAATGGGAGCCATTAAAAATCCGTCCAAATACCACTATCTAAATGTTGGAGACTCAAAGAATTCGAAAGGAAAGAAGAAAGGCAACTTTAAGAAGCCCACCGGTGAGCGAAAAGACAAGCAGAATTTTAATGGAGAGTCATCAAACTTCAAGAAGAATCTGAACAAAAAAGAATGAGAGGACAAAGTGCATTGGAGAAAGCCAATATCCCTCTCCCAGAGAGTGCAAGAAGGAAGGATGGAGGATCAAATTCTGATGACAAAGAGAGAGTTCATGCATTGATGGCCATCACTTCCCAATCTTCATCATTCATCATTGATTCCGGTGCTTCAAGACACATGGTGTCTGCAAGTAAGTATTTTATTTCACTTTACTCTTCCAGTGGTCCAAATATTGTATTGGGAGACAATTTTGAAACTTCTAGAAAAGGCAAAGGTAGCAGAGATATCGAGTTTGGGTCATTTAATAATGTTTTATATGTCCCTGGACTTGCTACAAACCTACTGTAAATCTATCAGATGACCCATACAGGGATTCCCAAGAGAGTAAATGTTACCCCCAATGATGTTGAGATACCAAAAATTTCAACAAGAAAAATTATTGCATTTGGTACTGCTGATCACTGTTCTAGAATTTACAAGTTTTCTCATTTTGTGCCAAACTCCTCACCTTCTTCTCTATTAACCCATTCCAATGAGTCCAGCAAGCTATGGCATGAAATATCTGGCCACCTAAACTACAAATACCTTTCCCAACTTCATGAGAAAGAAATGGTTATAGGGCTTCCTCTTAAATTTTGAGCATTAACTCACAATACTCTAGGATCTTTACTGAGAGAATAACATATACAGTATATCAATGCATGACAATCACAATAAGCATGACAAGCATCACAAGAATCAAAAGCATGGGAGACAAGAGACATAGAGTTTCCATGGGGAAAACCCTAAGGTGAACAACCCCACAACTTCCTCAGAGATAGAGAGAGCAATGGCTCAACCAAAGTACAACCAAAATACACTGAGATAGTCTCCTAGTAGTAGATGATCCTCCTCTTCACTAGTGTGCCACTTTCTGAGTGAGAGTGAGATACTTTTTCAAGTGATCTAAATAGAGATCACCTTATCTCTATTTATACTAATATGTTTTCCCAGTGACCTTATGAGGCCAACTTGTCTAGCTAGGTACATCCACATCAATATATATTTCAGGGCCGACCCCACACATGGTGGTCTAATAACCCATCGGCAAGTACACACACTTGCGACACTTGTCAATCCACATGACGACACTTCCTTATAGAGGAATGACACATCTCTTATAAGGGTACAATAAATATATATAAAATACACAGATGAAATACATTCCGAAGTTACATATACATCAACACTCCCTCTTAACTAGGAAGGTATTTCTCGACACAGATCTACTAGACAAGTCTTCTTCTCGGGATCATCGTCATCGATGCATCGTCATCATCATCGTCACTGCTGCTGCTATCTCAACCAATCTCTGACTCTACTCGTCATAGGAAGTTCTACAGAGCCAGTCCTTTTTCATACTAGATGTAGGCCCACCACCTGCAAGTCTTCATCATCACTGGCCATATTGTGGAAATCTCAGGACTTATTATGTGCATCACAAAACCTTAAAAGAGTCACTTGACTAGCAAAAACCCTAAAGAGCATCTGAGTCCTTTTTCATTCTGTCCAGATCTCCAGGACTTATTACATGTGACCCCACCACAAAACCTCGAAAGAGAATCCCAGGACTGATTACAAGCACAAGGCTCAACCTATCGGATCTCCCAGGGCACAAAGTACATGTGGTCATGGCAAAACCTCGAAAGAGCATCCCAGGACTGATTATGAGCACATGGCTCAACCTATCGGATCTCCCAGGGCACAAATTAGATGCCATAGGACAAAACCTCGAAAGAGCATCTGCCAGATATCCCAGGGTATAAATTACATGCCATAGGAAAAACCTCGAAATACTATCTGCAGATCTCCCAGGGCACAAATTATATGTCCTCCCAAGCAAAACCTTGAAAGAGCATTTCCCAGATGTCCGAGGGTACGAATTACATGCCATAGGAAAAACCTCGAAAGACCGTCTGCAAATCTCCCAGGGCACAAATTACATGCTTATCTGCATAACTTGTTCCATGGCCACAGAGTATCAACTTGATACTTACCATACATCATCCTGATGTACACATGATCATCCTGATCATCACTACAACATCCTGCTACATGTCATCTGGAGCAACATCCTGAAGCTCGTCATCCATGATCATCCTAATCATATAATGCATCTACCTGATGCATACCAAGTATCTACCTGATACATATCATCATGCATGATCCACCTGATCATACAGTGTATCCACCTGATACAAATACAAATACATGATACATATCACCATACATGATCCACCTGATCATATAATGTATCCACCTCATACATATACAGATACATGGTCCAAGCATCCAACATGATGCTTATACGTACACATGATCCAACCGATCATATCCAGCATCCAACATGATGCATACATACATACATAAAAATGGTCCAAATGATCATATCCAGCATCCAACATGATGCGTACATACATATACAAAAATGATCCAACTGATCATATCCAGCATCTAACATGATGCGTACATACATATATAAAAATGATCCAACTGATCATATCCAAGCAGTAACCAGAACATCATCCTGATGCTCGTCATCCAACGCTTACATCCACGGCCATGTGAAGAATCCTCCTTCCAACATGCTTGGAATGGCTTCAGCAAATGTGTCCATCACTTCTTCCTTGAAGTGTCCTTGGTCCGAAGAACGCCAAGCCTCTCTCTGAAGTACTCAAACTTCACCCTAGCTAGTGGCTTCATCAGCACATCTGCAATCTACTCGTCCGTTGCAATGTACAGGAGCTTCACAGCTCCTCTCTGCACCATATCCCTGATATACTGATATTTGATCTCTATGTGTTTCGACCTGTCATGAAACACTGGGTTCTCTAATAGCTTCACACAACTCTGGTTATCACAGAAGATACCAGTAGCATCCAACAGGAGATCAAATAAATCAGACAGTAGCTTCCATAGCCATACTACCTCACAACTAGCTTAACAGGCTGCAACATACTCTACCTCAGCTGTACTCAGTGCTACGCAGGACTGCTTCCTGTTAAACCAAGAGATCACACCTGATCCCATACTGAAGCAGCACCCAGATGTGCTCTTCCTATCTGCAGCACTGGTAGCCCAATCTGAATCAACATAACCCTACAGATTAAACTTTTGATTCGCTTCATACTTGAGCCCATAATCCACTGTACCCTTTAGGTACCTCAGAACATGCTTTACAGCAACCAGGTGAACACTCCTCGGATCCGTCAGAAACTGGCTTAATGTGTTCACCGCAAAGCAAATATCTAGTCTCGTGCTCGTCAGGTACATCAAGGACCCAATCATCTGACGATACATAGAGACATCAACCGGCTCAGATGAAGCATCAAAAAGAAGCTTCCGATTTGATGCCATAAGTGTGGCCACGGCCTTGCAATCCATCATCCTGAATCTCTTCAAGATATCTACTGTGTAATTCGCTTGACCAAGGAAGATCCCACCTTTACTCTGCCACACCTCCATACCTAGGAAATAATGCATCATTCCCAAATCTTTCATATCGAACTCAGCAACAAGATTCCTCTTTGTATCACACCAAGTTCTGGGAGCTTGCTACAAGCCATACAAGGCTTTCTTCAATATGCACACATGTGACTCCCTGTCAGGTCTTGGGACTGCATCCCAAACATCATCTTCATGATCAATGGATCATGGCATTCCATTTCTTCATCCCAGATCCTAGGAACTTCAATATCTTCAATAGATATCTTTGTTGCTGGAACAAATGTTGTAGTCCTTCTTTTGTAGGTGAAGATATACAGTCTTTCCTACAAAACAAGTTAAATCGCATGATTAGAAACATCTCATAATTTTTAGAACAAATTCTTTACACATAAAGAAATATGTCATGCAGTTATCTTAGCCAATGCTTCAATACAACATTTATCCATGTTCCACAACTTTCTAGATGCCTTCCAGTCTCTACCAGAACATTGTTAAGAGTTTGCACTACTCCCAACATGTCAGCAAGGAAGTTTCATTCTAGATAAGTAGCACTGGAATGTTGTACAGTTCCATAGGCCACTTACCCATCACATGCATATTAGTAGTATACTATTCATTAATGCAATCATCATAATATGCACAATACATCTCCTAAGTCTAGGAACATAAGCATAATATTATTTAAACAAAAATAGGCAAGAAATGATAATTGAAATACTTATCTTTGTTTGTTTATTTGGTGGACTCCCTCTGAGTCTTTGCTTCCTGGCAGGAGCTACTGAAGTAGCTTCTTCTACACCTTTCTATTGTGGAATGTAGGAAGATGGTCAACTCGTTCTGAAAATCTGCATCCTTGCAGGGGCTGCTGGAGTGTGCTCCCTCTTGATCTTTGCTTCCTAGATTACTTGTACTTAAACTTATATTCATCCTTGCTGACATCAATCTTCTTGAACCCAGAAAAGACCTCTTCTGGTGTCTTGTTGTCCAATATCTTGTGGGGTGTTCTATTATGCACATATGCAGCTGTTCTAGCTGCTTCTGCCCATATAGGTAGATCCTGGTCATGTAGCATTACTCTTGCTGCTTCCATGATTGTTCTGTTCTTCCTTTCTGCAACTCCATTCTGTTGTGGATTGTAAGGAGCAGACAACTCCCTCTTAATCCCTGAATCACTACAAAGCTTCTTGAAGTCACCTGAGGTGAATTCTCCACCATTGTCGGATCTGAATGTTTTGATCTTCTTGTCAGATTTATTCTCCATCAAGGTTTTGAATTCCTTGAATTTATCAAACACCTCATCTTTGTTCTTCAAGAAGTATACCCAAGTCTTCCTGGAGAAGTCATCAATAAATGAGACATAGTAAACATACCCACTCAGAGAACTGGATGACATAGGACCACCTACATCTGAGTAGATGATTTCTAGGATGTCTTTTGCCTTGGTTTCACTGCTTGGGAAAGCCTTCTTAATGTTCTTACCTTTTGCACATCCTTCGCAAACACCTTCATGTTTGGTCTTGATTTCAGGAAGACCCTCTACAGACTTGCTTGCAATTGGAAGTGCCCTATAGTGCATATGAGCAAGTCTTCTGTTCCAAAGTTCACTTGTCTCCATGGATTCATGTACCATGGCATGTTTAGGTTGTCCCTTCAATTTATACAAACCTCGCTCTTGCTCTCCAATCACTACTGCATCATCTATGTTCTTTCCCTTTGGCCACATTAGGACTTGGCCATCCACAAATGCAACCCTTATACCTTTTGCATCCAATGTAGAGATGGAGAGTAAGTTCTTCTTGAGCCTAGGTACATAAAGGACTTCTTTCATCTTCAAAGATTTTTCAGAATCTAGGTTGTAGGAGGCTTCACTACTTCCTTTGATTGGGTATTGATAATCATCCCCAAGTTTCACCTTATGGGGTGATTCATGTTCAGATAGATTCACAAAAGATTCCTTAAATCCAGTCATGTGTTTGGAAGCCCCACTGTCAATCAACCAACCATTACAACCATGGGAGATAGTACCTGTGAGAGCAGAAATTAGAACATACTCTTCTTCACTTGATGAGTCATAATCACTATCACTTTCTGCCCTAGCCTTCTTCTTTGGGGGTTCATCATCTTCGGCAGCATGAGCATGATATCTTCTTTTGTTATTCTTCTTCTTGTTATTGAAGTTGTTCTTGTTGTCTTTCTTCTTCTTGGGACAATCTGAAGCAAAGTGTCCCTTCTCATTGCAATTGAAGCATCTGAGATCTTTCTTATCTTTATGATAATGGTAGTGTGAGGATCTTCTGTTATGAGATGATTCCTTCTTGGACTTGCATTTCCTGGCATGTGCTGTGAGAACTTGATCTTCATTTCCCATCTTTTCTTCTTGGGCCACAAGCCTAGATTCTTCTTGAGAGCATTCTTCCCGCAATCTGTTGAAGGAGATCAACTTCTTCCTTGCACAAATTCCTTGAATGAAGGAATCCCATGACCTGGGTAGGCCATTTAGAGTGGTCATCACAACTTCACCATTCTCCACCATTTCATCCACTGCTTCTAGTTGTTCCTTCATCTGGGATACCCTTGAAAAATAAGATTGAATGGTTTCTCCATTCTGAAACTTTACTCCTTTCAATTGGTTCCGCGGGGTCATCTTCCGATTTATGTTCTTCCCTTCAAATAGCTTGGTCAAAGAGTCATACATTTCCTTGGGTGTCTTTAGAGAGGACACATGGGGTATGAGATGGTCTTTGATAGAATCAGCAATGATTCTCTTTGCCTTAACCAAGTTCTTCTTGTGTAATGCCTTGGATTCTTCATCCTCTGGGATAGGGATGTCTTCTTTCACATATGAGTCCAACTCATTCTCTTCCAGGATTAACCCAATCCTATACTTCCAAGCTCGGAAGTTATCAGCTCCTTAAAGCTTATCCTTAAGCTTGGTGTGGTGACACATCTTAAAGAGTACTTCACATGGAAATAGAAAAGATTTAGGTCTTACCACTTGAAATGCTGAAAACTGGATCTGGTCCCGGATTAGGGTTTGTCGAAAAAACCCTAAAAATTCAAAATGTGAATTTCAATTTTCTGAAGGATAGAAAGATGCACCTTGATGAGCTGATCAGCCTGGTGTGTTCAGAATTTGAGATCAATAAAGCTTTACCCTTCAGATTTGCCTTTTTGTCCTCCCGGGTTCACTAGGGAGAGCCTTGAATTAGGGTTTGAGTTTCCCGAAGATCTACCTAGCCAAAAATCTCGATCCAAAGCTCTAAACTTCGATTTTTGCAAGGAGCTTCCCGCTATGTCTTCAGATTTCAGAAATTCCTATTTTTGTTGAAACCTTAATTTTTAGGGCCAAATCTGAAAATGCTCAGAATTGAATTCTGATTGGACAGATAGATTCTCCTTGATGAGTAGAGTCAATATACTATACTGCTTTTCCAAAATCTATCGAGAGAAACCCAATAAACAAGAAACTCAAGTTTCCGTCATTGCAAAATGTCTTCTACTCAGGTTAGCTCTGATACCATGTTAAATTTTGACCATTAATTCACAATACTCTAGGATCTTTACTGAGAGAATAACATATACGGTATATCAATGCATGACAATCACAATAAGCATGACAAGCATCACAAGAATCAAAATCATGAGAGACAAGAGACACAGAGTTTCCGTGGGGAAAACCCTAAGGTGAAAAACCCCACAACTTCCTCAGAGATAGAGAGAGCAATGGCTCAACCAAAGTACAACCAAAATACACTGAGATAGTCTCCTAGTAGTAGATAATCCTCCTCCTCACTAGTGCGCCACTTTCTGAGTGAGAGTGAGATACTTTTTCCAGTTATCTAAATAGAGATCACCTGATCTCTATTTATACTAATCTGTTTGCCTAGTGACCTTATGGGGCCGACTTGTCTAGCTAGGTACATCCACATTATAATATATATTTCAGGGCTGACCCCACACATGGTGGTCTAATAACCCATCGGCAAGTACACACACTTGCGACACTTGTCAATCCACATGACGACACTTCCTGATAGAGGAATGACACATCTCTTATAAGGGTACAATAAATATATATATAATACACAAATGAAATACATTCCGAAGTTACATATACATCAACACTTCCCAATATCAAATTTTCCAAAGGTGTCTGTCAATCTTGCATACTAGGAAAACATCCTGAGCACAAGTATGGGAGATCTACCATGAGAGAACGACTGCACCATTGGAACTTATACACACTCATATATCAGGTCCATTTCCTTCTGAGTAATTAAATTCAGCAAAATATATTCTCACATTCATAGATGATTTCAGCAGGTATTGTTGGATTTATTTCATCAATCTTAAATCATAAGTTTTTGGGTTATTCAAGTTATTCAAAGCCTTAGTTGAGAATCAGTCTGGTAGTCATATAAAACTGTTAAGATATGATAATGGTGGTGAGTATTTGAAATCATAGTTTCAGCAATTTTGTTCTTCATCGAGCATATAGATGCAACATACAGTTCCATATACACCTCAGCAAAATGGGGTTGCTGAGAGGAAAAATAGATCTCTTAAGGAGATGGCCACATGCATGCTTGAGGAAAAATCCTTGTCTCCTAAGCTATGGGATGAGGCAATAAATTGTGCCACTTATATTCAAAATAGAGTGCCATACAAATCTCTCAAAGGTATCACTCCTTTCGAGGCTTTGACAGGTCACAAACCTGACATCTCTCATTTCAGGATTTTTGGCTCAAAGGCTTGGGCTAGGATTTCGATTGAGAAGAGGAGGGCTATGTAACCCCAAAGCCAACCATGTTTGTTTGTTGGATATTCCTAGGACTCCAAAGCTTATAAGCTGCTAAACATGAACACTCATAAAGAATTCGTTGAAAGAAGTGTGCAGTTTGAGGAAGAGCCCTCTCAGAGCGCAGAAATTGGAGATTCATCTTCACCACTGACTGAAGAAGAAGTAAGTGATGTTCTTGATATTTTTTATTCTTATGATGATGAGAATCAATTTATTGCAGATGCTAAATCACCTACAAGGCCTAAGTGGGCTGCAAAAACTTTGCAAGCAGCATGTGAACTAGCAGGCAACCCTTAGGACCAAAGAAGGGCTAGATCACAGTTTGAGATTGCTCTCAATCTGAATGATCCTTATCTTTCTGAGAAGTGCTATATGATGATAGATTCTAATCCAAAAACCTATGAGGATGCCTCACATGATCCTATATGGTAGATTTCTATGGATGAGAAGTTTCAGTCATTGCATATGAATGAAACTTGGGAGCTAGTCAAGCTCCCCGCAGGCAGAAAGTTGCTAAGATGCAAATGGATTTATAAGACTAAATGTGCAGAAGATGGTACAACCATTAAGTACAAAGCAAGGCTGGTAGCAAAGGGGTATTCTCAGGTCCAAGGACTTGATTATAATGAAACATTTGCACCGGTAGCTCAAAAAGACTCCATTAGACTAGTTTTGGCAGTGGTAGCTTTCGAGCGGTGGGAAGTACATCACATGGATGTGAAAAGTGATTTCCTCCATGGGGAGCTTGAAGAAAAAATATATATGCAGTAGCCATAGGGGTACACATCAGATCCAAACCTTGTTTGCAGGTTGAAAAAATCTTTGTATGGACTCAAGCAATCCCCCAAGGCTTGGTATGCAAAGATGGACAGTTTTCTGTTGTCACAATCCTATGTTCGGTGTAAATCTGACCCAAATGTCTATATGAAGTTTGATGATGGTTTTATTATGTTAATAGTTTTGTATGTTGATGATTTTCTGATCACAGGTGATAGCACTAAACAAATAGCATCACTAAAGACCGCAATGCACCAAGCATGCTCCATGAGTGACTTGGGAATTCTTAAGCAATTTTTGGGGCTTGAGATTTCTCAAACAAAAGAAGGAACCAAGGTATGTCAGTCAAAGTATGCTTCTAATATGTTAAAGAAGTTTAAGATGTCTGATTGAAAGCCTTCTAAGACTCCATTCCTTTCTGGAGTTAGAATGGAAGAAGCAGAATCTACACCACTTTTTGATAGTACTCTATACAGACAATTGATTGGCAGCTTTCTCTACTTGACACACACATGACCAGATCTTGCATGTGCTGTGAGTGTGGCATCTAGATATATGGAGCAGCCACATGAGTTACATTCGAGGGATGCAAAAAGAATCCTTCATTATGTGCAGGGCACAAAGAGTGATGGGATTCACTATGTGGCAGATTCGA
Source organism: Larix kaempferi (assembly GCA_027924585.1). Classification (NCBI taxonomy): domain Eukaryota; kingdom Viridiplantae; phylum Streptophyta; class Pinopsida; order Pinales; family Pinaceae; genus Larix; species Larix kaempferi. The sequence continues at coordinate 1,089,657 of BSBM01000146.1, forward strand.
GCTTAGATCTCTTGGGTTTCATAGATTCAGATTGGGCTGGTGATAGCCTTGACAGGAAATCCACATCAGAATTTGTATTCATGCTTGGAGGTGGCCCTGTTTTCTGGTCCAACAAGAAACAGAATGCCATAGCACTATCTTCAGCGGTGGTAGAGTACAGAGGAGCAGTGAATGCTGCTACACAGTGTGTCTGGTTGCAGCGGATTTTGTCTAAGTTTGAGATTTCTTTCAGTACTCCTACTGTCATTTATTGTGACAACCAGAGTGCCATTAGAGTTTCATGTGATCCAGTATAGAGGTAGAGGACCAGTCACATAGAGATTCATATGCACTACATCAGAGGCCTAGTGCATGATTAGATCATAGATTTGCAGTATTGTCCCACAGGTGAGCACACTGCAGATATCTTCACCAAGGCTTTCACAGAGAAGACATTTAGCTATCTTATATCACTACATGGGATGGTTGAACATGTGGTGTAGTGAAGGCTTGATCAGCAAGCTTTCAATTTTGATATTTCCATGTTTTGGGGGAAGGTTTTTCCCATGAGGTTTTCCTTCTATCCTTGTTTTGTAGACCGACAGTATTTTGTACGGGGTGACCAAGTCTTGTTACTGGGCCCTTAGTATTTTATTTCTGATATTTAGATCATTTAAGTAAGAATAAAGAGGGGGTGTTGGAATAATTAATCCTTCCTACCATTCATTTATTTACATAAGATGCATTAATTAATCTTTTATTAGTTAATTCTATGTAATAAATAAGGAAATTGCCATTGTGTGGACCACAAGGCAATTTGAGAGGATAAAATACATCCATGGTGTGATCTACAAGACACCTAGGCCACTTCGGTACATTCCTAAATATTTTTGGATAAGGTTTGAGGAAGAAAGGCGCGCTTGTGGAAAACTACTGCTTTTTACTGCTTTTCCCCCCATAGGGAAAAGCTAGTCAACCTAGGAAAGTGTTTTTTACACCAAAAACTTTTCTTAGTTCTATTTCCACCCAAAATTTGTATTTGGTATTTTTCTTACCTATATTTCACCTTCATCTCACTAATTTAGCAATTCGTGAGCTTTTGGGCTGATTTGGAAAGTCATCTTACCACCTAGGGGAGATGGGCATATTTAGCAAGTCTGATGATTAGGAGCTTTGTTTTTGGCATCTTTAGCCATTTGATTTTCTGCTGTAAAGTTATTTAATGAAATCCTATTACATTCATATGTTGTCTGATGTAATTCTATTCATGAGAAGTTAATACAAAAATCTACTCTTGTGCATAATGTTTGTGCTTTTGACTAGTTGTGTGAGATTTTTCATATGAGAGAGTGTAATTTCTTGAATAGTTCTTGGATGTGATCTGATTTTCACATTATACATATAAATTTATGGAGGGTTCTTAAAATTTTCCCTTCTTGTTATGAGGTATGAAGACTGCTCTATGCTAGAGTGTTTCTAGGGTAGAGTTCGATGCATGATCTATGCCAGAGTGTTTCTTACGGATAGAGTTTATTGAAGTATTATGCTCTCTTAGGTTGTGTGGCATTAGTTTCCTGTGATGGAAATGTATTTTGATTTTCCAGGTTGTGTGGCCATAGTTTTTTAGTATGGAAATGTATTGTGCTTTCTTAGGTTGTGTGGCCTAAGTTTCACGTGATGGAAATATATCATGCTTTCTCAAGTTGTGTGGCTTGAGATTCCTATGATGGAAATGTATTTTTCTTTCTCAAGATGTATGGCCTGAGTTTTTCGTGACAAAAATGTATTGTATTTTTACTAGTTGAGCATAGGATGACACAACTATATGTTCTCACTTGACAACTTTTGAGCATTTATGGGTTATGATACTTGTACCATTGCATTTGAAGTGATGTTTCCATGGTTTTACTCATAGTGGTGAGAAGAGAACAACTATATGTTCTGGTTCACCTATTTTAGAGAATTTTTGGGTTATTAGGCCTATTCCATTGGGTCTAGAGAAATGTTGAGTAAGGAATACCTTTTGTTTCATTGATAAAGCTTTATGTATGGCTACTATATAGTCATTTCTGTGTGGTAGTGTTGACAATGTTGAAAAAGAACACACCTTGTTTATTTGTTAAGAGTACATCCACTTGTGGATCCATGGCCTCAGCTAGAAAATGACCTGTTCAAGGATTGAATTTACTATGTCTATGCTTGGCTAGAAGGTTGTCCTTTTGAAGCCAGTTTTCCGTCAATCAGATGAGTATTTTATTATGTGTTTATTTACATAATTTTATAGTCATATATGTGCTCATGGATATGATTTTATTATTTTCTTATATGGCTATATGTGGAAGCTTGTAGATTAAATGTTTATGTGGGTTATATGGATGAATATGATAGTCTTCAGATCTAAATTTTCTAATTGGTTGTAGTTTGTTGAAGATCGGATTTATCTCATTAGGGGAGTTTTAAGGTTAAAAATGGGTCTGAAAACAAAAAATGTACCATCAAAATTGACTTTATAAGAACCAATATGATTCAAGATGATGATGTCAACCATGGGGGTGAAATTTGTAAAAAGAATTGGAGGGGAAAATGAAAAACTATCTTTTCTTATTATATTTTTGACATATCTCCTTATCATTTTACCTAAATTTCAAGTTTGGGCACTCATTGGATGCATAATTCAAATTTATATGCAAATCATATCCACACTACATGTTTTTGAGGCACCCACAACAGAGCAAATGAGAAATCTAATAAGAAACCATATTTTATGTATTAAATTACGTTTTTTTAATTGAATTTCTTGATTTCTCTTCACTATTTAATTTCGCACTTTTCCAGTCCTCTCTTCGTTTTAGGGCCTATACCCCCTTCCTGTCCTTTATAGAGTGCTTGTTATGTTTTGGATGCCTCAAAACTATCTCATGTGTGTATGCATTGGATATGAAATTAAATTCTGCATCCAATGAGTTACCAAACTTGACATCTGGGTAAACCAATAAGGAGATATGTCAAAAATACCATAAGAAAAAGTAGTTTTTATTTTTCCCCTCCAAAATTTATAACTCTTATTTTATTATTTCAATTAGGATGCCCATTTTAGACATCAAAACAACCCTAACGAAATGTTGTAAACCTAATTATGATTAATGTTGTAGATCTGATTTTTATGCTATTGTTGTAGTTGTCATATCTGATGTATATTTATGTTATATGGATGTATTGATCTTATATGTTAAATTTAGATTCGTGTGGAATGTTTTTGTAGATTTGGCTGCATGCAAACTTGCATTTATTCTTGCATCGCATGCAAAATGGTAAAAGGCAAATTGCACTCGAAGAGTCACATTTATTTTAAAAAGGTTGATTTTTTTATTTAATTGTCTGTTGGCATATTGACCACCTTTATCACCCTATTCTGATGTGTATTATCTATATTCAACCTCCCCCCTTGATGTTCAGGTGGTGTATCCAACCTTTGTCGTGTGATTGGGCCTGGGTACATTACAAAGTGGTATGAGAGCTTAGGTTTCAACACCATGACTATTGGGCCTTCTATAATTTGATAAGATAATTTGTGTGTTTGATTTCGAAATTATTATTCATGTATGTTGCAAAAGATATTTGTGATGTGCTAATAGTTGTTGGAATGAACACAATGCAACATATAGTGTGAACATTGAACCAAAATTTTAATCTCAAATAAAATAAGAGAAGACCAAATCTACATAGATCATAATTCTGAGATCTGAGTTCACCTACATAATCAGAGATTAGAGATGGATTTGGAAGATCTTCAGAGACCATACAACTGTGAAGAAGAATTTGTTGAGTAAATTCCTACGAAATAATCAAGGACACGGAGCCAAAATAAGACTTGAAACCTTGGATCTGGAAAACTCAGTTAGAAGTTTGAAGACGGAAACGAGAAACTATAGAAAATACAATGAAAGAATCATGCATACTCAAAAACAAATCATCAACAATCTCAAATAAATGCAAGAAAACCAAATACCAACCTCAAGATACCATCAAGGAAACATATACCATGAACCAAGAAGAGATTCTGAAGGATCTAATCCTTATGTAGTGAAACCTCATCGTAAAACCTCTCTAGAGAAGAAGACGAAGAAGTACTCCTCAAGTGGCTTTGAATGTAGCCCAGATAGATACCTAGTCAGATCTATGAAGAGGAGGTTCCCTAAAGATGAATTGGTTGGAGAACTAAGGAGGATAAATGTAACATCGCCGAAAAAAAGAACAAAAATTTCAAAATAAAAATAAAACTGGGATGCAAAACTTAAAAGTAAATTATATCTTAAATGTCCTAATTACGCATGTTCAAGTGTTTTGATGTTGACTGTCATACTTATGTTTCCTTTCTATATAGGGGTTCTTTGAGAAGAGATCCCAAGGCTTACTTAGCTTGAAAAGCTAATGCTTCACTTGATACTTTGAACAGATCCGACATTGGAGTGAGGGATTTCATCAACAATGGTATGATCACTTATTGACCTTCATGGTTTAGTTACTCATTCTTAGAAGATGCTATGACTAACAAGTCTCAGTCTAGGCATCTTAAAGTTACTAACCCTGTTTGAATTCCAAAGGTTCTAATAGATATATTAAACGCCCTTGAGAACATGAATTTGATAGTACGTGCATTAAGAAAATATCACCAAGGTCAATACACTTACTATTCTTTTTATGAGTTTACTATCCTAGAATTTTGAATGTCGATGGGAAAAACAATAATATTATTACAATATATACCTATCCTATGGTCCACACACCTAAGCATTTTAATGATATTTTTGTAGCAGGGTAAGGTATTAAGCTAAGTACATGTATCGGGCCCTAGGTAGGGTTTTGCAAAGCCCAACAATGCTTACGGGGGGAATGATGGACAAGGTCCTTTCAATTTAATGCACGGGTCTTGGCAATTATGGTGACTGGAGAACTTGATTGTGGTGATATTTCAAATGGAAGTGAATTGGTTGTGGGCATGAGTAGAATCTCGAGGTTGTTAATGCAGCTATCTTGGACTATCTGACTCACTTTAATGTTCTCGTCCACATGGCTCCTTCGAACCCTTACTCCCTCATCGAGGTGTTCCTTGTCATTTTTACTGTTTGGAAAATTGAGGTCTTCCTCCTTCTCCTCTCTGGTTCTTGGTGGGCTCAGCCTTTGGCCTTAGCTTCATCTTTTGGCTTTGGTATTAGTGTGTAAGTTGAATCTTTAAAATATTCTGCCATGTAATGCATTCGTAACCCATAAACACTTGATGGCTTTTATGTTGTCGTTGCATGCATCTAAACTAGAGGTTGACATATTATTTTTTGTTTTCTTGTGGCAGCAAGCTCTAGGTATCAAGGAAGGAGGAGAGGCTTATGATAAAAAGGAACTCGACCATGGTAAACCCTTGGTCCTCCATGGGAGATCTCGGTGTTTGGAAACCCGTGAGTAACATGGTTTTTAACAGTGACACTCTTTACTTTGACCGTTCTGGGGTGAGTTAGATGTGAAGACATGTCGCAACCTTGGGTAGTTAAGCTAGAGTTCACGTCTTTGTAAAAGTTTTAACATGCACTTTTTTTTGGTTGGGGTTGTTCATACGAACTCGGTTAATTATTTAAATTTTACAAGGGATTAGTCTCAGTCCTTAAGGAATAGTTTCGTTGTGAAAAACACTCGTACCATTCTTGGAAAGGTTCTTGGATTGTTTATGATGGACATTTAAATGCCATGTTTCGATGGTTGGTTAATTTTTGTTGATGGTCCCCTCGGCCTGTTTGGGAAATGTAAATGGCGAAATGCCAAAATCTTACTGTGCTTGCTTGTTGGTTTAATTGTGTAAATTTTTGTTGTGGGAGAGTTTCTATTGCTCGGCTTTCATGCATGGTAGCTGATTCACTTCTAGTTTCCTGTATAATGATGAACTGTATAATATGGAATATGTTAAAAGGGTTATATGGATGAATGTGCAGTTGCTGAGTTTGTCGTACGATTTGGTAGAGAAGGATTAAGAAGTTAGAACTTTTGTTTTCGATTGGTTACACTCTTTGGCAGAGAAATCTTCATTTGAATGTAGCTTGTTTGATGTGAACCTGTAGGGACTCGATCTTGAGCCCTGAGATGTATAGTTTGATTCTAAAATGATGGATGCTAGGTTATTTCGATGTTTAGCTATCCTATTTTGAAACTCCTTTTTATAACAACTGTGATTGTAAACTTGTTTAAGGGAAAGGGTTATTCGACCGTCCTTCATTCCAGCTTAGGCTGTAAATACTTTGGTATTCTAGGGTTTAAAAATAACATGCCATGCTCTCGGTTGTTATGTTTGGATGTAAGGGTATCCACCCGTAAAACTTAAAGGTCGATGTAATGTCCCTAAAAATAGTAAAAAATAAAAAAATTCTTCTACTTGCTAGATTGCCTAACCTAGTTTATATATTTGTAAATTAACTTCAACACTGATAAAGAAGTAAGATATGCACTGGCACTTGTTTGTGGCATTCAACAGTTTAAGTTTTTCGAACTACATAATCTCTCTGGTTGTAAATCACTTGGTTTTGCGGAAGTGATACATAGAGTAGGTAAAGTACTTCTGTCGCAAGTGTACCAATGATAGAGTAATAATATAAAACTAAAGTAAATTTCCTTCATAATGTTTAAGAAATAAAGTGCATATTTATTAACGTCTGTCTCATACTTTAGGTGTGTTGGGCCCCTTGTTGATGAGAGTTGAGACCCATGATAAAATACTGAGGTTTACAAAGAGAAGCAGTACCCCCGACAGAGCTGCCGAGATGTAAAAGTAGTCTTGGGAGTTCTAAACTTACTTAGCATTCGATGATGTATCATCTCATGTTTGCAATGCAGGTACTACCATGAGGAACATTCTTACTTGGTAATCCTACCCTTAAATTGGCCTACTACAAGATCAAGTGTGAAAGTCTAGACTGTAAGGGCTAAGTGTGGAATTCTCATGGTGTAGATATTATGTTGTAACACCTTGGAAAGGCATGATGGTATACAAATAAATTGTGGAAGTTTACATGACCTGCTACTATATCGTTTGGGTGATAAATCAAACTCCATTAATGAGGGGTCGGTGGAGCGTTAACTCCTCCTTATGGAAACATTGTAATGTGGATCCAACTGGCAGCGAGGGTTTCTAGGTGTGGGGTTTTGCACTTCATGGATATCGCTCTACGTTTTTCATTTGGCTTGGTCCAAAATTTCGTTGCACCTAGAGGGTATTGTGCACTAACCGTAGCTCTGCTCCTGGTCAGTGTACCCTATGGAAACTTAGACGCAGTGGTGAAGGATATGAATAGGTAACGTATATTTCGTTACTTGCTACGTTTTTCTACTATATTTTAACAAGTATTTGATGTGCATCTCCAGGGTTTAACTTTGTGTGGTTTAATTGCTTGACAGAAGAATGATGGCCTTCCTCATCAATGTAGCTTACAATCTAGTAGTCGGTACCCTCGACTTCATTGGCGTTGAATTGGTAAGTTTAGGGTTTACCAACCCTTACCCCTTTCTCTCGCCTCTACGAAGTGGTACTGGTTATGGGAGTTTAGGAGGGACTGCGTGAATCCCCTTTTTTTCTGGGTTCACTAAAACTGTTTGCAACTCCTGAGAGGTCGCCGCTTGGCTGGACCATTATTAAATGGATGTGTTTATTTGATTTCTATTATAATGAAGGAGACATCTAGGAGGGTTTTCAGTTTGGATGTAAATGCCTTGGCCATTCTAGTCATGCGGAACTCTTTTAAGCCTCTGTAGAGGGGCGATGAATTCGTGTTGTATGCATTTGGGGTTTCGGAACTATAATATCCTGCGTTTGCTAATGAACTTGGAACATGTATTACTGAATTGTATAAAACAATGTGGAACCTTTGCGTTTCTTTTAAGAAGTTTATGGTTAATGATTTCTCTTACCTCGGTGTTTTGGCTATCATTAAAATATGTGTTGACAGGGGAAAAATCGTAACCGTTATGCTAGTTTATGTATAAACTTGAGGAGTTTAAAAGTCTAATTCTTTACTGCTGTGTTGTGTGGTGGTTGAAATGGAATTGACAGAGTTTAAATGGCCTCTGTGTACTTCTCTATGATTCTCAGCCTCATTTAATTCTGTGTTTTGATTTCTATGGAGTAAGTATGGTGATGCCCAGTTCTGCATCCTGCATGCGTTGCCGTTGTTCTCATTACTTAGCAGTTGATTTGGTAATTGAAATGGTCTCCAAGATTCATATGATAAAGATGATGCTTCTATCCAAATTCTAGCTTGTTTTAGAAGGATGAATCTATAGCTTTGAAACTATGTATTGACGTGCTTTGGGTTTGCACGATTACTAATAATTTAATAACGGGTTTCGACCCCTTGACTTGTGGTTTGATATGTTTAAAAGAAATGAAAATAATGTTGAAGTAATACTTCCTTTCAATTTCTGTTTCGATTCACCATTATCTCTGTCTGTGTCTACGTGCTTAAAGTCAGTGGTTGTGGATTTGACAGGTTGATTGATGAAATAATACTATAATAATGTAGTATAGCTAGTGATAGGATGTTTAAATGAAAATCGTGACAGTCTAAGCCGTATGACTCTTCCTGGATGTGTAGAGATCTTATTGAGGGTTTTGAAGTCGTAAGCCCTAAATTCCAAATGCATTTTTCGTTAATATTTAAAAATCTTGTCATACTGCATAAAGTGTTCTTACTAAAGTGTTCTTCCTAAAGTGTAATGTAATTGATACGATTTTGGAAGAAAGTTATGGAAAACGTAATTTATGTTTATAAGAAAAGTTAGGAAGTTCCACCTTGACTGTGTTTAACTTCCTAGATTTCCATAAGGGTAACAGAACTAAAACCAAAACATAAGTATGAGTATGGCAACAATCTATATAATTAATGCTGCCAGGAAGAAAAGAGCTCTAATGTTTCAAATTGATAGAGAAAGGACTCTAGGTTTAAGTTTTTGCATGGATGTCTAGCACAGGCTAGTCTGACTAGGCTTGCTAGACATTCTAGTGGTTTCTAAGTTATAGTTTCTGAGTTTAAATAAAAATTCTTGGAATACAGTTCCATATTTATAAATAGTTCAACCTGAGAGCCTATGCCCTAAAGGCCCTCGCTCCATGAGGGAAGTAATGCTGTAAATAGTTAGGGAAATCAATACTCTAATAACAAGCCTAATTAAACGCCTAGCTGCCAACATAACTTGAAATAGTTGGTTTAATAATTCATACCTGGTTGTCTTGTGATTTTCTCCTCTCCTGTGGTAGCCTGCACACTCAAACAATAATTAGTGTAAAAACTGTTGTGCTTAGCTGACCTGTTAGAATGATTCCTTAGCTAGATAACTTTGGGGCTACCATTTTCCTCCCAACCATGATCCTACAATTGTTCCTGGTTCTATATGGATCCCCCCGAGCTGGTTCCAACATGCAATCAGCGATAGAGGCCCTAGGTTCACTGCTGGTTCAGATCTAGAAATTTGTATAGGGCTGCTTTAGTTTCATAGAGCAGAAAATTTCTCTAGGAGCTACTTACCATAAACGAATGATAATGAGAAAAAGATGATCCCCCAACCTTGGGATGTACCCTCTTTTGTAGGGGAGTCTTGAATTATGACTGTTGGAATAATTAGTTTCTTTAAATTAAATAATATTTTATTTAATAAATATCTAGTCCTCTTTGAACTAGGATTTTTAATTGTTTTAACTATAAGTGATTTTTGATTTAAATATTTTCATGATAATTATAATAACAATAATTATATTTCAACTTAATTATTAATACATTAAAGTAATGTATAAACTATACAAAATAAATATATTTCATAGATAAATAAATCAACATTATTATTAAAGTTCTCAATAATAATATTAGCCTTGAGGCCTTTATAAATTTTAATCATAGAAGATTACTATTAGTCAATCCATGCTTTAAGTGGTGGTACCTATCTTTTATTTAATTATGTATCTTCACATGATACTTCTTTTAACTTTTAAGGACAAGGTCCAATTCCTTGGACGGTCTTTTGGTAAGCCTGGATAGGCACCTCTAGTATCTCTCTTGCATGTTGGATTCCTTCGTTTAACATGGTAGTTCCCACAGTATTTGATGATAGATGAAAGATGAATCATTTAACCAAATTAAATAAATGTGATGAATGTAGAAGTGTTATTGAGAGTATTTCCGACTCAAAACTTTGATATTTAGTAACCCCAAGTGCTCTTCAGAGCCTTTTAGTCAACACTTTCACATGGGCGTTACGCTAGTGCAATTCGAGAGCTTCCTGCTCAACGCTAGGGATAGAATGTGGTTGTGAGGCACATCTAGAATATTTAAGTGGCCTCGGATTAGGTATTCATTTATCAAGATTGGAGTGCTCTAGGGATTATGCCCAACACTCAATATACCTCAAGGATTACTCCCAATACATAAACCTTCTTCTAGGCACCTAGGGGTTTATGCCCAGTACGTGGGTTATATGTTTGTTTCTGAGTGCACTCTCAACACACTCATAAGTCAAATCATGTAAAATCATAGCTCTGCACAGTAAGTAACAAAAGATCATCTTAGTATAATAGGGTTTGTACCCATATCAAAGCTGAAGAACATCATTAAAACATTGGGGCCTCCTCGCCTAGTATACACTCAAATAAAGAAGTCATTCAGGGTCCATGCCCAGTATGTCAATATATAAAAGAATAAACCATAGGTGCTAGGGCTCATGCCCAATACTCAAAATAAAACATAGGTGTTGGGGCCGTGGCCCAATATAACAACAGAAATAGTTAGTCCGAAATTTGGGATATTGCATCCCTCCCTGCTTAGAAACAACACCGTCCCGGTGTTTCTAGGGACTAGGAATGAGGTCATGAAACAAGGCGGGGTATGCCTCTTTCATGGTGGTATCATACTCCCAAGTAGCCTCCTCTAGTCCAAAGTGCTTCCATTGCACATTCAGCTGAGTAATGGTCCTCCTCCTAAGCTGCACCTCTCTCTTGTCTAGAATGTGGAGTGGTTCTGGCCTGAGCTCCCCTTTGAGCTCAACCTATAATAAGGACCAATCAATTACATGTTTAGTATCGTATACTTATTTCTTTATTAATGAACCATGAAAAACATTATGAACTTTTATATGAGCTGGTAAGGCTAACTCATAAGCCACTAGGCCCTTCTTGGCCAGTATCTCAAAAGGTCCACAAAATCCTGGGGCTAGTTTCCTGCAACGTTCTAAGCTCAACGAGCTTCATTTTTCCTTTATTTTTAGAAACACATGGTTGCCGACCTGGTAGTCTTTGTCTTTTTTTTTCTTGTCCGCATAACTCTTTTGGCGGTCTTGTGCTTGTTTCAAGTTCAGTTGTACCTTGGAGACTAGTTGTTCCAAGTATTTTAGTAGGTCGAGTCCTAACATAAGTCTGTCTACCGGACTGTCCCAAGTCATGGGTGTCCGACATTTCCTGCCATAAAGTACCTCAAAAGGGCTCATTTTGGCTGAGGTTTGATAACCGTTGTTGTAAGTAAATTCTGCGAGGTGCAAATAATCTTCCCACTTAGTGGGGTTGTTCATGATGTACATTCTCAGCATGTCCTCAGGGATTTGGTTTACTCATTTCATTTGTCTGTCGATTTGGGGATGGCATGCCGTACTGAATTGTAACTGTGTCTCCAAACTAGAGAAAAATCCTCTCCAACATTTGCTAGTGAACTTCGTCTCTTGATCGAAAATGATTGCCTTGGGTATCCCATGCAATCAAAAGATATCTTTGAAGAATATTTCCACGGTGTGAACTGCCTTGTAGGTAGACTTTACTGGTATGAAATGGGCTACTTTAGACAGCTTGTATACCACTACAAAGATGGAATCATTTTGTTTCTTACTCTTGAGTAAGCCCATAATGAAGTCCATACTTATTACCTCCCACTTCCATTCCGGAATGGGTAAAGGTTGAAGTAATCCGGAGGGGTGTTGGTATTTTGCTTTGACCAGTTGGCACTCCTAACATTTTGCATTGAACATGGCGATGTCAGCTTTCAACTTAGGCTAGAATTAATGCTTCTTTACTGCTGATATTATCTCTTGATATCCGGGATGCCCTGAATAGGATTTCTGGGGGAATTCAGTGAGGATGTTTGATCTAATGTCTCCACTCTCTGGAACGTAAAGTCTCTCTTTCAACCACAGTAGTCCTGACTCGTCTATCTTATATTCCTTCTATTATTGGAATAGTCTATCCTCCTGGATCTTTGCAAGGATTTTCGTCTAGTAACGGTCACTCTTACATGCCGTTTGAATCTTCTGGTGTAAATCTGAGTTGGTTTGACTCACCGTGACCTCGTAAAGCATATGTGCTCGTCGGCTCAAGGCGTCTGCAATCTTGTTTTCCTTGCACTTAATGTGCTTTAGTTTGAAATGATACTCTCTAAGGAATTCTAACCATCTGGCCTACTTGGTGTTTAGGTCGAGTTGGTCAAAGAGGTACTTCAAACTCATGTTATCAATCATCAATGGGAATTTCTTTCCCATAAGATAATGTCGCCACATCTTCAATGCATGGATGATGGCAGCTAGCTCAAGGTCATGCATAGGGTAGTTTTTCTCATGTTCTTTCAATTTTCTTGATTCGTAGCAGATGGCAAAGTTATCTTGCATAAGGACTCCCCCAAGTCGTTCCTTGCCTGCGTCCGTGAAAACAACGAAGTCCCCATTGGGATCTGCAATACACAAAATTGGTGCACTAATCAATAGTTACTTTAGTTTTTGGAAACTTTCTTCGCACTTAGCCATCTAGATGAACTTGTTTTCCTTCTTCTGCAAGGAAGTCATAGGACATGCGATTCGTGAGAAGTTCTCAATGACCTTCCAATAGTAGCCAGCTAGACCTAAGAACGATCTTATGTCAAAAACACACATAGGTGTGGGCCATTCTTCGATAGCCTTGACCTTTTCGGGATCGACGGCTATTCCCTTCTCGGAAATGATATGTCCTAAGTATTGAATCTGGGGTTTGTAGAAATCCCACTTACTAAACTTGGCATATGGTTGGTGATCCTGTAATATACGCAAAACACTTCATAGGTGTTCCTCATGTTCTAATTCGTTCTTGGAGTAGATCAAAATGTCATCAATAAAGATTAGAATGAGCTTATCAAGTTATTTACTAAAGATGTTGTTCATCATACACATAAAGTTGGCCGGTACATTCGTCAACCCCAAGGGCATCACTACGAACTCGTAGTGGCTGTAACGGGTCCGAAATACGGTTTTGTTGATATCCTCATCATAGATTCTCACCTGATGGTATCCAGATCGTAAGTCGATCTTTAAGAATATCTTTGCTCCTCCTACCTGGTCAAACAAGTCATCGATTCTAGGGAGTGGGTAGCGATTCTTAATCATCATCTTGTTGACTTGGAAGTAATCGATGCGCATCCGCATCGTTCTGTCCTTCTTCTTTATGAGGAGTATTGGTGCTCCCCAAGGGGACACACTTGGTCGGATGTACCCTTTGTCTATTAGTTCTTGTAACTAAAGCTTGAGTTCCACCAATTCTGGTGTGCTCATGCGGTAAGGAGCTTTGGAAGCTGGTACTAACCCAGGTGTTACTTCAATGGAAATGTCTAAGTCTCGTTTGGGTGGTAATCTCGGTATTTTCTTGGGAAATACATCTTCGAACTCTACGAGAACTGGGAAGTCTTCGATCTTCTGTTCTCTATCAGTTTCTATGTTTTGGATATTAATGGCAAAGAGTTTACAACCTTTCCTGATACACTTCTTTGCTTGTACAACGGAGATTTGTCTTACTGACACTTTCTTAGGGATACCCTGAATCGTCTTTTGATTCCCTTGGTCATCCCTGCAGAGTAAGGACTTGTTTAAGCAATCAAGTAGGACATGGTGTTCTTCTAACCAATGCATGCCGATAAGTATATCATATGATCCTAGGGGTAGAATGTTTAATTCTAACCTCGTTGGAAATCCATTTAAGTTTATCTCACATGTTTTAACTAACTCAATGACCTTTTGTTTAGTACTGGTGGCTAGTTGTACCAGCCACGGTTTCTTGTGATGCTCTCGGTTCAACTTACAAGTGTCCACTATCTTAGGGGAGATATAACTTTGGCATGCACCTGGATCTATTAAAACTAAAATGGTTATGTTCGATATCTTACCCTCAATTTCAACCATGGTGGCCTGGTGATCTGCCTGTCATCCATCAAGAGCGGGATAAATCCTGGGCGTTTTTCCATGTCTCCTATGGTAGGTTTTGCTTGGAAGTTGTGTAAAACTCCATCCGTTTTGTTGGGGCATTCTCTGTAGTAATGGCACCCTTGACAGTTGGTGGGACTGTTTTTGTCCCTTTGTTTAAAGCTTGCCTGTTGACAGGTGCTGGGGGTGCACTTGGTCATGCTTGAGGTCGGTCGAAGCCTCTATTGGGTGGAAAACTGTTGTTCTGTTTCCGGTAAGGTGGAGGTCTAAAACCCGGTCTGCGGTTGTTCGAGAAGGTTCTGAACCTATCTCTGTTTTTGTTGCTATTATCGTTCCTTGGCTATCCATGCTCATAACATAGTCTTGCTTTATGTAAAGTCACATCTAGTGTCTTGGGCATGTCAAACTCTATCTTTTCTCTAAATTTTGGTGGAATCCCCCACAAGAACTATTGTATCTTGACCTCTCGTCTTTTATCTATGGAACATAATGCAGCAAGTCTAAAAATCTGTTTATGAATGCCTCCATGGTTAGGGAGCCCATTTTCAAGTCATGAAATTCCTTAATTTTCTTGTAAAAGAATATTTCAGACATATATTTGTCCTGAAATATTCTGCTGAAAGTATCCCATGTTATGTCTCTCAGTTCTTGTCCTTTGGTGTGTTCAAGTCCCACCACCATATGGCTACTTTACCATTCAGGTGGTATATGGCTAGTCCGGCTTGCATTTCACTGGAGTAATGATGAACTTTGAAGTACTTATTCATTCCTAGCAGCCACTCCTCAGCCTTTTCTCCGAAGTTAATCTCTCCGTCATACATTGGGGATTTTATCTTTCTGAATTCTCCTTTTAAACTGTCATCACTTTTCCTCCTTTTCTTGCAAGGAGGTGGTGATCCTTCATCGTTGGAAGAGTTGTTACAGTCCTCTTCCATTGATTCAGGTATGTTTCCTCCCTGCTCTCCCCCCTTATGGATGGCAGTCCTCTTTGTGTGAATGTTTCCCTTTTTAAAGGTGTTGACTGAGAGTGTGTGTTGTCCGTGAGGTTTTTCCCTTGTTAATGTCTGAAGCAGAGCTTCATTTATAGCTTATTGTTCTCGTCTTTATTGCATGTTGTCGTCTCTGAAACTTTGGAATTCAGCCTGTAGGTTTTGAATGGATTTCATTAAATCCGAGTTGAGTTCCACCACAATTTCTTGCTCTCGTGGTGGAGAGTTCATATTTCCATGTATGTTACTGCCCCCTTCTGCATTCATTTTTCGACAATGACTGTACCTGCAATGTTATATGAGTGTTAAGAACATAACATCTGTTAATTTATTTTTTTTCACATAAAAATACAAATTCATAAATGTATGTTTCTGGTTACTGAGTATCTGCAGTGGATTTTCTTTTTGTAATGAGCCCCATTGGTCGCTTAGTTTTGTAGTTGGGCTCTGATACCACTTGTAATGTCCCTAAAAATAGTAAAAATTTAAAAAAAATCTTCTACTTGCTAGATTGCCTAACCTAGTTTATATATTTGTAAATTAACTTCAGCACTGATAAAGAAGTAAGATATGCACTGGCACTTGTTTGCGGCATTCAATAGTTTAAGTTTTCTGTACTACATAATCTATCTGGTTGTAATTCACTTGGCTTTGCGGAAGCGATATGTAGAGTAGGTAAAGTACTTTTGTCACAAGTGTACTAATGCTAGAGTAATAATATAAAACTAAAGTAAATTTCCTTCATAATTTTTTAAGAAATAAAGTGCATATTTATAAATGTCTGTCTGATACTTCAGGTGTGATGGGCCCTTGTTGATGAGAGTTGAGACCCATGATGAAATACTGAGGTTTACAAAGAGAAACAACACCCCCGACAGAGCTGCCGAGAGGTAAGGGTAGTCTTGGGAGTTCTGAACTTACTTAGCATTTGGTGATGTATCATCTCATATTTGCAATGCAGGTACTACCATGAGGAACATTCTTATTTGGTAATCCTACCCTTAAATTGGCCTACTACAAGATCAAGTGTGAAAGTCTAGAGTGTAAAGGCTAAGTGTGGAATTCTCATGGTGTAGATATTATGTTGTAACACGTTGGAAAGGTATGATGATCTACAAATAAATCGTGGAAGTTTACATGACCTACTACTATATCATTTGGGTGATAAATCAAAATCCATTAATGAGGGGTTGGTGGAGCGTTAACTCCTCCTTATGGAAACATCGTAATGTGGATCCAACTTGCAATGATGGTTTCTAGGTGTGGGGTTTTGCACTTCGTGGATATCGCTCTATGTTTTTCATTTGGCTTGGTCCAAAATTTCATTGCACCTAGAGGGTAATGTGCACTAACAAGAGCTCTACTTTTGGTTAGTGTACCCTTATATGGAAAATTACATGCAGTGGTGAAGGCTACGAACATGTAATGTATATTTCATTACTTGCTACTTTTTTCTACTATATTTTAACCAGTATTTGATGTGCATATCTAGGGTTTAACTTTGTGTGG
Source organism: Larix kaempferi (assembly GCA_027924585.1). Classification (NCBI taxonomy): domain Eukaryota; kingdom Viridiplantae; phylum Streptophyta; class Pinopsida; order Pinales; family Pinaceae; genus Larix; species Larix kaempferi. The sequence goes on from BSBM01000146.1 coordinate 1,106,363, forward strand.
TTTAAATGCTTGACAGGAGAATGATGGCCTTCCTCATCATTGCAGCTTACAATCTGGTAGTTGGTACCGTTGACTTCATTGGCGTTGAATTGGTAAGTTCAAGGTTTACCAACCCTTACCCTTTTCTCTTGCCTCTATGGAATGGTACTGGTTATGGTAGTTTAGGAGGGACTGCGTGAATCCCCTTCTTTTTGGGTTCACTAAAACTGTTTGCAACTCCTGGGAGGTCGCCGCTTGGCTGGACCATTAAATGGATGTGTTTATTTGATTTCTGTTATAGTGTAGCAGACATCCAGGAGGGTTTTCAGTTTGGATGTAAAGGCCTTGGCCATTCTAGTCATGTGGAACTCTTTTAAGCCTCTGTAGAGGGGCGATGAATTCGTGTTGTATGCATTTGGGGTTTCAGAACTATAATGTCCTGCGCTTGCTAATGAACTTGGAACATGTATTACTGAATTGTATAAAACAATGTGGAACTTATGCATTTCTTTTAAGAATTTTATGGTTATTGATTTCTCTTCCCTCGGTGTTTTGGCTATCGTTAAAAGATGTGTTGAGAGGGGAAAAATCGTAACCCTTATGCTAGTTTATGTATAAACCTGAGGAGTTTAAAAGTCTAATTCTTTACTGCTGAGTTGTGTGGTGGTTGAAATTGAATGGACATAGTTTAAATGGCCTCTGCGTATTTTGCTATGATTCTCGACCCTATTTAATTCTGCCTTTTGATTTCTATGGAATAAGTATGGTGATGCCCATGTCTGCATCCTACATGCATTACCGTTGTTCTCATTACTTAGCAGTTGCTTTGGTAATTGAAATGCTCTCCTAGATTCATATGATAAAGATGATGCTTCAGTCCAAATTCTAGCTTGTTTTAGAAGGATGAATATGTAGCTTTGAAACTATGTATTGACGTGCTTTGGGTTTGCACGATTACTAATAATTTAATAAAGGGTTTCGACCCCTTGACTTGTGGTTTGATATGTTTAAAATAAATGAAAATAATGTTGAAGTAATACTTCCTTTCAATTTCAGTTTTGATTCACCATTATCTCTGTCCACGTCTGCATGCTTAAAGTCAGTGGTTGTGGGTTTAGCAGGTTGATTGACGAAATAATACTACAATACTATAGTATAGCCAGTAATAGGATGTTTAAATGAAAATTGTGACAATCTAAGCCTTATGACTCTTTCGGGATGTGTAGAGATCTTATTGAGGTTTTTGAAGTCGTAAGCCCTAAATTACAAATGCGTTTTTCGTTAATACTTAAAAATCTTGTAATACTACATAAAGTGTTCTTCTGAAAGTGTAATGTAATTGATACGATTTTGGAAGAAAGTTATGGAAAATGTAATTTCTATTTATAAGAAAAGTTAAGAAGTTCTACCTTAATTGTGTTTAACTTCCTAGATTTTCATAAGGGTAACAGAACTAAAACCAAAACATAAGTATGAGTTTGGAAGCAATCTATATAATTAATGCTGCCAAGAATAAGAACTCTGATTTTTTAAATTGATAGATAAAGGACTCTAGGTTTAAGTTTTTGCATGGATGTCTAACATAGGCTAGTCTGACTAGGTCTGCTAGACATTCTGCTGGTTTCTAAGTTATTGTTTCTGAGTTTAAATAAAAGTTTTGGGCATATAGTTCTAGATTTATAAAGAATTCAACCTGAGAGCCTATGCCCTAAAGGCCCTTGCTCCTTGAGGGAAGTAATGCTGTAAATATTTAGGGATATCAATACTTTAATAACAAGCCTAATTAAATGCCTAGCTACCAACATAACTTGAAATAGTTGGTTTAATAATTCATACCTGGTTGTCTTGTGATTTACTCCTCTCCTGTGGTAGCCTGCACACTCAAACAATAATTAGTGTAAACACTGTTGTGCTTAGCTGACCTATTAGAATGATTCCTTAGATGGATAACTTTGGGGCTACCATGTTCCTCCCAACCATGATCCTACACCTATTCCTAGTTCTGTATTGATCCCCCCGAGTTGGTTCCAACATGCAATCAGAGATAGAGGTCCTAGGTTCACTGCTGGTTCAGATCTGGAAATTTGTATAGGGCTGCTTTAGTTTCTTGGAGTAGAAAAATTCTCTCTGCTTACCATAAAGGAATGAAAATGAGAAAAAGATGATGCCCCAACCTTGGGATCTACCCTCTTAATTTGTATGGGAATCTTGAATTATGACTATTGGAATAATTATTTTCTTTAAATTAAATAATATTTTATTTAATAAATATCTAGTCCTCTTTGAACTAGGACTTTTTAATTGTTTTAACTCTAAGTGATTTTTGATTTAAATATTTTCATGATAATTATAATAACAATAATTATATTTCAACTTAACTTTTAATACATTAAAGTAATGTATAAACTATATAAAATAAATATATTTCATAAATAAATACATCAACATTATTATTAAAGCTCTTAATAATACTATTAGCCTTGAGGCCTTTATACATGTTAATCATAGAAGATTACTATTAGTCAATCCATGCTTTAAGTGGTGGTACTTATCTTTTATTTAATTATGTATCTTCACATGATACTTCTTTTAACTTTTAAGGACAAGGTCCAATTCTTTGGACGGTCTTTTGGTAAGCTTGGATAGGCACCTCTAGTCTCTCTCTTGCATGTCAGATTCCCTAATTTAACATGGTAGTTCCCGCAGTATTTGATGATAGATGAAAGATGAATCATTTAACCAAATTAAATAAATGTGATGAAAGTAAAAGTACTATTCAATGGCTTTCCGACTCAACACTTTGATATTTAGCAACCCCGTGTGCTCTTCAGATCCTTTTAACTCAACACTTTCACATGGGCGTTACAGGAGTGCAATTCCAGAGCTTCCTACTCAACACTAGGGCTAGAATGTGGTTGTGAGGCACATCTAGAATATTTAAGTGGCCTCGGATCTGGTATAAATTTATCAAGCTTGGAGTGCTCGACGGCTTATGCCCAACACTCAATGTACCTCAGGGATTACTCCCAGTACATAAACCTTCTTCTAGGTACCTCGGGGCTTATGCACAATACGTAGGTTACATGCGTGTTTCCAAGTCCACGCTAAACACACTCATAAGTCAAATAATCTAAAATCATAGCTCTACACAGTAAGTAACAAAAGATCATCTCAGTATATTAGGGTTTGTACCCATATCAAAGCTGAAGAACATAATTAAAACATTGGGGCCTCCTCACCCAATATACACTCAAATAAAGAAGTCAGTCAGGGTCCATGGCCAGTATGTCAATATATAACATAATAAATCATAGGCGCTAGGGCTTATGCCCAATACTCAAAATAAAACATATGTGACGGGGCCTTGGCCCAATATAACAACAGAAATAGTTTTTCTAAAATTTGGGATATTACAGTCGATATACTATCTGCAACAGTGTGTATGCTTACCTGTCATGGGATGTATGTGATGGCTCTGCTTGTTTTGCTATTATCTGACATATACTTGTTCTTTTAAAAGAAATTGGTTGCGTTTTAAGCAATAGCATTTTGGAGATACCGAAACATAAATTTGTTTGTCCTTTAATGTTAAAAATGCAAGAAAATCCGACCTATCCTAGAGTGCAGAAAGGTCCTCTGCATGGCTATCATAGGGGTTAGAGCAATGGAAAAAGTGAAAACATAACCTGAACTGTATATTTCATTTCATCGATATTTAACAAATTCCAAGTGATCAGCTGTTTTGAAAAGAATTTTTTATATCAATTTTGAAAATGAGATAATACCAATTCTTATTAGTGCATCTGGAATTCTATTACATCTATTCTTAAATTCTACCCTGTACTAGAGTACACCACCTTCGGGTGGAAGGAAAAATACAAAGGTAATTAGTTTCATTTTTTTTTTAACCATTCAATCCTAATTCATATATCAGTTTAAATATAAACCATTTCATCAAAAATAATAACAAGTAAAGTGGGAAATAGAAGAAACCTGAGCACAAAGCTGGGAAAACATCCACAGGAAACCGTTCCTCCCAACCTATTCCTCAAGCACTTAGTAGAATGCTTGGGAGCGTCAAGTCCATTCACTGAACCACCAGGAAGAAGACACCGAATAGGAGTAGGAGACCTTCTTTTTTCAAAGACTCAGCAGTCCTCAAGACCTGCCATCCTTCCTTACTATGTACTCAACAGATGGACATACTCACTCTGGAAATCATTAGTTAGCTACCCCTCATCGAATTTCCTTGTGTGCTCAAAACTATGATAGTTTTTCCATCCAACCCAAGTAATAAAAAAAATTGTTAGCTTCCTGCTCCATTTGATGGCTTGCATAGCTTGCCTAGGTCGTTGGTCAGTTATATCATTTATTGAGCCACTTGCTCAGCTCCTCCACCTTTGGAGAGTTATGACCATAAATATAGGGTAATTGCCTCCTGCAACAACTAGTAAGTTGTTAAATTTTCTGAATTTACTTCAATATGATCTAGGATCTTAACTGAGAGAACAACATGTACAGCATATCTATAGCATATCAATCATGGAGACAATAATGCAAGCACACAAGAGACACAAAGATTTACTTGGGGAAAACCATAAAGGTGAAAAACCCCAATAACTTCCTCAGAGATAGATAGAGCAATGATACAACCAACCAAGAGAGATAGCCATAACCTAGCAGCAGATCCTCCTCCTCCATAAGTGCGCCACTCCTCCTTGAGTGCATGTGTGAGAAGTGAGTGAGTAAATAGAGTGCCTCCCGCACTCTATTTATACTTGACTTGACTTGCCTTTTTACCTAACTCATGTAGGCTCGAACTTAACCACATAATATAATGCTGACTGGGCCGACCCCCAATAGGGTGGTCTAATAACCCTTTGACCCACATGGCCGACCCCCAATAGGGTGGTCTAATAACCCTTCGACCCACATGACTTATACAGGGCCGACCCCAACAAGGTGGTCTAATAACCCATCAAGTATAATTTACGACACTTACAATATAAATGACGACACTTCCATATAGAGGAATAATACCATCTCTATAGGAATACAATATACATATATGTGAAATACATTCCGAAGTTACATATACATCAACACTCCCTCTTAACTAGGAAGGTATTTCTCAGCACAGTTCTTCTAGCACAAGTCATCTTCTTTGGATCATCGTCACTGGATAATCGTCATCGAGTCATCATCATCGTCACTGCTGCTGCTATCTCAATCAATCTCTGAATCTACTCGTCATAGGAAGTTCTACAGAGCCAGTCCTTTTTCATACTGGATGTAGGCCCACCACCTGCAGGTCTTCGTCATCACTGGCCATACTGTGGAATCCTCAGGACTTTTACGTGCGTCACAAAACCTCGCAAGAGCATCCCAGGCTGTTACGAGCACACAGCTCTACCTATAGGATCTCCCAGGGCAACGAATTACATGTGACCTCACCACAAAACCTCGCAAGAGCATCCCAGGCTGTTACGAGCACACAGCTCTACCTATAGGATCTCCCAGGGCAACGAATTACATGTGGTCATGGCAAAACCTCGCAAGAGCATCCCAGGACTGATTACGGGCACACAGCCCAACCTATCGGATCTCCCAGGGAAACGAATTACATGCCATAGGACAAAACCTCGCAAGAGCATCAGCCAGATATCCCAGGGCAACGAATTACATGCCATAGGCAAAACCTCGCAAGACTATCTGCAGATCTCCCAGGGCAACGAATTACATGTCCTCCCAGAGCAAAACCTCGAAAGAGCATTTGCCAGATGTCCCAGGGCAATGAATTACATGCCATAGGCAAAACCTCGCAAGACCATCTGCAAATCTCCCAGGGAAACGAATTACATGCTCATCTGCACAACCTGATCCACGGCCACAGAGTATCAACCTGATACTCACCATACATCATCCTGATGTATCCATGATCATCCTGATCATCATCACTGCAACGTCCTGCTGCATGTCATCTTGGAGCAACATCCTGAAGCTCGTCATCTATGATCATCGTGATCATCACTGCAACATCCTGCTGCATGTCATCTGGAGCAACATCCTGAAGCTCGTCATCTATGATCATCCTGATCATCAATGCAACATCCTGCTGCATACAAAGTATCTACCTGATACATATCATCATACATGATCCTCCTGATCATCAATGCAACATCCTGCTGCATACCAAGTATCTACCTGATACATACATGATCCTCCTGATCATCAATGCAACATCCTGCTGCATGCCAAGTATCTACCTGATACATACATGATCCTCCTGATCATCAATGCAACATCCTGCTGCATGCCAAGTATCTACCTGATACATATCATCATACATGATCCTCCTGATCATCAATGTATCCACCTGATACAAATACAAAACATATGATATATATCACCATATATGATCCACCTGATCATACAATGTATCCACCTGATACATATACAGATACATGGTCCAAGCATCCAACATGATGCATATAAAATACATACACATGATCCAACTGATCATATCCAGCATCCAACATGATGCGTACATAAAATGATCCAACTGATCATATCCAGCATCCAACATGATGCGTACATACATACATAAAATGATCCAACTGATCATATCCAGCAGAAACTAGAACATCATCCTGATGTTCATCATCCAGCGCTTACATCCACAGCCATGTGAAGGATCCTCCTTCCAACATGCTTGGAATGGATTCAGCAAATGTGTCCATCACTTCTTCCTCGAAGTGTCCTCGATCTGAATAACGCCAAGCCTCTCTCTGAAGTACTCGAACTTCACCCTGGCTAGTGGCTTCGTCAGCACATCTGCAATCTGCTCGTCCGTCGCAACATACAGGAGCTTCACAGCTCCTCTCTGCACCATATCCCTGATATAGTGATATTTGATCTCTATGTGTTTCGACCTGTCATGAAACACTGGGTTCTCGGACAGCTTCACACAACTCTGGTTATCACAGAAAATACCAGTAGCTTCCAACGGGAGATCAAATAACTCAGACAGTAGCTTCCGCAGCCATACTGCCTCACAACTAGCTGAACAGGCTGCAACATACTCTGCCTCAGCTGTACTCAGTGCTACGCAGGATTGCTTCCTGCTAAACCAAGAGATCACACCTGATCCCATACTGAAGCAACACCCAGATGTGCTCTTCCTATCTGCAGCACTGCCAGCCCAATCTGAATCAACAAAACCCTGCAGGTTAAACTTTTGATTCGCCTCATACCTGAGCCCATAATCCACTGTACCCTTCAAGTACCTCAGAACATGCTTTATAGCAACCAGGTGAACACTTCTTGGATCCGTCAGGAACTGGCTCAATGTGTTCACAGCAAAGCAAATGTCTGGTCTCGTGTTCGTCAGGTACATCAAGGACCCAATCATCTGACGATACATAGTGATATCAACTGTCTCAGATGAAGCATCACATAGAAGCTTTAGATTCGATGCCATAGGTGTGGCCATGGCCTTGCAATCCATCATCCCGAATCTCTTCAGGATATCTACTGCATACTTCCCTTGTCCAAGGAAGATTCCTTCTGCACTCTGCCACACCTCCATGCCAAAAACAAATAGTGCATCATCTCCAAGTTCTTCATCTTGAACTCGGCAGTAAGCTTCCGCTGCGTGTCGGCAATCAATCTATCTTCACCATACCAAGTTCTGCACATATATGATTTCCTATCATGTGTCTCAGAACCAAGTGGCTGCTCCACATACACTTCTTCTTCAACTACACCATTCAAGAAAGTTGTCTTGAATCCATCTGGTGTATCTTCTGTTTCGTCACTTTTATATTTCTCTATGCTGCCATCTGCAACATGCTTGATCTAATAGTTCCATATGGAAGTCATAACAAACTTCCCTTTAGGTCTTGGGATTACATGCCAAACATCATTCTTCATGATCGACGGATCATGGCATTCCATTTCTTCATCCCAGATCCTGGGAACTTCAATATCTTTAATAGATATCTTTGTTGCTGGAACAAATGTTGTAGTCTTTTTGTAGGTGAAGATATACGGTCTTTCCTACAAAACAGGTTAAATTGCATGATTAGAAACATCTCATAATTTTCAGAACAAATTCTTACACATAAAGAAATATGTCATACAATCATGCAATTATCTTAGCCAATGCTTCAATACAACATTTATCCATATCCCGTAACTTTCTAGATGCCTTCCAATCTCTACCAGAACATTGTTAAGAGTGTGCACAACTCCCAACATGTCAGCAAAGAGGTTTCATTCTAGATAAGTAGCAATGGAATGTTGTACAGTGCCATAGGCCACTTACCCATGAATATTAGTAGTATATTGTTCATCAATGCAATTATTCTAATATGCACAATACATATCCTAAGTCTAGGAACATGAGCATATACATCATTGAACAATTTTATTTAAACAAACAAATATGCAAGAAATGATAATTAAAATACTTATCTTTGTTTGTTCGTTGGGTGGACTCCCTCTGAGTCTTTGCTTCCTTGCAGGAGCTCCTGGAGTCCTAATCTGAAGTAGCTTTTTCTACACCTTTCTGATGTGGAATGTAGAGAGATGGTCAACTCCCTCTGAATATCTGCATCCTTGCAGAAGCTACTGAAGTGTGCTCCTTTGCTTTCTTGCAGGAACAACTGGAGTGTGCTCCCTCTTGATCTTTGCTTCCTGGATTACCTGTCTTTGAACTTATACTCATTCTTGATCCCTATGCATGCTTGTTAGTATCATCATAATCAAAAAATTCATTAGAATAATCTTAATATTATCAAAAACACAATAATCTAAAGCATGTATAGTCAGGATCATTTCAAACACAGATAATAAACATTAGTATTCAAGGTTTCTGTAGGATTCTTATGGTTAGTCAAATCATAAGAAACATAACATGTCTAAACCTGTAATTACTCAAACCTATGACTCTTCAGGTTAGTTGAATCATCAATCAAGATAAGAGATATAATATGCATAAAACCTGTGATTATTCAAACCTATACCTTCATGATTCTTCTGGTTAGTCATATCATCAATTATGGTAAGAAACATAATATGCATACAACCATGATTATTCAAACCTATGACTTCATGAATAATCATTATCAACAACACAACAATATAAGATCCTAACCCAAGGTAGGATTCTAGCTTGATATAGGAAAAACATACCTGGATTAGCATGCTAGCTATTTATGTCTAACATACCCACATAATGTCTTCTTGTTCTTCGTCAATGACTTGTGCTAGTAACCTGCATGTCTCATAAGTTAACCATTGCAAAACCAAGTTATACATACCTCGTAAATGGATCTTCTATGAGATCCATGACAATGGATGAATCTTTGTCCTCATGTTATCATGATCATATGTTCTTGGACCAGAAAATGATTTGTCTTTCTTGGTGTACCTTTCATGTTAGTAGACAACATAAACCTCATACAACACCATAATTCATTAGTACAATCATAAGTGTTAATACCCTAATCAATGAATATTTTCTATCGTGCATTCATAATTTTATTAAGGTGATATGACAAGTCTAAAATCAAGATTGTACTAACCGTAATAACATGAAGACAAACATACCATAAACTTAATGATGAACAAATCTCAAAACATACCTCGATGAGTCATACCTGTCGAGATCGCTTGTAATCTTCTTATGTAAGGCCTTAGCCTCATCTCCCTCTGAAACAGGAACTTCTTCACCTATGTAGGTGACCAATCCATCTTCTTCTAGGATTAACCCAATCCACTTGATGTGCAAGAACCGGACCTAGAACTGGATATGGGTTTGTCAGAGAAACCCCAAAAATTCAAACTTTCAATTTCAAACTTCCGAAAGGATAGAAATATGCGCCTTGATGAGCTGATCAAATTGGTATATTCATAATTTGAAAACTGCAAAGTTTCACTCCTCAATTTTGCCTTTGAAACTTTCGGATTCACTGGACGTGACACTGAACTGGGGTTTGATGAATCCCACTCTTTTTCCCAATCAAAAGGTTTGATCCAAAGCTCTAAGCTTCTATTTTTCTGAGGAGCTTCCAGCCGTGGTCTCAGATTTCAAAAATTCCCATTTTTACAGAAGCCCTAATTTTCCACTTTCCTGATCAAAGTCCCGAACTAGGGTCTGATCAAGCCCGGCCTTCTGCCCAACCAAAAATTCTGATTTTGGTCTCTAAATTTTTATTTTGATTAGTATCATTCAGCCGTGTTCTCCGATTACAAAAATTCCAACTTTCTCCAAAGCCCTAAATTCCGGAAGCCATGAATGAAGGTACCAAAAAATAATTCTGTTTTGACAGAAATATGTACCTGATTGTTTCTGGTGTAACTCCAAAATTTTTGATCCACAGGGTCTGAAAAAAGTTTCCTGAGATAGCCTGAACTGTTACCTTTCCATCCTGACAGGTCTGACCTCAATTGGATTCTCTGAGAGAGAGTTATGCCAAATGTCGCAACGTGACCTGTTTTGGGATAAAACAGAAGAGCGAACTTGTACGGCGTGCCACGTGTCATTTTTTGAACTTCGGCCTCTGAAAACGTTTTCTGAGATAGCTCGGCCTGTTATCTTTCCATCCTGACAGGTCTCACCTCAATTGGATTTTCTGAGAGAGAGTTATGCCAAGTGTCGCAACGTGACCTGTTTATGGGATAAAACAGTAGAGCGAACTTGTACGGCGTGCCACGTGTCACTGGTTCAACTTCGGCCTCTGAAAAAGTTTTCTGAGATAGTACAGACTGTTTACTACCTGTCACTTTTTACGAAATTTCATTTGGAGCTTCCTAGCCCAAGTTATGACCTTTTTCCCAAGGTCACCTGATTTTGACTCAGATCTGGAAGAGGCAGAAACCCTATATTGCACAGATCATAAATCACAAAGTACAACGAATTAGAGGTTGTCCTTTGGACACAAGGTACCTGGAGCTCTTAGCTTCGGCCTGTAACAATTTCAGATCCGAAAACTTCGCCAAAACGGATTTATAGCGAAAGTGCTACGATTACTGGTTTTTGCTATATCAAGCCCTAGCATCGTAAGTGCAACAAGTGTCATACATGCCATATCATGCCTTCTTTCAGGCTAGCTCTGATACCATGTTAAATTTTCTGAATTTACTTAAATATGATCTAGGATCTTAACTGAGAGAACAACATGTACAGTATATCTATAGCATATCAATCATGGAGACAATAATGCAAGCACACAAGAGACACAAAGATTTACTTGGGGAAAACCATAAAGGTGAAAAACCCCAATAACTTCCTCAGAGATAGATAGAGCAATGATACAACCAACCAAGAGAGATAGCCATAACCTAGCAGCAGATCCTCCTCCTCCATAAGTGTGCCACTCCTCCTTGAGTGCATGTGTGAGAAGTGAGTGAGTAAATAGAGTGCCTCCCGCACTCTATTTATACTTGACTTGACTTGCCTTTTTACCTAACTCATGTAGGCTCGAACTTAACCACATAATATAATGCTGACTGGGCCGACCCCCAATAGGGTGGTCTAATAACCCTTTGACCCACATGGCCGACCCCCAATAGGGTGGTCTAATAACCCTTCGACCCACATGACTTATACAGGGCCGACCCCAACAAGGTGGTCTAATAACCCATCAAGTATAAGTTACGTCACTTACAATATAAATGACGACACTTCCATATAGAGGAATAATACCATCTCTATAGGAATACAATATACATATATGTGAAATACATTCCGAAGTTACATATACATCAACATAAGTGATTCCAGATGCTTCCACTTTTCTCCTTGTCTCCTAAATAGTTTAATTCATCCTAGTGGGTCAGTGAACACTCTTCAACAGTCCCCTGTGGATGAGTGTCTCCACTTTTAAATTTATTAGAAATAAAAATAGTTAATTATAGTCATCCTTGACCACCTTGGTCATAAAAACTTTATAATAAATATAGATCAATGTTTTTCTCAATTTTTTATTTATTTTTTTTTTCAGTTCTAAGGTTGTTACAAACACCCCCTCTTAAGCTCAACATCGTCCTCGATGTTGCTTAAGGGTCTTCTAAGTCTCCCTTGAACAAAATTGGGTATACCGCTTGCATATGACTCTCCAATTACTAGGTTGCTTCCTTTGGACTAAGGTGCTTCCATTGCACCTTTACCTGTCCAATGGTGCGATTCCTAAGTGAAATTTCCCTCTTGTTGAGGATACACTCCAGTTCCACTAGAAAATCTCCTTCAGGTTCCACCTGTATGTCATTCCAGTTAATCACATGAGTAGCATCATGTATATATATTTTTAAAATGGAAATATGAAATACATTATGCACTTTAAGGTTAGGTGGTAGGGATAGCTGATATGCCACTGGTCCGACCCTCGATAATATTTTGAACGGTCCACAATACCTGGGTTCCAACTTGGCACAGCTCCCCAGTTTCAAAGAAATTTTCTAGGGATTTACCTTTATAAACACATGTTCACCAACCTGGAACTCCTCTTGAGTCCTCTTACGATCTGCATGGCTTTTCTGCCTGTCTTGTGCAATTTTTAAATTGCTTTGCACCTGTTTCACTGTTAGTTCCATCTCTTTTATTAATTCTGGTCGTAATAACAATCTATCAACTGGGTTGCTCCACAAAACAAGAGTATTACATTTACGACCATACATTATTTCAAAAGGGCTCATTTTGGCTAAGGTTTGATAGTGATTATTATAAGCAAATTCAGCAAGATGTAAGTATTCTTCCCACTTCTTGGGTTGATCGCTAACATACATTCTAAGCATATCTTCTAATACTTGGTTCACTCTTTTGGTCTGCCCATATCTTTGTGGGTGATAGGCTTTGCTGAAATTGAGTTTAGTATCCAAACTCTTAAATAAATATTTCCAAAAATTACTAGTAAACTTGGAGTCATGGTCAGAAATTATTACCTTGGGTATCCCATGCAATCTAAAAATTTCTTTCATGAAAATATCAACAATATTTGCAGCTTTATGAGTAGTCTTAACTAGTATAAAATGAGCTTCTTTTGTAAGCTTGTCTACTACCACCATTATCGAGTCATTTTGCTTCCGATTCTTTGGTAACCCTGTTATAAAATCAATGCTAATCACCTCCCATTTCCAATCTGGGATCAATAATGGCTTCAATAAACCAGCTGGGTGTTGATGTGTAGCTTTAACTTGCTGTCACTTAATACATCTAGCTGTAAATTCTGCAACTTAATTTTTCATATTCAGTCATAAATATTATTTTCGCAGCATTGTGATGCTCTTTTGATAACAGGGATATCCAGAATATGGACTGTTGTGTAGTTCATTTAAGATCAACAGTTTTAGTGTTGGTACATTTCGAACATATAATTTGTCTTTGTATAAAATTAAGCCATTTTCCTTTAAACTGTAATCTGAAATTATATTTGCAAATTCATTTTCTGAAATTTTCTCATATAATTTCTGATAATTTTTATCCAATTTAATTCCTTCTTGAAACTGATTCTCTAAATCTGTTTTGTAAGTGCTTACTGCTACATGATTTAATTTAGCAATTTTGCTTAGTGCCTCTGCAACTTTGTTTTCTCTACCCTTTATATGATGGATCTCAAAATTGCATTCGCTAAGGAAAGCTAACCATCTAGCTTCCCTAGCATTCAGATTTCGTTGATCTAGTAGATATTTTAAGGCCCGATTATCTGTCATTAAGGTAAAATTTCTACCAATCAGATGATGGCACCACACTTTTAGAGTATGTATTACGATTGCCAGCTCTAAATCATAGGTAGCATAGTTTTGTTCGTGAATTTTTAGTTTCCTTGACTCATAAGCTATAGCATGTCCTGCTTGAGTTAAGACCCCACTGAGACCCTTGTTACATGCATTGGTGCATACAACAAAGTCCTTGTTAGGGTTTGCGATTTTTAAGATTGGTGCAGTTGTTAATAATTCTTTTAAATTTTTAAAACTTTCCTCGCACTTCTGATCCCACACAAACTTCTTCCCTTTTTGTTGTAGCGAGGTGATGGGATGTGCAATCCTTGAAAATCCTTCAACGAACTTACGATAGTAACCAGTAATCCCCATGAATTACCTCATGTTGGTTACATCCTTCAGGACAGGCCACTCATTAATTGCTTTTATCTTGTCTGGGTCAACCACTATCCCATCGTTGGAAATCACGTGACCTAGATATTGTATTTTATCTTTATAGAAGTCACATTTACTGAATTTAGCATAAAGTTGGTGCTCTCTTAGAACTTGTAAGAATATCCTTAAGTGTTCATCGTGTTCTTCCCTAGCCTTGGAGTAGACTAAAATGTCGTCAATGAACACAATTACAGATTTGTCTAAATATTTATGCAACACATTATTCATTAGGCACATAAAGACTGCCAGAGCATTTATTAGCCCAAAGGGCATAACCACAAATTCATAGTGCCCATAATGGGTTCTGAATGCAGTTTTAAAGATGTCTTCTTCTTTAATTCTGACCTGATGATATCCTGATCTCAAGTCGATCTTAGAAAATATCGATGCCCCGTGTACTTGATCGAACAGGTCTTCAATGTGGGGTAATGGATATCGATTTTTAATTGTCATCTTATTTAACTGACTGTAGTCGATGCATAAATGCAACGTACCATCTTTATTCTTAGCAAAGATTATTGGTGCTCCCCAAGGAGACACACTGGGTCTGATATACTTTTTATCAATTAATTCTTTTAATTGTGACTTAATTTCATTAAGCTCCAGGATATTCATCCTATCGGGAGCCTTGGAGTTAGGTACTGCACTGGGCACTAATTCGATAATGAAATGCAGGTCTCTTTTCAAAGGTAAGCCTGGAATTTCTTCCGGGAATACATCTAAAAAATATTTTAGGACTGGTATATCTTCAAGTCTGATTTTATCTTCCTTAGTCGTTCATTCTTCATTGATTACATTTATAGCAAACATCTTGCATCCTTTTTGTGCTGCTCTTTTAATTGTAATGCAGAAATCTTCCTAACATAAACCTTTCTCAGTATGCCTTTAATTAAAACAGTCTGTGGTTCATCATTTATATATGTAAAAGTATTTTCAAATAAATTCAATACTACTTTATGTCTTTCTAGCCATTCCATACCAATCAGAACATCATAGGACCCTAAAGTTAATACATTTCATTTAACCTGATTCTTAGATTGATTCATCAATATCTCACATTCATTTACAAAATTATTCACCCTTCTTTTTGTTCTGGTAGCTAACTGAACTAACCAAGGCTTTTCAAATTTCTCAATATGCAATTTACATTTTTCTACTATGGTAGGTGAAACATAACTTAAACTGGCACCCAAATCAATTAGAATAGAGATAGGTTTATTTGAGATCATACCTTCTACTTCGACCATAGATGTTTGATGATCTACCTGTCGGTTATCCAATGTTGCGTTGATCCTGTGCACTTCATTTTACAAATCTCCAATGGTTGGTTCCGCTTGTACTGTGTGCACATTGCTGAGGGTTATCCTTATGTTGGGACAAGTGTTTGCATAATGTGGTCCTTGGCATTCCCAACACTTTACTGGTGGTTTTTGTTAAGCAGATTTTATCGGTACATTAGTAACTTCCTTGTTTTTTATTGTTGGTGCATTTGACTGAACATTAGACCTTGTATTAGATAAATTTGGCTGTGCAAAAGGCCTTGCTATTGAAAATTTTTGTGATGCATTTCCCTTAAAATTTGGCTTAGAAAAATTCCGTGAATTACCAAACTTACCGTTATTATTAAAATTCCTTCTTCTATGTTCATAATAGTTTGTATTTTTATCTTTCCAATTCAATATTTTATCCTTCCTCTTCTCTTGTTCATAACAAAAGTTATATTTTCTCATTGCTTCCTCAAGAGTTTTAGGATTATCATATTCAGTTCGGTCCTTAATATGGTATGGAAAACATGTCAGAAACCTATGTATTTTTGGCTTTTCCTCAACTATATATGGTACATACCTTAACAGACTTAGAAATTTACTACTCAGTTCCTTCATGCTCATTGAGCCCAATTTTAAGTCATAAAAATCTTTAGACTTTTCTTCAAAATATTGTTTAGATAGAAACTTCTTTTTGAAATATCTTTTAAAGGTTTTCCAGGTTACATTCTTCTCTTTGATACTTTTTACTCTTTTAACATCCCGCCACCATATGTCTACTTTTCCAATTAAGTTGTAGATAGCCATTTTAGCTTTTAGTTTGTTGGAATAATTGTAAATCTGGAAATACTTCTTCATTCCAGATAACCATGCTTCGGCTTCTTCACCCTTCTCAACTTCTCCATCTAATGTTGGAGGTTTTATCTTTTTAAATTCTCCAGATATTTCTTTGTAAGATTTATTTATTTTCTTTTTATGTTGGTAATCATTATCACCACTATCGCTAGAGCTTTTATATTTTCTCCTTCGTGGCTTAAACTCATTATCGGAAGAAGAACAACTTCCTTCATCTGATGAGGCCACCTGCCTGTTTTTGTGTGTAGAGATTTTATCTTCAGTTTCAGTTTTAAGTTTTCTTCTTTGTTTTTGTTCTTCGTTACTAGACTTGCTTAATAGTTTGTGGTTTAGTTCTTCTTGTGCTCTTAATATTCTTTCATTTTCTGTTTTTACTAGTTGTAGTTCTGTTCTCAATTCTCTCACAGATTTTAATAATTCAGTTGGATTATCATTTTCTGATTCTACCCAGATGTTATCATCATTTAGACAGCCAGGTCCATGACCATGATGTGACCCAGTCTCAGTAGAAGCTTCTACTCCTTCCATTTCCTGTTAAGAATGGAAAAATTCTGATATGTTGTAACAAAACAATTCAAGACGAGTTAGAATTCTATATTTGTTTTTGTTTCCGAGTTGGATGCGTGAGTTGAGCCTTCTTCCAGGCCTAGATTTTGAAACCTTGCTCTGATACCACTTGTAACATCTCCGAAAAAAAAAACTCAAATTTTGAAAAAAATTAAAAAAAAAGTTGAGGCAAAACTATAAGGTAAATTATATCTTAAATGTCCTAATTATGCATCTTCAAGTGTTTTGATGTCGACTGTCATACTTATGTTTCCTTTCGATATAGGGGTTCTTTGAGAAGAGATCCCGGGGCTTACTTAGCTTGCAAAGCTAATGTTGCACTTGATACTTTGAACAGATCCGGCGTCGGAGTGAGGGTTTTCGTCAACAATGGTATGATCACTTATTGACCTTCATGGTTTAGTTACTCATTCTTAGAAGACACTATGACTAACAAGTCTCAGTCTAGGCATCTTAAATTTACTAACCCTGTTTGAATTCTAAAGGTTCTATGAGATATATTAAACACCCTTGAGAACATGAATTTGATAGTACATGCATGAAGACAATATCACCAAGGTCAATACACTTACTATTCTTTTTATGAGTTTACTATCCTAGAATTTTGAATGTCGATGGGAAAAACTATAATATTATTGCAATATATACCTATCCTATGGTCCACACACATAAGCATTTAAATGATCTTTTTGCAATAGGCTAAGGTATTAAGCTAAGTCCATGTATCCGGCCCTAGCTAGGGTTTTTCAAAGCCCAACAATGCTTATGGGGGGAATGATGGACAAGGTCCTTTCAATTTAATGCACGGGTCTTGGCAATTATGATGACCGGAGAACTTGATTGTGGTGATCTTCCAAATGGATGCGAATTGGTTGTGGGTGTGAGTAGAATCTTGAGTATTTTAATGCAACTACCTTGGACTGTCTGACTCACTTTAATGTGCTTGGCCACATGGCTCCTTCGAACCCTAGCTCCCTCATTGAGGTGTTGCTTGTCATTTTTACTGTTTGGAAAGTTGAGGTCTGCCTCCTTCTGCTCTCTGGTTCTCGGTGGGCTCAGCCTTTGTCCTCAGCTTCGGACTTTGGATTTGGTCTCGACATGTAAGTGGAATCTTTAAAATATTCTTCTAGGTAATGCATTCGTAACCCATCAACACTTTAGGGTTTTGATGTTGTCACAGCATGCATCTAAACTAGAGGTTGACCGATTTTTTTTTGTTTTCTTGGGGCAACAGGCTCCAGGTATCAAGGAAGGAGGAGAGGTTTTTGATAAAAAGGAACTTGAACCTGGTAAGCCCCTGGTCCTCCATGGGAGATCCCAGTGTTTTCCAAACTGTGAGTAAACATGGTTTTTAAGGGTGACAGTCTTTACTTTTACCATTCTCGGGTGAGTTAGATGTGTAGACCTGTCACGGCCTTGGGTAGTTAAGCTGGATTTCATGTCTTTGTAAAAGTTTCAACATGCATTTTCTTTTGGTTAGGGTTGTTCATACAAACTTAGTTAATTATTTAAGTTTTATGAGGGCTTAGTCTCAGTCCTTAAGGAATATTTTCGTTGTTAAAAACAATCATACCATTCTTGGAATGGTTCTTGGATTGTTTATGATGGACATTTAAACGCCATGTTTCGATGGTTGGTTAATTTTTGTTGATGGTCCCCTCGGCCTGTTTGGGAAATCAAAATGGCGAAATGCCAAGATCTTAATATGCTTGCTTGTTGGTTTAACTATGTAAATTTTGGTTGTGGGAGAGTTTCTATTGCTTGACTTTTGTGCATGGTAGTTGATTCACTTCTAGTTTCCTGTATAATGATGAACTCTATAATATGGACTGTGTTAAAAGGGTTATATGGATGAATGTGCAGTTGTTGTTTTTGTTGTAAGATTTGGTAGAGAAGGCTTAAGAAGTTAGAACTTCTTTTTTCGATTGGTTACGCTCTTTAGCAGAGAAATCGTGATTTGAACGTAACTTGTTTGATGTGAACTTGTGGGGACTCGATCCCGAGCCCTAAGATGTATAGATTGATTCTAACATGACGGAAGATAGGTTATTTCGATGTTTAGCTATCATGTTTCGAAACTCCTTTTTATAAAAACTGTGATTGTAAACTTGTTTAAGGGAAAGGGTTATTCGACTGTCCTTCGTTCCAGCTTAGGTTGTAAATACTTTGGTTTTCTAGGGTTTAAAAATAAGATGCCATGCTCTCGTTTTTTATGTTTGGATGTAAGGGTATCCACCTGTAAAAATTAAAGGTCGATCTACTGTCTACAACAGTGTGTATGCTGTTATCTGAAATATACTTGTTCTTTTAAAAGAAATTGGTTGTGTTTTAAGCATCAACATTTTGGAGATACCGAAACAAAAATTTGTTTGTCCTTTAATGTTAAAAATGCAAGAAAAGGCGACCTGTCCTAGAGCACAGAAAGGTCCTCTACATGGCTATCATAGGGGTTAGAGCAATGGAAAAAGTGAAAACATAACCTTAATTGTATATTTCATTTCATCGATATTTAACAAATTCCAAGTGATCAACTGTTTTGAAAAGAATTTTTTATCTAAATTTTGAAGACTGGATAATACCAATTCTTATTTTTGCATCTAGAGTTCTATTACATCTATTCTTAAATTCTTCCCTATACTAGAGTACACCACCTTTGGGTGGAAGGAAAAATACAGAGGTAATTATTTTCATTTTTCTTAACCAGTCAATCCTAATTCATAGATCAGTTTAAATATAAACCATTTCATAAAAAATAATAACAATTAAAGTGGGAAATAGAAGAAACCTGAGCACAAAGCTGGGTAAACATCCACAAGAAACCATTCCTCCCAACCTATTCCTCAAGCACTCAGCAGAATGATTGGGACCCCTAAGTCTATTCAATGAACCACCACGAAGAAGACACCGAATAGGAGTAGGAGACCTTCTTTTTTCAAAGACTCAACAGTCCTCAAGACCTGCCATCCTTCCTTACTCTATACTCAACTAATGGACAGACTCACTCTGGAAATCATTAGTTAGCTACACCTCATCAAATTTCCTTGTGTGCTCAAAACTATGATAGTTTTTCCATCCAGCCCAAGGAATAAAAAAAAATTTGAGCCTCCTGCTCCATTCGATGGCTTTCATAGCTTGCCTAGGTCTTTGGTCAGTTATATCATTTATCAAGACGCTTGCTCAACTCCTCCACCTTTAGAGAGTTATGACCATAAATATAGGGTATTTGCCTCCTGCAACAACTAGTAAGTGATTCCAGATGCTGCCACTTGTCTCCTTGTATCCTAAATAGTTTAATTCCTCCTAGTGGGTCAGTGAACACTCTTCAACAGTCCCCTATGGATGAGTGTCTCAAATTTTAAATTTATTAAAAATAAAAATATTTAAATACAATCATCCTTGACCACCTTGGTCATAAAAACTTTATAATAAAATTAGTTCAATGTTTTTCTCAAAAATAAAATGTTTTTCAGTTCTAGGGTTTTTACAATAAAGACTCCAACCATTGATGGAGAATATAAGAAAGAAGAAGATGTTGAATCTTGGTTGTTGGGACTCATAATTTTTTTTCTAGTTGCATCATTATTCATCAAATATGGAAGCAATGGTATCCATATACCACTTGCAGGGAAACGCATCCATTTGGTGGGATCATTAGTAAAGATGAATAATATTGATGAGAACCGAATGTCACAAAGATAGTTCAAGAAGTACTTCCAAAAATAGTACCTCTTAGAGTATTATTATGACAAGAAGATGGAAGAGTTAAATTCCAAATCAAGCTAGGAAGTATGGCTATGGAATCCTATGAGAAGAGATTCCTTGAGATTTTTAAGCATCCATATTTTGTGAAGGATGGAAAGGTGAAAATTCATAGGTTCCTAGTGGCCTACAAGATTCCTACAAAGACAAGATCTAGTATGAAAGACAAAAGAATCTCAAAGATGTCATTTGGAAGGAAAATCACCTATATGATTAGAACAAGGACAAGGCTCCATATCAAAATAATTAGAAGGAGATGAAGAAATATAAGCAGGACCAGAGGAACAAAGGCTTTCGTCCTCGAACTTTCACAAACAATAATTAGCAAAGACAACCTGATCAAAGTAGACCGAGAGGTGAAGAGAACCAAGGATAAATACCACCTATTGAATGTTGGATATGTAAATGGAATCATTTTTCTAAGAGTGCCCTCTTAAGGTAGACACCCTACATAACATTCAAGCCTCAACTATTGGTGATGTTGGGAGTAGTATTCCAAGAATATATGCAGCTCTATATGGAAGGAAAGTTGATCATTGGTCAGGATGATTGAGGTGCAAGGTAATATTGCTAATGTACCTATAGCTATTTTGATTGATTATGGATATAGCCATAGTTATATTGCACCTAACACAGTTGAGGGATGTTATTTGAAGAAAAGTAAGCTCGAATAAGTATGTTTAGTGCAGTTGGTTACAGTTACCAAGAAGAAAGTCACAGAAGCCATAAAGAAGTGTCCTTTAGACATGAATGGTTTGAAATTTTTTGTAGATATGAATACCATACCCTTGGTTTCATATGATATGATGATTGGCATGGATTGGTTGGATGTACATCATGACCTACTTGACTATCACAACATGACTTATAGTTGTTTGGTTGAAGAAAGAGATCAAGTGACGGTGAGAGGTATACCCATAACCATATCTTTGAGATAGATCACAACTCTTCAGTTGAAGAAAGGCTTCAAAAAATGTTTTCAGATGTATTTATCCCATGTGCAAGAACCAGAGTAAGGAAAATAACCATTGTTGCGGGACTATCTGGTGTTATAGTAGTTATCAGGTGTTTTTAAAGAAATGTCAGGAATGCCACCAGAAAGGGAATTTCAATTCTCTATTGATTTGGTTCCAGGCACAGTCCCTTCATATAAAGCACCTTACATGATGAGTACACTAGATTTGAAAGTGTAGATAGGTTATTCACACTAACTAGTACAGAAATGTACTTTCTAAGAGTTGAGGAACTCTTAGTAAGAGTTTGTGAATGTGATGTGTGTGCATGCTAATAGCAATAAAAATAATAGAAATGATAAGAGTTACTGCAGTAAAATAAAATTTAAACTAAAGCATAAGTGCCCAATATTCCAATACATGCCATGTGAATCAAAGAATGCTTTCCATTATTATGTAAAAATTAGATTTACAATATGTAGTTACCTCAAATGGAAAGTAGATTAGGGGTCCTTGTATCCATACGAATGGTGGTTCTCTGGGACTCCAATATCCCTTACTCTCCTCCGAATGCTCAAATGGTAGCCAAAACACGACTAAATGGGAGCAAAATCTCAAAGAGGTAGGAGAGGGTTCAATATGAATTTTGGCAGAATTTCGGTAAGGTAGAGTGAATGGTGTGAAATGGGGGGCCTCCACCACCTTTTTATATCAAATTTTATGGTGGTGTATTGTCCTGTGGTATTGGGAAGCCACTAGTATTGGCCCGTGGTTTTTTATGGTTTCCCTCCATTTTCTTTTATTTTGACTATTTCTCCTTTTCCTTTTTCTTTTATTTTTATTTTTGGGGGATTTTGACCTTTTTTTAAGGAATTTAATTAATTTTTTGAGGGAAATAATGATTTTTTGCCAATTTGCTTACCAACTTAGGTATTTTGGGTTTTGGGGGGCCAAATATGTAGGGAAAATGGATAAATGGGTTATGCGACTAAGGGGATGAGCTAGGTGGTCAAATTTTGGTGTCAACAGAAGATGCAACTAGAAGAGATTCTAAAGAAAGGTTACATAAGGCCTACTGTGTCACCTTGGGGATGTCATGTATTGTTTATGAAGAAGAATGATGAGAATCTAAGACTCTACATGGATTACAAACAATTGAACAAAGCAACAATCGAAAATAAGAATAATTTTCCACGGATTGATTATTTGTTTGATCAACTGAGAGGAGCCAAAGTATTTTCAAAGATAGATATGAGATACAGGCTCACCAAGTAAGAATCATGCATGAAGACATCTATAAAAAAACATTCAGAAAAAGATATGGACACTATGAGTTTATAGTAGTATCCTTTGGACTGACAAACACACCGGTAGTATTCATGTGCATCATGAATGGAGTTTTCATGAATCAATTGGACAAGTTTGTGATTTTATTCTTGGATGAAATCCTCATCTATTACAAGTTAGAAGTAGAACATGAGGATCATCTAAGTTTGGTGAAGCAAGTTTTCATACAACATTAGTTGTATGCAAAGATCAGTAAGTGTTCATTCTATCACTGTAGAATCCACTATTTCGGGCATTTCATTTCAACAAAAGGTATCTCAGTGGATCCTAAAAAGGTAAGAGCTATTATGGATTGGCAGGCACCAAAGCAAAAGTGAGATCTTTCATGTGGTTAATAGGCTACTTCAAAAGATTCATTAAAGGGTTCTTGAAGATAGTTGATCCCATCACATCCTTGCTAAAGAAAGGTGTGAAGCTTGAATGGACTTCTAAGTGTGAACATGGTTTTCATAGGCTCAAGCAGTTTCTTACGAGTGCACTAGTTTTGAATCATGTAGATCATGATAGAGATGATGATGTAGATGCCATAAAGAGCAGTTCAATATTATGTTTTAGTTTGGGTTCATGTATGATAATCTGGTTCAGCAGGAAGGTTGGGAGTGGCGTTTAGTCCAACGTAACCAAAATAACTTTTACAAGAAGAAATATTTCCAAAACAATGAGGGAAAAGAAGGCCAATGCTACACATGTATGTAAAGATCATAGAAACCATTGTGAACATTGTGTTATACATGGGGAATCCCAAAGGGAGTTGTTGGAAGTTACATTCACATTTGAATTCTGACGTCGAAGATAAGATTGTATTAACAACTATGCCTAAGAAAGCACCTCATACACAAAATAAAGATAAAAAATCAAGCTTGTGTGCCAAAGAACAAAGAAATATAGAAGAAGAAGGAGAGAGGCCACTCACCCACAAAATTCAGGTCAAGAATGCAAAGGTAAATGCTTTAATGGACTCTAGTTCCCAAAAGAAATTAATTTAAGAATATTTAGTTTAAAGGGTTGGTCTACATATAACTAGGCATCAAAGTCCATATACATTGGGTTGGATACATAGGCATACCTAATTACAATTTCAATGTAGTGCATGTTCAAGTTAGTAATTAAAGCTAACTTTGTTGATGAGGTTGAATGTGATGTATTTGAGGTAGTTTTTGGCATCCCTTACCTATGTGGGATAGAGATGTTATTCTAATAAGAGGAAAAAGACAAGTCTAGGCTTTACGAGGATGGAAAGCCACTCCTCATAAAGAGTAAAAGTGAAGAAAAAGATCTCTCTTGTTCTAGCTCATAAAGCAAAGAGACCCAAAATGCAAGTAAGAAGTATGTGCTGATCACGATCAAACTAAATCAAGGAGCATTGCAGGTAGATATGCCATAAGTAAATAACACTATAGAACAAAAGAATAAAATAGAATAATTGTTAACAAGGTAAAAGGTTTCAACTATTAAAGAACTATAGCCAAAAAGCGATGGTGAACATGAGATACAACTACTTTCAGATTCTCCATTTTCAACTATTGGATTTGTATATACAATCTGTACCGCTCAAAATGCATGGCATTTCAATAAACTTTATTTATTGACTAGAAATACAAATCTAGATATTACCTTTGGTGCCAAGGAGCCGAAAAAAGTATTTTTCTAGAACTGCCTACGGTCATTTTGCAGTACAAAGATTCAAGAACAGGGAAGGCATGAAGAGAATTTGTGAGAGAGATAGCATGAGGTCTTCATGTTATACTCCTGTGTGTATTGTGGACCAAGCCTGATACATTGGTCAGAAATTGAATTAAAATTTTTTGTGGATTTGTTCAATTTAATCCTTCTCCGTATTTCAGTTTTTTCTCTGCAGAACTGTGATTGAAAGTAATTGAGTTATATTTGTTTGATAGAGCAAGATTGGTTTTCTTTGTCAATAGAAATATTCTTTAAGTCATCAGAACTGGATTAATGCGTTGGAGAATTTTGGGATCAAATTTCCCTTTGTAGCTGCATCAAACCTCTTCAACCACATCGTTGTTTTATGATTGTTAATCATCGATATTTTGCAAGATCGATGACCCCGAGTGGTCGATTGTGATCGCAGTACATTGGAAATAAGGATCAATTCAAACGATCCATGTAAAGGAGGATTCAACGGTGAATTTTCCGATGGAAACTACCTTCCAAAGGGATTGTTTTTGTGAAAGACTACAAATAAACTAAAATGATATCCTTCCTCTACACACTTACCATGCTCAGGATTAAAGACGAACATTCGAGTGGAGATAAGTTTACTACAAGGAATTAATTGCCAATACAATGCGCTACATATGAGGCTTGGCCAAAAACCACAAGGGTATTAGCAAGGGTTTCAACACTCAGTCAAACCACTAGAATCATTCCCTGACTAAGGGCTTTAACAAGGGTATTAGCTATTGGAGGCAAGCTCACATTAATCAAGGCGGTATTGACGGGTATCCCTCTATACTGGATGTCATTGCTTCATGTTCCTGTCTCGATACTTAATTCATTGAGGAAGATGATATTTAATTTTCCGTGGACGGGTGGCTTGAACAAACATCATTTAGTTATGATTGGTTGGGATAAGTTATCACTTCCAGAATGTTGCGGTGGCTAGGGAATTAAGGATTTATCATATTTCAGTTTTGCTCTTCGTTTGAAGGGTTTCTGGAGGGGCATCAATGGACAATATTTATGGACATCTGTTCTTCAACAAAAATATATCAAAATGAAGTTGAGAAACTAGTTTCGTATTTCTGGTAAAAAGAAGAGGAGAGCTTCTCCTATGTGGAATGGATTCCTGAAAGTATACTGCTGGCTAGCAAATGATCTTAAGTGGTCTGTTGGAAACAGAAATGAATACTCTGTTGGCGTGGAACCTATTACAGGACTGGAGGATAATTATTCATTGTCCGTAGAACTATTGATGTCCATAAGACAAACCGGAATTGTCACTCTGGATTCCATAAAAAATATTGGTATGGGTGGGTATTGGTATGATGCACAGTTTCTTAACTTACCAGACAACTTAGCCAGTGAATGGGATGGTTATATTTTATCTTTAAATAATGATGCTTGTAGGCTGTCATCGAGGGAGGACAAGATTATTTTTGCTGGCAATGAGAAAACAGGTACAGTGACTGCTAAAACAACTTATTTTGCCATTATTAAGAGGAAATGTATCTTTCCAAAACATTGGTGGTATAAGGAAATTTGGAGTTGGAATTTACCACTGAAGTACAAATGTTTCATTTGGTTTATATTTCAAGATAGACTGGAAACATGGGAAAACTTAACTATGAAAGGATGGATTGGCCCGAGCAACTGTGTCCTTTGTAAAAAGTCTATTGAAACTAACTCTCACCTTTTTCTGGAATGTCAATTCACCAAGCTACTGTGGGATGATTTTTATCTCAGTTTAAATATTGATGAGTGATGGGGTGGTGTTTCATTTTCCACTAGCATGTGGAATTGGAAAAAAATTGATTCATCTTTGATCAATATCCATGTTATCATGTAATATCCTGAATTTTTGACTAACTATTTATGATGATATATTGGGCCACGGCCCCAGCACATATGATTCATATTTGAGTATTGGGCATAAGCCCTAGCACACATGATTTATTCTTTTATATATTGACATATTGGGCGTGGACCCTGATTGACTTCTTTATTGAGTATCTACTGGGCGAGGAGGCTATAATGTTTTGATTATGTGCTTTATCATATGATGTGGGTACAAGCCCTAATATACTGAGATGATCTTGTGTTACTTACTATGCAGAGCTATGCTTTTACATGATTGACTTATGTGGTGTGTTGAGCATGGACTCAGAAACACACAGATGACCTACGTATTGGGCATAAGCCCCAATTGAACTAGAAGAATGATTATGTACTCGGAGTAAGCCCTGATGTACATTGAGTGTTGGGCATAATCCCTGGAGCACTTGGATCTTGATAAATGAATACCGGATCTAAGGCCACTTAAATATGCTAGATGTGCCTCACAACCACATTCTAGCACTAGTGATGAGCAGGATGCTCTGGAATTGCACTAGCGTAACGCCCGTGTGAGAGTGTTGAGTTAAAAACTCTGAAGAGCACTCGGCGTTACTAGATCTCAAAAGTGTTGAGTCGAGAAGACTCTGAATATCACTTTTATTTTTCATCACAATTATTCAAATTGGTTAAATGAATCTTCTTCTATCTATCATCAAGTACTGTAGGAACTACCATGTTAAACGAGGGAATCCAACATTCAAAATATTAATTTAATTTAAAGAAACTAAATAATTATTGAAACAACTATGATTGAAGACTCCCCTACATAAAGACGGAAGATCCCAAGAGTAGATCATCTTTTTCATTATCATTCTCATATGGTAATAAGAGAATTTTTCTGCTCCAAGAACTGAAGCAATCCCCACATAATTTCTAGATCTGAACCAACAGTGAACCTAGGGCCTCTATCTGTTATTGCATGTTGGAAACAACTTGGGGGATCCAGTTAGAACCAGGAACGGTCTAAGGGTCATGGTTGGGAGGAATATGGTAGTCCCAAAGTTATCGAGTCAGAGGATTTTACTACAGGTCAGCCAAATCTAAAATCTTTCTGCATTAATTATTTGACTGAGTGTTCAGGTCTTGTAGAGGAGAATCGAGCCTCAAGATCACTAGGTATGAACTACAATCCTCTATTTCAATTTATATTAGAAGTTAGGAATATTGTATTTAAATTCTTCTTTCAACATTGTATTCCTCAATTAACTGTAATGTTATTTTCTTTCATAAGTTAAAGACCATAGAACAAGGACTCTTGGGTCTCCCATTATAGGATCGAGGGTTCCCTTATAAATTTTTCCTTTACACTTTCCATCTAGACTAAGAACCTAAACCAAACCACCTAGAGGTCTAGCATTGCTAGCATAGCTAGCCTGTGCTAGACACGAAGGTCAGCATTTAACGCTAGAGAACCTAAATAAATAACTGAATTTATACTCACTTTCTGAAGGACTGTTATATTTAAATAGTATTTTTATTCTTTGAACAATCTTACTACATTTTTTTTTCCAATGTTAAACCTGTAAAGTTAGACCAACTAGCTTCGCTGCTTACAACATTAAACCTTCTGGTTAAAGTTTCAGGGTTCAATTCTTAAAACTTAAATAGTGTTGAGATAACAAACTGAAAAGCATAGTATTTCTTCATCCTACCTAATATTTCCACAGAACCCAACTCGTTTAAAACACAGGTGCAAGAATTGAACCCACCCTACTTCCTTTGTAACAATTAAAGTTTTCACAAACAAACATTGAGGCATTTCTACTTTAAAACTTCACATTTCTGTGGTACCAGGTCGCATCAATACAACCTACAACATCAAAATAAACACCAACGAATACATCTAAACATTTACCTTCAAATTTTCCACTGTCTATCACCGCGAAAACAAAACAAGTATACAAAGACTTTGTTTTTGTAAATCATAGCTGTTAGACATTTAAAACATTTATAGATTTTTATCCCAAAACCCTGACGGGATTTTCTCCCATTTCAAAGATCGAAACCCACAGCAAAACGAACCACTACTTATCATTTAAACCCATTTCTTTTAGCACATCAAGACATAGGTCAAGAGGGCGATACTCAATATCGTTTTCATTAAAACCTAGCTAGCATTGAAAAAGCCAGACTATAGTTTCAGAATACAATATCATTCGCAAGCAAATGTAGAAGATGGTGTGAAGTCCAAACCCTATCTACTACCTAGTAAACGATTAATTTTCCCTCTTACAAAAACAAATTGATAGACACAGGTCGTGATAGAAAATATCAGGAGCAACTCAAATGCCCAAACTATTTAAACAAACAAGATATCAAATAGAGGCACCACCAGCATCAATAAATACATCATTTCTATTTAAAACTATCAAATCGACTACCTTCAGGATATAGTAACGACTGTGAATGTAGAGATTAAATAAACATTACCATTCACACTCCATAGGAAAATGTAGAGGCTAAACAAAGATGCAAAGCATACATAGAAATACGCAGAGATCCAACATTTTTTACATATCATCAAGACCTGTTTAGTATACAATAGAAAATGCAGACCTGTACATCTATTAAAACCCAAGTCACATAATGTGGGCATTGAATCCCATTACAATACCTTAAGAACCTTCATAGAGCCGAATAGCCAAAACGTATACACTAAAAAAAGAAAACCCTCCAGGGTTATTTTGTCTCCCATTATACATTAGATACATTTAAATCACGGTCTAGCCAACGATGACCTCTCAAGCACTCCAAAACAAGGTTACAGTGAACCCAAAAGGGCCTCATGAAGTTTCCTCATAACAACTACAGACAGTACCACTCCATAGATGCGAGAGGAAGGGATAAGGGTGGGTAAGCCCTAAACTTACCACTTTCATTTCCAACGTGGTTGAGAGTATTGGTCACCGCCTAGTAAGCCACGCAGAGGAGGAATGCCATCAACCACCTGCCAAGCAAACGAACAAAATGAAGTTAAACCCTGAGATAAATATCAAGTTCTGGTTAGACGTAGCAGAAAACATAGTATGGAGAGAGATAGCCATTACCTAAATGCTATCTTCACCCTTGTGTCTCAACCTCCAAATGGTGCACTGACCATGAGCATAGCTCAGGTCAGGGCATGAAACCCTCTAGGCGCAACAAGGGACTTCCCAAAACCAAATGAAAAGAAGGACAACAATTGCAAATGTAAAAACCTTGTATTGAATTTCCCCTTGCCAGATGGTCACCAAAAACCAAGTCACCATCGCATGGGTAGTTAATGCTCCACCTAATATCTTTTAATAGTTTAATTTTCATCCAAGCACTATAGTGGGAATAGTATAGGTATTCACAACATGGTGGTAGCAAGCCTTTTTCTTTTATCCCAAGGTTTCTCTTTAACCTTAACCTTCACATTTTAACCATGTGACTTCGCTAGCATATGGAGATAGGGTTATTATTAGAGGAATTCTTCATAAAGATACCTGCACACACATGGAGCAATACTTTAGCAATTCGCTAAGTAAGACAGGAATCCCAAAAGCTTACACTTACCTCTCGGAAACTCTGTCGGGGTACGTTTCTTCATGGAACACAAGGTTCCTCTCATGGACCTCAATCTTCCATCAACAAAGGCCATCATGCCTTGAGAGACCAGTTAGACATTACAAACTCAAACACACATGTAAAAACTCAAAAGCAAGGGCAGGACTTTAGGTGCAATTATAAACATGCCTAATATTTTCATTTACACCAACTAACTTATAATATTCAATTCCACTGTTTTAAAATTACTGAACTAAACTACTCTCACATACTTCTTCCGTTTAGTCGAGACAACTTGACAGTGCTGAAGTTAATTTAGAATGCATTATCAGTTTTAAGCATGTTAACAATAAGGATAATTTTTTTAATATTTACTGGTTTTAGGGACATTACAAGTGGTATGAGAGCCTAGTTTCAAATACTAAGTGACCTAATGGGCTCATTCCAAACACCCGATGCAGATACATAGAAATCAGAAATATATGTTTATAATTTATGTGCATAATAATGAAGTAACAAGTTTTTTGTTCTTAACATTGTTATGATAATCATGGTACAATCACTGTCTAAAAGATGAGCGCAGAAAAAGGAAGCAGCATACATGGAAATCTGAACTCTCCACCACGAGAGCAAGAAATCATGGTGGAATTAAATTCAGATTTAATGAAATCCATGCAAAATCTATAGGAAGAATTCCAAAGTTTCAGAGATGATAACATGCAAGAAAGACGAGAACAACAAGCTATAAATGAAGCTCTACTCCAGACTTTAACAGTGGCAAAAACCCACGAGCAACTCACATTCTCAGCCAACACCTTTAAAATGGGAAACTGTCACACAAAGAAATATGCCAACCCTAAGGGAGAAGAACAGGAAAAACACATACCTGAGTCAATGGAAGAGGACTCTAAGAGCTCTTCCGACGATGATGGTTCACCACCTCCTTGCAAGAAAAGGAGGAAAAGTGATGACAGTTTGTAAGGAGAATTGAGAAAGATAAAAGCCCCAACATATGACAAAGAGATTAACTCTGGGGAGAAGGATGAAGAGTGGTTGCTAGGAATGAATAAGTATTTTAAAGTTCATAACTATTCCAATGAAATGCAAGCCCGATTAGCCATTTAGAACCTGGATGGTAAAGAAGCCAAATGGTGGCGGGACTTGAAACACACCAAAAGACAAGAATTGAGGGACATAACATGGGAAGCTTTCAGCAGAGTTTTCCAATAGAAATTTATGTCGAAAAGATTCTTTGACAAGAAGATCAAGGAATTCCATGAATTGAAAATGGGCTCCCTAACCATCGAAGCATTCATAAACAGATTTTTAGATCTACTGCATTATGTCCCATACATCAAAGACGAAAAAGTTAAGATACAACAATTCTTAGGTTGTCTACCACCAAACTTTAGAGAAAAGATAGAGTTTGACATGCCCAAGACCCTAGATGTGACTTTACATAAGGAAATACTTTGCTATGAACATGGCCAGCCAAGGAATGATAACATCAACAAAAACAAAGATAGGTTCAGAACCTTCTCGGACAACCGAAGACTGGGTTTCAGACCCTCACCTTACCGAAAACAAAACAATAGTTTTCCACCCAATAGAGGCTTCAACCGACCTCAAGCATGGCCCGATGCACCCCCACCACATTTCAAGAGGCCAGTTTTCAACAAAGGGGTAAAAGCTGTCCCACCAACCGTTTCTTGTTGGAAATGCCAAGGTCCCCACTACTACAGAGACTGCCCCAACAAAACGGATGGAGTTTTACACAATGTATAAGAAGACCCTACTGTAGGAGACATGGCAAGAACACCCAGGATTTATGCCACTCTTGACGGTCGATAGGAAAATCACCAGGCCACCATGGTTGAAATTGAAGGTAAGATCTCAAACACAAATGTTTCAGTTTTAATAGATCCCGGCACATGCCGAAGTTATATCTTCCCTAAGATAGTGGACACTTGTAAGTTAAACCAAGATCACCACGAGAAACCGTGTCTGGTACAACTAGCCACCGGTACCAAACGAAAGGTCTCCGAGTTAGTTAAAACTTGTGAGATAGATTTGAACAGTTTCCAAACTAGGTTAAAATTAAATATTCTACCCGTAGGATTGTACAATGTACTTATAGGCATGGATTGGTTGGAAGAACACCATGTCCTACTTGACTGCTTGAACAAGTCCTTACTTTGCAGAGATGACCAAGGGAATCAGAAGACGATTCATGGTATCCCCAAGAAAGTGTCAATAAGACAGATATCCATCTTACAAGCAAAGAAATGTATCCGAAAGGGTTGTAAGCTCTTTACCGTCAATATCCAAAACATAAAAAATGATAGCGAACAGAAGATCGAAGACTTCCTAGTCCTCATAGAATTCAAAGACATATTTCCTGAGGAAATACCAAGGTTACCACCCAAACGAGACTTATATTTTTCCATTGAATTAACACTCGGGTTAGTACCAGCTTCCAAAGCTCCTTACCACATGAGCACACGAGAACTGGTGGAGCTCAAGCTTTAGTTACAAGAACTGATCGACAAAGGGTACATTCGATCGAGTCTGTTCCCTTGGGGAGCACCGATACTCTTTGTCAAGAAGAAACACTAGTACAAAATGAGAGATAAGTGACCAAAAAAACGACCAAAATCGACATATAAATGACCACTTTTGAGTTGGTGACCACTGGTAGCAAATTACTGGCCATATATCATGCGACCAAAAGTGTGGTCATATTTAGCTTGGTCATTTATAGCTTATCTTGTGGTCATATATTTTGTCGTATATTTGGTCATTAATTTGGTAATATATTTGGTCATTAATAGTCATGTGATAAATGACCGCTAATTTGCCACCAGCAATCGCCAACTCAAAAGTGGTAATTTATATGCGTATTTTGGTCACTTATCTCTCATGTTGTAATGGTGGTCGTTTATATGCAAATTTTGGTCCTTTTTTTAGTCATTTATCTATTTTTTGTGGTTTTAGAATATAAATAGGGCATGGTGGAATCGAACCACAAACCTCCTGCCTATAAGGAAGGTGCTCTACCATTGAGCTAGCACCTTTAAATAGAATTCTTTATGGATTGATATGAGAATAAAATGTAAGTTGTGGGATATTAACATTGGACACACCAAGCCAGAGTCTACATGTAAATACAAAGTTATGAATAATTGAAATTTTTACAAGTCATATTTTTTGAGTGAAGGAACAGTCTAGGCATTTTAGAATGTAGTGTTGTGACAAGTGGAAGATTAGCAATATGTCATAACAATGCAGTCCAATGTTTGAAAAACACTATTAAACAAGATATACCTTAGCTTTATTGAATAAGCAGCGATCAGAAAGTGTGTCGGATTCATGCCATAAACATTGATAAGACATTTTTAAGCACTTGTCAAGCTTCACTGAATTAAAGACAAGAATATCGCCAAAAAAAAAGTACTTCCCTCCAATGAATGAAAAAATAATATCACCTTCCATGCCACAATAATGATGAGTAGGAGATATTCTTGATGGTGCAGGTGCAAAAGAAGCAAAGGGCCCTAACAATGTAATAAACAAATTATCCTTAGTGAATTTTGTACTTCTTTTTTAATAATTTAATTCTTAACCTTACCAAAAAAAAAGTTTGTTTGTACTCCAGTAAAAGGCTAGTCTGTAACTCATAATAAATGCAGAACATGATGTGAAATGTAAAAAATGAGAGACTGTAATCGATACAAAAGGGTCGTGGATTCATAAAACATCATAGATGCAAGTAGCAAGTCCAAACTTGCATTGAATGTAGGATGCTTCTTGGCAGTTAGCAGTCTTCATAATTGCCCTTATAAATGATGATATTTTCTCATAATTGTCAACCTTTCCAAATAAATAACTTGTACTTCCTTAGGCATGCATCAGGGATGCAATATCGTGATACTGGAGAAGGGTTCCATCATAAAACTAGCTCAAAGACTCACAATACAGTGATACACAATTAATGCCCCAGCCACACTAGAAAGAATATTAAAAAATGAAGGATAAAATAAGGAACTGAGGAAGCATACATAATTGTTTCCTAACTTAAAAATACATTTGCCAGAAATGAAGTTATAGTACCAGCAGGGGGGCAAACTGATTAACTACATTCCCCAATGGGGCCCAGACAAACGTCCATGAAGGAGTCACCTTCCCATCCTCTATTGCATTATCTTAGATATAATTTACTATGGTTCTTTATACCCAAATTTTCTAACTTCTAAATTATTATTTAGAATAAAAACATAGTTAATAGATCTCATAGCCAAGACAATACCTGCTTGTAGAACAACATCCTCCTTTGTGGGCAATTTCTTCCAAATGTAGACTTGAACATCTATATGCAGCGTAAGACAAATGATGCAACCATAACTATCTTCTCCAGACTTTGTGGTATTTGGGTATCATCGTAATTAGGTTTTATGGAATGTGTGGTCTCAAGACCTTGCCATGTTTGCTTATGCTGGGCAATAAGTCTGATAAGTAGTACTAAAAGGATGTGGTCTCGGCATCTTCCTTTAAGAAGTAGTTTAATTTTACCAAAAACTGACTAACTACAGTAACCTATTGCATGTCTGTTGTTGTGGTTCCGTGCCCTGCAGCCTCTATTTCCATACATGTACAGTATACCATAGCATGTTTTGCAGTGCTCATAGCATGTTGTTTTCCTATATAGTTTACTTATGCTGGTGTAGACCTACCAAGCACAAGTTTGTTTCTCTTCCTAAATGACATGTGATTTAAGTATTGATATATAAAAGGAAAATACTTAATTCCTAAATAACATGCAAGTTACGTATTGATATATAAAAAAAATAAAATCCTTCACTAGCTAACAATGAAAACAATTTACTTATCCTCCCACAGTTTAATCTGCTCAACCACAACAGCAGTTAACAAAAGCGCTGCTAAATTGTACTTTCAAAGTTCCTACACACATACGCATGCATGCACACACCTCACCAACATCTTCAAAATCATTGTGAAAGGCCTTAAATATCATAAACACATCATCAACTTGTACAGTGACCATAATGTGCAATGCCGGGGTTTAAATGACTTGCCAAATATAGTTCCAAATGATATGACATTAACCCCATCGGCACAACCTGGTTATAGAGACCATTGCTTTGGTTAGTGATCTGGCTCATATGCTTAAGGAATGCTTGAGCATATGAGCTAAAGTCTACTTGTCGATTCATTCCAGTTATTCCACTGACAATGGAAAGCTATCATTTTTTTTATGCCTCAGAGATCACAGCATGAATCAGAAAGGGATTCTCCCCGATAGATTATCCCAATTAGATTATCTACCGTTTGGTATGGGGAATCCGTTCGGTTAACAGTTCCGGAAACTGTGGGTTTGGATTTTTATTCCAATTATACCGGTTATGGCTCAATCCACCGTTCTTCTGATTTTATTTTAGAATGATATGCAAGTGCCTACACTATTTTAACCTAAATGCAGAACTGGAAAACAGATCTATGTCTAAAACTGAAATAAATCTAACTATCCCTGCAAGGAGAAAATTGAAAGCATGAGCAATGAGCTATAAGATTTATCTAAAGGATAAACAGACAACCATTTAAATCTTAAAGATAAATCTACAACAAAGGTAAGAGATATCAGAAGATAGCTTCTAATTAAATGTAACACAGTTCATTACTCATGAAAGAGAGAATTCATTTGCGCAGAAAGAAGCAAGATCATTCACTACCAAGAAATAATTCAGAAAAGTAAAGGAAGATCTCACAGTAAAGTATGGAAGTCACCAGAATAATCCAATATACATCCAATCTTCATTTCCATGCAAAAGGGCGTCCTTTCCAGGCTCTTATTAGGTAGGTTTATTTTCTTAATACAAGTCCAAGGTAGCTTGCACGAGTTCAGAAAATATTCTTTCCCTGCCAAAAGTCCTCTACATTACTTCCTAACTTCTATTTACAATGTTACAAAATGCCCCCTGGGCTGCCACCTGGCCCTTTACACTTGTCACCTACAGACTTTTCCCCTTATAATAGACAAAAATGTGACCTCCTTTTTAACAGAAAATTATTTAAAAAAGAAATGATAGCTGTCCCATAGCTCCACGTTTTTTATACATCTGAAAGCCAAAATACAAAATAAAGGAATTAATGCCTTCATATCAGCGCATTCATTCTTGGGAAGGCGCTCCAGCTGGGAGAGAAACACTCGAACTAGTTGTTGCTGCTGCTGCTGCTGGGAGAGAGGAAATCGAGCCAGCTGGTGCTTCTGCTGCTGCTTCTGGGAGAGAAGAAATCGATCCAGCTGGTGCTTCTGTTGCTACTTCTGGGAGAGAAGAAAGCGGTCTTGCTGTTACAGTTGCTACTGCCGGGAGAGAAGAATTCAGGCTGGCTGTTGCTTCTACTACTGCTGCTGCTTTCTTCTCCTCTTCTACAATGTAACTAAACCATATGCCAGTATCTCTTATAACTACATTTGCTGACGCAGGGAGTAAGATTTTCTGAGAAGATACATCTTTACCAAGCTCTGCCCCAATACCTTGAATTTCTGTTATTGCTGCTTGGTGCATTTCCTTGAGTAGATGACTGCGTATTGATGACATTCCAATATAATGTTGGAGGTCATCAATGGCTAGGACATCAATCTTCTTCACATATTCAGTTTGGATGCCCAACTCTTCCTTCAACTCAAACAAATGTTGTTCTTTGCCTGGGAAATCATCAAGGGACTGAGGGAAACTCAACTTGCATTTGTCATGCACTTCATCGATTCTTTGATAAAGACCGTTACTTTTATCCATTGTCCCTCGGATTTTGGCCATTAGCTTAATGCTACAGTTTCTGCAAAATTCCAAAAGGGCTACGTCTTCGTTAAAACCATCTACAAATTTGAACGAGAGATGCTTGGGGAAATCCACTTTTCCTTCTCTCCATTCTATTTGGCTCATGATGTTAGCCTTAACCCGAGTATATTTAGCCTTAAGCCTATTGGCATATGCATTAAATTCTTTTAATCTAACCACCATGGCCTTGAGTTTGCATACTTCCTCAATAATTAGTTCCTGCGTGTCATGGATTTGCTTTAGGATGCTATAGGACAGCTCATGGAAAGGAGACAAATCTATCGCTCTGCCTTCTGCTTGCTCTAATTGGTCAACCAACACCTGCTTATCTGCCTCTAGATGGGATACTTTAGCTTCTGCATCGTTCTTTTCTGCTTCTAAGATCATCATCTGGACCGCCATGCTTTCCTTTTCTTCTTCCAAAAGGTTATACTTGTCCGACAATTCTTTATGTTCAACAGATAGGCGATTATACCTATTCACTATGAGATCTCTATAAGCCTACTCGTTATCCATAGTGTGTTGTAACATGCAGGCTCTCCTCTTTGTCGACTCAACTTCTTTAACTATATCGACCACATTGTCCAACGTTGCTTTTGCAGTCTCTACAGCAGCGGATGCCATAGCTAGGGGAGCTTTATTCATATTTTGCATTACTGTGGTCTCCCGGTGGGTAACAATATCTTCCTTGAAGAGTCTCTTTATCCTCTCTTCCGATTTGAGGACCATTTCCTTCCTCTTTTTATCATAGACAAATTCATCCCATCTGGACACGGTATGCTCTCCCGATGGAGTGTAAGGGACAATTGGGAGATCTATAATATTTATCTCTACTTCCGCGGGTGGGATCAGGACTACCTAAGCTGAATCTGTTCCCACATTTTGGGTACCAGAGACACTTGCTTGTGCTATCTCCGCCTCCACATTTTGAGTGCCGGAGACAGATGCTTGAGGTACGTCTATTTCCATATCCTGGGCACCGGAGGCACCTGCCTGGGCATGTTCAACTATCTTGAGTTCTTCTTCCGTTTTTCGCCCTACTTCAGCTTGTTGCCTTCTCTCTTCTTCTTCATCCTACCGCTGATTTTCATTTTCTTCCATCTGCTTCTCGTCTTCTACTTCTTTTTACCACTGGGCTTCCTCGGCTTCTTTCTGCATCCGGGCTTCCTCAGCTTCTTTCTGCAGCCTTTCACTTTCTACTTCTTGCTGCACTCTCGCCACCTCAGCTTCCTGTTGTAATCTTGCAACTTCAGCCTCTTGCAGTAACCTTGTTTCCTCTCTTAAACTTTGTTCTTCTTTGGCTCGGGCATCATCTGCTTCTTTCTCCTTCTATAGACTGGTTTTTTTGGCCTTGGTAGAGATAGAGGTTTCTCTATTTCCTTGGCGACAAATCTGCAACTCAGTCATGTTGCTGATGCCTCTGAATGCCTCTTCCTCAGCATCATAATAATGGGCGTACTCGAAATGAGCATAAATTTCTTTACAATGCTCGGCAACTTTTCCCCGACTATCATTCCTGTGGAAAATTACTTTGCTGAAGTGGAAAGCTTTCAACTCTTGAACAAACTCCTCGGATGAGGCAACCCCTGAGAATTTGTATGCTCCTATGCAGAAGGGCAAAGGCGGGAAAGAAGCCTTATGTTGTTTGTTAAGCACTGCTCCAATTCCATCCAGGAAAATTTGTGTCACTGCTTCTTTGAGGACTACATAGTCAGTAGCATACCTCGGAAAAATATGTGGAGCTTTAGTCCCTCCAAACATTCTAATGTAGGTGCCTTGCTTTGAAAAATAAAAGTCTCCATAGTTATCCAGTATCTCCATGGCATTTTCCAACAGACAGTTGGGCTCTTCCTTGAATATTTGATCGTATAGGGCATGATGAACCCCTCACAGATGAGCTTATAGTTGGGTTTGTAATTTTGAGCCCACATCATCCTAAAAGTGGTGTAAACTGGGGTGTTGTCCCTATCCCATGTGCAACCTAAGATGGGAAAAGATAGCTTGGACGAAATACAATCAATAAGATATGAAGACATGTAAAATTCTTCCTTTTTTAAGGCCAGACCTTCTCTTGCAGCAACCACCATTGATGCCAAACTGTCTGACAGGATGGTAGCCCAGTCAAACACAGTTCCTTTGAATGCCATGAGGTGGATGATGGGAACCCATTGAATCTTGTATACGGTGCCATTGGGCATGCCGAAGATTCTACATAGCATCAGGGCGATTAACTTGAAAGGAGGTCTTAGATTCTGAACATCATACTCATCATTACCCCTCTTTCTTAAGTGCTTTCCTGCGACCAATAGTTTTTTGGCCATCTCGATATTGTTCATCTGGCCCAACCATTCATTGCTCAGAGCTTGCTAGGGACGTGGGAATTTGTAGGCTGCGGCAAGATATGCTTGGTGGAATGAGGCGATGGCTATTTTCTCGTTGTCATGTAACACTCTCGTCTCCAAATTAGTATGTTCGAGTATCCACCCAATTACTTCAGAACATGGGAACAGTTCAGGGCAGGTAGAAGCCCTAGCTATGCCTGAAGTTCTTATATTGAGATAGATATGCTCCTCTTCTAGTAACATATCCGGGATATCTTGGTCCTTGATCATCCTGTAAATATCGCCCCACTGGATTTCGGGAGGAATACCGGTGGTGCACTTAATATCTTGAAACATAGTCTTAGTCCTAAGTGGTGCTGGCTGAGGTTCCATCATTTTAGCCTTCTTCCTACCACCTTTTGGCATCTTGACTTATCCCTGCTAGCAACCAAATACAAGTCATTATAAAAATGTGCAACCTGTTATGAGTTTTTAACAAAAGAAGGATCACTTCAACATACTAATGAGATATATAAACAAATTAGGAAGCTACATGTTTGGGAAGCAAAATAGACCATTCCAAGCAAGAAACATAGTCCTGAGATTTGGTTATCTTAAGGAGACAAAGTTTAGGATGTTTCTGAAAGGTAAGCATGCGATGAGGAAACAACCTACTTCCTATCTATTCCTAGGAGAGAGGGTATCCTTCGTCATTGCGCTTCTAATGATTAGTGGCGGGTGTGTCTGGAGTGAAACAAACTTAAGACGAAACCAGGGGCCACTTTCCACATTCAGGAACAGGTGAGGGGTTTCAGCTGACCACTGTGGTTATTTACAACACTTGACGAGATGCTCTATGGTCTACTTGGAGTTTGAGCGAGGGTGATGACACCTGCAATAGGGTCGGTGATACACTTGAGTGATTAGAGATTTGGCTTGATTTCTAGTGGAATGAGAAACCCATGGGGCCTCGGCGGCTTTTTTATAAACAAAATAATGGTATATGCAACTAGTGTCTATCGGCCACGATGAAGATGGGAAAAACCCACAGGTAACTCGACGTGGAAATAAGACAGAAAATAACGGTTAGAAACCTACCTAGCAACGACGAGGTGACTGAATGAGGTGGATGCAGACGTGGACGAATGAGCTAAGCTGGAGCAATCTGACGCGGCGTTCCAACAGCATTTGTTAATTGAAAAAATAACAATGTGGTCGATCCAAACCCCAACCGTCCATTTAAATGTGTTGGGCACGTGGGGTGTTTAATACGGTGGGTGGTGCCATTAAAACATTTTTTTTTAAATTTTGTACGTCGTGGTCTTTTCAATCTTCCTCGGTAGTTGTGCGTGACCATCATTTGAGGGGCGGACTCGCCAATTTCACCCGCAACTGTGGAAAGATATAGCGAATGGCTTCGATGTTTCGGAAGAGATTGGGTATCCTTCCAAAACGCAACCTTAGGAGAGTTGTTCCGAGCACTTTACGAAGTCGTCCCACAGTTTCGGGAAAATATACGATTTCTTTCCGCAATTTTAATGGAGATAAGTCAATCGCTTCCGCAATTGCGGAACCATTTCGTGAAGGGCTCCACTGTTTCGGAAAGATAAGCTGAATGGCTTCCGCAACTCGAAAAAATTTCTAAGTCTCGGCGGGGCTTCGTGAATGCTTCCGTAGTTGCGGAAAGCTTTCGTAATTAGCTTCCGCAGTTTCGGAACAAATTGGTGAATGGCTCCGCTGTTTAGGAAAGATAAGCTGAATGGCTTCCGCAACTCGAAAAAATTTCTAAGTCTCGGCGGGGCTTCGTGAATGCTTCCATAGTTGCGGAAAGCTTTCGCAATTAGCTTCCACAGTTTCGGAACAGATTGGCGAATGGCTCCGCTGTTTCGGAAAGATAAGCTGAATGGTTCCGCAAATCGAGAGGAAAGACTTAAGATTTTTTAAAGAGAAGACCTTTGGTGTTCCCGTAAAAGATATGCGAATGGCTCCCACCATTTCGGGAGGATAACTCGAAAGGTTCCGCAACTGTGGGAGGATAACCCGGAAGGTTTCGCCGCTTTGGGAGACTTTCCCAAATAATTTCCGCAACTTTGAGAGAAAATTTCTAAGTTCTTTTGGAAACGCTTATGCAAATGGGTTCCACCATTTTGGGAGGAAAACCCGAACGGTTCCCACGGTTCGAGGAAAATAACCTGAATACTTCTGCAACTGCGGGGGCTTCCGCGACTTCAGGAAGATTTCATGAATTTTATCCTTAGAAGAAGAAAAACTTGGAATTCTCAAAGCAGGATTTTCAATTGAGAGCAAAACAAAAGGAGAATTGACCTCTTATAGTAGTCTCTCTGGAAAAATAAAGGAGGGGGCCCCAATATGTACAAAAAAAGATTTGGGGGGAATGTTGCTGCAACAACAATTGGCGAGTCGGTGGCGAACACAGATCTCTGAAAAATTTCTCCTCTATGATCCAAAACCTTATTAAAAGACATCCATCTTATATGCAATATTCAGCTGAGCCTTTGAATTTCTGTGAAGGAAGAAGGCACTTTTCCTGCTAGCCATTGGGGAAAGGGGAGCTTTGACAGAGACATCTTAAAAAACTCTCAATGGTCCAACATATGGGATTCATTTTAGAAGAATCATCTTTCAGATGGCTACTACTGTCGGACTCCCTAGGATTTGCAACACTTTCTCATGAACATTATTGCTCTTGTTGCTCATTCCCATGCTACTTGCATCCTTTTGTATGTTTGTACTTTGGATATCTTAGCTGTTTGAGCCTTCCAGAGATATTTTCTTTAGTCATGATCTTTGATTTAGGCTCTTCAATCCATAATGTCCTTTTGTGTGAGTTAGATATTTTATTGATTTGATCAAGCCTCACGTACGGAGAGAAGCCTATTCTAGGTTATGTCTTTTGGACAACATTCTTGATCTTACATGCTTTGATTTTGTCTCAGCCATGCTTTAATTGAGGCGAGAATCTCTGGAAAACAGACCCTTGAATATAAGCCATTTTGGCTGTTAAATTTGCAACATGGAGTCATTTCAATACCCTATGTCCTCGAGATGTGCTACTTTCCATGGGTCCAACTTTAATAACGTTCTTGAGATGCCTTTAAGTGTGAGAGTGGGTCGAGCCCAAAGATAGTACTAAAGATGGTCATAGGTCTCCACTATTTAGACAGGATTATTGTGGCTAGCAGAGTAGGCTTCCTTCCTTCTGAAAAAAATTTAGCAAGTGCACAATACATAGATAGACTTTATTTGAGCATGGTTCCAGACTCATGGTTGTGAGATTTCTGTAAGAGACCTGTATTGATGAGAAACTCAACCACAGGGGCTTTCAGAAAACAAACTTGGTGCAAAGGTTCAAATGACAAGAAAAGAAACAAAATGGCTGAAAATAATGCAAACAATAGGCTAAAGCAACAATAAAAGAAAATTTTATTTATGTACAGAAGGTCTCAGGGAGACTATGCAAAGTATTGCTTCAGGGCGAGGCCATTGAGAGGAAGGGTTACTTCTTCTCCCTCGAGATTTGTCAATTTATAAGTGGATGGGCCTAATTTTGCCGAAATTTGGTACGGGCCTACCCATAAATGTTGGAATTTCGTATGCATTCCTTTCCCTTCATGATTATGGTCCCATTTCAAGACTAAGTCCCCAACTTCAAAACTTCTTTTACTAGACTTCCTCTTATCGAACCATCTCTTAAATATGTCTTGGTGTTGATGGAATCGGTCTTTAGTTTTATGTCGGGCTTCTTCAAGTTGAAGCAGGGTATTGATCCTGGATTGTAAGACTTGGTCACCAGAACCCCGAGAGGCTTGGAATAACTGTAAGGATGGGAGCAAAATGTTTGGGGGAAGAATGGCCTCCTTTCCATAGACAAGAGTGAAAGGGGAAACCCCTAATGTGTTCTTTGGGGTCACCCTATCTGCCCATAAGACATTTGGGAGAGCTATATACCAACTTCGCTGATTTTCTATCACAGTTTTCTTGAGAATTCGAATGAGATTTTTGTTTGAAGATTCAGCTAATCCATTTCCTTGAGGGTAATAATTGGCTGAATAGTACAACTTGATCCCCCATTCATAAACACATTCATTTATCTTGAGAGATGAAAAATAGGTAGCATTATAAAAAACAAGGGAAATTGGAACCCCAAACCTGGTTATGATGTTCTCTTTCAAGAAGCTGATGACTGCGTCTTCATTGATCTTGCTCAATGGAATGGCTTCCGTCCATCTAGTGAAGTAGTCGGTAGCTGTCAGGATGTATCGATGTTGCAAAGAAGAATTTGGATTTATCTCTCTGATAACATCTATACCCCACTGCTCAAAAGGCTCAGAGATAATAACCAGCTGCAAGGGTCCTGCTGCCTTAGGTAATTTCCCGACACTTCTTCGGCATACATCACAGTTTCGTGCATACGTATGGGCATCTCAGAATAGAGTGGGCCAATAATATCCATCTCTAATTATCTTGTGTGTTGTTGTCTCTCCTGAATAATGTCCACCTGCGGGGCCATCGTTTAATTCTTTAACAACTTTACTTGCATCTTCCTTTTCTAGACACCTAAGGAAAACTCCATCATAATTCTTTCTGAAAAGTATCCCATCAATGATTTGATAAGGTGCTGATTTCAAGCGGAGTGCCCTTCTTTGTTTAGAGTTCTAGTGCTCAGGTAGGTATCCTTGCTGTAAATAATGCACCAAGTCTCTATACCATGACTGAGGAGTTGAGAAGATAGGACATACTTCAACAGAATTTAGCTCAGCTTAATTCTTCCAATGTTGCTCTTCATCAGTCGAGTTTCCTGCAAGTAATTTGCACAGGCCTTGCCCT
The DNA here is from genome assembly GCA_027924585.1 of Larix kaempferi. Taxonomy (NCBI): domain Eukaryota; kingdom Viridiplantae; phylum Streptophyta; class Pinopsida; order Pinales; family Pinaceae; genus Larix; species Larix kaempferi. The sequence continues at coordinate 1,150,375 of BSBM01000146.1, forward strand.
TTGATGATCGTGGCTAGTTTAAATTCTAAATCATATTCTTGAAGAGCTATGACCCAGTTCCCCCTCCTTTCTCCTAGTTCCTTTTGAATGAAAATGGATCTAACAGCTGGGTGGGGAACTATAACTTTAGTTATGTTCTTAAGAATATATGGCCTAAACTGCTTGACTGCTTTGAAGATGACGTATTCATGCTTGTCTACCATGGGATAGTTCAGCTCAGCCCCTTGCAAACCAGTGCTCATAAACGAAATTGGGTATTCGTCCCCTAGTTCCACCTTTTGCATGAGTACAGCTGCGAGGGAGTCATCCGAAGCAAAGTTATACAGGATAAAATCCTTATCAAAATTTGGGCTTCTTAAGGAAGGAGCCTTAGCTATAGCTACCTTAATATCTCTAAATGCGTCCTTTTCCAAATCTGTCCACTTGAACTGTATGCTTTGTTTAACCATCTATTGCAATGGTTTAACAATTTGCGCGAAATCTGGAACAAATCTTCGGACAAAATTGATAGTGCCCATAAAGGACTGCATAGATTTCTTGTTGTAAGGCATTGGAATCTTATTGATAGCTTGGACTCTTTCCTGATCTATTGACACACCCCCTTTGGAGATGATATGACCCAAGATTTTACCTTCGGGAACAGCAAACACCCTCTTCTTGGGATTCAAAGAAATACCATATTTCAGACAACGATCAAAAATATGCCTCAGATGGAAAACATGATCTTCCCTTTTCTTTGAAAAGACTGTCACATCGTCTAAGTATACAACAACACATTGCCCACCCAATCCTCGGAAGGCGATATCCATTGCTCATTGGAACATAGATCCTGCGTTTATCAGACCAAATGGCATCCTTCTGTATGCGAAAGTTCCCCACTTAGTTCAGAAAGTAGTATTAAGAAAATCTTCTTCGGCTACTAATACTTGATTGTAGCTAGAGAAACCATCGAGAAGAGAAAATAGCTCAGATACCTGACACCATTTGAAGGATTTGTTCCATTGAAGGGATGGGGTTGTTGTCTTTATCTGATGCTCTGTTTAAATTTCTGAAGTCTACACATAGTCTTATCTCTCCTGACTTCTTTCTTACGGGAACTAAGTTAGCAACCCACTCAGAATGCCGGACCTTAAAGATTATCTTAGTGTCCAGGCGCTTCTTTAATTCCTTTTGAATCAACGGTTCTAGAGTAGGATTCATCCTTCTTAACTACTGCTGAAATGGCTTGACACCCGCTTTCATTGGTATAACATGCTAAATAATGCGGACGTCATACGTTTTCAAATCCTCATAGGTCCATCCAAAAACATCCTTATATTGCTTAAATAGTTTGATGAACCAATCTCTTTCTCCTGGCGAACAACATTTGCCAAGGTTGACAAATTTTGGTTCTGCCTCGGTACCCAAATTAGCTAACTCATGTTGCATTGATGAACTGTTAGTTTTGGTATTAGCTGGCCTTTTGAACTTATTTTGAAGATCGAACAGCATTTCGAGGGACCTTACCCCTTTGGGGATGAAATTTCCTTTCTCCACATACTTCTTCAACAAATCAACATCGTGTTCTTCTTCATCTATCGCAGCTCCTTGGAAGCTATCTTCGTTCGTTAGAAAGCTAATAATCTGTTCGTCATCATCAAAGACTCTGAAGTTTGTGATGTTATCGGGAACGGAGGGCCTGAAAATCAATTCAATTGAGCATTTATTATTTGATGGCACCAATCTAGAAGCAGATGTTGCTAACAAATTAGCTGCAGAATTTTGCAATCTAGGAATAGATTTTATATTGAAAGCATCAAAATGCATAATTAAATCCCATACCTCAGTCTGATAACCCTTCAAATGAGGTGAGAGACAACGAATGGTGTCCCTTACCTATCTTACAACTATCTCTGAGTCACCAAAAACCTTCAGGTATTTAACATTTAAACCAATGGCCTTCTTTAACCCATGTACCAACGCTTCATATTCAGCGGTGTTGTTAGTACAATCAAATTCTAATCTACAGGACAAAAAATATTTGTTTCTTTTTGGATCCATCAGAACACAACCGGCTCCGGATCCTTCCAGAGTTTTAGAACCATCAAAGTATAATGTCCAAAAAATATCTTTAGATTCAACTAAGTTAGTATCTCTATGATCTAAATCAGTAACTAGACTAACTATGTTACAATCAACATCATCAGTCCGAGAGAAATGAAGGAGATCAGACTGTTTATCTGATTCATGGCTGATGGTTTCAGACTGATAATTACCCGGATCCATTTCTAAGAAATAATTCCCTAGAACCGAGGATGAGAAGGTCACAGCCTCATTTTTTTCCTCTAATTGAGTTACGTTTTGCTTCATGTGTGGTTCTCTCAGGACTTTAATCTGATTCTGCCTGTTCTGATAAGGAAACCACAGATGAGACCAATAAGTGGCAAAGTAGCCATTCAGTTTGGTAGACCAATCCCTACTTAAGATCAGACCATAGGCTTCAGGAATATCAACCACCATTATGTCAATAAACTAACAGGCTCTAGATTCAGCTGATAATCTAATGAGAACATCTTTCATCTCCCCAATCACTTTGACAACAATCCTATCTAATTGGATAATTTGGGCTGGAGATGGCACAGGCTGCTCGTTAATTTTTTTACAAATGGACAGTGCCATGACGTTTGAAGATGCTCCAGAATATTCCAAACAGTTGTGAACATTGTGATTGAAAATTTCAAAGGTTAATAGGAATGGCAATGTTTGAGATTTAGATTTCCCACCGATACTAGCTTCATTAATTTTGGGATCTTCTCGAGAGTCCGTTAATGGAGTGTTGGTCTGGGGTTGCAGAACATGCAGTAGCTTGTCTCGTTGATGGGGCAACCTACACATGTCAAATATTGACACATTTTCTTTGACCTTCTTTATATCTTCGATAATGTCATATCCTATGTCAGATTCGTTCCCAGTTCGGGCTGGATGATCTGTTTTGCTCATTGTGACCTTAGGTGGCTGAACTAGGGTGTCAGGGTTTGATGGTTTGGCCGCTATTTGGTTAACTTTAGGCTGCAGTGGAATGATTTTTATATGCCTTCTAGGCAGTTCTTTTGAAACTTTAGGCTTAGGAGGAGCCGATTTTGGCACAGGATCCGTAATAGGGCCTTTGCTGCGAGTAGCAATGTTCACGGTAGAGGGAGAGCTTTCTATGGGATCCTCTTCTGCTAATTCAATCATAGGTACCCAATCCCATATAACCATAGTAGTGTCCGGGGTTGGTTCCTCTAATTCAGGGCTCGATTCCTCTAGAGAATCATCTTGGTCTGGCATCTGTGAATCCAGCATTTGGTTCATGACTAAACTAATGGAGTTAATCCATTGTGGGCAGCTCTTTTTCGAATGCCATTCTTGATGAAAAGTACAGAAGTTTTCCATCCCGATTTCATTGAGGTTCAAGACAGGGGAAGTATTCATTGGTGGATGAGTTTGATCACCGTCTTCCCTCCTTTTATAAAATGGCTTGAATGGTTTCCTAGATGTGCTAGCAGCCTTATCTTTCTTGAGATCTACAATCTTATTGGATAACTTCTGCATCATCTTGACTACATTTTCCATGTCTGTAGATGATTCTTCTTTACCTCTAGTGAGCAACAAGGTCTTTTTACTGGCTGCTAGTTTTGGTTCTGCATCTAAGGCATGTTTAGTAATGCTATCAGCTTCTTCTTCTACCTTTCTAGCTTCTTCGAAGTTCTCTATCAGGGTAGTTTTCTTAGATCTTTTAACGAACATTGCTATGGGTCCTTCAAGAGATATTGTATAATATTCAATCAGAGATTCCTCTGCTCGTTTATTTGCTTCACTAAAATTATTTAAAAGCATCGTAAATCTTTGATTAAAGTCTTGAACCTTTTCTTTCTTTTCCATTCTCATGGATAAGAGTTCTTTCATAAGTGTTGCCACAGTCTTTTGGTTTCCATATTTCTTTAAGAAACAGTTTTCGAATTCATCCCAACTTGAGATTGAGCTAGGTTGTAGGCTAAAGTACCAGGATGATACTTTTGGCTCGAACGTGTATGGAAAAAGCCTGCAGACTACATCTTCATGCTGCACGTTCAAAAGATTCAGAGCTAAGTAGAAACTCTTGAGATGATCTTCGGCTGAAATGGATTTTCCTGGGTCAAATTTAGGTAGGACCTTTTCTAGATTTTTTGGAAGATTGTGGAATGGCCTAGCTAGATTCAATGCTCCCCTTGCTCTCTAAGCAGGTACAACCATGTTTCTATGTGGAGACCCTGGTGGAGAATTGTAAGGTGAATTCTGTGCAGTATTCTTTGGAGTAATAAGTTCTCCAAGGCCTTCTTGATCTGAAATGTTTTCTGAGTTTTCAAGATCTACCTTGTTCAGAGGGTCTAAAATTTCTTCTAAAGTTAAATTCACAAGTTCTTCAAAACTTTGAACAAGAATCGAATCACGGGTGTATTGTTGCTCTTTTCTGGGGGTAATTTTCCTAGGGAGAAAATTCACCGCGTTTAAACCGCCTAGTCGTCTAACGTAGGATCGTGTATGCCTCCTCAAGTCTTCTATTTCTGTAAAAGGTACAGCGTACAATGCTTCTTGAGGCTTAGGATCAGAAACGAGGCTTTCTTGATTTAATATTTAAAGATCTGGGCTGTTTTAAATGCCTTCTTTAAGCAGGTTTTCAGTGACATTTATGACAGTGGGAGATTTTCCTCTATCAGCCATGCACTTTTAGGCCCTCCTTCTACAGCCAAAAACTGTTGATGCCTCGGAGATCGCAGCATCAATCAGAAAGGGATTCTCCCCGATAGATTATCCCAATTAGATTATCTAACGTTTGGTATGGGGAATCCATCCGGTTAGCAGTTCCGGCAACTGTGGGTTTGGATTTTTATTCCAATTATACCGGTTATGGCCCGATCCACCGTTATTTTGATTTTATTTTAGAATGATATGCAAGTTCCTAGACTATTTTAATCTAAATGCAGAACTGGAAAAGAGATCTATGTCTAAAACTGAAATAAATCTAACTATCCCTGCAAGGAGCAAATTGAAAGCATGAGCAATGAGCTGTAAGAGTTATCTAAAGGATAAACAGACAACCATTTAAATATTAAAGATAAAGCTACAGCAAAGGTAAGAGATATCAGAAGATAGCTTCTAATTAAATGTAACACAGTTCATTACTCATCAAAGAGAGAATTCATTTGCGCAGAAAGAAGCAAGATCATTCACTACCAAGAAATAATTCACAAAAGTAAAAAAAGATCTCACAGTAAAGTATGGAAGTCACCAGAATAATCCAATATACATCCAATCTTCATTTCCATGCAAAAGGGCGTCCTCTCCAGGCACTTATTAGGTAGGTTTATTTTCTTAATACAAGTCCAAGGTAGCTCATACCAATTCAGAAAATATTCTTCCCTTCCAAAAGTCCTCTACATTACTTCCTAACTTCTATTTATAATGTTACAAAATGCCCCTTGTGCTGCCACCTAGTCCTTTACAGTTGTCACCTACAGACTTTTCCCCTTATAATAGACAAAAATGTGACCTCCCTTTTAACAGAAAATTATTTAAAAAAGAAAGGACAGTTGTCCCATAGCTCCATGTTTTTTATACATATGAAAGCCAAAATACAAAATAAAGGAATTAATGCCTTCATATCAGCGCATTCATTCTTGGGCAGGCGCTCCAGCTGGTAGAGAAACACGCGAACTAGCTGTTGCTGCTGCTGCTACTGGGAGAGAGGAAATCGAGCCAGCTGGTGCTTCCGCTGCTGCTTCTGCGAGAGAATAAATCGAGCCAGCCGGTGCTTCTGCTGTTGCTTCTCGGAGAGAAGAAATCGGTCTTGCTGTTACAGTTGCTACTACCGGGAGAGAAGAATTCAGGTTGGCTGTTGCTTCTGCTACTGCTGCTGCTTTCTTCTCCTCTTCTGCAATGTAACTAAACCATATGCCAGTATCTCTTATAACTACATTTGCTGAGGTAGGGAGTAATATTTTCTGAGAAGATACATCTTTACCAAGCTCTGCCCCAATACCTTGAGTTTCTGTTACTGTTGCTTGGTGCATTTCCTTGAGCAGATGACCTTGTATTGATGACATTCCAATATAATGTTGGAGGTCATCAATGGCTAGGACATCAATCTTCTTCACATATTCAGTTTGGATGCCCAGCTCTTCCTTCAGCTCAGACAAACATTGTTCTTTGCCTGGGAAATCATCACGGAAATGAGGGAAACTCAACTTGCATTTGTCATGCACTTCATGGATTCTTTGATAAAGACCGTTACTTTTATCCATTGTCCCTCGGATTTTGGCCATTATCTTAATGCTACAGTTTCTGCAAAATTCCAAAAGGGCTATGTCTTCGTTAAAACCATCTACAGATTTGAACGGGAGATGCTTGGGGAAATCCACTTTTTCTTCTCTCCATTCTATCTGGCTCATGATGTTAGCCTTAACTCGAGTATATTTATCCTTAAGCCTATTGGCCTCTGCATTAACTTCTTTTAATCTAACCACCATGGCCTTGAGTTTGCATACTTCCTCAGTAATTAGTTCCTGCGTGTCATGGATTTGCTTTAGGATGCTATAGGACAGCTCATGGAAAAGAGACAAATCTATCGCTCTGCCTTCTGCTTGCTCTAATTGGTCAACCAACACCTGCTTATCTGCCTCTAGATGGGATACTTTAGCTTCTGCATCGTTCTTTTCTGCTTCTAAGATCATCATCTGGACCACCATGCTTTCCTTTTCTTCTTCCAAAAGGTTATACTTGTCCGACAATTCTTTATGTTCAACAGATAGGTGATTAGACCTATTCACTACGATATCTCTATAATCATGCTCGATAGCCATAGTGTGTTGTAACATGCGGGCTCTCCTCTTTTTTGACTCAACTTCTTTAACTATATCGGCCACATTGTCCAACATTGCTTTTGTTGTCTCCTCTTTTTATCATAGAAAAATTCATCCCATCTGGACATGGTATGCTCTCCTGATGGAGTGTAAGGGACAATTGGGAGATCTATAATATTTATCTCTGCTTCCGCAGGTGGGATCTTGACTACCTGAGCTGAATCTGTTCCCACATTTTGGGTACCAGAGACACCTGCTTGTGCTATGTTCGCGTTCCGCCATTTTGGGAGGAAAACCCGAACGGTTCCCGCGGTTCCAGGAAAATAACCTGAATACTTCCGCAACTGCGGGGGCTTCCGCGACTTGAGGAGGATTTCACGAATTTTATCCTTAGAAGAAGAAAACCTTGGAATTCTCAAAGCAGGATTTTCAATTGAGAGCAAAACAAAAGGAGAATTGACCTCTTACAGCAGTCTCTCTAGAAAAATAAAGGAGGGGGCCCCAATATGTACAAAAAAAAATTTGGGGGGGATGTTGCTGCAACAACACATTTCTACCTTAAGTGATCAAAAAATACAACTAATTACTAAAATTTACAATGATAAGATGAATCCCGTCACATCGATGCCAATATATAGGACTCTGGAAATTGGCCAGATGAGTCAAAATCGGAAATTTAATTATAGCACTTGGGAATTGCACAATGTATCATATAAGTAACAAAGGCTAGCCTGGTGGATTAGCTCGATTGGTTTCCTGCTATGAATTGCAAACAGGAGGTCATGGGGTCAAGTCCCCAGGCCCAGGCTAGTTGCCCTTGTGAATATTGTGGGCCTCACTCAATATCCCCATCGGGTTAGGTTGCCAAACTGCTACCAAACGGTTTATCCCAGAGGGTTTCCTATGATGTGTATTCCATCGAAAAAGGTAATATAAAGGTTACGATCGACTGCAACAAAGTCCAAGAAGTAGATTCCTTAGTTAATCAGCTTAACCATGTTAGCTAAAGCCTAAAACTATGGCTAAATAGATTTCCATGTCCAGAAACTTCAGCATGTCATTTAGACATTCCAACAAGTATTTGCTATATATAATCATAAAAGCAAATGTGCGGAAATGAAAGAACTTTGAATAAACAGAAATAGATTTTTCATGGTAAGAAATGTGTTATATTTAAACTTACTACAATAAAGTCAAAAGCCCTTGTTTTATCCTCTTTTCTTGAGCTATCTGTAGTTGAAACATGGCTAGCTATGGGATCACCTCAAAAGTTAAAACCATCGGAAAATGTAGGAGCGAGCCCTTTTCCCATTCAAGAATCAGTCCCAAAAATACCTGCATTTTCTGAACCCACTCCCATTCTCAAACGCTAAAAATTAGCCATTGCAGCTAGTAGCTGCTGCTGAGCAAGAGCGTTTCCAATTGGCCCAAAGCGCCATATTATGCGGCATGTTGTACATAGAACCGACTGAGGATAGAGGTGATGAATTTGCACCTATCGCTTGGGAGATCGGTAAACTATCAAGAGCCTGATATACTGTAGGATGGTTCTTCTGAAGAAACTGAATTGCCGTTCCTGGATCATTAGCAGAAGCATTCCCAGAATTCACAGTCTTCTGATAACTCTCTGATAGAGATTGATGGACAGAGAACCAAAAATATCATCCAAGATTTCTGATTGCACAGAAGGTTTGCTATTACTTTTCTCTCTATTGTTAGCAAAACCAATAAAGAAAATGTCATTTTCCTTGTTTAATATTCCTGTATCAATATTCTCCAACCCACTATTGTTATCAAGCATCAACCCTAAGAAAATATTTTTTGGTAGAGTCACTGCCATCATCTCCTTCAGTGTCAATTGACAACCCAACAAAAGGATCCTCTTCTATATTTACAACGCTTCCTTCATCTCTGGTAGGTAAGAATTCATCGCCTAATAGATCTACAGTAACTAATGTTGTTGTGGTATCAGTATCTTTGGCCTGCGACACACCTTCATGTGCAAGCAAGTCCATTTCATGAGTATCTAACAAGTGTGGCATCTCAACAAAAACAGGCTTTGCTGTGGTTTTTCCATTCATCTTTTTTGTCCCTGTGGTTTTATCATTAACTGTTGTGCTACGTCCAAGAAGACCCAATACTTGGTCCAAATAACATACCAGAAATGAATTTATTATAAATTAAGCATATAGAACTATAGTAAATACCAAACTGAAATTCCATCACATCCATTTACAACTAAATAGATAAAATGCGATCTACTCATACAGATAATATCCAAGACAGAAGATAAATTTGATTTAGTCTAGACTCTAGATAAGTGCAATAATTGGACAGAGCCCTCTAGGTCTACTCATTACAATAGTTCTTTACAGAAATTGGCTCTCACAAGGAAGTGGGCATTACTAACATTTTTAGTTCATTCGCCAAACAACCACGAAAATCAAACTTCCAGTTTGTCGTTACCATCAATTACCAATAAGTCCTTTTACTTGTGAGGGAAGGAAACTTGGTTTTGGTCTCGGTGATTGAAGTCTGAATGCCATCCTAGGGTAAGGCCTGCCATTATAATTGCATCTATTTTTGGGCATGCATAGATTGACTGCATGCTAATTAGTGATTGAGACCCAGATCACCCAATTATCAAGTGAAGTATTTAGTTGACATTGGGTATCCAACCCTTCTACTAGTAACTTATCTTAACTGTGCCCAAAACCAGAAAGAAGATCCATATTGCATCTATGACAAATGCAATGCACTAAAGATGCACCTGCTAAGAGAGTATTTGCAAGTAACAGATCAACCAATTTGACTAGTTTCAGAGAATCACTAACCTGCATAGCTCTCACTGGCTATATAGAAGTCCATGTATTTGTATTAGGGAAATATTTCCAGCTAGTTGATTAAGAAAACATATGCATCCTCAGTTGCATCCTCACCATTAGTGTGCTCCTTAACACATTTGAAAGAAAACAATTTGTATGGGAGTGAGGTTTCGAAGGGAGCGAGAAGGAAGCGAGCTTCGGAAGCAGAAGCGAGGGGTGGGTGGGTGCTCCCACGTGACATACCTTAAAACCATATAGTTCAGCAAGATGGCATGAATTCACTCAGTAGGATACTGTCACCATGATTTCAGGATAATGTTATATGTGATGTCCAAAGAAATGCCATGAAATACTAGAGCTTTCTATAACATAAGGTTTCTTGTAAAAGAAATAACCTGTCTTAAGGCAACCACTTAGCCTGTAAAATTATAAGTAGAGGATATGTGGAAGGTATCTGGCTCATTTAAGAGCTTCCTTCAAAATGGTATGTAGAGCAACAAGCACCAGCAAGTAAATTCTTCTTTTCAAAATTCTGAGACATGTTTTTTTTATTTATATTGGCTACTCTACATATGGCATTTAAGATAAGGAACAATATATTTTGTCATTCTTTGAATCATTTTTCCTGAGATACTGTTTCCATATTTGGAGCACAGTTCAGCAACACAAATCAATATAAAAGATTTCATAAGAGTTAAATATTTATCTTTATCCTTCAAGTCCAACTGTTCTATATTTAGCTCAAAGAATGTTTAATCAAGGCATAGTAAAAAATCTAATCATCACCTAAACTACCTTATAGAACTTTCAAGAAAAAATAGAATATAAATGTAAAATTACTATCTTCACTGATTTCAATGGCTGCATAGCACCCACAATTTCAATTGTACAAAGTTTCAATGAATCCCAACCTTACAAACACAACAAAGGGCTTTTCTAAAGATAACGGCCTTGTTCATTTTACAGTGCCAATGATAAGAGAAGAAATAGAAATGTCAATCCATTTAAGTGCCAGGTTAGAGACTCGATGTCTATTAGTTAGTCTATCATAGCATAATTCAGGGGACGTCATAACTCTGGATAACAACCATCACTTTTGCTTAGAATGTTACCTGCCATACCTAACTTTGACTTTTGTCTACTAGTATTCACCAGGGATGAAATTTGAAGGATAAATTTCCCATCATGAGGCATTTTGGCTATCAAATATAGTTGTTAATTTAACAAACCTGTCATAAAAGTTAAATAAAATGCTCAGTCAGTGAACTAAATAGTTTGAAGGGTCAAATTTTACAAGTGAATCTGTTTTCAAATTCATACCCCAGTCGCCACCTATTCCGCCTGTCAAAAAGTTTCCAAATTCATACCCATTGATGTTGAAAACGTCACTCACTCCGTATAATTTCTGAATTGGATGAGATGTTTTCGTTCTTTCATAACTCATAACTCTCTTCTTTAGTATTTTATATCACTTTTTTTCCATTACTTCTTTTAAGTTCTAAAATTGGAGATCTTTAAATATATTTAAAAGTGTAAATAAAAGAAATGATTAATTTATCTGTGAGGTGCATTGTGCCTTTGCTTTGCTGCTTGTGTGATTCGTTACTTCACACCCACCCTTGTGCCATAATTCTTGGCCATGACTGTGTTTGTGTCCACAATGTCTCCATCCTCACCGTGATTCCTCAAATGTGCATTAACCTCTATCTCTATTTCCATATGAAAATATGAATACATAGTAAAGATGTTCTGAGAGAGAGAGAGAGAGCATGTTCTTCAATATGTTATAATGAGATACACAAAATGAAAACAATCATATATCTCATGGGAAAGATAATGACATGTCCAGTGACCTAGTACTGTGTTAAGAACTAGAGACATAACTTAACCTAATTAGCCCCTTATATTTCCTAACCTCATTTATTACTAATCTATGTGACTCGATGACTTTGCATCCAAAATCATGTTCTTAACTAAACTACTAGTAAAAATGATAAATTGACCTAATTACAACTAGTTTTGCACACACTAGTATCCAAGATAAGTTACAATCCAATAGCTACAGTAACAAGTAAGTTTCTTAAGGTACCTTGAGAGCCATTTCAAGAGGGGTGATATTTGTAGGAATTGGCCAAACCTTCTTGACTTCTTCATAAAAAGTATTACTTGAATACTCCATGAAGACCAATTGCAATATGTTGCTTGTCTTAATCTATTCACATGTACAAAAAGGCCAATACAAAAATTCTGAAAGAGAAACCATGTTTCACAGGCAAAATCATCTATGAAAGATGGAATGAAGAATACATTGACTGGCTCAATCTATGGAATTACAAATAAATAATTAATCATGAAAATGATACTTGGGACACATGTTTCCCAAACAGAATCTGATGCCAAGATGCACTTTCTAAAGATCCCAGGATGAGCAATATCTTGGTATAAATAATCCCCTCAGTATCAATATTATGGCAGCTATCTGAATCTGCTACCCATTTTACCAATACATATCGTGATTTGTAAGTCTTAATCAAGATCACCAGCAATCCCCACAAGCACACATGCCATCCTTAAAATGATGAAACCGATTGGCATCCCTCACAATAAGCTCTCGCCGCTCAATCTTAGAAATGAACTTTGCCACATTATGGCAATCACCAAAGACACAAAGATTTTTGACAATTGGAATAGATGTTACTAGTGAGGTACTGATAAGACCAAATGCAATGGCAAGCTTCTCACTGTGATAGAAGAGGAATTTTTCCTTTTGCTCCTCTTCAACATCATGCAACACAAAATCTGTTTCAGGTACATACCCTGCACCTTTAATAAGCTCAATCAATTCCTCCAGCTTTGTGTATATCTCTTTCTTATGTGGGTGATAGTTGTCCCTCACAAAGAATGTATGTACTCTGTCTTTGACCCGAATCCAATTGCACCCTGGATCCTTAACTATCCCTTTATCTCTCATCATGTTCCTTACCTTTTCCACATCATTCCATCTGCCAACTGCAGCATATATGTTTGACAGGAGGACATATGTTGCGGGGTACTTTGGATCCAACTCAAGGATACATTTTGCGGCTGATTCTCCTAGCTCTATATTCCCATGGATTCTATATGCACCAAGAAAGGATTGCCACATAGAAGCATCAGTGGGAAAAGGCATATCAGTAATAAATCTCCCAGCTGCATCTAGGTGGCCAGAAGGTCCAAGGAGGTCAACCATGCATGCATAGTGCTCCATCTTTCGCACAATACCATGAACTCGAGTCATGGAATCAAAATAGATGAGACCTTCATCTACTAGGGCCATATTGTTGCATGCAGAGCGAACACAGAGGAAGGTAACTTGGTTTGGCTTTACACCTTCCCACTGCATCTGCTCGAAGAGTTTAAGAGCCTCCTTGGCATGACCATGCTGAGCATACCCTCCAATCATTGTAGTCCATGAGATTGCACTCTGTTCAGGAATTCTATAAAACACATCGTGAGAATCCAACAAACTCCCACACTTAGCATACATGTCAACAAGGTTAGTCCCCACAAATAACCACGACTCAAATCAAGTTTTGATGATATATGCATGAATCTGCTTGCCATTTTCCAAATTCGTTATACATGCTTTGAGCACAACACTACTGAACATGAACTTGTCTGGTTCTAAACCTATCAATTGAATTTTGGAAAAATAATTTGAGGGCCTCTTAACCATGTCCAAAATGGGCATACCCCGTAATCATAGCACTCCATGAGACAACATTCCGGATAGGCAATTTGTAAAACACCAGTTGTGCATTTGTTGTGCACTTGCACTTACTTAGCATACATGTCAATAAGAGCACTGCCAACAAACATATCTAGCTCAAACCCAGTTTTAATTATTAGACTATGAATTCCCCATGTTTCAGGGCTACCATGCTGGCACATGCATGCTAGTATATTGTTACTAGTGAATGTGGACGCAAATGAAATTTCCAAAGACAAAATGAAACTAAAGGCTGGAAGCCTTCTTTAATCATTAAACCATAGATAAAAAAAACTTAGCATATAGAAGAAAAAAAATCTCAGTACACAGATCTGACCCTAAAAGATCTCAGAATAAAGATCTGAACCAAAACAAAACAAAAAAGTACTTAGGATATAGATCTAAGCATCAACAAGACTCAGCATAAAGGATCTACCTCCACAAAATTCATTTGGCAGCTCATAACATAGGTTTAGGTGGAAACAATCTCACCAAACAACAAATGAAAGCCCATATCAAACCGTGGCTCAATCCAAAACACACTGCGACCTCAAATTATCAAATCAAGAAGGTGCCAGCAGCCAGCAGGTAGCCCTAATGTTGCGGCCACCATAAAAGAGAAAAGGATAGCCACAAAGAGATCTCAAGCAAGCCACAGGAAGATAGCTAGAATAGATCAAGCAGCTAGAACAAAGGAGACATAAAAAAAAGCAGCAAACCCGTGAGCAACAAAACCATCAAACAGAAGTCATGCAACAGACTCATGGAGGGTGGTGACATGCAACAAAATCGTGAAGGATGGACCAAACTCGTGAAGGTTTGGTCATGTGACAATTAGCTGTGCTAGCACATGTTTGGTCCAATTCTTAAAAGTCTACACCTTGGACATGATAATTTCCTTCCTAAAGGAAATAATTTATTTTCCTATATAGAAACCTTCTAGTTGTTCACTAATGGAAAAAGTAAATTTTGTGTGTTCAAAATATAAGTAAATTATGTCTATTATTACCTCATAGGAATGACGCATGTCATGACTAGTTATGACCAGTCGCATCAATGCATGCCCAAGCTCTGGCTCAGAAGGACACAACTCTGTCCACTTCAAGAAATTAGAGGCTCTCCATAAAAGAAGAGCAGGTCATTCCTCTCTTTTTCATGATTACATGTATCCACCACGGTGTGCTACCAAAAGGTCCTGGATAATCAGAAAATCCATGTTCTTTAGTACGCAAGCTGATTATAGTTTTCATGCATGGAAAGTGTTAAACTCAAATGTTTAATTATAAAGGTAAGCACAAATGCCAAACCTTCAAAAATGATTATGCAAGAATACGTGCAATGCTTGTTGCAAGCATCGAGTGGGTCTCAACTAGAAGTTTACTTTCCTCTAGTGAATCTTGAGCTTTGAGAGAAAGAAGCTAAAGAAGCTCAATTGGTTGCTTCTGAAATGCTTTGGAAAAAGACAGCTCTATAAAATTGGCAATCTTCACCACTGATATAATCCTCTTACATAAACATCTTCCACGCCCTTCACAACATTTAGTTGCACTCACTTCAAAATTATTTATTAGATAGGAATGATTTTAGTGTGTTCTAAATGGGGTTAGATAGCAAGACTTAATATTCTTTCAGTATTAATTTAGTAGTGTCTATGCATGCAGTGTTATGGGTTTTCTAGATTGTTATTAATATTGATTGTATATATTGTTTTTTACTCTGTTTACCTATGTGATGCATTTCTCTAAACTCCAGGTGGTTCTAAGGCATTTAAAGGAGGATGAATCACAGTTGAAGGAAGCATCAAATGACAATTCTTTGATGGCACAGGTAAGCATGTCCCCTCAGAATCAACATGTGCAAAATGTTTTGATTTAGGATTTGATAAACTTCTCTCTTTCATGTGATATGGTTGTTTGAGTCAACTATCTAGACAATATAGCTGTGTATACTAGGTTTGACTTGTTTGGGTTGGAAAGTGTGCATCCTTGTGTGCATGTTTGTGTTGCATGTGTCACATGAAATTTTTTTCCAAGGAAAACCTTGTGGGATCTTCCCCTCTTCCCTGAAATCTGGATGGAGGGCAGCTCAACTGGCAGCCATAATAGTGGTTGATAACCCAACTGGACTCAGCAGTACTTGAACTTCAGATGGATTAGAATGGGAGAACTCATGGCAAACTACGCCTTGAAATAGTCCATTCGAATGGATTGAACTAACCCACTCAGCTAATTGTCACATGAAAATTCCCTAAAGAATTCTAGCAATTAAAATGTATAGAAAATGCTCTTCAATTTTTTTTTAAATTTCTGGCTAGAGTTGTATATTTTAGCTTGACTTTATTTTTGTAATCAATGATCATCCTTCAAAACTGAAACCCTTTCTATAGGATTCATAGGAAGATATTGTTCCATATTTTGTGACGTTGAAAAGGTGTGGTAATTGCCTCTTATATCCATTTCCTCGATATTTTGCACGAAGTACCATGAGTTGGAACTCATGAGATTTGCATTTATAGTGTCAACTGTTGCTTGTTTCTATCTGTCTGAATGGAAAAGTAGTAGAGCTTTAATGAGGGCATTAAAATCTTCAGAAACATGTCCAAATGGCCTTCATTTTTTCTGGTCAAAGGTGTATCAAGATTTGTGTCCAAACACTGATTTATTTAAGATTGTTTCTATCATCTCATAAAAATTTCATATAGCATGAGTTGATATCAGACATGATAATTTTCTGTTCCATATCCATAAAAAATGACATGGGCCAAGAGTAAGCTATTATATTACAACTAAGTTGCAGAAAACATCTAACCTACCCACACAATGATACCGAAAACTTTTTGAAATGTTGAAACAGATACAAAATGCCTTGAGCCTTACTGTATGACATTTCACAATTGGAAAATGTATATGGTATGACTCGGGGCATTTTCGTTGCATTTTGGCATATTTTTAAATTTCTCTAGGTCCACCCAAGTGCCCATGATAGGCGTGGGACCAACAGGAATTCTAGAAACCCCTAATCTATGGAAATGAAGACAAATTAACTTCTAATTCATTTTTAAACCTGTTATTTTTATTTTCTTGCAAGATAATGTGTTAATTTCCTCTGACCTACCGTTGGGGGAAGGAAGGAGTTGCATTTCCAAGCATTCCCAATTTGGAGCTAATTTGGGTAGGCAATGAATCAAAACTTGTATTGGTTTGCCAAGAAAGCAGGTACAACAAAAAAGGAGAAAAACACAGCAGCTCCAAATCAGCCCCACATTTGTCAGAGTGCTAAAACTGAATCAAAGAAAAGTGGAAGGGGAGCATTTTCATTGTAGGAGGAGAAAAATATTCTAACCTTATTTTTGGGGCTCACGTTTCCCTCCCAATAGTTTATAATAGGGAATTTTTTCTCATTTTGTAAGGATGATAGGTTCAAATTAGCAGCAAAAGGGGGTGAAATAGAGCAAATATATCATCAGAAACTGAAGATCTGCTTGGAGCATCACTATTTTAGAATTCCTACTTAAGCAAGGGATTATTTGTTTTATGATTTATCCTTTTTTTCTTTGATTCTCTTTCTCTTGATAAACATTATCTGAGTAATAGACTCTGAAAGGGAGGCAGTCAGGTCCAATATTGAGATTTTATTCCCCTCTAGTACCCTGGTTATCTTAAATGAATTGTTGTTTCAGAATTGAGATTTTATGCTCCCCACACCTAGAGATGTTGTTGTATAAATGAACTGTTGGGTTTATTGTGTAATCAGGACCAAGGCTATTGCCATTGGTGAAATCATAAATTCAAGCAAGTTATTGTGTTTCCCTCTTCATTTTCTATCTCACACGGTTTTGAATAAACCAATTGATCTATGCTTGCCTTGCCCATTTGGTTTTCTGTCTAATGAATGTGTTAGGAAAGTAGTGCTTGGTCTTCTCTTAAGCTTATATTCGTTTCTCTCCCTGGGTTATTTGTCATGCAATATCATGTTATGGTGCCTGTGGTTCAGAAGATCATTCCTATTACTGAAGTCTACCGAATCCCCCTACTGTCTACCTTCTTGTTTACCCCAAAACTATAACTCAATATTTTTATTTTATTTTAAATAAATTTTAGAGGCAATGCCATGCACCATCTTGCCACTACAATAAAATGATTCTAAGCTTCATAGTTAAAAGTTTTTCTTGTGTGACAGTGAGAATAATAATGTTATTACATTCAAGGGTACCTTACATTCTGGCTTGTGAATTTGCTCGAAGGCCTAGAGTGGTGCAGGAAGGTGATCCGGTACATTATGCCCCATCATTGAACCATTTAGTGAGTGGATATGACCTGGGGGATAACATTTTATTTTTAGTAGTTTCTATTTTGAGTGATAGATCATAAAAAATGGGTGATCTTTGTTACTGTATATATACCTCATTATAGAAATTACCTCTAAATGTGTCAGCATATTGATGTCTTCTGTTATATTGAAAGACTGGACCAATGCCAACGCAGGAGGCTCAGTCATTGGCAATGTAATGTATCCCTTGATATTGGCTACATTACTCTAATCCTCAAAAACTACAGTATTTTCTTCAAGATAGACCACGGGGCTGGTTCATTCACTTTAATCCTTTAAAACTACTCAGACAATGTCTAAAATGCACCCATGCTTACTTGTATGGCTTCCCGTTGTTATTTCATGCCCAGAAGCACTTCTAAAGTGCCCAAATCTCATATTAACTAATGTTTGACGGTGGAAAGGTGACCAAGATCACCCAAAATTCATGATTAACTTAGAAGGTCATATTACCAAGTGAAACAGTGTTAAGTTACAATATATTGATTAGGGGTTGGTCCAAACAGGGAAAAATCAGGCAGGTTTACCAAACGTTGAATGATATGACTGGGTAGGGGATCAAACCTGACTGCATCATCTACAACTATGTGCTAGAAGTGTTAGGATATTCCTATACTCCATCCTAGTCCCACCAGTATTTTGATCCTTTACATTTTCAGTCATGCATGCACTTTTAGGGTTTGCATGCATCCCAGTCATCAGTCCAACACCTAGCCCTCAGTTAGCCAGCCCCCAGGAGCTTCTCACTATTTAGTTTTATCCCTCCAGTTGCTTAATGCGCCCTTCTTCCTTGATTTTAGGGAGCAACTCGCCCTTCTTCACGTACCAGTCCAGTTGTCACTCAGTTACACTCAGTTACACTTAGTTACACTTAGTTACAGTCAGTTACACTTAGTTACACTCAGTTACACTCAGTTACAGTCAGTCACACTCAGTTACATTCAGTTACATTCAGTTACACTCAGTTACATTGAGTTACACTCAGTTACACCTACCAGAGTTAGTTTGACTGATGGTTGACAGTTACTTGAGCATTGATGACTCCACTGATGATGATGAAGACTTCCAGTTGCGCTCCGATGATCATGAGGACGCCTAGTTGTGCTCCGATGACACTCCAGTGATCCTTTGATCACTCCATGAAGGCTAATTCGAATTGCCACCTTAGGCATTCGAATTCCTCATGCATTGTATTATTTATATGTCCATTTGTGATTAATAACATAGTATGACTGAAGTATTATTGCTTCTATCTGAGTTCTACTGTACCATATTATTTTGTTGCTCATTATACTACATGTATCACTCTTCTTCTATTTTCTTGCTTAATGATAATTATTCTCTTGTGAGATACATCATCTCTTAGATCTGCTGTGAGGATTTTCACATGTTATGAGAGCATGTTGAGAGTATTGTTTATCTCCATTCTTGAGAGTTTTTTGCAGGTTATTACCAAGATTTCGAGTGCAGCACTTGTAGCAGAATCTGCATTTTTGCAGCAGTAGCAGTTGCAGTGATTCTATATTGTTTTTGTAGGTCCTCTACATCTTCAATGAATTTAGAAGAAATCCCTCCTCTTTCTCTATTCAACTATGATGAATGGAAACCAAAAATAATAGCATATTTAAAGAGCCATGATCTCTTTGATTGTTATTTTGAAAGAGAGTTCAAATCCTCTACAAAGAAGATTAAATGGTTGAATAAAGGTGACATCCACATTGGAAGAATGATGCTTGCTATGACTGATTACATATTGTACCCGACCATCATTGATATTGAAACTCCAAAAGAGTTATGGGCTCATTTGGATGAAAGATTCGACAAAAAGAATGATGGATTTGGTCCAAATTCCTTCAAAAGCAAGCAAGGTGATGCATTCGCTCCACTTGATGGTCTCTCAGATCATGATGCATTCGCTCCTCCTGATGGTCTCTCAGATCATGTTGCATTCGCTCCCCTTGATGATCTCTCAGATCATGAACCAGTATCATCTCATATTGAAGTTGTTGACAAAGAACTTGCAGATTCTCCGCTCATGCTCAAACTTTCTTCTCTTTCTGTGCCAACTCACACTCTAGATATTGCAGAAGGTCCTAAATCCTCTCTTGCACCAGAGTTTGTTGGTTTGCATCATGATCACATGATTATTTCCGAGGTAACATCAGCTATTGGAGGTAATGCATTCGCTCCTCTTCAGCAAACATCTCTTATTTACCACTATATGATCATTAGCACATGCTTTCAGAAGGTTATTGAAGAATATGGCCATTGCCACCCGCTTGAAATAATTTCTCATGCATCATATGATAGTTTTGATCTCAACCCTACTGGTTCAAAAGAGATCTCAAGAAACTGTTTTGAAAGTCTTAAATCTGATTTTGATTTCAAGCAAACATGTAATAGTTATTTTTGGCATAATCTCACCCATGGTGGTTCGAAGGAGAAGACAAAAGACTATATGCACTTTCACAGATTTGATCCTACCTCAGCTGATTCGAATCATAGGTTCAAGGATCATTCTCATACTATTGGATTTGTTCTCATCACATTCGATCTGAAGAGCAAGTACAAGCACATGCTTTTTGAGCATGATCCACTTCTTCCCAAGAAGAAGATACCTCTAGACATATGACCAAGCATCACACATGCTTGACTTTGGAGCATTTATTTTTATGTGTGCCTTACAGTCTATTTTTTGAGGAGGGGGTATGTTTCCCATGAAATTTTCCCACTTCCTTGGTTTATTGATTGTTATTATTCATTGTATTGGGTGACCTTTGGTCTTAGTTACCAGGGCCCAGGATGGATTAAGGGGGGGTGTTAGGATATTCCTATACTCCATCCTAGTCCCACTAGTATTTTGATCCTTTACATTTTCAGTCATGCATGCACTTTTAGGGTTTGCATGCATTCTAGGGTTTGCATGCATTTTGCATGCATCCCAGTCATCAGTCCAACACCTAGCCCTCAGTTAGCCAGCCCCCAGGAGCTTCTCACTATTCAGTTTTAGCCCTCCAGTTGCTTAATGCGCCCTTCTTCCTTGATTTTAGGGATCAACTCGCCCTTCTTCACCTACCAGTCCAGTTGTCACTCAGTTACACTCAGTTACACTTAGTTACAGTCAGTTACACTCAGTTACAGTCAGTCACACTCAGTTACATTCAGTTACATTCAGTTACACTCAGTTACATTGAGTTACACTCAGTTACACCTACCAGAGTTAGTTTGACTGATGGTTGACAGTTACTTGAGCATTGATGACTCCACTGATGATGATGAAGACTTCCAGTTGCGCTCCGATGATCATGAGGACACCTAGTTGTGCTCCGATGACACTCCAGTGATCCTTTGATCACTCCATGAAGGCTAATTCGAATTGCCACCTTAGGCATTCGAATTCCTCATGCATTGTATTATTTATATGTCCATTTGTGATTAATAACATAGTATGACCGAAGTATTATTGCTTCTATTTGAGTTCTACTGTACCATATTATTTTGTTGCTCATTATACTACATGTATCACTCTTCTTCTATTTTCTTGCTTAATGATAATTATTCTCTTGTGAGATACATCATCTCTTAGATCTGCTGTGAGGATTTTCACAAGATGGTCCACGCAGGGCTAGGAGAATTGAGTATGCTACTGGGATTCTAGACGATATGGTCAGGATAGGTTGCATACCGACCACCATTAACTATAACACTATGATAAACAACTTGTGTTTAGTAGGATACCTGTAGGAAGGTCTTAAGTGCTATGCGGAGATGTTAGCTAAAGGTTGTAAGCCCAATATTACAACCTACAATTTGTTGATCGGGTTTCTCTTGAAGGCTCGGTGAATTGCCAACACTCTTGAAACATTTGATGCTATGTTGGAAGATGGTGTTGTCCCTTAAGTTGGAATGGTGATTTCCTTCATCGAACCTTTGTGTAAATTTGGTCCCCCTCATGCAGCTTTTCGGTTTTACAAAAGAATGAAATGAGTAGTAGGTGATCCTAACTTGAAAAACTATAAATTAATGCTCATGAGGTTAGGGATATTTGGTCATTAGGGTAGAATGTTAGATCTCTAGAAAGAGATGCAGAACAGTGGATTGACTTCTGATCTTGAATTCTACACTTAAAAATGGGTTTTGCAATGGGGGAAGGTTGGAACAAGCTTTCCAAATCATGACAGAAGCATATAAACACAAGACTCAAAATATAATTGTAGTTAACACTATACCTAATAAAACCTACCGAAATACTTTACGAAACGAAAGAAAAACCGTCCATACCTTTTGCTTGACGCAAGGGATTTTATGATCCATCCATTTAAAGATGAATTCTGACATTTTCTTCATGATTCCGATGGGGCAGGATCAATCATGTCACAGATCTTGTCTAAATGATAAATTGGGAATATTTTATCATCATCGGTTGTTGCAGTATCTATCATACGAGACCTTCAGTAAGATTCCACTCCCCTCCTGCTCGATTCCATTTTCTGAACTTTCCTTAAATTGATATTAAAACCCCCAAAAAAAATATGCAAAAATATACAATGTTTTGAGCCAAAATGGCCTCAAATTTATCCAATCCATTCCTCAGAATTCATCAGAGAAAGCAAAACAATTGCCGAAATGTAACAATTTACAGCAAATTTGTCAACATGGGTGGCTACAAATACTTTACAAAACAAAAGAAAAACGTTCCATAACTTTTGCTTGACGTAAGGGCTTTTATGATCCATCTGTTTAAAGATGAATTCTGACATATCCTTCATGATTCCGATGGGGCTGGATCAATTGTGTCACAGAGCTTGTCTAAACGATAAATTGGGGGTATTTATCATCATCGGCTGTTGCAGTATCTATCATACGGGACCTTCAATAAGATTCCACTTCCCTCCTGCTTGATTCCATGTTCTGAACTTTCCTTAAATTGATATTAAAACCCCCAAAAAAATTATGCAAAAATATGCAATGTTTTGAGCTAAAATGGCCTCAAATTTATCCAATCCACTCCTTAGAATTCATCAGAGAAAGCAAAACAATTGCCGAAATGTTACAATTTACAGCAAATTTGTCAACATGGGTGGCTAAATTTGGTAGTAGATGGGGAAATTGTGGACACAATGAGACCTATTTGGCGTAAAATGACGTTGCAAAGATGTTTTTGGGTATGTACAATGGAGCAGTGAGCCACCGTATAATGTGATGGGTTTTATGGCCGGTCGTTAATTATTTGCTGTTAAGATTCAATATGCTAAGACAAAAATATCAGCATTACATTCCATTTCACAATAATAGCATATACAAGATCACTGAAGAAACAACAAGCACAGCATAAACACAAGAGACACAGATTTATCTTGGGAAACCCTCAAGGGGTAGAAAACCCAGCAAAGCTTCCTCAATATAGATGACCAACAATATACAAAGATGCAAACCAAAGACATGATATCCTCCTCCTCCATAGCAGACCTCTCTCTCACAAGTGCGCTACATTTCAAGTGAGGGAAGTGTGTGTATAATGAGGAACACACATCCTCTATTTATACGCATCTCCGACTTGTACTTTATATTAACTAGGTCGGCTCCAACTTTACCACTGGTTTAAACACCCCACTACAACTAACTGGGCCGACCCCACTAGGGTGGTATAACAACCCTTTGACCCACATAACACATATAGGGCCGACCCCCAATAGGGAAGTCTAATAACCCAAGTTACCACATTCTGACGGAGGAATAAACATCTCTGGATATACAATAAGATCTTCACGGAGGAATGACACATCTCTGGAATAATAAAGTACAAATATAATATTCTTACAAGTTACAATATTTAAACACTCCCCCTTAATGAGAAGGATATTATAACAACATCTGCAGGAGCAAGGAGTCATCAACATGATACATCTATAAATCATTGGAAGATTTCTCAACATCATTAGTAACTCAACCAGTTACTGGAACATCTTCAGTATTGGATCTTTATCTTCTGCAGCACTTGAACAGCTATAGAAACATCAACATATGGATCCTTATGATCATCAGCATTGTTATCACACGATCATCAGCATCATCATCACACGATCATCAACATCATCATCACACGATCATCAACATTGTCATCACACGATCATCAGCATCGTCATCACACGATCATCACCATCATCATCACACGATCATCACCATCATCATCACGATCATCAACATCATCATCACACGATCATCACCATCGTCATCACATGATCATCAGCATCATCATCACATGATCATCAACATCGTCATCATGATTAGCAGCATCGTCATCTAATACAAGTATACAAATCATCAACACAAGTATACAAGTATACATATCATCAATACATGTATCCTCATCAATACAAGTATACATATCATCAATACAAGTTTCCTCATCAATACAAGTATACATATCATCAATACAAGTATCCTCATCAATACAAGTATACATATCAGCAGCATACCCTGCAACACACATGAACCTTCCTTTCAGAATCACAATCATGTTTAACACTATCCTTCCTTTCGGAATTACTGGATTTACTGTCTAAGGATGATTAATCCACTCAATTCATTTAGGACTATACTTCCTTTCAGAATTACTGGATTTACTATCCAAGGATGATTTAATCAGCTCAATTCATTTAGGACTATCCTTCCTTTCGGAATTACTAGATTTACTGTCCAAGGATGATTTAATCCACACCATTCATTTAGGACCATGTCCAAGGATGATTCAATCCACACCATTCATTTAGGACCATGTCCAAGGATGATTTAATCCACACCATTCATTTAGGACTATGTCCAAGGATGATTTAATCCACACCATTCATTTAGGACTATGTCCAAGGATGACTTAATCCCCACAGTACATTTAGGAATATGTCCAAGGATGACTTAATCCCCACCGTACATTTAGGACTATGTCCAAGGATGATTTAATCCCCACCGTACATTTAGGACTATGTCCAAGGATGATCTAATCCCCACCGTACATTTAGGACTATGTCCAAGGATGACTTAATCCCCACCGCACATTTAGGACTATGTCACAGGATGATTTAATCCCCACCGTAAATTTAGGACTATGTCCAAGGACGACTTAATCCCCACCGTACATTTAGGACTATGTCCAACGATGACATAATCCCCACGCTACATTTAGGACTATGTCCAAGGCTGATGTAATCCCTACCGTACATTTAGGACTATGTCTAAGGATAACTTAATCCCCACCATAAATTTAGGACTATGTCCCAGGATGATTTAATCCACACCGTACATTTAGGACTATGTCCAAGGATGACTTAATCCCCACCGTACATTTAGGATTATGTCCAAGTATGACTGAATCCCCACCGTACATTTAGGATTATGTCCAAGGATGACTTAATCCCCACCGTACATTTAGGACTATGTCCAAGGATGATTTAATCCCCACCATACATTTAGGACTATGTCCAAGGATGACTTAATCTGCACATGTCCATCAAGGACTTCATTCTCAAAGACCATACGTCTACGGATCAATTCAAGGGACCGAAATCCGGGGACGATACAATCCCCACTTGTCCACTAAGGAATTCATTCTCGGAGACATATGTCTATGGCTCTCTTTTAGAACATGTGTTCAAGAATGATGCAATCCCCTCATCAACTTAGATGCTATCTAAGGACCATCCACCAACCTCTCTGTCATCATCACCAATATAGGTATCCACATCATCGACCTCACTGTCGATGCAGGCAATGTCATCATAAGTGAGCCCATCACTCCCGATTTCGAGGAGGGTCCTTTTGAACTACACCATGCTTGTCTCGGAAGTACTCAAACTTTAGTTGAGGTAGAGGTTTGACTAGTACATCGGTAACTTGTTCATTTGAGGTAGAGGTTTAGTTAGTACATCAGCAACTTGTTACAAATTTGAACTTTATAGTTCGTTTCTACATCATATCTTGTCATATCTCTGTGTGCTTTGACTTATCATGGAACACTGGATTCTCTGCCATCTTGATACCACTCTATTTGTCATATAGGATCATAGTTGGGTCTATCTCTAAGTCAAACAATCGTGAAGCCATACTTCTTCACAAGTAGCAGAGCAAGCAGCCATATATTCCGCTTGTGCTGAGAGCCACACTAGACTGCTTCCTGCTAAACCACAAGATCATGGCTGATCCCAGACAATAACATCCTCTCGATGTGCTCTTCCTGTTTGATACACTTTCTGCTCAATCAACATTTGTGTAGCCATCTGAAGTCATGATCTCCAAGATAGCATAGATCAAAGTCTATCGTATCCTTTAGGTACCTCATCACATGCTTTGTAACTATCAGGTGAACACATCTAGTTTCCACTAGATACTGACTCAAGGTGTTCACAGCAAAGCATATATATGACCTAGTATTCGTTAGATACATCAATGACCCAATAATTTGTCTTGTACAGAGTTATATCCACTAACTCTGATGAGTCATCTGCTAACAGCTTCAAATTGGAATCCATGAGAGTGGCCATTCCAACACATCAATTCCTTTTAATATTTCTCGGCATACCTTCCCTGGTTGAGGAAGATTCCTTCTGAGCCTTGCCATACTTCCAGACCTAGGAAGTAATCAATCAATCTGATATCTTTCATTTTCATTTCTGTAGCCCTCTATCTGTGCCATCTCTCATCAGATGGATATATTGATATCAGCCTCAATATCATTCAAACTCTCTGGTGACTTCCTTCTTGCATCTATTTCATCTGTGTATAGAAACCATATTCAACCTTTTAGCAAAGGTTGAGATCCACATCATCCATGGTGATCATTAAGCTCATCAATTGACTATCGATCTTGGGTACCCATACAGAACCTGATTCACACTTCTTCTTTAATTACACCATTAAGAGAATGGTCTTATCTAGCCACTTGGAGAAAACATCTCATCATGATTTTCTTCCTCTTTCTAAGAGAATCTTCTAGCCACGAGCCTTCTATATTTTGTTTGATTTGTAAATCTTCTTGTTGAACATCCATCACTTGTTCGGTGTTCATCATTCTTCATGATATTTCCTACAAATAAAAATTAAGTACATGATTAGTAATACTTCATAATCATGAAATCATATTGACATGATAACCTATTATGCATACAGATATTATTTACATAGTTATGCAATTATCTTGACCAATACTTTGGCACAACACTTTTCCATATCCTGTATGCATACAGTGGCTATCTAGATGCCTTCCATCTCTACCAGAACATACTATCGAGAGTGTGCACAACTCTCAGCATGCTAGCAAAGAGGTTTCATTCTAGACAAGCAACAATGGAATGTTTGTCCAACTTACCAATCATATGCATATTAGTAGTATAATGTTCAATGCTCTATGAATGTTTACACTCAGCATGATATAATCTAGGAATACAAATATGCATACAACCTATTACAAGAAATATCATTTACTATTTCAAATAACAACTCAAATACTTATCTTTTATGTTTGTGTGGTTGCCTCCCACTTGATCTTCTATATGACTTTTGAACTTCCATTCATTCTGTACCAGTGTGCATGCTCACATGTGCACTACTGTCATCCTCATGATCTCATACATTCATTAGTATATTATAATCTTGAATATGTATAGCCATGATCATAGATAATAAACATTAGTATTCAAGGTTTCAGGGAACTCTTCTTTTACTCATGCATATTCTTGTTTGATCTGGTTAGTTAAATCATCAATCGGGATAAGAGACACAATATTCATAAACCCTTGATTACTAACTTTATGAATAAGCATAACCAATCATACCAAGTATACTTATATAAGGGATCCTAACACAAGGTAAGATTCTAACTTGATATAGGAAAACATACCTGGATTAGTATACCTACTTAGTTATGTCTAACATACCTAATCAATATCTTCTTTGTTCCCTTCAATGATTTAGAGATCCTGTGCTGGAACCTGCATATTTCGTAGGTTAAGCATAATAGAAAAAAGTCATACATACCTCATAAGTAGAAATTCTATTAGATCAAAGATTATGGAGGAGTCTTGGTCTTCATGTTGTCATGGTCATGGAACTTGATTTGTCTTTTGTGATGTACCTGTATCTTGTTAGCAGACAACATCAACCTCATACAACACCACAGTGCATTAGTACAATCATATAACCCTAATCAATGCATGTCTTCTATCATTCACATACTTTTACTAGGGTGATAAGACAATTCTAACATTGATCAAGATTGTACTAATCTAGATAATATGAAGACAAACATATTATGAACTTAATCAAGAATCAGATTTCAAGACATAGCTGTATCTCCTTAAGTCATACCTGTGGAGATTTCTTGTAGTCTTCTTATGTAAGGCCTTACCTCAACTCCCCCTGAAACTGGATCTGGAGCTTGATTAGGGTTTGTTAGAGAAACCCTAAAAATTCAATATTTGACTTTCACACTTGTGAATGGATGAAAGGATGTGCCTTGCTGAGCTGATCAAACTTGCATACTTCAATTTTGAAATCTCCAAAATTTGATGCCTCAAAATTGCCTTCGAAACTTCTAGATCTTCTGGATAGGATCCCAAACTAGGGTTTGAGGAAGCCCACCCTTCTACCCAATGAAAGGGTTCAATCCAAGGCTCTAAACTCTTATTTTTCTGAGGAGATTCCAGCCATGGTCACAGACTTCAAAAATTCCAACTTTTGTTGAACCCCTAATTTTCCATCTTTCTGATCAAAATCCCGAACTGGGGTTTCATCAAGCTCGGTCTTCTACCCCACCAAAAAATTTGATCTTGGTCTCTAAATTTCAATTTTCCTAAGTAGCATTCAGCCATGGACTGTGATTCCAGAAATTCTAACTTTCTCTGAAACCCTAACTTCCGGAAGCCATGAATGAAGGTGTTCCAAAAATAATTTTGTTTTGACAAAAATATGTACCTGATTGTTTCTGCTGTAACTCCGAACATTTCGATCCACAGGGTTTGCAATATTTTTCTCTGGTAGCCTGGCCTATCATATTTCCATCTTGATAGGTCTGACCTCAATTGGATTCTCTGAGAGAGATTTATGCCAAGTGTCGCAACGTGACCTATTTATGGGATAAAACCGGAGAGTGAAGTTGTACGGCGTGCCACATGTCATTGGTTCACCTTAGGCCTCTAAAAACATTTTCTATGATAGTAAAGTCTGTTTACTACCTGTCACTTTTTATGAAATTTCATTTGGAGATTCCTAGCCCATGTTATGAACTTTTTTCCTAGGTCACCTGAATTTGACTGAGATTTGGAAGAGGCAGAAACCCTAACTTGTACTGATCATAACTCACCAAGTACAATGAATCTAAGGGTGTCCTTTGGAAAAAAGGTAATTGGGGATGTTATCTATGACTTGTAAATGTTTCAGATCCTGAAACATTGCCAAAATGGATTTATAGAGAAAGTTCCACGATGACTTGTTTTTGCTATATAAAACCCTAACTGTCAAATTGTCGCAAGTGAAGCAAGTGTCGTAAGTGCCATACATTGCCTTCCTTCAGGTTAGCTATGATACCATGTTAAGATTCAATATGCTAAGACATAAAATATCATCATTACATTCTATTTCACAATAATAGCATATACAGGATCACTAAAGAAACAACAAGCACATCATAAACACAAGAGACACAAATTTATCGTGGGAAACCCTCAAGGGGTAGAAAACCCAGGAAAGCTTCCTCAATATAGATGACCAACAATATACAAAGATGCAAACCAAAGACATGATCTACTCCTCCTCCATATCAGACCTGTCTCTTGCAAGTGCGCTACATTTCAAGTGAGGGAAGTGTGTGTATAATGAGGAACACACCTCCTCTATTTATACACATCTCCGACTTGTACTTTATATTAACTAGGTCGGCTCCAACTTTACCACTGGATTAAACACCCCACTACAACTGACTGAGCCGACCCCACTACGGTGGTCTAACAACCCTTTGACCCACATAACACATACAAGGCCGACCCCCACTAGGGAAATCTAATAACCCAAGTTACCACATTTCGACGAAGGAATAAACATCTTTGGATATACAATAAGATCTTCACAAAGGAATGAAACATCTCCGGAATAATAAAGTACAAATATACTATTCTTAGAAGTTACAATATTTCAACATTTGCATGGTCATCGTGGAGGAGTACCCGATTGCCATATGTAGGTTTTGTGTTTTTAAGTGGGTTGTCTAATTATTACAATTGTTAATTTTGTTATTTACAATATATAATATATATTTTATATAACATATGGTTTGTTTGTTTTTTAATTTTTTTTTATCTGCAATGTGGTTTTATAATTACATGGTTTTGCTTTTTATATATATGATTTATACTGTTTTGTTTTTGTTTACTATGCCACAATATATGTTAATATATACATAGTTAGATTAAAAGCATTTCATATAAGATTAAAAGAATATCCTACTATATACATTTTATTGATATTGTATATCCTCTTTTATATATATATATATATATATATATATATATATATTCTTTACTATTAAAATTGACATATATATTATTTATCATTTAGTTTGGAGGGGGGAGGTAAACAAGTGCAGAGTTTGGAATTAAGACAAAACTAGCTTATTACAGGATTTTCGTAGCTAACTGGCCAAAACTGGGTGTGGTTGTTGCTGAGAAAGAAAATGATGATAACAACTCGGAAACAGAGATTGGATGGATATTTAGAGCATCACTCAAGTTTGGTCATTTATACCTTGAAAAAACTGTCGTGACCAAATTTTTTGGAGGATTTGTTTTCTTTTCAAAATGGAGGATATTGGAGATTTTTTGCAGGGGAGAGACTCAAGGGGAAATTTATAACCTTCCAAACTCAGGCGTGAGGATGAGAAACATGATGAATAGATGCATATGGAGAATTAATTATATATTTAGAGGTTGTGAAATTGACAATTTTTAGCTAACATAGTGATGACGAAAAAACATAAACTTGTTCGAAACTTTAACAGACTACCAAGAGGGTCAAATGATGATGGTTTTGTTCAAGCAAAATATGAACATGACCAATATGACGAGTCAAACATAATCACACCAATTTCACAAGGTCATGACAATGTCGAAAGGGAAAGACAAGACAAATATCCAAGACTCGATTCAACCACACTATGATGATGCACATGATGCAACTTGGCAGATCTGTCGAAGGCACAATATGAAAGCAAAAATGGTGAAATAAGATATGGACATGATAAGCTCATAAAATTGAATGTGACAGTACAGTTAAAATGATCTTGCAAAAAAGTTCAGTAGGTTTTCCTATGGCATCATGTTTCGACACTAGCTCATGTCTCTAAATCCATCTACAATGTTACAATTTACTAAATTTTAAAGGGGGTCTCTGAATCCATCTGCAGTGTTAAAATTTAGTAAATTGTACAGATTCATTGTCAAAATTGTAATTTTCCATTGTCGGAGTGACATAACTAAAAATGACCAATTGTTATGTGATCATTTTTAGTTTAGTTCTTATCCTAAGACCAAATTGGTCATTTATCTTGGTCATTTTTAGTTTAGTTCTTATCCCGTGACCAAATTGGTCATTTATCTTGGTCATTTTTAGTTAGCTCACTTAAAATTTCTCAATTTTGGTCATTTATCCTTTGAAAAAATTGTGGTGACCAAATGTTTTGGTCACTTGGTCACTTATCTCTCATTTTGTACTAGTGAAAGATGAAACGATGCGAATGTGCATCGACTACTGCCAACTCAACAAATTGACCATTAAGAACCGCTACCCACTCCCTAGAATCGACGATTTGTTTGACCAAGTCGGAGGAGCAAAGATCTTCTCGAAGATCGACTTACGATCTAGACACCATCAGGTGAGAATCTGTGATGAGGATATCAACAAAACCACATTTCGGACCTGTTATAGCCACTACGAGTTCGTAGTGATGCCCTTTGGGTTAACGAATGCACCATCCAACTTTATGTGTATGATGAACAACATCTTTAGTAAATACCTCGATAAGCTTTTGCTAGTCTTTATTGATGACATTTTGATCTACACCAAGAACGAAGAAGAACATGAGGAACACCTCCGAATTGTTTTACGAATACTATAGTAACACCAACTATACGCCAAGTTTAGTAAGTCTGATTTCTACAAGCCCCAGATTCAATACTTAGGACATATCATTTCCGAGAAGGGAATAGAGGTCGACCCCGAAAAGGTCAAAGCTATTGAAGAATGGCCCACACCTACGTGCATATTCGATATAAGATCATTTTTAGGTTTAGCTGGTTACTACCGGAAGTTCATTGAGAACTTCTCACAGATTGCATGTCCCATGAATGCCTTACAGAAGAAGGAAAACAAGTTCATCTAGATAGCTAAGCAAGAAGAAAGCTTTCAGAAGCTAAAGCAACTATTTATTAGTGCACCGATTCTACGAATTGTGGAGCCCAATGGGGACTTCTTCATTTGCACATACACTAGCAAGGAAGGACTCGAGGGAGTCCTTATGTAAGATAAGTTTGCCATTTGCTACGAATCGAGGAAATTAAAAGAACATGAGAAAAACTACACTACACACGATCTCGAGCTAGCCTCCATCATCCACGCGTTGAAGATGTGGCGACACTACCTTATGGGACAGAAATTCCTACTAATGACACACAACATGAGTTTGAAGTATCTTTTTTACCAACCTGACCTAAACGCCAGGCAAGCCAGGTGGTTAGCTTTCCTTAGTGAGTACCATTTCGAACTAAAACACAGTAAAGGCAAGGAAAACAAGATTGTGGA
This sequence comes from Larix kaempferi, assembly GCA_027924585.1. Lineage (NCBI taxonomy): Eukaryota > Viridiplantae > Streptophyta > Pinopsida > Pinales > Pinaceae > Larix > Larix kaempferi. The sequence goes on from BSBM01000146.1 coordinate 1,182,978, forward strand.
TGTCTTGATCCGACGACCACATATGCTTTATGAGGTCATGGCCAGTCAAACCGAATCAGACTTGCACAACAAGATTCGAATGGCAAGTAAGAGTGACCATTACTACATGGAAATCCTTGCAAAGATCCAAGAAGACATACTATTCCAACAACAAAAGAAATTTAAGATAGAAGAGTTGGGACTACTATGGTTGAAAGAGAGACTTTACGTCCCAGAGAGTGGAGACATTAGATCAAACATCCTCACTGAATTTCATCGAAAACCCTATTAAGGGAATCTCGGATATCAAAAGATGATAAAAGCAGTAAACAAGCATTTCATTTGGTGTAAGTTGAAAGCTGACATTACCTTGTTCATCGTGAAATGTTAGGAGTGCCAACTCGTCAAAGCAGAACACCAACACCCCTCCGGTCTACTACAACCTTTTCCCATTCCAGAATGGAAGTGGGAGGTAATAAGTATGGACTTCATTATGGGCTTACCCAAGAGTAAGAGACAAAACGATTCCATCTTTCTAGTGGTAGACAAGCTGTCTAAAGCAGCCCATTTCATACTAGTAAAATCCACCTACAAAGTAGTACACATCGTAGACATCTTCTTAAAAGAGATCTTTCGATTCCATGGGATACCCAAGGCAATCATTTCCTATCTAGACACGAAGTTCACTACCAAATTCTGGAGAGCATTGTTCTCTGGGTTGGAGACACAACTACAGTTCAGTACCGCATACCACCCTCAAACCGATGGACAAACGAAACAACTAAACCAAACTCTTGAGGACATACTGAGAATGTATGTCATGAACAATGCCACAAAGTGTGAAGACTATTCGCACCTCACAGAATTCGCTTACAACATGGTTATCAAACCTCATCCAAAATGAACCCTTTCGAGGTGCTCTACGGCAGGAAATGTCGGACACTCGTGACTTGGGACAGTCCGGTAGACAGACTTATGTTAGGACCTGACCTACTAAAAGACTTGGAACAACTAGTCTCCAAGGTACATCTAAACTTGAAAGAAGCACAAGGCTTCCAAAACAGTTATGCAGACAAGAAAAGAAAAGACAAACACTACCAAGTCGGCGAACATGTGTTTCCAAAAAGAAAGGAAAAACAAAGCTCATTCAGCTTGGGGCATTGCGGAAAACTAGCCCCTAGGTTTTGTGGACCTTTTGAGGTACTGGCCAAGAAGGGCCCAATGCCATATGAGTTTTCCTTACCAGCTGATGTAAAAGTTCATAATGTTTTTCATGCATCATCATTAAAGAAATATGTATACAATACTAAACATGTAATTCATTGGTCCTTGTTACAGGTGGAGCCCGAAGGGGAGTTCATGCCGGAACCACTCCACATCCTAGATAAAATAGAAGTGCAGCTTAGGAGGAGGACCATCACTCAGTTGAAAGTGCAATGGAGGCACTTCGAACCAGAGGAGGCTACTTGGTAGAATGAGACAACCATGAAAGACGCATACCCCGCCTTGTTTCATGACGTCATTCGTAGTCCCTAGAAACACCGGGACAGTGTTGTTTCTAAGCAGGGAGGGATGTAATATCCCGAATTTTGGACTAACTATTTATGATGATATATTGGGCCACGGCCCCAACACATATGATGCATATTTGAGTATTGGGAATAATCCCTAGCACACATGATTTATTCTTTTATACATTGACATACTGGACATGGACCCTGAGTGACTTCTTTATTGAGTATATACTGGCCAAGGAGGCCCTAATGTTTTGATTATGTTCTTTATCATATGATGTGGGTACAAGCCCTAATATACTGAGATGATCTTTTGCTACATATTGTGCAAAGCTATGATTTTACATGATTGACTAATGTTGTGTGTTGAGCATGGACTTAGAAACACACAGATGACATACGTACTCGACATAAGCCCCGATGTACCTAGAAGAATGATTATGTACTGGGAGTAAGCCCCGATGTACATTGAGTGTTGGGCACAAGCCCTGGAGCACTCCAATCTTGATAAATGAATACCGGATCTGAGGCCACTTAAATATTCTAGATGTGCCTGTCAACCACATTCTAGCACTAGTGATGAGTAGGAGGCTCTGGAATTGCACTAGCGTAACGCCCATGTGAGAGTGTTGAGTTAAAAGCTCTTAAGAGCACTCGGGGTTACAAGAATTCAAAAGTGTTGAGTCGAGAAGACTCTGAATAACACTTCTATTTTTCATCACAATTATTCAAATTGGTTAAATGAATCTTCTTCTATCTATCATCAAGTACTGCAGGAACTACCATGTTGAACGAGGGAATCCAACATGCAAGAGAGAGACTCGAGGTGCCTATCCAAGCTTACCAAAAATCCGTCCAAAGGATTAGACCTTGTCCTTAATGTTAAAAGAAGGATCATGTGAAGATACATAACGAAATAAAATATAATTACCATAACATAAAGTATGGGATGACTAAGAGTAGTCTTATATGAATAACATATATAAGGATCTCAAGGTTAAATATTATTATTAAAAGCTTTAATAACAATGATGTCACTATTTATTTATAAAAGATATTTATTGCATATAGTTTATGCATAGTTGGCTGCGACATTGTTAAATATTATTAATAATGTTATTAATACTAAGGTTGAAAGATAATTATTATTATCATTGTTATTATTATGAAAAGATTAATATAAAAAAACTTCTAGTTAAAACAAATGAAAACTCCTAGTTCCACAAGGACTATATATTTAGTAAAAATATCTTTTAAGAATATTAATTTAATTTAAAGAAACTAAATAATTATTCAAACAGCTATAATTCAGGAATCCCACACATAAAGAGGGAAGATCCCAAGAGTAGATCATCTTTTTCATTATCATTCTCATATGGTAATAAGAGAATTTTTCTGCTCCAAGAACTGAAGGAGTCCCCACATAATTTCCAGATCTGAACCAATAGTGAACCTAGGGCCTATATCTCTTATTGCATGTTGGAACCAGCTCAGGGGGATCTAGTTAGAACCAAGAACAATCTAAGGGTCATGGTTGGGAGGAATATGGTAGTCCCAAATTTATCCAATCAAAGGATTTTACTATAGGTCGGCCAAATCTAAAAGCTTTCTGCATTAATTATTTGACTGAGTGTGTACGTCTTGCAGAGGAGAATCAAGCCTCAAGATCACCAAGTATGAACTACAATCCTCTATTTCAATTTATATTAGAAGTTAGGAATATTGTATTTAAAATCTTGTTTCAGCACTGTATTCCTGTTTCAACATTGTATTTCTCAATTAACTATAATGTTATTTTCTCTCATAAGTTAAAGGCCATAGAACAAGGACTCTTGGGTCTCCCATTATAGGATCTAGGGTTCCCTTAGAAAGTTTTCCTTTACACTTTCTGTTTAGACTAAGAACCTAAACCAAACCATCTAGAGGTCTAGCAGGGCTAGGATAGCTAGCCTGTGCTAGACACGAAGGTCATCATTTAACCCTAGAGAACCTAAATCAATAACTGAATTGATACTCACTTTCTGAAGGACTGTTATATTTAAATAGTATTTTTATTCTTTGAACAATCTTCCTGCAATTTTTTTCCAAAGTTAAAACTGTAAAGTTAGACCAAATAGCTTCCCTGCTTACAATGTTAAACCTTCTGGTTAAAGATTCAAGGTTTGATTCTTAAAACTTAAATAGTGTTGAGATAACAAACTGAAAACCATAGTATTTCTTCATCCTACCTAATCTTTCCATAGAACCCAACTCATTTAAAAAACATGTGCAAGAATCGAATCCACCCTACTTCCTTTGTAACATTTAAAGTTTTCACAAACAAACATTGAGGCATTTCTACTTTAAAAAATTACATTTATGTGGTACCAGGTCGCATCAATACAACCTATAGCATCAAAATAAACACCTACGAATTCATCTGAACATTTCCCTTCATATTTTCCACTATCTATCACCACAAAAACGCAACAAGTATACAAAGACTTCATTTTCGTAAATCATAGTTGTCAGACATTTAAAATGTTTATAGATTTTTATCCCAAAACCCGGACGAGCTTTTCTCCCATTTCAAAGATCGAAACCTAGAACAAAACGAACCACTACTTATCATTTAAACACATTTCTTTTAGCACATCAAGACACAGGTCAAGAGGGCAATACCCAATATCGTTTTCAGTAAAACCTGGCTAGCATTGAAATCGTCAGACTATAGTTTCATAATACAATATCATTTGCAAGCAAACATAGAAGACGGTGTGAATTCCAAACCCTATATACTACCCAGTAAACGATTAATTTTCACTTACAAAAAAAACTTGATAGACACAGGTTGAGATAGAAAATATCAGGAGCAACTCAAATTCCCAAACTATTTAAACAAACAAGATATCAGATAGAGGCACCACTTGCATCAACAAATACAGGATTTCCATCTAAAAATATCAAATCAACTACCTTCAGGATATAGCAACGATAGTGAATGCAGAGATTAAATAAGCATTACCATTCATACTCCATAGGAAAACGTAGAGGCTAAACAAAGATGCGAAGCATACATAGAGATACACAGAGATCCAACATTTTTTACATATCATCAATACCTGTTTAGTATACAATAGAAAACACAGACCTATACCTCTATTTAAACCCAAGTCACACAATGTGGGCATTGTATCCCATTACAAGACCTTAAGAACCTTCATAGAGCCGAATAGCCAAAACGTATACACTAAAACTGGAAAACCCTCTAGGGTTATTTTGTCTCCATTATACATTAGATACATTTAAATCACGGTCCAGGAAACGACGACCTATCGAGCACTCCAAAAGAGCCTCACAAAGTTTCCTCATACCAATTGCAGACAGTACAACTCCACAGATGCGAGAGGAAGGGATAAGGGTGGGTAAGCCCTGAACTTACCACTTGCATTTCCAACGTGGTCAAGAGTATTGGTCACCGGCTAGTAAGCCACACAGAGGAGGAATGCCATCAACCACCTTGCAAGAAAACGAACAACACAAAGTTAAACCCTGAGATAAATATCAAGTTTTGGTTAAACCTAGCAGAAAACGTAGTATGGAGAGAGATCGACATTACCTCAACACTGTCTTCACCCCTGCATCTCAACCGACAAATGGTGCACTGACCATGAGCATAGCTCAAGTCAGGGAACGAAACCTTCCAGGTGCAACAAGGGACTTCCCAAAACCAAACTAAACGAAGGACAACGATTGCAAATGTAAAAATCTTGTATTGAATTTCCCCTTGCCAACTGGTCACCAACAACCAAGTCGCCATCACATGGGGTAGTTAATGCTCCACCTAATATCTTTAAATAGATTAATTTTCATCCAAGCACTATAGTGGGAATAGTATAGGTATTCACCACATGGTGGCAGCAAGCCTTTTTCCTTTATCCCAAGGTTTCTCTTAAACCTTAGCCTTCACATTTTAACCGTGTGACTTCACTAGCATATGGAGATAGGGTTATTATTAGACGAATTCTTCATAAAGATACCTGCACACACATGGAGCAATACTTTAGCAATTCGCTAAGTAAGACAAGAATCTCCAAAGCTTACCCTTACCTCTTGGTAGCTCTGCCGGGGTACATTTCTTCAGGAAACACCAGGTTGTTAAGATTCAATATGCTAAGACAGAAAATATCAGCATTGCATTTCATTTCACAACAATAGCATATACAGGATCACTGAAAGAACAACAACCACAGCAAAAACACAAGAGACATAGATTTATCCCGGGAAACCCTCATGGGGTAGAAAACCCAGCAAAGCTTCCTCAATATAGATGAACAACAAATACAAAGATGTAAACCCTAGACATGAGCTCCTTCTCCTCCATAGCAGATCTCTCCCTCACCTATGCACTATTCACAAGTGAGTGCAATGTGTATTAAATGAGGAACACACCTCCTCTATTTATACACAACTTTGACTTGACTTTTACACTTACTAGGTCGGCCCCAACTTAACTAATTAATATAATGTGATAGGTCCGACCCCACTAGGGTGGTCGAATAACCCTTTAACCCACATGACTCATGCAAGGCCGACCCCCACTAGGGAAGTCTAATAACCCAAGTTACCACATACCTCACGGAGGAATAAAACATCTCCAGATATACAATAAGGTCTTCACGGAGGAATGAAACATCTCCAGAATAATAAAGTACAAATATAATATTTTTAGAAGTTACAATATTTAAACACTCCCCCTTAACGAGAAGGATATTATAGCAACATCTGCAGGAGTAAGGAGTCATCAACTACATCATACATGATACATCTATAGATCATTGGAAGCTTTCTCAACATCATCAGTAATCAACCAGTTATTGGAATATCTCTAGGTATTCAATACTGGAGTATCAGCATCATCAGTATTGAGTCGTCACCTTTTGCTGCACTCAAATAGCTACTGCAACATCATCACGATCATCTTGATCAACATCATCATCTCAATCATCTCGACCACCATTTGGATCATCACGATCAACATTATCATCATCTCGATCATCTCGATCATCATCATCTGGATCATCTCGATCAACAGTATCATCATCTGGATCATCTCTATCAATAGTATCATCATCTCGATCATCTCGATCATCATCAACTCGATCAACAGTATCATCATCTCGATCAATAGTATCATCATCTCGATCATCATCATCTAGATCATCTCGATCAACAGTATCATCATCTCGATCATCTCGATCATCATCATATGGATCATCTCGATCAATATTATCATTATCTTGATCATCTCGATCATCATCATCTGGAACATCTCGATCAACAGCATCACAGCAGTATACCTTGCAACACACATGATCCAATTATAGGATAATAAATCCTGCTCACTTTAAGACATCTCTCATGTCTATGGACGATACAATACAGATCTTACTTATAGGATGATCAATCATGATCCTTTTAAGACACCTCTCCTGTCTAAGGATGATGCAGTCCTTGATCCATTTAAGAAAAATCTCATTTCTAGGGACGATGCAGTCCGTGACCTATTTAAGACAAATATCATGTCTAGGGATGATTGTGATGAACCTGCAATAATTAATTAATGCAAATACACGAGATATCAGAAATAATAGACCATAATCGCTTTTATATTGATCATGGGCCACTTCGAGGGAGCAACCTCCTTTGAGAAAGCTCAATACAATTAACTTCACGGTGCCTTCAATGACCTCAACACACACTTATATACTAATTCTATGCCCAATACTATGAGTCAAAACCATGGGACATATAATACTACGGGATGACTTACAAAGCATATGCGTCCAATACTATGGGTCAATACTATGGGCTAATGTAAACTACAGATCAACAAATACTATGAGATGACTTACAAAGCATATACATCCAACAACAATATACTAGCATAGTAAAGAGAAGGGTTGACATAGGTTCCTAACATCCCCTCTCCCTTAGAAAAAGCTTTGTCCTCAAAGATTTGGTTGGAGAAATTGCTGCAGAATCTGAAGGAGTAGTTCCCCGGTACCATACTCGGGTTGCATTTCAGGCCACTGCCACCTTTGGAGTGTCAAGGAGGATTGTTGGGAAGGCTATAGATGAGGAAGAACCTTGTCAGATGAGTGGAAAATGCGCTCAGAACGGTGCTGATCGGCTTGTTGTTTCAGGCGAATTTTGGCCATGTAAAGATTGTCCTGCAGAATGAGAAGAATCTGATCGCGGTTCCGAAGAACCGAGTCAATTTCCTGAACTGGGGAGCTGCTAAGGGTGTATGGAAGAATAAATGGTGGTGTTTTTCCATAGACTGGTTCATATGGTCCCCTTTGAGATGTGGTATTGTACCACCAGAGAGCTGCTAGGAAATCCATAGAAATAGTTGGCCAAAACTATGTAGGGATGGGAAAGGGTTTGAGCAATCCCAAAAGGAGTGTCGTTTCACCCTTGTTGACTTGGAAAGTATCATCGTCAGCCACCATCTGTTGAATTGTCATTTTTAGTCCCTGCCAAAAGAAGTTACATTGTTCCCGGTCATACATTTTGCAGAACCCAGAGTGCCCTGTTGATGAAGAAGCATGGAGTTCATAGAAGAGAGAGCCCTTTTGAACATATTGCAACCAATTTGGAACAAGCAGAGAAAGCGCTATAAGAGAAACTGGGTCATCAATTGTGCAAGAAGGAGCATCTTACACCATATTGTCCTTACCCTTCATGTAAGCGATCACATAGGAATAACCCATGAGTTGGATAACCCATTTCAGGTGTGTTGGGGAGGAGACCCATTATTCCAGAAAATTTTCCAGACTCGGGAGATCAGTCTTGATGCAGAAATAATTCCCTAATAGGTATGGCTGCCACTTCTGTACTGCATGCAAAATGCCATCATTTCATGCTAAGAGGTAGATGTTGCTAAATTCTTATCGGAAAGGTCTCTTGAAGGTAGCAAGCGCATTGTTTCAACAAAGATACCTGCATATCTATCCAAGGAAGTAGTGGAGACTATTGATGGGTGCATCTTAATGGAATTGAGCTGAGCGATGACACAATGTGAATTCTTCTTAAGGATTTTTTCCAGGTGATGTGAACTGATGATGCAGAGAGACCCTGGTTGTAAGCCCATAAATTTGTGTTGTGCCCCGTTGACTTTAAACTACATCCAAAGTTCAGCAAAATCCCATAAGATGGGGCCAAGTGTGCGTAACCATTGAATGCCCAAAACCACATCACATCCGCTTAAGGACAACGCAAACATGTTAGAGCGTAGGTTATAATCTTCCATAGAGATACGCACATTGTGACACTTCCCCTTGCAAGGTAAGGTGCCCCCATTGGCAACCATGACTTCAAAGATGGAGCAAGGATGGACAAAACAATTAGCCTGTTTGGAAATCCGAGGGTCAATGAAGTTATGAGTGCTACCAGAATCAATGAGTATGGTAAGAGGGAGCTTCTTGAAGTATCCCCTGACCTGCATTGTTTGTGGGGTGGTGACGCCGATTACAGCATGGAGAGAGATCTCGGGTGGGTCGTCCTGAGATGGAGTGTCAACAGGCGGGTGTTGAATGTCGACCTGATCATCTACTGTATCTGTAGCTTCTTCACCAAGTTCTAAGGTAGGCGAAGAATCCACATCCAAGAGATAGAGCTTTTGTTGAACACATCTATTTCCCCGAGTGAATTTCTGATCACAATTATAGCAAAGCCCGTTTTCTCGGTGTGCCTGCATTTCTATTTCAGACAAATGCTTGATAGGAGTTGGTTGAGGAGAAGGCGTGATGGTAGGTCGTTGGGAACCCATATTTCTGAAGGGAACAAAGGTGGGTTTGGAGTGTTGTTGACCTGCGATCTTGTCCTCGGCCAGCTTAGCCAACCCTAGGACTTCCATCATTATGTTGGGAAAAAACATTTTGACCTCTGAGCGGATTTCATCCTTGAGACCACTGATAAAACAACTCCTGTAGAATTCATCAAACAATCCTTCTGTGTGATTGGCCAATTTCTCAAATTCTCTCTGATACTCTCTCACTGTGCCAATTTGGTGAAGTTTAGTGAGTGCTCCTGTGAAATCATCAAAAGCACTAGGACCAAATCGTGGCAAAATTAGTTGGCAAAAATCTGTCCAGCTTGGCTCAGGATGAGCTTTGATGTACCAACGGTACCATTGAAGGGATTCCTGTTCCAAATGAAAAGATGCAAGTGGAACTTTCTAGACATCAAAAGTATTATGCAGACTGAAATATTGTTCTACTCGGTATATCCATCCAGTCGGATCAATACCATTGAAGCGAGGAAAATCAAGATTCGGCCCATGAAAATTGCTGGAAGAAGAGAACCCCGTGGCTGCAAAAGATTGTCGCTGTCGATTATTGTTCATGGCTGAATGCTGAAGATGGAGGATGAGAAATTTTTCATCCAGATCTTCGAGTTTGGTTTAGATGGTTGCAAGTGCTTCCTCCATTGTGTTTGCTCATGCACAGGTGACAACCATAACTAGGTTTTTTTTTTTTTGGTGGAATGGATAGAAAAACACAAACAAAAGCTGATTTAGTAAAGGGAAATTTGGATTGGGGAAACAATCTGATGGGTAATTGGGTTTTGACTAGATTTTTGACACTGTCAAAAGGACAAGAAAACAAAAAGGGGGATTTCAGAAGTAGGGTGATAGAATGAGAAAATTTGGCAGAGAGGGACAAAGAAGCAGAATTCAGAAAGGAATTTTGTGGTAAAATTTGAAGGTGATTGGGTGAAATCTGAGGAAGTTATGGCAAACCCTAAAAAAAGAGAAATGTGGGATTTCAGGCTTTGGGAAGGGGAATTGGGGATAGGGTCCTCAGGAATGAAAGATGCAGAATGGAATGAAAGGCGTTCCCCAAAAATTTCAAGGGAAACAGAGTGAAAATAAGGGAGGTATGGAGAAAAAACTGAATTTTATACTTCTTTTTTTTTTCTTTTTCAGAAATGGATCGGTAACAACGGCACGGAAGGGATCTGCAAGGGCGCGGAAGAGATAAAAAATTGCAAGATCTGAAAGGGTGACTGGATCTGGAATGACTTTCGGAATAGATTTGAAATGGCTGGATCTAGAGCGGAAGTGATCGGCAACAGTTCAACGAAAAATAGATATGGACCCTAGGTATGTGCGGCTTCCTAACAGTTCAGGGGTTTCACTGGGCCACCAATGCTGTCTAACGACTTGCGTATTGGGGCAGTACCCCTCACTCCATCGCTCAGGTAAAAATAATAATGGCTTTGCGACAAACGACATCTCGTTGTTTACCTCACGGGTGGGAACTAGGCAATCAAGTAGGGGTCGTTGCCCTTTTCGCTGGCAGGTCCTCTCAATGGGCCAGCTACTTCGGAGTTCCTATGGTACTCCTCACAATGAGTTTTAGGGCTTATGCCCAAGTACTTCCCACAATTAAGCAGATAGGGATTATTCCCAACTCCGAACCTGAAACAGATGCAAAAAAAAAATTCGCAGAAATTTCACCCAGCGATCCCAAGAAAGTGCTCTAATACCAGATGTGATGAACCTACAATAATTAATTAATGCAAATACACGAGATATCAGAAATAATAGAACCGAATCACTTTTATATTGATCACGGGCCACTTTAAGACAAATCTCATGTCTAGGGACGATGTAGTCCATGATCCGTTTAAGACAAATCTCATGTCTAGGGATGATGTTGTCCGTGATCCATATAAGACAAATCTCATGTCTAGGGACGATGTAGTCCGTGATCCATTTAAGACAAATTTCATGTCTAGGTATGATGCATTCCATGATCCATTTAAGAAAAATCTCATGTGTAGGGACGATGCAATCCCAACCACAGTGCCAGTCCTTTTTCATACTGGATGTGACCTAGATCAGATCTAAGATTTACCACCACATAGTGAGTCCTTTTTCATACTGGATGAGACATACATCAGATCTAGGATTTATCACGTACATTTTGAACTAAGAGCTCAGGGACGATGCAGTCCTATCATCAATTTTCGAAGACAAATGTCTACGAATCAATTCTGGGACTGAAGTCCAGGGACGATACAATCCCCACATTCTCGGAGACATATGCCTACGAATCAAATCTGGGACTGAAGTCACGGGAAGATACAATCCCCACATTCTCGAAGATAGATGTCTACAGATCAATTATGGGACCGAAGTCTGGGGAAGATACAATCCCCACATTATCGGAGACAGATGTCTACAGATCAATTCTGGGACCGAAGTCTGGGGATGATGCAATCCCTCTCCTTTCTTGGAGACAGATGTCTACGGAACAATTCTGGGACCGAATTCTAGAGATGATACAATCCCTCTTCTTTCTCGGAGACATATGTCTACGAATCGCTTTTAGAACATGTGTCCAAGGATGATACAATTCACTCATCAACTTAGACCCTCTCTAAGGACCATTTACCAACCTCACTATTGTTATCACCAATATAGGTATCCACATCATCGACCTCACTGTTGATGCAGGAAATCTCATCAATAGTGACCACATCACTCCCCCTTTCGAGGAGGGTCCTTCTGAAATACACCAAACTTGTCTCAGAAATACTCAAACTTTACTCGAGACAAAGGTTTGGTTAATACATTAGTAACTTGGTCATTAGTGCTCACATACTCGAGCTTTATAGCTCCTTTCTGCATCATATCCCATATATAGAAATATCGGATCTCTATGTGCTTTGACTTACCATGGAACACTAGATTCTTATCCATCTTGATACAACTCTGGTTGTCACACAAGATCACAGTGGGATCCATATCCGAGTCAAACAATCATGATAACAATTTCCGAACCCATATCACTTCACAATTAGAAGAGCAAGCAGCAATATATTCCGCTTCAATTGTGCTGAGAGCCACACTAGACTGCTTCTTGCTAAACCACGAGATCATGCAATATCCCAAACAATAACATCCTCCCGATGTGCTCTTCCTGTCTGATACACTTCCTTCCCAATCAACATCTGTGTAGCCATACAATGTGAAGTCATGATCTCCAAGATAACATAGAACAAAGTCTATCGTACCCTTTAGGTACCTCATCACATGCTTTGCAGCTATCAGGTGAACTGGTCTAGGTTCCACTAGATACTGACCCAAGGTGTTCATGGCAAAGCATATATTTGGTCTAGTATTTGTTAAATACATCAATGACCCAATAATCTGTCTGTACATAGTCATATCCACTAAGTCTGATGAGTCATCAGCTAATAGTCTTTAAGTTAGAATCCATGGGAGTGTCCATGGCCTTTCATTCCAACATATCAAATCTTTTCAAGACTTCCACAGCATACTTTCCCTTGTTGAGAAAGATTCTTTCTGGCCCTTGCCATACTTTCAGACCTAGGAAGTAATGTATCAATCTGAGATATTTCATCTCAAATTCTGTAGCTAGTTTCGTCTTGCTTTCCATGATCTTGTTTCTCATTCCCTGTCAGAAAGAGATCATCCACATACAATAATAGTATCATCCATAACCTTAACGTAAAGGTTAGGATCATCTTTACTTTTGGTAAAGCCCAAGCTTGTCAAGAATTTATCAACTCTCCCTCTGTGACTGAACATCAATCAGATTCTGCATTGAGTGATCTTCTGCATATCTATCTGTTTCATCTCTCGTCAGATGGGTCTACTGATATGAGCCTCAAGATAATTCAAACTTCTTTCATCCATCTAAGAGAAGAATGTCATCTGTATATAGACACCATCTTCAACCTTGTAGCAAAGGTTGAAATCTGCATCACCCATGGTGATCATTAAGCTCATCAAATGACTATCGATCCTACGTGCCCGTACAAGAACTTTCTTCAATTACACCATTAAGTGAATGGTCTTATCGAGCCACTTGGAGCAAAAATCTCATCATAATCCTCTCCTTCTTTCCAAGAGAATATTCTAGCAACGAGCCTTCTATAGTATGTTTGATTTGTAAGTCTTCTTATTGAACATTCATCACTCGTTCTTTGGAACAAGTGTTCATCATCATAGCACATGATCTTTTCTACAAATCAAAGTTAATCGCATGATTAGTAATACTTCATAATCATCAAATTATGATAGCCTACTATGCATACTGATATGATTCACATAGTCATGCAACTATCTTGACCAATAATTTTGGCACAACACTTTTCCATATCATGTATGCATATAGTGTCTATCTAGATGCCTTCCATCTCTACCACAACATACTGTCAAGAGCATGCATAGCTCTTTGCATGTCAGCAAAGAGGTTTCATTCTAGATAAACAACAATGGAATGTTTGTCCAAGCTTACCCATCACATGCATATTAGTAGTATATTGTTCAATGCTATATGAATGCTTATACTATGCATGATATATTCTAGGAATACAAATATGCATACAGCTATTACAGGCAATATCATTTACTATTTCAGAGATTCAAATAAAAACTCAAATAGTTATCTTTTATGGTTGCCTCCCGCTTGATCTCTATATGTCTTTGAACTTCTTATCCATCCTGTACCACTATGCATGCTCAAGTGTCCACTAGTGTCATCCTCATGATCTCATCCATAATCATACATTCATTAGTATAGTCTCAATACTATGAACACATTATGATTCTAAATGATCTTAAGTATGTATGGTCATGATCATTTCATATATAGGTATACTTACCTAAGATCCTAACAAAGTAGGATTCTAACTTGATATAGGAAAGCATAGTTGGATTATCAAGCTTGGTTATGTCTTAACATACCCAAACAACATCTTCTTTATTCTCTTCAATGATTTAGAGACCTTGTGCTAGAAACTGCATATCTCATAGGTTAATCATAGTAGAACAAAGTCATACATACCTTATAGCTAGATCTTCTATGTGATGAAATACTATGAATGAGTCTTTGTCCTTATGTCATCATGGTCATAGAACTTGATTTGTCTTTCTTCATGTACCTGTATCTTGTTAGCAGACAACATCATCCTCATACAACACCACAAGTGCATTAGTACAATCATAAGTGTCATAACCTTAATCAATGAATGCATTCTATCATTCACATGCATTCATTATCAAACAATCATAATTGTACTAATCTCAATAACATGAAGACAAACATATCACAAACTTAACCATGAACAGATTTCAACACATACCTGTATCTCCTCAGGTCATACCTGTTAGGATTGCTTTTAACCCAATCCAATTTGATTTGCTGAAACTAGATCTGGAGCTAGATTAGGGTTTGTTAGAGAAACCCTAAAAATTCAAACTTTGAATTTCAAACTCCTGAATGGATGGAAAGATGTGCCTTGATGAGCTGATCAAGCTAGCATACTTCAATTTTGAAATCTCCAAAATTTGACCCCTCAAAATTGCCTTTGAAACTTTTGGATCTTCTGGACAGGATCTCGAACTAGGGTTTGATGAAGCCCACCCTTCTTCCAATCAAAAGGTTCGATCCAAAGCTCTAAAATTTGATTTTTCTGAGGAGCTTCCATCTGTGGTCACAGATTTCAAAAATTCCAACTTTTGCAGAAGCCCTAATTTTCCACCTTTCCGATCAAAATCCCGAACTAGGGTTTGATTAAGCCCGACCTTCTGCCCAACCAAAAAATTCGATCTTGGTCTCTAAATTTCTATTTTGATGAGGATCATTCATCTTTGGACTCTGATTCCAAAAATTCCAACTTTCTATGAAACCCTAATTTCCCACAGCAGTGACAATTCAAGAATGAAGGTGCTTAAAATCCAAATCTGTTTTGACAGAAATATGCACCTAATTGTTTCTGGTGTAGATCCGAAATTACAAATCCACATGGTATGAAACTTATTCTTGTGGTATCCCGACCTGTCTTCTTTCCAACCCCATAGGTCTGACCTCAATTGGATTTTCAGAGAGATACTTATGCCAAGTGTCGCAACATGACCTGTTTATGGGAGAAAACAGGAGAGCGAACTTGTACGGAGTGCCACATGCTACTGGTTCAATTTCGGCCTCTAAAAAAGTTACCTGCGAATATACAGTCCGTGATATACCTATCACTTCTTATGAAATTTCATTTGGATCTTCTTAGCCCAAGTTGTGACCTTTTTTCCTAGGTCACCTGTTTCTGACTAAGATATGGAAGAGGAAGAAACCCTAACTTGTACTGATCATAAGTCACAAAGTACAACGAATATGAGGTTTTCCTTTGGAAAAAAGGTACACAGGGATTTTATATACAACCTGTAAATGTTTCAGATCCTAAACCTTCTCCAAAATGGATTTATAGCGAAAGTTCCATGATGACTACTTTTTGCTATATAAAACCCTAACCTTCAAATTGTCACAAGTGAAGCAAGTGTTGGAAGTGACATACATTGCCTTCATTCAGGTTGGCTCTGATACCATGTTAAGATTCAATATGATAAGACAGAAAATATCAGCATTTCATTTCGTTTCACAACAATAGCATATACAGGATCACTGAAAGAACAACAAGCACAACAAAAACACAAGAGACACAGATTTATTTTGGGAAACACTCATGGGGTAGAAAACCCATCAACGATTACTCAATATAGATGACCAGAAAATACAAAGATCTAAACCCTATACATGAGCTCCTTCTCATCCATAGAAGATCTCTCCCTCACCTATGCTCTATTCACAAGTGAGTGCAATGTGTGTTAAATGAGGAACACACCTCCTCTATTTATACACAACTCCGACTTGACTTTTACACTTACTAGGTTGGCCCCAACTTAACTACTTAATATAATGTGACAAGGCCAACCCACTAGGGTGGTCTAATAACCCTTTAACCCACATGACTCATACAGGGCCGACCCCCACTAGGGATGTCTAATAACCCAAGTTACCAAATACCTCATGGAGGAATAAAACATCTCCGAATATACAATAAGGTCTTCACGGAGGAATGAAGCATCTTCGGAATAATAAAGTACAAATCTAATATTATTAGAAGTTACAATATTTCAACACAGTTTCCTCTCATGGACCTCAATATTCCACCAACAAAGGCCATCATTCCTGAAGAGACCAGTTAGACATTACAAACTCAAACACACATGTAAAAACTCGAAAGCAAGGGCAGGACTTTAGGTGCAATTATAAACATGCCTAAGATTTTCATTTACACCAACTAACTTATAATATTGCTTTTGTTGTTTTAAAATTACTGAACTGAACTACTCTCACATACTTCTTCCTTTTAGTTGAGACAACTTGACAATGCTGAAGTTAATTTAGAATGCATTAACGGTTTTAAGCATGTTAACAGTAAGGAGAAAAAAATTTAATTTTTACTAGTTTTAGGGACATTACATATCATAGCTTGGACGATTTGGTACTCAAGGAATCAAGCAATATATGATGATTCTATCCTAAATATTGAAAAGGATTTCAAAATCGCTATGAATTTGTTTTTTACCTTTCAAAAGGAGTCTGCTCCATCGAAGAGAAGAATAATGAGTACCTTAAAACTTGACTTCAAAGATCCAGTGGTATTTTCTAATAGTACTGTTGATGGGGGGAGATGTGCGGCGGGAGGTATAATACAAATCAGCCAAGAAAACTTTTATACCATACAGTTCAGATGTAGAAACATAACCAACATGAAAGCATAACTTATGGCTCTCTAGTGTGTGATCAAAGTTGCAAATTGTTTTGACTTCCCAAGTGTTAAATTATTTGGTGATTCTAGAGTCACCATCAAATGGGCTAGAAGAGAATGTTAATATGTGGGAAACTACTCTTTCCACTTGGTGCAGCAGAAGCAAAGACGAATTGAACAAGTTCTATAACATCACACTTGAACACATCTTCCGGGAAAACAACTCCTTTGCTAATAAGATGACCAAGTTAGCACTTGAAGGTGAAGATGGATACTTATTTTGGGAGGAACATTTGGACAATGTTGTTCAGTATCATGGTTCATTATACCTTATGGACTACGCTAGATTCAAGTATGATATTTGGTAGATTATTCTGTTCAACTAAATTTTGAATAATGATACTTTTTGTGAAAATAAAATGATAAGGACAATATATGAGCCATAAATATGTATTTATGGTGGAACTATCTTTGTACCGTTTGATTCATCAATATGAATAACAATGGTATGTTTTTTTCCCTGTCTTTTTTGTTTATTTACTCATGTTTTAATTTAATTTAATTTAATATTAATTTTCTTTGGCCTTTGAGTTTGATAGACCCTTTGGGGCACTTATTTAAGGGTATCCTTATTTAATTTTAATTTTAATTTTATTTTATTTAATTTTATTTAATTTTCTTTGGCCTTTGGCTTTGCTAGACCCTTTGGGGCACTTAGTTAAGGATATCCTCCTACTTTTTGGGTTTTCAATTAACCCTTTTAAAGCCCATAGTAGGTTAGAATGTTTCATTTCAAGTCCTCAATGACACAAATCAATTTGGGAACTCTTAATTGTGGGTCCATATGGTCAAACTTTTCTTCACCCTTCATGATTTTTTGATGCCAAGTGAACCATGACATTTTGGGTCCATACGAAATTTGTGAGTCACAACTTGTAGAACAAAGTTTGTATTTTTGGGAAAACAGGCATTTTGTGGGATGAGAAACCAATGATACTTGGTGAAAACCCATGGTATGACTCTTTCTTGGGAAACACCTTGTCCAATAGCTAGTACAAATTTTACTCATGTCTTGAAGTCATTTCCTTTCCTATTTGTATTGACCCTCTCCTTTTTGAAAAGGTGCTTCAAATATTTGGGAGAATATTAGCATTTGAATATGGAACGTACTTAGAAACTATTCCAACATCTTGTAGTTAAGACCTCACAATATGAAAATCCTTCCCATGCATCCATATTTTCCTTATGAGAGGAATTTTTGGTCCTTTTGAGACTCTTAACAAGGAGATATATTGTCTCTACCATGTATGACTCACATATAGTTGGATATCACCCTTCCTTTGAATAAAATTTATATATATATGTTATATCATCTTTCCTTCTCTCCATATCTTGCATAACACTACTAGATTGGTGTCACATATTGACCTAGCTATCTAATTATTCTTCCATGCTGATGAGCTACTTGTTCTTATCATCTCCAACACATTTAGATGTATCTCTTACTTGTGGTTTGGTTTCCTAACTGAAGTATTGTTGTTTCATCCTAGGGAATCCCAATTGGATTAATCTCCTTCTACATCTTGGATGATTAAACTCTTCTACCTGAAGGGAGGTTCCATATTAGCTAGGGTAAGAGAGGTACCAAATTATTTGAGGGAAATTTGGTTGACCATGTACATACTTTATTTTCAACATTTATATGCTGCATGTAGGTATTTTTATTGCATCAAATTGAATATTAGGGTTAATTTTTTTTGCATGAAGGTGTGGCAATAAGTGATGGTATGTGAAAGTTGAGAAACCATATTTTGTAAGCATGTGATATCTATCATCTTAAGCCCGAGAATCATTTGAACTTACAAACATTTTTATTTTGGATGATGATGCTACTGCTGATGATGAAGATGACGGCGACGTTGATGAAAAATGATGATGAAGATCAATTTGATGATAAAAATGAAAACTAAATGACGAGGATGATAAGTAAGATGATAATGATGATTATTATAAATATGATGGTGGGTCATGTGTCAAAAGACCCACATTTTCAAATAATTTTGAAAAATATTCTATAGCAACGATGGACATGTTCATTGACACTTCATCATTGCAATACTATAATAACAATGATGAGGTTTATGATGATGTAGGTATAAAGAAAAATGAGCTTCTCTTGGTTTCGAGAATAATTTGTTCTGTACTGAAAAATGCCAACCACATGATTATGGAATCTTATATGTCCCCTCCCCTTCCCCTAACATCACTATCAATTCCTTGTCAATACCCAATCTATCGACTAGAAAATAATCAAAAGCAACATAGTAAGATTCATACATAGAAACTAGCAAAACAAAATTTAATTAAGGTAAATGAAATTATGTGTATGTAAATGGTAATTTAATCTTAGCACATACTATGTGGCCACTATTTTTAGGTTGGAAATAATAAACAACATGTAACATAAGATATAAAAAATGGCATAAAACTTAAAAGCACAGAATTGACCCATATAAGTAAACTGTTTAAAGAGAATAATCCATACAAAATATATAGTTACATACCTTGTACATTCCAACATTTCAATATCGTTAATCTTCTTGATCTTCATCCAAATCAACATCTATATCATCTCATTTAGAAATGATGTTGAAAGGATTAACGATATAAATATCGTAATTAGTATAATTTTTTATCAACATATCCTCATCGACATAGTCAAAAATAAGAATTGCAACATCTCATACATTGGTTTAAACTTCTTCAAGTTCTTCATCTAACACATCTACTACCTACTCCTATGCATCATATTCTTCTTCAATAGTATCTTCTTCCTCTACGTTATACTTTATTGGCCTTCCTCTTGGATTATATCTAACAATGAATGAGCAAACCGTGTTACGTGGAACCTCTGAGTAAAAGACTTGTACGTATTGGCTTGGAAGAACATAGATATCATGTCTTACTAGATCAAACAATGTTGTATTAATCATGGTAAATTCGATAGCATGTTGAATAACAATTCTATCAAGATCACATTCATGCATTCCTAGCCTATACCATTTGATGTCGAACATAACTAATTTGAAGGAATTAAATTCACACTGATGTATATCATCCAAATACCCATAGTATCTATTTTCAGAGACTTCAATATATCTGACACTCGTAGAGTAAACATTAATGTCCTAGACTACTGCACTTATCCCACTATCAGAAGTTTTCATCTTTTCATCGAACTTTTTGATGCAAAATTTAGGACAATTGCACCACATATCCTTGTGGTGTTTCAACTGCAATATGACATACATGTAAAAAATTCATTTTCATTGTAATATCCCTACCATGAAAAATTGTTCACTCTTGGCCAATTTCTAACCTTGGACTAGTGAAACCCCAAACTATCCCAAATTCTCCCAAATGATTTCGAATTATGTCTGGAAGTGATTGATGGGTGTTAGGACATCCTAATACATCTACTGGACACTCATACACTTGCTTATTAATTACCAACTATGATAGCTTACTAATTACATTGCCTTAAAGATCTATAAAAATTCTTGCATTTTATAATTCTTTTGAATTTTTAAATCTTAAAACATATAAATATCATTATCATTATATTAAACCATTTTTTACAATTAACAAATTTTCAACATTAATATTGATATCTTTAAAATAATAATATTTAGAACCTTAAATTAACAATTAAATAAGAAACCCTAATTATAACCTTCTTACATCCAAATTAAAATTAAAATAAACCACACCGACTGTTGTCACTAAATCAAATTATTAGGTTAAAATAAGTTGTTGGTTTCATATTTATATATGGGTTTCTTGGGCATTCTTAAACCTTGCAGGCTTCAATTGTCTCACGATGATTATCCCAGAGTAGGGATCAAAATGTCGAGAGTTTCAAATTATTTAACGCAGCTCCTGGAATTTTCTTGCTTCTCCTGCAAATATTCAATGATCTTCCTGAGCCACACAATCTCTATCGTTGCTTCTGCAACAACCACATATTCTGCTACTGTTGTTGAATCTATTGGAACTGACTTTTCATGTGATATCTAGGAAACAACTGATGATCAAAGACTCATTGCGTATCCAGAAGTGGACACTCGTCTCTCTTTATCACCATCAAATTCAGAGCCAGAGTACCCAATGAGTTTGAAGTCCTCCACCTTAGAGTAATTGATTCCAAACTCTTGAGTCCCTTTCAAGTATCTTAGAGCTCTTTTTGAAGTAGACCAGTGCCCTTCGGTATTTTTGTGCATGAAATTTGAAAGGATGCCAATAACATAAGAAATATCTAGTCTAGTAGTGGTAAGGTAGATAACACTTCCTACAAGCTATTGGTACTTGGTGTGAAAATCCTCAGAGCAGATCTAAGAGATGATGTATACCTCACAAGAAAGAATTTAGGAATAAAATTAAGAGTGTTCAATGTAGTAAGATGAGCAACAAAATAATAATATAGTAGAACTCGGATAGAAGCAAATATACTTCACACACACTAATTAATTAATCACAATATGGACAAATAAGTAGTACAATGCATGAGGATTTGAATGCCAAGGTGTCAATTCGAATTAGCCTTTAGGGAGTGATCAAAATATCACTGGAGTGTCATCGGAGCACAACTAGTAGTCTATCTCATCATCAGTGGAGTCATCAATGCTTAAGTAACTATCAACCATCAGTCAAACTGAGTCTAATTGAGTGTGGTAGGTGTAACTGAGGGTAACTGGAACTAACTGAATGGAGGAGGCTTAGTGGAGGGCGCATGAGGAGCTAACTAAAGTTAGAATGGGAATTCAAGTCTCACTGAAGGTCCATCAGAGTGATACAGTCAGTTCAGAGTCAGTCTAGCCTTAAATCAAGGAAAGAACTAAAGATAACTGAAGATAACTAGATGGTAGGTAAGGAAGGGTGCCTTTCTCATGCAGTAGGTGAAGGGAGGGTGCACCAAGCTCTAGGAGGGATGAAACTGAGTGGAAGGAAGCTCTGGGGGCTAACTAACTGAGGGATAAGTGTTGGGACTGATGACTGGGATGCATGCAAACCCTAAATAATGCATGCAAACCCTAAGCATGCATGCATGACTGAAAATGCAAATAATGAAAATGTTGCTAGGACTAGGATGGAGTATAGGAATATCCTAACACCCCCCCTTAATCCATCATGGGCCCTGGTAACTAAGACCAAAGTTCACCCAATACAATGAATAATAATAGTCAATTAACCGAGGAAATGGGGAAAACCTCATGGGAAAAATACCCCCCCTCAAAATAGACTGTTAGGCACACACAAAAAATAAATGCTCCAAACTCAAGCAGGTGTGATGCTTGGTCATATGTCTAGAGGTATCTTCTTCTTGGGAAGAAGTGGATCATGCTCAGAAAGCATGTGCTTGTACTTGCTCTTCAGATCGAATATGATGAGAACAAATCCAAAAATATGAGGATGATCCGTGAACCTATGATTTGAATCAACTGAGGTAGGATCAAATTTATGAATGTGCAGATAGTCTTTTGTCTTCTCCTTCAAACGATCATGGGTGAGATTATGCCAAAAAGAACCATCAAATAATAGCTTGAAATCCAAATCAGATTTAAGACTTGAAGAATAGTTTCTTGAGATCTCCTTTGAACCAATACGGGTGAGATCAAAATTATCATATGCATGAGAAATTATCCCAGGTAGTGATTGCTTAGAGTCCAAATTGGATCCAAGACTTGAATCATGGTTTCTTGAGATCTCCTTTGAACCATTAGAGGTGAGATCAAAACCAGTAAGTGCATGAGAATTTATCCCAAGCGAATGGCAATGGTTTCTTGAGGTCTCTTTTGAACCATAATAGGTGAGATCAAAACCATGATGTGCATGAAAAATTATCCCAAGCGAATGGCAATGGTTTCTTGAGATCTCCTTTGAACCTGTAGGGGTGAGATCAAAACCATGATGTGCATGAGAAATTATCCCAAGCGAATGGAAATGGCCATATTCTTCAATAACCTTCTGAAAGCATGGAATAATGATCATATAATAGTAAATAAGAGGTGATAGATCAAGAAGAGTGAATGCATTACCTCCAATGACTGATTTGACCTCCGAAACATTCAATAGATCATGATGCAAACCAACAGACTCAGGTGCAAGAGAGGATTTAGGACCTTCTACAATTTCTAGAGTGTGAGATGGCACAGAATTCGAAATAGAAGAAATTTTGAGCATGATTGTAGAATCTGCAAGTTCTTCTTCTTTTTGGACAACTTCAATATGAGATATGTTTGATACTGATTCATGATTAATGAGATCATCAAGGAGGGTGAATGCATCACTTTGCTTGCTCTCTGCAGTGCCCTTTCTAGGCACTGGGTCTCTATTTGTATTTTCATGTAAATACCAAGTTTTCTCTTATGTTTTCTAGAAAAAATTCAACCGTCTATGTCTCTGTTATCTAAATGATTATATGTCTCAGCAATTTAAGTAATCATAAAATTAAATCTTTCATTTCAACTCTGTTCTTTTAGCATGCATAATCTGAAAATAAAAGGAAAATACAATTTATCTAAGCTGGTTGAGTAAAATACCTGGACCCATAGATTTGCACTAAGATCAGAAGACTTACGTGGTGGATTCTGCAAGTTACCTTAGCAACCCAAAATGATGTGTCCACCCTGTCGATCAGCTATTATCGTGCTAACCCTAGGAAATCAACGGATTTCCTAGCCCCCGAGCCCACAGACCGATAATCCCGACAGCAACTTTCCATCGAACCTTTCCATGGTAAAATTTCGCTGAGTTAACCCCCTCCTCAGTCTTTTCTTTTTGAGTTTCCCACCTCCTCAAAGCTTCGAGTTAACCCCCTCCTCAGCATCGAGTTAACCCCCTCCTCGGCATTCCTCCTTTTTCACAAAAATCCTCACAGTTCTCCCCCAATAACCACCTTACTACTTTGTTAAATCCCCCCTTTATAGGAATCCACCTCCTTCATAAAGTTAAACTTCCTTATCACTCCACCGCCCTAGCTATCGTGGTCTTTGGAAGTATAAATCATTAATGCATCCCCTTTTTAAGGTAAAAATGTGGATTATATATTATTTTTAAATCACCCAAGTTTCTCTCGAGCAGTGGGATCATTCAATAATTTATTTAAACAAATCATTTTTAATTTATTTTGGAATGATTCTGTCCCTTAATTTAAATGAATAATCTATTTAATAAATCATTTAATCCACTGTGCTTTATATAAAGATTATTATCATTATTATCATTAATTAAATAATAACAATAATAACATAATAATTAATAATAATAGAAATTAAATTAATTGTGAATAGAAATTAGAAATATTTATTTGTTTACTCGATAAGTGTCAACATAGTACTTCGGGGTATAAATAATGGAATATACTTTAATGGTTTAATTAATCATGATCAACAATTATATGGCACACTCTTCTATTATTAATGTTTAACTTTTATACTTCACATTGAAGACACCTTTACTTGAGGATACTTGCACTTAATGACATTTATTTTACACATTAGAACTTGATAATCTTTTACTAATTAAGTCATCCACTAAATACTTAATTGACTTATCCATGATAACTTATAACATTGTTAAATCTTGATCAGTAGGTTGTAAACCAATATTATTGCGCATGTGCATAATGTGCATGCGTGGCCAGCGTATGCACAAGACAGACATGTACTATAAACATATGTCATATATATATCCTATGCATAACAGCTAACTAACACTAATAATACTTTATGCAAACTGAACAAGTATACGTTCATCATAATATTACTAAAACATCATTGGTTATTTTATCAGTTAACCTTTAAGATTTCATTTCGTTATTTTTATGATTACATTGGTCAATCATTCAGGTGCAAGGGAAAATACCTACTACCACTAATTCCAGGTCAAGGAATACCCAACCCTCAACAGTACTAACTATCATATCCTCCCATCCTAACCTACGTCGACATCCTCCCTATCGTTCCTCTGCTAGTACAAAAGTGGATGTCGGACTCATCGACCTGACCACATAGAAATTGAGAGCAATAGCGTCGGCTGTATAGCGGACCTATCCTCCCCTAGCAGGAATCCGACCGTCGTCATCACAACTACATGGGGAGTGTGTCTCAGCACAGCCCTCCCACGACCTTGAGTATCATAGGAACGTAGGGTGGGAAACACATCCATCCCTCTCAACATACTGGGCCTACGCCCTTATCAAATCATACTCTGCTGCTATCGAGATTATCGGTCCATGTCGTTGTTTCATCAATTTCAATTGCTAAGGTTTATTGCATGGATAGGTTCTTCTCTGTATATCAGATCAAGTATCCGGCTATCCCATAGCCCTCGTGTCCTGTAGGTTAGTATTCCGCAGAATACACATTTTATAACAAGCATTTCCATTCGATCACCAATTGATCCATATCACCAACATCGTTCATTTCACGTCACAATTTTATCGCATCACAGATATGCATGGAATATAATAGTTCTATCAATTTCATCATAGGATGGCATCCACGTACAATACCATATATTTCACATTTCATCAATGAAACGCTAAAACATATATTTTCACCATAAAAGCAATGAATCTCATGATAATCATAACTTAATAACTGCATGAAGATAGTGGCATCTTTAACATAGTAGCAACATATCATAATGTCTATTATGCCGAAAACATAGTTCACTCTGTCTAACTGAGTCCAACAGATAATAATCATATAAAGTGAAAGGTGTCTACTTGTAAACATGCCTAGTCAAAATATGGGGCGTTACACTCTCGAAGGGGTTTGGACCAATCCCTTCATTCTGTTTGCCAAATATTTCATCCAGGTGGGCCCATAGCTCTTTTGGAGATTCAACAAAAAAGAAGTGGTGTACCATGCATCGAGACATAGCAAGCATCATGTCTCCACAGACACTATCACCTTTATTTAACCAGTCATTCCCCTGTTCAAGGGATTCGAACTCTCTTTCAAAAGAATAATCAAAGAGATCATGGCTCTTCAAATATGCTATCATTTTTGGTTTCCATTCATCATAGTTGAATGGAGAAAGAGGAGGGATTTCTTCTAAATTCATGAAAGCTATAGAAGACCTACAAAAAAAATAGAAAAGTCTGCAACTACTACTGCTGCAAAAGATGCACAAATTGCTGCAACTGCTGCACTCGAAATCTTGATAATAACCTGCAAAAAACTCTCAGGAATGGAGATAAACAATACTCTCAACATGCTCTGATACCATGTGAAAATCCTCACAGCAAATCTAAGAGATGATGTATACCTCATAACAAAGAATTTAGGAATAAGATTAAGAGTGGTCAATGCCGTAAGATGAGCAACAAAATAATAATATAGTAGAACTCGGATAGAAGCAAAAATATTTCACACACACTAAATATTTAATCACAATATGGACAAATAAGTAGTACAATGCATGAGGATTCGAATTCCAAGGTAGCAATTCGAATTAGCCTTCATGAAGTGATCAAAAGATCACTGGAGTGTCATCGGAGCACAACTAGTAGTCTATCTCATCATTAGTCGAGTCATCAATGCTCAACTAACTGTCAACCATCAGTAAAACTAAGTCTAACTGAATGTGGTAGGTGTAAGTGGAACTAACTGAATGGAGGAGGCTTAGTGGAGGGTGCATGAGGAGTTAACTGAAGTCAGAATGGGTAGTCAAGTCCCACTAGAGGTCCATCAAAGTGATATAGTTAGTTGAGAGTCAGTTTAGCCTTAAATCAAGGAAAGAAATGAAGATAACTGAAGATAACTGAAGGGTAGGTAAGGAAGGGTGCCTTTCTCATGCAGTAGCTGAAAGGAGGGTGCACTAAGCTCTAGGAGGGCTGAAACTGAGTGGAAGGAAGCTCTGGGGGCTAGCTAACTGAGAGATAGGTGCTGGGACTGATGACTAGGATGCATGTAAATGCATGCGAACCCTAAATAATGCATGCAAACCCTAAAAGTGCATGCATGACTGAAAATGCAAATCATGAAAATGCTGATAGGACTAGGATGGAGTATAGGAATATCCTAACACTTGGCTACATCCTCAAATTATTTTCCTTCACTTGATGTGAGATTCAACTTTCATTCCATTGGAGTTGAGAGAGGGTTGCATTCTGTGATGCAAAATCTATTAAGTAATTCTCCAACATAATTATTCTTAGAGATGAATATCTAATTAGGATGTTGAGTCACTTAATTTCCTAAGTTGTAATGAAGATGTCTCAGATCTATCATTTAAGAGACTTTCTTAAAATATTTCTTTATCGATTTTATATAACTTTGATTGTTCCCTATCATCAAAAGGTCATCTACATACACAACAATAAACACAACAGGTCTTCCAAATTTCTTTACAAACAATGTTGCATCAACAAGATTATAATAGTTGAAATTTAGCTGTATAAGATGCTCGATAACTTTTCATACCATGATCAAGGTGCTTGTTTCAAGCCATACAAGGACATGACAACTTTGCATACATTGTGTTATTGTCCCTTCACATCAAATCCTTGTTTCTGAGACATGAAGACATTTTATTTCAAGTCTCCATTCAAGAAAGTTGTTTTTACATCCATTTCGTGGACTTTCCATCAATTTTGCGCGGCCAAAGAGAGTAAGGTGTGGATAGTATTCCATTTTTCTATGGGGGAGAACATTTCTTCATAGTCAATTCCTTCTTTCTATGTATAGTCTTTATCCATGAGCCTTGCTTTGTGCTTGTCAAGTGAGCCATCTATTTTTTATTTTTTCTTGTAAACCCACCTTCTGCGAATTCATTTGGTTATGATTGGAGAGTCAACGAGATTCGAGGTTCCATTCTTCATGAGCACATCATACTCATTCTACATGGCTTCTTCCCACTCATCATGAGTATCAACCTCTTCAAAGGAAGTTGGCATTAGAGAAAATTTGAGGTCTAAAATGGGATTCCTAAGGAAAATAATAAAATAATAGTTAAAATAATAAAATAATATTTATGAATTTTGGAGGAAAAAATAAAAACAGCTACCTTTTTTTTCGTATTTTCTACATATCTCCTTGTCGTTTTTCTCAAATTTCAGGTGGGAGCACTCATTGGATGTAGAATTTAATTCCGCATCCAACAAGTATCCACACTGCATACTTTTGAGGTAACCCAACGCATGAAAAATGAGAAATACCTCAAAAAACATATTACGTTGAAAGAAACACGTTTTTTTTAATGTATTTACCAGTTTTTGTGGGGAGGGGTGCCTCAAAAGAATGCAGTGTGTCTACTAGTTGGATGCAGAATTTAATTCTGCATCCAATTTGTGCTCCTGCCCAAAATTTGAGTGAAACAATAGGGAGATATGTTGAAAATACGAATTAAGAAGTAGTTTTTTTAATGTCAAATATGCCATGTCAACCATTATGGTTGACTCTTTTCTTGAAATTCTATTGCTTATTGAATTCAATGGCACTTTTTCTTATGAGGTGGCTTGTAGTCTTATGAGACCCATTTTAGACCCCAAATTTGCTCTAATGTTCAAGGTTAGCAAATAATTTCAATTCACAATCAAATGATACATCCATGTTTTGACCTAAGTTATCTACATCTCCTCCATCTTCTTGTCTGGTTGAGCTTCTCTTTCCCATGTTTCAAACATCATATGGATGGGCAATTTCAAGTGTCTTTGTGGTCCATTTCAGAATCTTCCTTGATGGCCTGAGTTGATCAGGTGGTGGTGCTTCATTCTCTTCAAGGTTCAATCTTCTAATCCTCTCAATCACACCATCTAGTTGAGTCTCTTATTCTAGTGAAGTTGCACGAAATTATTCTTCATGAGTTTCTTCATGAGGGGTTGTTGGTGCTTCAAAAGGAAATTCCATAGATTGATCTAATATATCAACTCCCCCTCCAAGATATGGAATTTCATTATCAACTTCATAATATGTCTTTAGATGGGAAAATTTCTCCAAACGATCAAGCTATCTTTCAGTAGACTGGTCATTTTTATTAGTTTCAAGAAAAATAAATATATTGAAACAACACATTTCTTATTTACCTCATCATAAAGATGATATGCCTTGGAGGTTTCTGAATACCCCAATAAAACACATCTTTGACTTCTAGCACCAAGCTTGTTTCTTTGCTCCTTTGGTATCAAGGCATAAAAGGTGGAACCAAAAACCCTAATATTCCTAACCGAAGGAAGGTGGCAACACCACATTCATGTGGAGTCTTGTCTTCAACAACATGGCATGGACTTCTATTTCTCAAATATACTGCACATAATACTGCATCACCCCAAAAAAATAATTTCACCTTCTGGAAAAACATCATTGAGCATGCCATATTTATTAAGGTTCTATTCATCCTTTTGTTGATGCCCAATTTTGTCATCATTTTGGATCTATAATCGTGCTATGATGGTACTATTTTGTCATTTTTGATGTATCAAGTTCATACGACTCATCATTCATACATTGATATTGACTTAGGTACCTATTTTTGAATTACGTTTAATTCTACCATATTTTTCCATTGATTATCATCTCATATAGTATATTAATATCAATTTAACATTTTTAAAAATATTGGGCATATAGTTTTGCTGATAAAGATTATGGTTCTCATACGGACACTCATTCAGACTTGCACTCTCATTCAGACGCTCATTCAACCCCATCGTTCTCACTTGGAGAATCATTTATTTTCCTATCTGGACATGTTGAAGGTGCCACCAGAGACGTGGGTATTGTTTCCCACCTACAACACATGGTTCACGATCTTTTTCGTGCCAAGATTCGCACCATAACTTTCCCAAGCATCCAGTGATTTCATTGACCACATCTAGGAAACCAACATGCACGATTTGGGGAAAAACGACTTGTTCTTCAATGAAGTCATTTTTCAGCATTTAGAGCATGATATTATTAAAGAGGTTGACCACTGAAAGGCTTGAACCTTTTGCTATTGTAAATCATTATAAAAATACGTCTTGAGTTGTGTAGAACATATAGAAAAACCTTTTGTAAAATTTGCTTCCAATTTTAATACCCAAGCTCGATTCAGCTGTTCATTTCATTTTCCATTTTATGATCGGTAACTGAGTAGCGTAGAACATCCACTATTCTTGACAAGGGCCCCTCAACGACGGTGGATTCACTTGTGCATACATCTTTGTTTTCTCTCTTCCTGTATAGCTAAGTAATTTAATATTTAGAATGATGAAATGTTCATAGCTTTAAGTCATTTTTCGTGTTTTTATAAATTTACTATGTATAAAAATAATTTAACTTTCCTGTGTTCATAATTTGTGTATTTTTTATCATTCGTCCTGTTGTACGCACCAGGCTTTCAGACTGTCATTCCACCTTTAATATTTTCAGTTGCATTTGTAATTAGCTATGGTTTGCATTCTTGGATTTAGTGTTTCATTTATATTCTGTAGCTGGTTAGCATTTGAATTTACAGTCAGAATTTCCTTTCTATTTAAATAGAACAAAGTTAGTAATAATTCCCTTTAGACTTCAGTTCATTTCATTTTTGTAGCTACAAGAAGATTCAGCCTTTCATTTTCACTTAGCATTTGAATCTACAGTTAGTATTTCATATCTGATTACATAGCATGTTATTACTCTAGATCTTGCCAATTTCATTTTTAGTTTGGTTTATTTCATTTATGTAGGTGTAAGAAACTAGAAATAGATTTGTAATTAAATCTCAAGCTAGAATAATCTCATTCAGATGCAGTAGTTCCAAGTTAAGTGTTATGCTTTTCAATTGAAGTTCAGTTTTAAATAGTTCAGTGTACATTTTCTTTTCAATTCATATCAACTTGCATTATCTTTTTATAATTGATCAAAATTCCTTAGCTTATGGTTTGATTTACTGTAGAAGTAGAATAGCAGTACCTTGTTTTCTGTTTTGCTTGCAAATTGAATTTATATCCAACCATTTGAATCATTTTTTTATACTTAGGTTTGCTTATAAACTCCGAGTTCATATTGTTTTTGTATTTGATGTTTTATAAATAGTTTGAAGTCTTGATAGGGTAGAGATTAGATAGGTATTGCATATTTCAAGTACGAAATAGTCATTAGAC
This sequence comes from Larix kaempferi, assembly GCA_027924585.1. Classification (NCBI taxonomy): domain Eukaryota; kingdom Viridiplantae; phylum Streptophyta; class Pinopsida; order Pinales; family Pinaceae; genus Larix; species Larix kaempferi. The sequence continues at coordinate 1,214,232 of BSBM01000146.1, forward strand.
ATGAAATAACTCAGAATGTGTGCTTTTCTTTTGGTCTAAGTTGAAGGCTGACATCACCTTGTTCATCATGAAATGTCAAGAGTGCCAACTAGTCAAAGCGGAAAACCAACACCCCTCCGGTCTACTAAAAAATTTTCTCATTACAGAATGGAAGTGGGAGGTAATAAGTATGGAATTCATTACGGGCTTACCCAAGTGTAAGAGACAGAATGATTCCATCTTTGTAGTGGTAGACAAGATGTCTAAAGAAGCCCATTTCATACTAGTAAAATCCACCTACAAAGCAGTACACATCGCAGACATCTTCTTAAAAGAGATCTTCTAATTGAATGGGATACCCAAGGCAATCATTTCTGATAGAGAGACAAAGTTCACTAGCAACTTATGGAGAGCATTGCTCTTCAGGTTGGAGACACAACTACAGTTCAGTTTTGCATACCACCCTCAAAAGTACGGACAAACAGAACGAGTAAACCAAATTCTTGAGGACATAAAAAGAATGTATGTCATGAACAACCCCATAAAGTGAGAATACTATTTGCACCTCGTAGAATTTGCTTACAAAAATTGTTATCAAACATTGGCCAAAATGAGCCATTTCGAGGTACTCTACATCAGGAAATGTCGGACACCCGTGACTTGGGACAGTCCGGTAGACAGGCTTATGTTAGGACCTGACCTACTAAAAGACTTGGAACAACTAGTCTCCAAAGTATAGCTAAATTTGAAAGAAGCACAAGGCCACCAAAAGAGTTTTGCGGACAAGAAAAGAAAAGACAAAAACTACCAAGTCGGCGAACATGTGTTTCTAAAAATAAAGGCAAAACGAAGCTCGTTGAGCTTGGGGTGTTGCGGAAAACGAGCCCTCGGGTTTTGTGGACCTTTTCAGATACTGGCCAAGAAGGTTCCAGTGGCGTATGAGTTAGCCTTACCATCTCATGTAAAAGTTTCATTATTAAAGAAATATGTATACGATGCTAAACATGTAATTGATTGGTCCTTGTTATAGGTGGAGCCCGAAGGGGAGTTCATGCCAGAACCACTCCACATCCTGGATAAAAGAGAAGTGCAACTTAGGAGTGTAATGTCCCATAAATAGTGAAATAAAAAAAATCTTCTTGCTTGCTAACTGTAAAAAGAATGATATTTAAACATGAAAGTTAACTTCGGAACTATAGACTATAAGTATGGTCAAGGCTTACGGTACTCTTTCTATGTTTGAATTCTTTCCCTAATATTTACATGGTTGTATGTCTCAATGATCTGGTGTATGTATTTGAACAAAAGTGGTGAAAATCCTATGATCTTTGGCTTATGTTTAGAGTACTGTTTATGAGTTTTTCCTGTCACTGGTTTGTAAATTTGCTCGCATAAAATGAATGTCCCACAACTCTTACTTCAGGAATGAATGACCTCGGGTTGATGATCATGAGGCCCATGGTGGGGAAAAAGATGTGTGTAACTGTACAAGGGAAAGAATATGACCCCGATAGGCTGCCGAGAGGTAAGGGTGGCTTGAGCGGTACTGGTCTTACTTAGCAATTTTTGCTAATGTATTGTTTCTACGTCTCTCCGTGCAGGTGCAGTTATGAGCTTTCCAATTCTTGGTCCTAAATCCTTCCAAGGGTAACACATTGGTATTTGGTAAAAAGGTTATGCACTAGAGTGCCTAACTTTGAAGTTGAAGGCATCAAGGGTCATGGTACTGTAAATTAAATAAACAAAATACAATGGGTTATGCAAAAAGGCTTTGATATCAACCATATTACATTCGACTATATAAAAAGGGTTTGATAAATACCCATGGTCCTCACTACAACGCTTGGAGCAAAATCGAGGTTTTAATGAATACAAAGTAGATGAGAATTTATATGTCCTGAATCCAGTTGGCGTTTTGGCATTAATTCATGTCCCTTGGGGTTTTGTTGGAACTGTTATGTTACTTCTGCATTTTAATTTTCATTGTCTCTGTGTGGCCGTTTTGTTTCTCCTTTGGCTGAGGGTTTTTGGGCCAAACCGGATTTATGCTCCTGGTCTTGGCTCCAAGGCGTCACATAAAGAAGAACTGATAACCAGCGATGGTAGATCAAGTAACTAGCTCCCCTCTAAACCTGATACGTCTCTTTTTGTTAATGTCTAGTTTGCAAAACTTAGGGTTTTTAATCGTTGATTGCTAATGTTGCTTGACAGGTGAAGACTGGTGTTTCTTCCTGTGTGGCTTGTTGAAGGTGTTCAGGCCCTACGACTTGATGGTAAGTCCAGATCTCGCCATTCTACCCTTCCCCTCATAGTCGTGTCAAATGTTGATGTCTCGTTGTTGTTGGGGAGGCTTGCTAGAGCCTTTGGCTTGGTATATTTTCTTTTTAGGAAGCCTAGTGGTCGCCATTTGGACTGGACCTGGAGTCTATTGTACTTTCAGTAAATACCTCTATAATTTTTGTGGGGAAATATGATACCTCATCTCGTCATGAAGAGCTTCTAAACATTTAAATGGATGTATGGGTGTGTGTATCCTAAGCAAGATACCTATGTTTTGGCTATTTGCGATTTGTAAATGGACCCTAAGCTGGAACTGTATAAATATTATGGATTTTACTTTCATAGGCATTTTCTCCTGTCATGATCTATATTTAAAATGTTTGGGTGTGAATGCTATAGGCTTTTGCTATCATGGGTATTTTATTCCACCGTAATCTATGTTTAAATGTTTGGTATCGAAATGAATGGTATGGGTTCTGTAATGAATGGGTTCTGTGTTTTCTTTTTAAAACCCTAGTAAATCTACTGATGCATATGAATGTTCTTATCAGTACTCTTGGCAAAAGTAAAGTTTATGGGATAGAAAGATAGCACTATCATTTTTAAAGGGTTTTAGATATGAATAATGTGGTACAAACGTAGGACTCTTAATCATGTGAACAAAGTCTCGTTTTTGTGTCTTTGATGAAAAACGAAGTTGGGATTACCTACAGGGTTAGTAGTTTGAATAATACATAATAATTTGGAGAGAGTAGTACTGTCCTAGTGAAAAGAATTAAAAGAATTACTTATTCTGAGTTCGTGGGTAAAACAAAAATTCTACGTTCAACTATACAAAAACCGTAAACAGATTTATATGGTTTTTCAGGCAGAAAAAGAGACTATAACTATGAACATTTATAAAGATGAACAAGCCATTTACGATTCTGTTAACACCCAAAAAGTGCTCACTAGCTCATTTCCCTATTCACATGACCCATTTGTCCACTTTTTCACCATCTGAGCCTCTGAAACCAACAAAAGGTCACCAAAAGACCTGAGTACACCCCTTTTTCCATTAAAAAAGATTATTTTTCCTAAAAATGCATAAAAAACCCTCAAAAAGGGTCCAAATTCCCAAAAATATTAAAAAGGGAATTAAAATATTAATTTTATTCAAAAAAGGAAAAAGGAGGGAAAAGTACCTAAACCATGTTGGTCAATACCATTTGGTTTCCACAAAACACAAATGGTATTCCCCACCACCAAAACCTATAAAAAGGTGGTAGGGGCTCCTCATTTCACATCCATCCATTATCTCATCCTCATGCTGCCGAAATCTCCCTTGAGCATCTTAGCCATTGTAAGCAACCTTGGAGAAGGAGACCTCTTGGAGCTTGGAGCTACTCATCTTGGGAGTTGCTCAACATCAACCTTCACCGTTGAAGGTATTATCGCAAGCACTTGCTTGCCCCCCATTTTTCAATTCAAATTGATTCTTTAATATTTTCTTGTTCTTGTTTTTTAAATGTTTACATTATTTGCTTATATTCTTGCATAGATCCATGATTAGTTTTGTTTATATTAGTTTCTTGTTTAATTCTATTGAAACTGCTGCTACTAGTTAGCAGGTGCCCATAGAACTAAGCCTGGTTGCAAAACCGGGCCAACAGTTTTTGGCGACTCCGCTTGGTTTGAACAATAGATCTCTAGTTTTGCTTTTAATCTTAGTTTTTTATCTGTTTTTAACCTTTAGATCCATATATCTGCCATCTTAGACAACAGATCCATTGCTGCTCTAAGTTTTGGCCCCATCTATTTCCATTAACAGCCCAAAATTCTCAATTTTCGGGTTCATTTTTTGGCTTCCGTGCACGGTTTTTGCCTCGCGGTTTTTAGCCTGACAGTCGCGAGGTCCATCGCGGCTTTTGGGATTTTTTCCGTGTGGTTCACCGCGGCTTCGCGACATATTTGCGCGCTACACATCGTGGCTTCGCGAACATTTTCCGCGCGGTCCATCGCGACTGTACGACCGAAACCCGCGCGGTCCATCGCGGCTTTTCTGTCAAAACCCGCGCTGCTGATTTTTTCATTCGGCCATTTCGATTTTAAAAATTAATTTTTACTGTACTTTCTGCCCACATAGCACATTTTTACAGTATTAAATTCTGCATATTTTACAGCCTTGAAAAAATTTTACTATTTAAAATGCATATCTAGAAGTCTTTTTAAAAATTTTCAAGAAAGTGAAAGAAGAACTTATTTTGCATTTTTATCTAGATTAAAATTTTTCCTGTTTACTTCTTTAAAATCTTGCCCTTAGCAATTTCCTTGAAAAAAGAAATCCATTTATTTCTTTAAAAGAAGTCTATTATTTGCTTTCATAATTCAAAAGATCCATTGTTTTTTGAGTTGATATTTGCAAAGCATTTAATTTCCATTTATTTGAAAAAGTTATAAAAATTTGCTTTTTTATTTTCAAAAGCTCCTTTGTTTTTTGAAAATTTCTTGTAAAGCATTTACCTTTTTCAAGTTCAGTTTACAATACCTCAAGTGCACTCACTCGATCACTTAATTGAACTGAGCCTTAAAACTTACCATAATTGCAACACACTTTTAACCCCACTTGGGGAACACTAAAAGAACTTTGTAGCTAGGTAGTATTGAGGGGATAGGTGTTCCAATAACACCCCTCAGTTATTACATCTGAGACATAGAAGTTGTCCAATTAGGGAGCTAAAATCTCTTAGTATTTATTGGCGCGGTCACAACCGGTTTGTGGGAAGGCCTCTCCCCTAGGAGGGTTGAAGTCGCGAGGATGGTTCCGGAAGCCTGAGTGGAATACTGAAATCCATTCAGTAACCGAAGGGTTACCATTCGCAGTTCTCGGGATATCCCTGTATTGGGATATTGCGATCAAGGACAAAACAACAGATTTACCTTTTCTCGACGTGTCATGAACGGAGTATCCTAGTAGCCTTTCTTTAGGATTGATTACCCGGTGTCCCTCCCGGTAGGGTGATATCTAGCCGTTGTCTCAACACTCATATTGTCTGACTTGGATTTCATCACCTTGCAGAGGATATCGTTTGTTTGAGTCACAATACTTTTAGTTAGGTGTTTGCATGATTCAACCCACCCCTGGTCTAGTTACACCTATTTTTTCTAGAAGCCGTTTGCATTTTGGTACTCTGACCATTTGTTGCATTCCTCCACTTATTGTAGCACAGCTGCTAGAATAAGTGCCTTTTTTTAGGTTGATTTTTTGGCCTGAGAGCCTTCTTTTTCACTCCCCTTCTTGCACCCTTGGTTGCATTAGGGTTTTGAGTTTTTATATATATATCACCACCTGATACTTAAACAGATTTTTTACACAAAAACTTAATTCTCACCATTGAGAATTTTAGACGCTCTAGTCGTCTACAGGGCGAACTCCCAGAGTTTAGCCTACTTGGCTCTCCACGTCACCGACGCAGAGCCTTATCCCTTGATTCAACACATTGTCGGTCAACCAGACGGTCATCCAATTCTGACATGCCTCACTTCACATCTGATTCTGAGGCAGAATCCAAAAACTACGTTATATTACCACCAACCACCATTATGGCTGGAACACCATTTGATCCACTGTTTACCAGCACCATAGGTGAGACATCCACAGACCCTTCTGCAGTGGTGCCATCCATGGCAATGACCACCCCCCTGGGTATGCCTAACATGGGCAACACTCCACATTTAGGAATGCCCAACACAGGGCCACCTCCTGTTATAGGAATTCCCAACACAGGGCCACCACCTGTTATGGGTATGCCCAACATAGGGGTCACACCCCCTCTGGTTTCCACAAACCCTATCCCAGGAATCCCTACTGCTATTCCTAACCCAAGTGTAACCCATGTTGCACTTGGGGGCGCTGGCCCATACCAGACTACACCTATTGGAGGGCACATACCCTCCATACCTAACATACCTTTAGGCGCTACTGGACCCCTACATCATACCACAATGACTAGGCATGTCCCAGTTCCAGTCACTACATCTGCTAGCTTACCGTACATGGCAAGTCTGAACCTTCCAGACTTAGCTAGGCTCACCAATGACCCCATCAGACATGATCCTGCGTGGCCTCACATGCCCACTAAACTCCCCTCTGACATCCCTAAGTTTGAAGGTAAGGCAGGTGAGGACCCCCAGAACCATATTATGTCCTTCCATTTATGGTGCTCCTCCAACTCCATAGTGGACAACTCTATCCGCCTCCGGCTTTTACAGCACACCTTCACTGGCTCTGCAGCTAAGTGGTATATCGAGCAACCTCATGGGACGCATGCCACCTTTACCTCCCTTGCCTCGACTTTCCTGCAATTCTTCCAGTTACCTATCCGCTATGATGCGGGATTCGAGATCCTATTGTCTTGCAGACAAACCACGGCCACCCACATCACTGACCACATTCATGAGTGGCGTCGACGCCGAAGCCTCTGCAAAATTAAGTTAGACGACCGTATCTTCTTAGATTGGTTTCTAAAATCCCTCCTCCCTCTTATTGCGAAGGATGTGGCATCTGAAAGACCCCAGTCTAAAGAAGAGGCCATCCTCAAAGCCCAACAGTTTGATCTCATTTACGCCCAGTCGGGTTATCTATACACAATCATACCTGACGCCCCACGAGGCGACTCTTCACGCAGTGACGCGCCGAGGGCATCTCATGCCGCCGATGGCATTATTGGCCAAATCACACCCCAAGCTAAATCTTTCAGCATGGTGAGTACCATGCCTGCCCCAGACCTCTCTAGGGTTACATCCAGTTCTGGAGCGACAACTTCTTACGCTCCAACAAACCAGACACATCACATTCATGGACCCTCTTGTCCACAACATTGCTATGGACAAGCGCCATCAGCATATGTACCTCCTACATAATATAACCAACCTGCTACATAGAACCCCATTCAGTTCTCGCCACAACAGATGCAGTACCCACAGCAAGCTGCACCAGGTAATCCACCACATCCAATAGCTCAAGGATACCCACAACCCCAACAGGCAGCGGGACCACCTCCAGCTCCACCAGCATATTATCCACCGCAACCTGCTCCTGCACCTATGGCTCCCCAGAATCCCCCCAATGCTCAAGGGCATGTGTACGCACAACAACATCAGCCCCAATACCAAAATAACCAACGCAACCAGGGTGGGCAACCAAACCGTGGAAGAGGTCGCAACCGCGGCAACAACCAAAACCATAACCAAGGTCAACAACCTCCCCATCCTCCACAAAATAATAACGCAGCGCCTGCTCATCAGAATCCTGATCGGCCACCTAAGCAAGCCAAAATTGCTAATTTACGAACAAACCATCCTTGTTCTATTTGCGGGGCCTATGGCCACTATACCCACGCTTGCCCACATCTGGAGCGAGCTCGACAACTATGGACAGATGACGCCCATCGTCAAGGGCAGGCGGCTCCTCAGCCGCCACCCAACCCTCCACCACCTCAATAACAACCTTTGCTGCTACAAAACCCTTTTCCAACACAAGGAGTGGTGAACACTCAGCCGTTAGCTCCCCCACAGGGCAACGTGCCACCACAACAGATCACTTACGCCGCCCTGGATCAACCAATGTTTGATTCAGGTACTCACCACTTATTGATGATGTCCACGGCCGATGTCAACATCCAGACACGCAGGAACCAGTATGGCCCTACCTCGGAAGCCCCCCCCGCCGATAAGGATACTAACGCTCATCCCACTGATCAAACGTTACGTATACCACCGATTCCACTCGATGGCGCCTCTAAAGCACCTCGTTTCCCACTATGTCGTATCAACAACAACCCCAATGCACGGGCTGCATCAAATTACAACATCGTCGATGATTTAGCTCAGTCCGCCGCAGCCATGTCTGCATTAGAAGTCTTAAAAAATTGTCCTACATAGCGCAAGACTTTACTTTCCGCCATTGGGGCGATTGACCCAAATGATTCGAAATTGATGACCTTTGATTTGGACCAATCCGAACCACGTCTGCCTTCCACCATAGCAGTCCAAGTTTCTGTTTCTATTCGGAATCTTGTCATCCATCGATGTATCATCAACGAGGGTGCCTCCACATGCGTCATGTCCACATTTGTTTGGCAGAAGTTGGGATCCCCTACTCTCCAGCAATCCACCACTACATTGCAGGCCTAGGACGGTCGGTCAGCTCAACCTCAAGGTCTACTACCCAAGGTCCCCGTTCAATTGGGTGGGAAAACTATGCTCATCGACATAGAGGTCATTAATGCCCAACTCGATTATAACCTTTTACTTGGCCGCAGTTACATGTACGCCATGAAAGCGGTTGCCTCATCTGTTTTTCGTACCATGATGTTCCCCCACGAGGGACACGTGGTCAAAATCGACCAACTCACCTACTATGATCCCAATGCCCCTGGAGCACTCAAAAATCTTCTTCCCATGATTGAACAACCCGCTTTTAGTGCCACTACCTCTTTTGTTTCTTCTGTGGGACCCGGACTTTACTCAGATACACCAATGACCTGTACATTCCAAGCCATTCCACCACCGTCACCGGAGACCCACGTCACAAATATCTGTACTCTTTCACAGAATACACAAACACCCGCTAGTCAACCACCATTGGTCCCTAGTCACATCGGTGTTACACCCATCCACACCATCCCCTTTCTATTTCCTCCTTCGGGTGTAGTAAGCGCCCCGGTTATGGCTACCCTTAGTCTACCCGGGTTAACATTGGGATTACCCGTGTGGTATATTTCACCTCCCATTCCACCACCGACACCAATTGTCATCCTCCAACCGGTACAACCTATTGTTACCACTACTCAACCTCCCCCTGGTGTCACAATCCCTTCCTCGTCGACGAAACCATCTCCTGGTCTCACGATCCCTTCGTCGTCAACGAATCCTCCTCCTCTTGTCAAGCCCACTGGGGGTAGAGGTCCACAACCATACACCGCTATACCACCCCCTAAGGCAGTCAAACCCCCACCGATGTTTCGAGCTCCTTCTAAATGCTCTTTTTGTGATGAGATAGGCCATCCAACTCATCAATGCCCACAGCTACCAGCACTCCAAGAACATATTAATATGTTGGACGATGATACCGGCATCCCAGTCGTTAGCCTTGAGCCACCTCCTCAGCCTCACGACAGATTACTACGCACAAACCATCCTTGTGCCATATGCAGTGTTTACGGCCACTACTGTCACCATTGTCCTGATCTCCCTGACTATAGAGCAGCATTGTACGAGTTAAACAATGTAGATTTGGAGATATCTCCTCCCCTCATCGAGGATATCTACCCCCCGCCATCATCCTCATCGGAAGAAGTCAATACAATCTATATGATTTCAACAACTCTCAAACTAGAACCCCTTGATCTATGGTCTGACTACTTCAATAATCATGAGCAAATTTTGGAGACACTCACTGCACCCGACTACCCTTGGGATGATATGCATCATCGCTCGTACTTCCTACAGGAAGCATCTACATCCACCGCATCCAACCAGCTACCGGTCGAGTCGAAAGATTTCATACCCACTAAGGTCGATTGGTTAAAGGACCCTATCCCAGCACCGGATGCCTTTGAAGAAGGGAACATGTCCAACATTTCCCCCACTATACAGATAGACATTTCCACAACACCTGGGAAACCTGAGCTCATCTCGCTGGGCGCATCTTGCACTCAAGTAGAAACTCAGGCATACAAAAAGCTCTTTCAAGAGTTCCGTGATGTCTTTGCCTGGTCCTATACCGAGATGCCTGGTCTCGACCCCGCCATCATAGAACAGCACATCGATACATGGCCTGAGGTACCCCCTGTTCGCCAGAAACAGCGACCCATTCATCCTTCCAAACTTCCCGCCGTTAAAGCTGAGGTCGAGAAACTTCGCAAAGCAGGATTCATTTATCCTATTTCGTACACGACCTGGGTGTCAAACCCCGTCCCCGTCAACAGAAAGCAAGGCACCCTTAGAGTATGCACTGCTTTCCGTGACTTAAACCACGCTTGTCCAAAAGACAATTTCCCCACGCCATTCATTGACCAACTCATTGATGAGTGTGTGGGCCATTTGGCCTTAAAAATGCCGGTGCCACTTTCCAGCGGGCAATGACCTATTGCTTTCACAACTTGGTCCATATCCTGCGAGTCTACCTTGATGACCTCACAGCTCGTTCCCGAAAATTATCAGACCACCTTAACGACCTCTAACAAGTTTTCCTGCGTTGTCGCAAATATAAAATTCGCTTGAACCCACACAAGTGTGTCTTTTGCGTCCCGGCAGGCCGATTGTTGGGTTTCATTGTTTCCCAAGACGGAATCACTGTCGATCCCCTTAAAGTCAAAGCCATCTTAGAACTTCCGCCTCCTCGCACGCTTCGGCAACTCTAGAGTCTACAAGGGCAGTCCAATTTCCTTAGGTGCTTCATTCCTGATTATGCCACCAAAGTCCACGGGTTCTTACGCTTACTTCGTACCCACCTACCCTTTGTTTGGGATCAGCAAGCAGACACGGCATTCGAAGCCCTCAAGAAAGCTCTCACACAAGCCCCCTTGATATCCCCACCGGATTTCTCTCAAGACTTCACCCTTTATGTCTCGGCATCTGAATATGCTGTGTCCGGAGTTTTGGTCCTAGAAGATGCCTCCCACCAAGAGCATGTGATTTATTACGTCAGCTAGACCTTGTCTGGCCCACCTCTGCGTTACCCATACGAGGAAAGATTAACCCTAGCTATAGTCTTTTCCATACAAAAATTGCGACACTACATTCTACTCAGTCATACCACGGTCGTGGCCGACTCCAACCCTATGGTCTATCTCCTAACCCGGTGGATCTTACAAGGTCGTGTTGCTAAATGGGTCATTATCCTCCAGGAATATGACCTCACTTTCAGACTCCCAAAAGCACTAAATCCCCCGCGCTTTCTCACCTCATCACTGACCTCCCATCCTCTTCGACATCACCTATTATCCAAATGGACCTGATTGACGAGTAGATCTTCATCATTTCATCTGACGACCCTTGGTACGGAGCCATTTTGACTTACCTTCGTACGCAAAAATTTCGACCACACATCGATCGTGACGGATACCATCGCATACGACATCACGCCCCCCGATACCTCTTGTTAGGGGACGTACTTTACCGACACGGCGTTGATACCATCCTACGCCGATGCTTATCCCATAGTGAGGCAAAACAAGTCCTCAATGATTGTCATAGCGGTGCTTGCGGAGGCCATTTCTCCGGCATGGCCACCGCCTAGAAAATCATTCGGGCAGGTTATTTTTGGCCATCATTGTTTACTGATTGCATCACCGCCGTCAAGCATTGCTAGAACTGCCAACTCTTTGCCCCCAAAGCAAGAACCCCCCCCCGCCCCCCTTCATCCAGTCATCACTGTTGGACCATTCTGCAAATGGGCCATCAACTTCCTCGACTGCAACCCCACGTCAGCCGGTGGTCACAAACACATCATTGTGGCCGTAGATTATTTCACCAAGTGGGCAGAAGCCATGTCGACCTATAATTGCAAAGCCGACACTGCAGCACGGTTTTTCTTCAACCATGTTATCGCTCGTTTCGGAGTGCCGAAGCAACTAGTCTCTGACCACGGCTCTCACTTCGAAGATGCCGTCTGGAAAGAATTATCAACCATGTTGAAATTTGAACACCATTTCTCTTCCGCCTACTATCCCCAAGGAAACGGCCAAGTCGAAGCGATCAATAAAATTTTGAAGACCATCCTCCAACGTACTGTAGACAAACACAAATCCAATTGGCACCACATGTTGTTCCCCGCACTGTGGGCCTACCGCACCTCAACCAAAACCGCCACCGGTTTTACCCCTTTCCATTTGGTTCACAGTGTCGAATCCGTTCTCCCTATCGAGTGCGAGATTCTAGCTCTACATATCACCGTTGAACTCCTACCGGACACTTCCCCAATTGAGCAACGTTTACTACTCCTAGAACAAGCCGATGAAGATCGGCGCACAGCCATCCAAAATATGGAAGCAGCCAAACAACGATCCAAACTAAGTTATGACAAACACGTCCACCCCAGAACCTTTTATGAGGGAGACCTTGTCCTCGCCTACGATCAAGCTCATGATAAAACCGGAAAGGGAAAGTTTGTATCTATGTGGCAAGGCCCTTACATCGTACACACTTTCCTCGGGCAGGGGGCATACATTCTGACCGATTCAGAAGGCAATCCCCTACGTAACCCACGCAACGGGTTGTACCTTAAGCGTTTTTACCCATAGAAAATCTGATGGACACCACAGTCCATTCTAGTATAGGCTTACTTTCTTTCTTCACAAAAAATTCAAAAAACCTAAATATTTGTTTTGCATGACCACAGATGGATCCTCTTCCACTTTGCTATGTCGGTTTCGCTGATGGTGCAAGCCGTTGATCTCCCAATCTCGCCTCCGCAGCTTGGGTAATATACTCTCCTTCCCATGAGTTAATTCACATTGACGGAGTATGTTTGGGTGCCGCCACCAATAACCAAGCTGAATACGATGCCGTGACCGGTCTCCTCGCCACAGCTCTCCGAATGAGCATCCGTCACCTCAACGTTTTCTTGGACTCACAGCTCCTAGTTTCCCAGCTCAACAATGATTACCAGGTACGCGATCCCTGTCTTTTCAGAAAATTCCTGCGCACTGAACAGATGGTTAGATAGTTTGAATCCATTTCGTTCACACATGTCCCAAGAAACCTCAATAGTGTAGCAGACCATATGGCCAACAATGTCCTCGACTGGCACACCAATCACATCATGTCATATCCATAAACAAAATGCATCCACGTGCATAACATGTGCCTCCACGGGCATAAACAAATAACAAAATAAATGCATCCACGTGCATAACATGTGCCTCCACGAGCATACATAAATAACAACATACTGCATCCACGTGCATAACATGTGCTTCCACGGGCATATACAAAAGACAAATGTGCATCCACGTGCATACACGACAATATATCCAAATATATATCCACATATATATATAAACCATAATAGTCAACATGTCATAGGTGCCCTCAGCACCCGATATACAAAAAAAAATTTGTCATACAAAAATGCTTCCCCATATGCTCATCAGCATTTGGGGGCAGATACAATATCATCTACTCAGCAGGATCCCTAGGCTCCTCCGGATCCTCCTCTACTGGCTCCGCCGGGTCAGGACGAGCCCGAACTCTCCGCTCTGCCGGCCCCCGCTGGATCATCCCGCAGACGTCTCATCCCCTCAGCCGGCCCTGCCGGATCATCCCGTCTACCGCCCCTGTGCTCCGCCACAAACACCGCTGTCCTCAACAAGAGAGACCGCCACTCAGGTGGCGCACCGAAGCAACCCTCCAAAATATGCTGATCCAGGTCTCTCCAACCATCCTCAGGGAGTCCTGCTAAGATCCTGGCAAAGGTCTGTCTGACACCCTCTATGGCGTCATCTCGAGGGCCCACCCCTCACCCACGAACTGCAAATCCTCCACCATGCGGAGGTGGTACCGCTGCAGGTGGATGGGCGACCACCATCGCTCGCCCCTGACGAGCCACGTAGTCGGGCGGTGGCACTGGACCCACATCTGCACAAAGCAAGTAAGCCATCATATACTATACAACTATAATCATCGATGATAAATCAAACAACACATGATATAATATCAAATAAAACACAAAACATACCGTCTAAACTCCAGGCCTGTCCTGGGGCACGAGGCATCTCTCGGTCACCTCGATAGTCCATGCCGGCGTAGGAGTAGTCCTCGATCACCAGGGGAATCTGCTCCCACTGCTCATAAAAATCCTCCGTGAAGAAACCACGGACACCAACGCCGGCACGAGGCATCATCTGCCCCCACCGCATCATGCGAGGCTCACTCACCAAACCAGCACGAATGGGTACTCGTGGCCGCAAGGTCGGCACCTGCTCAAAGAAAAAACAGCAGAGAAAAGAGGCATAACAGAACTCACCTCCCTCTCGAATGGCCTTGTCCAGATCTCTCTGGACACCGGCCAGAAATATCTACCCCCAGGCATAATATGTCCCCCGAAGAATGGAGTCCACCATCATCGTCTGTCCCCCAAACATACGATGTGGTGTAGCAGCACCCAATATCCGTAGAACACATGCCCCAACAACTTGCATATCCCACTCACGTAGGGATCGCAGACTAATAGAGCTGTTATGCAAAATAGCATCATCAACACAGAAAGTCTGTAACAAGTCCTCCATATCTACACCTGGAGGGATCCTCGGTAAGAGATCGCCCACCTCACCCAAACGAGGCAACCCAGTCAAAAAATAGACATCCGTGAGAGTGATCTCTAACCTCTCACCCCCAATGATAAATGCACCCTCCGCCGGCACCCACCAACGCACAAGCTTGTTCAGGAGCCGTCTCACTGAATGAATAGGTGGGATCTGAGCGAACTTCAAAAGTTCGCTCATATCCAGAGTCTGTCTCACCCCCGGATCAGTCTGAATCCTCTCCATAAGATCATCATCGATCTCCCGCTCCCGCCACGAGGACAATGGTCTCCTCAACATCCTGCCAGAAAACAGAAGAAATTTTTAGCCCCAGCATAAATTTTTTTTTTGAAAAAATCCCATCGCGGCTTTTCCACAAAAAGCCGCGATGCCCATCGTGGCTTTTCCACCAAAAGCCGCGATGACCATCGCGGGCTCCATGCAAAAACCCACGATGAACATTGCGGGTTTTGGCCGGACAGTCGCAATGAACATCGCGACTATCCCCCATGAACTCGCGATGAACATCACAGGTTCCAACCTCGCAGTCGCGATGAACATCGCGACTGTCAGCCTAAAACCCGCACGGTTCATCATGGGAACAGTCCCGAAACCCGCGATATTCCACGTTGGAGAGTCAACATGGAATTTCGCGGCCTTCGGGGGCCCGCCGCCAAACAAAAAAGACATAAATGACAAGGCTAAGGCAAATAGAGTTACCTGCAACTCTCTGAATTGAAAACCAACGGTGAAATCTCCCGGAAATCAAGAAATAGCTCTGACAGCTCTATCAAACTCGCACGTAACAATGACAAGTCATTTGGGCCCCACGCCCTATTTATAGAAATTCCACCAATTTTCCAACAACCATTGCGGTATCATACGATGTCCATTTTTCAAACCATTGGTACCGTTGGAATCAGCACAGCGAGAACTTCATGCAGCTTCCTTCCTTTTCCCGTTTTCATCAGGTCTATTTTTGACCATTTTTTGGCCTCCCTCGTGGCCTCGGTTTGTGTGCCACATCGGCCGTTCTCCGTTTTGGACATGTCATATATTTCCGGATTTAGTTTTCCACGCTCGTGATGATGCTTGAGACCATTTCTCGTTCTCACTTTTAGACTTTTCGGGCATTTTTTCCATGCCCCCTCATCACCTCGGTTTGCGTGCCACATCAGCCATTCTCCATTTTTCGACATGCCTTATATCGCCGGATTCAGTTTTCCGCACTCGTGATGATGCCCGAGATCATTTCTCGCTGTCACGTCCCCATTTTCAGGTCATTTTTTCATGCCCCCCACGTAGCCTCGATTTGCGTGCCACATCGGCCGTTCTCCATTTTCGATAATCCTTATGTCACCGGATCCAATTTTCCGCAGTGATGATGATTCTTGAGACCTTTTCTCGCCCTCATCAATCCCCTTTTTGTTTGGTATAATTTTATCCCTTTTTCGGGTTGAGCAACCCCTTTTACGAAAAAGGCACTTAGGGAGTTTCTGTTAAGCTCTTTTCTGACTCCTAGAACAATGAAAAGATTGCCGAGCAACCTTGCTTCCTTTCATGATCGCTAAACGTATCTGAAAGGGCGTCTACCTGGTATAATTTTACCCCTTTTTCGGACCTCGTAGACTAATTACGAAAAAGGTATACTCTAGTCACATCGGCTAGAAGAGTTCTCCATCCGCATCATTTTATGCTTTTTCGGGCCTTGGAGACTAAACTTACGAAAAAGAAACACCAATAGAGTCCACTTACCGTTTTCAGACTATCTAAACATGAAAACAACCATGAGCATGAGCCGTCCTGGGCTCGCAAAATACACAGGACCGTCCCATTTCAGAGCACACTTTTATCCCTTCTTGGAGCTCATTAAAACTACGAAGGAACCAATGGTGCCTCTTGGCTCCACGACAGATCACATCTACTCATATGGAAGCTTCCCCATTATTGGTCGCCTTTGTTCAGAGTATTCTGCAGTATGTCACCTTGATAATCCCTCGACAGCACCTATCAGCTCATCCTCCCCACCAGAGCCAATATATAACATTCAGTCCCGACAAGTTAGTTCCCTACGCTGCCAGGTCAACCATGTCATCATGCTCTGAACAAAGGAAGGTTGAGTCTACCCACTTTATGACCCAGTTATTTCCCATCCCCACAAGTATGTCGGTCCTACCATCAGCACTATAGCACTTCAGTTCTACACCTCGTACTCCTATCAAGAAAACATCATTGCCTTGTTAGTTGTTGGTCTCCCTCTGTCGATGACAACCACATTTATTCTAGAGGATAGACCTAGAGGTCTTTGTGTCTTGGACTCATCACCATTCATGATGAGTGCCTACGAATCATTTCGAGAAGACTCCTCACTACTTCTCTAATTGGTTGTTTCTCACATGCTCGACTTCAACACCTTGATCGCATCGTTGAGACTCGCACAGGGCATTGATCCTTTCAAGTTTTTTCGTCGAAGACCCCGGGTACCTCCTGACTCTTCCACATTTGAGAGTCTACCTATGGAAACAACCAGTTACACTTTTTCTATAGATATCCGGGTTGCGCATGGCGACAGTATTCAGATGTACCCCAGTTTCATACCCCCTTGAGTACACAGTTACATTACTTCTCAGAGATGACTCAAACTCTTTGAGTCCCTACAGATGTTGGATACCTTAAGTTTAAGCAGTTCATCAGTTATTCCAGTGTATCAGTTATTGAGATCAGTTATGATTAGGAGTATATCCCAAAATAATGTCCCCCCTAGACCATTATGATGTACCAATAGATTCTTTATGTATTAGATCCCCCTTCTTGGGACTAATTGTTATGTATATGTATTGATACGAGCATGGGAATGCCTGCCTCGTCCATTATCAAAGATTATACCTCATTCATATTGAGGCCATGTAATATTTTTTGTTTTTGCAGCTTCCAAGGGCCGTGGCTCCAGTCTCCAACCGGTTTCTTCTCTCCCCTAAAACCCCAGAAAAAGACAAATGAACTATGATGTCTATCGGCCATACGATGAGCTCCTGCCCTCACACATCAGGGGGCAATCTGTTAACACCCAAAAAGTGCTCACTAGCTCATTTCCCTATTCACATGACCCATTTGTCCACTTTTTCACCATCTAAGCCTCTGAAACCAACAAAAGGTCACCAAAATACCTGAGTACACCCCTTTTTCCATTAAAAAAGATTATTTTTCCTAAAAATGCATAAAAACCCTCAAAAAGGGTCCAAATTCCCAAAAATATTAAAAAGGGAATTAAAATATTAATTTTATTCAAAAAAGGAAAAAGGAGGGAAAAGTACCTAAACCATGTTGGTCAATACCATTTGGTTTCCACAAAACCACAAATGGTATTCCCCACCACCAAAACCTATAAAAAGGTGGTAGGGGCTCCTCATTTCACATCCATCCATTATCTCATCCTCATGCTGCCGAAATCTCCCTTGAGCATTTTAGCCATTGTAAGCAACCTTGGAGAAGGAGACCTCTTGGAGCTTGGAGCTACTCATCTTGGGAGTTGCTCAACATCAACCTTCACCATTGAAGGTATTATCGCAAGCACTTGCTTGCCCCCCATTTTTCAATACAAATTCATTCTTTAATATTTTCTTATTCTTGTTTTTTAAATGTTTACATTATTTGGTTATATTCTTGCATAGATCCATGATTAGTTTTGTTTATATTAGTTTCTTGTTTAATTCTATTGAAACTGCTGCTACTAGTTAGCAGGTGCCCATAGCACTAAAGATACTGTTCACCATGCACATAAAGTTGGCTGGTGCATTCGTCAACCCAAAGGGCATCACTACAAACTCATAGTGGTCGTAACGGGTTCGAAACATGGTCTTGTTGATGTCCTCATCGCGGATTCTTACCTGATGATACCAGAATCGTAATTCAATCTTGGAGAAGATCTTTGCTCCTCCTGCTTGATCAAATAGCTCGTTGATTCTAGGGAGTGGATAGTGGTTCTTAATGGTCATCTTGTTGAGTTGGCGGTAATCGATGCACATTCGCATTGTCCCATCTTTCTTCTTGACGAAGACTATCGGTGCGCCCCAAGGGGACACACTTGGTCAAATATATCCTTTGTCTATTAACTCTTGTAACTGAATCTTGAGTTCTACCAATTTGACCGTACTCATGCGGTACGGGGCCTTCGAGGCGAGTACTGACCCAGGTATTAGCTCTATGGAGAAATCTAAGTCTCGCTTGGGTGGTAATCCTGGTATTTCCTTGGGAAATACATCCCTGAATTCTACGAGGACTAGGAAGTCTTCAATTCTTTGTTCACTTTCAGTTTCTAGGTTTTGGACATTCACCGCGAAGAGCTTACAACCCTTCCTAATGCACTTCTTTGCTTGTAAGGCAGATATTTGTCTTACAAACAGTTTCCTAGGGATACCCTGAACCATTTCCTGATTCCCTTGGTCATCCTTGCAGAGTAGGGTTTTGTTTGCGCAGTCCAGTAAGACATGGTGTTTCTCTAGCCAATCCATGCTTATCAGTACATTGTATGAACCTAGGGGTACAATATTTAATTCTATCCTAGTTGGAAAACCGTTCAAGTCTATCTTGCAAGTTTTAACTAACTCGGAGACCCTTCATTTAGTACCCATGGCTAGTTGTACCAGCCACGGTTTCTCGTGCTGCTCTCGGTTTAGCTTACAGGTGTCCACTATCTTAGGGGAGATATAACTTCGGCAAGCGCCGAGATCAATTAAGACTAAAATGGCAGTGTTAGATATCTTCCCCTCAATTTCCACCATGGTTGTGTGAAAATCCTCACAACAGATCTAAGAGATGATGTATACCTCATAAGAGTAATTATGATTAAGTAGTAAAATACAAGAATAGTGGTCAATACAGTATAATGAGCAACATAATAATATGGTATAGTAGAACTCAGATAGAAGCAATAATACTTCACACACACTAATTAATTAATCAAAATATGGACAAATAAATAGTACAATGGTAGAGAGGATTCGAATGCCTAAGGTGGCAATTCGAATTAGACTCTTAGAGTGATCATATGATCAATAGAGTGTCATCAGAGCACAACTAGGTTTCCTCATGATCATTGGAGCACAAATGGAAGTCTTCATCATCATCAGTGGAGTCATCAATGCTCAAGTAACTGTCAACCATCAGTCAAACTGAGTCTGGTAGGTGTAACTAAGTGTAACTAACTGTAACCGACTGTAACTAAGTGTAACTAAGTGTAACTGAGTGTAACTAAGTGTAAGTGAGTGTAACTGAGTGTATATAAGTGACAACTGGACTGGTGAGTGAAGAAGGGCGAGTTGCTTCCTAAAATCAAGGAAGAAAGGCGCATTAAGCAACTGGAGGGCTAAAACTGAATAGTGAGAAGTTCCTGGGGGCTGTCTAACTGAGGGATAGGTGTTGAACTGATGACTGGGATGCATGCAAACCCTAAAGGTGCATGCATGACTGAAAATGTAAATGATCAAAATACTGGTGGGACTAAGATGGAGTATAGGAATATCCTAACAGCCCCTCTTAATCCATCCTGGGCCCTGGTAACTAAGACCAAAGGTCACCCAATACAATGAATAATAACAGTCAATAAACCAAGGAAGTGGGAAAATTTCATGGGAAACATACCCACTCCTCAAAAAATAGACTGTAAGACACACATAAAAATAAATGCTCCAAACTCAAGCAGGTGTGATGCTTGGTCATATGTCTGGAGGTATCTTCTTCTTGGGAAGAAGTGGATCATGCTAAAAAAGCATGTGCTTGTACTTGCTCTTCAGATCGAATGTGATGAGAACAAATCCAATAGTATGAGAATGATCCTTGAACCTATGATTTGAATCAGCTAAGGTAGGATCAAATCTGTGAAAGTGCATATAGTTTTTTGTCTTCTCCTTCGAACCACCATGGGTGAGATTATGCCAAAAATAACCATTACATGTTTGCTTGAAATCAAAATCAGATTTAAGACTTAAAAAATAGTTTCTTGAGATCTCCTTTGAACTAGCAGGGGTGAGATCAAAACTATCATATGCATGAGAAATTATCCCAAGCAATAATTGCTTAGAACCCAATTTAGATACAAGACTTGAATCATGGTTTCTTGAGATCTCCTTTGAAACATGAGAGGTGAGATTAAAACCAGTAGATGCATGAGAAATTATCCCAAGCGAATGGCAATGGCCATATTGTTCAATGACCTTCTAAAAGCATGGAATTATGATCATATAGTAGTATAAAAGAGGAGATAGCTGGAGAGGAGCGATTGCATTACCTTCAATAGCTGTTTTGACCTCCAAAATAATCATGTGTTCATGATGCAAACCAGCAAGCTCTGGTGCAAGAGAGAATTTAGGACCTTCTGCAATATCTAGAGTGTGAGTTGGCACAAAAAGAGAAGAAAGTTTCAGCATGAGTGTAGAATCTGCAACTTCTTTGTGGACAAATTCAATATGAGATGATACTGGTTCATGATCTAAGAGACCATCAAGGGGAGCGAATGTATCACTTTGCTTGCTTTTGAAGGGGTTTGGACCAAATCCTTCATTTTGTTTGTCGAATCTTTCATCCAGATGGGCCCATAGCTCTTTTGGAGTTTTAACATCATCAATGATTTGGTATAACATGTATTCAGGCAAAGCAGACATCATTCTTCCAAGGGCCATGTCTGTATTGGAGAAAACTCACTATGGCTTGGGCATACCACAACAGACAGATGACTACCAGAAATCTACTCAATTCTCAAAACAATGCTATTATAAATGACAATGTTAAAACAATGGAGAAATGTAACCAACCTCGATCCAACGTTTGATGTAGATCCCCATTGGAGCTTTCAATCCGTGTACATCGAAGCACTTGTAATCTGCAAATTAGTCTTGACAACAAATATCTAACAAGTACATGTGATATGTAAATAACATTAACATTATCAATAACAATGGTCCATAATATCATAAGCAAATGCAACCCAATGTATAATAAAAAACATTCACACCATGAATGGACGAGAATATGAGTATTTCTATTAATGAACAAGAAGAAGTACAAAGTGATACGACCTCTTGCCGACAACTACTCTGAACCAAGATCTAGATCAATCCACTTGTGCATCCACCACTTCAATCCTCCATGAATGGCAAACTCAAACTAGAAAGGAGTTTGGAAGGTGAAAATATCTGGTTCACAACTACAAGGATCAATGAGTGCAGACTCAAGACAGGGCAAAAATCCACTACAGTGCCTTTACTATTCTCTTCATCCTCCCGCCCATAATCCATATGTGCTCAATATGTAGTCCTCTCAAAGGTAGGTGAAAGGACTCATCGAGACGTTACTTGGGCAGACGGAGAGCCAAAGGTCACCCAATGACCTCTTTTTGGGAGTAAAAAGTAATAAAATAGTGGTTTTTACCATTTTACTTGATACCCGCGGGCTATATGGATCTGAGTCACTGAAATGGATCCTATAGGCCAAAGAATGCTGATGCTCACAGGGCGGAAGATTTTTGTGTAACAGATGCCCCCTAATGTATGAGGTCAGAGACTGAAAGTGGTTCGATGCCCAAAATACATTATAAAACTCAGAAGTGGAGTGATGGAGACACAAGTGGAAAGAACAGATCACTCGTCATAATACAATAGTATCTTTGAATACATGTCGGTATAGTACAACAATCTGATACAATGGCCATGAATATGCAATACAGAAGTAGATACATGTCATAAAAGATCATAGCCATGATCTCTCTATAGTAAGATATGGTCTTCTGCTGAAAAGAAGACAACTGGTGCAAACTGGAGGTACAAACTGCTGAAATCTGAGGGGTGATATCTCAAATGTAAAGTCAAAGTCATATGTAGCATACTGAATGCCACAATCACCTAGGGTCTTCCACATAAGTCTTTGACGGTGCAAGTCCCATCAAGTGAATAAAGGAGTTGGGGTCGAACCTGATGAGACATCGTCTGATTATTGGCCATTGATATATACCGTTAACATACGCGAGATGACCCACCGATAATGAAAATGGGCATCAAGGCATAGAGCACAATCATCAGAGTGTGAATAAGGTTGAAGTCGAACACTAGGATGAATCCATTGATCAAGGGACATTGATGTATTCCCAAAACTGTCGATGGTGAGAGAACCTGTCACTAATGACTGCAAGCCTCAAGGTACTCAAATGAACTCTAAGCCTCAAGTCTCGGAATAAATGAGTTGAGGTCGACAGAATAGGACTCGATGGAAGGAGGGCATTAAGTCATCCCCCATCAACCAACACGAGGTACCAGCAATGCTGAAATATTTGGAAGATCTCAGGTGAAACGGACTGACTCAATAAGGATGGCCGACATGCAATAGTCAAGATATCTGAGGAGTGGCCGATAGTGGTTTCAAGACTTCCTTTGAACAAGAGCATGAGCATATGGATATACTCAGGCAGCATAGACTCGACATAAACTATGTAATGCAGGAGGCATTACAGAGGGCTCCATAATGACTAGAAGCTTAACCAATCGGTGGAGAAAACTGAGAAACAAGTACAACTCCTAAGGCCCAACTATAGTCCCGACTCATAATGTATGGAGTGGAATGAAAGATTTGTTCAAAGGCGACACAACAACTGCCAACAAGAAATAATGACCATAATCCCATCTGGCTTTTTGGAATATTTGATTTTTTTTGTCTTTTTCATATTTCGGAAAAGCTTGAAAAAGAATAAAATTGCTTATAGTACAACAAGTGAGGGAACGAGTATCAAATAGCGAGCAGACTAGTCCCAAGTAGTGGAACATACATATGCTTAATGCAAAGAAGTGTGTGCAGGATGTGGACACTCGGGGGTATGTTCCCTTAGGGTCAAAGAGTCATCAAATTGTGAAGGGAAAATGTATAAGCTCTGCAGTGCTCGACAGGGAAAGTGCATAGGCACAATGCTAACAATTGAGTAAGCGGGAGCCGACACAAGGCTCAAGCGGCAAGCAGGATGATGCAATGCAATCACAACATGATATAACTGAGAAGTCATTTTTCGTAAAGTTAGTCTCCTCACCCGAAAAAGTGTAAAACAATGAGAGAAGAACTCTTCTAGTCACATATGACTAGAGTATACCTTTTTCGTAATTAATCCACAAAGGTCCAGAAAAGGGGTAAACGTATACCTAAGTGAATGTCGCTTCAAATCCTTTAATGAGTCTGAAATGACAAGTATACTCAACAATCTTGTTTGATTTTGAAAAAGTCTAACAAGGGCTTAAAAAAGACTTTATAAAAATCTTTTTGGTAAAGGTTTAATGAGCCCGAAAAAGTAAACTCCTGACCTCCTTACTATTTTTAATTAGCTCAAAGGAGATATGGAAGAATGCTCTTAATGAGAGCAAACGAGTGTTAGGGATATGCAAGACTAGTTCCAAGCGCATGGGACAAAGCTATGCATAATGCAAGGAACATGAGCAAGATAAGGACACTCAGGGGGTGTCTGCGAATTCGGATAGTAATAGGTTCAAATGCATCATAACAATGGGGAGGCCTAAACCTATATGAAAGGTTCCGAATATTCCTACCATGGCCGAAGAAAATGTTGAAAAGGACCAGTAAACAAGTATAAGTCCAGCTAAGAATCCTGTCTCCAAGAAACATAAGTACAAAGATCATTTCTAACATGTACGTAAAGAAAAATCCGATACAAGTCACTACGGTAGAAACATTTTCAACTTCACTATTGTTAACCTCAAACATAACGCAAGTAGAGCTAACCACTGAAGGTGCCATAGTACCAATACCTGAGGGATCAAAATGATCATCTTCAAAATGAAGACCAAAGCTGAAGGATGTGAAGGAATTTGTAGTGGCAAATTCATCATCATAGGAGTTCGAAATTCTAGAAGTAGAATCGACCTCATTAGGATCATCGATTTGCGGATCTATAGGAAAGCTCAAAGACTCATTAGACTCAAACGTCAAATCAAGGCTGGACGAGATGGTGAATGGATCCAAATTCAAATGGATGGCAGGTTGTATTATAGGCCCATCTTGTTCAATAAGATCAAGGGGAGGAGGGGAATGAGATCTATGATAAAGATACCCCCACGGCTTGTCATCACCACCCATGGCCCCAAAAAGAACTCCATCTGAAGGTAGGATACCATCAAGGCAAGCATGTGAACAAGATAGGTTGGCTGCCAAAACTGGTAGCATAATGGGATCTTCCTCAACTGTTTGGGAAGAAGATAGATCCGGATCTGCAGTGGTTTGTTGGATATGATCGTAAGTGAATTCCGCTATATATAAAGGCATAGACATCCCGACGTGCACAATGTCTCCAGACGTGGAACTCATGGATGGTTATGTCCATGGATCATTTAAATAAGAGGTCCAGAATAACATATTATTCGAAGGAGGAGGTGCAATGTCGGAAATGGTTCCAATAAAATTCACAGGTGTGGAATGGTTAAAAGTTCCCATCAATGAGGGGTACATCCCAACACCTGTGTTCCCAGTTCCCAATCGAGAATCAGAAACTTGTGGGACTACAGATCTAGTAGATGTTGTGGAAGGAGTGCCAACATAATCCAACTGATCGATCATCACAATATTTCCTTCATGGGGAAAGCAAATCACTCTAAATATAGTAGACGCGGCAGCCTTCATAGCATACATCCCGTTCCGACCCAGTAAAAGGTTGTAGTCGATGGGCGCATCAACCACTTCGACTTCAATAGGCACGGACTTGCCTCCCAAGGAGATAACAAGGGAAGGGATAATTCCATGTGGCATAAAAGATCTACCATTGAATGCGGTGAGTGTAGTTATAGACGCAAGTAGAGGAGGAGAGACAAGAGCTTTCCAACAAGTCAACGACATTACTGACGCAGAAGCACCTTCATCAACCATAGTGCGTTTGATGAAGATCTTAAGGAAAACCACCTGGATTTGAAAATCCATGTGGTAAGGAAAGCAAGGTTGGACATCAGTAGTGTCGAACTTGATAACACTAGGACTTCCCCCATCCTGAACTCCTAACGCACTCAAAAGGGCATGCTTCTGAGAAGGACAGGGTTGCAAAACTTCAAGGGCCGACATGGCACACAGAGTTTGGCCCAAATATTCTACCATGGAGTAGTTATGGGCAGCTCGAGCAATAGAATTATGTGTAGAGAACTTGAGAACACCTTTCGGTATCCGCGGCATAATAGAAGGCTTCTCGATATGCAAGGAATTATCAGGAGGAGGGGGAGGCTCATTCCCCAACTTTGGTTGTGGTGCACCATAATCACGTTGACGAGTAGCAACACAAACCTCCAACTGAACCATATTCACGCATTCATAACCACTGGTATTGGAAGAAGACGTCATTTCATTAGTACCATAACTAGTGGTGGGAGCATGCGAAGCCATGTTTTGGTGATGAGGTAGGGGATCCTTCAACACAACTGGGCTCTATGCCAAATGCTTTGATGCTTCTTCAATACGAGGACATAAGTGAGTAAGATGATCCTCCCCACAAAGCTTGCAAGGGAATTTCACCTTGGGCCTAGGTCTACGATTGTCGTTAGCATTACTGCCTTCCCGAGGAGGGTTGGAATTCTCTTTTCAAGGAGTATTACAATTACTATTATTGTTACTTCCATTGTTTCCACCCCTATGATTATTTATCCCATTTTTCTTACGACTAGGTTGCTGGTTACTCGACGGTTTTGTTGATTGCACATTGTGTACATTAGATAATGGAATGGAAGTGGACAAGGTGTGAACCTGTCCAGGTGCAGATTGGTTTAGCGACAAATTTTGCATTTGATTAGCTACCAAGTCTACAGGGCGAGTGCATGCGGAACCCACGATGCCATCGGCATGTGGTCCAGGAACTTACATGGGATCATGTGTTGTTCTCGGTGTGTCAGGAATAATGTCATACAAAATGCCAGACTGAGAATAAAGAAGATCTAACTGCTGGACTTTCAAGATAGCTTGCTCCTCAGTCATAATGCCGGACATCGAAACATCCTTAGCAATATATGGAAGTAAAGACTTGAGGAACCATTCCAAAAGGAACTCTGGAGGAATGTTGGCTTTCACTAATCTCTTCTGCCAACGCCACTCTTGAACGTGGTTAGAAATATATGTGGCCTTATTCTGACGGAAGGTGGACAACAACTCAGTACTAGTATCATAATGAACTGGCAACTAGAAATGGTCTAAGAAAACCAAAGCAATCTCGTTGAAACCCCTATAAGTGTTTCCGGTAAACTCCACATACCATTTCGCGGCTACCCCTGTGAGAGTGCATTGAAATAGGTGTAATCGAATGGAATCATGATTCAAAGAGTTGGAGGAGCACCAAAGGTGAAATGTTGTGACATGATCTCTCGGGTCCTCACCACATTTCCCCTCAAACTTTGGAATGTCCGAAGGGAGCTTGGTAGGGACCGGGGGCCAAGTAGGGTCATGACACACCAGATCATTTTTGAGCTTCGAAATATCTGGGAGATTTAAGCGTGCAAGGAACGGGAGCTGTAGCTGGAAAGCTTGATTATAAGCTCCCATAAAAGGTTGATTGAATGGAACTGTGTTGTACGATGGACCAAAATCTTGACCATGAGGGTTAAACTGCTGATACTAAGGACCTGACGACCCATAAGCTTTCCCATGGCCATAAGATGGATAACCTCCCCCTGCCTGACCCATTTGAGAGTAAGAAGGTATATTTGCATTTTGAGCACCATATTAGGGTGGTGGGTGATACTGGTGGCCAGCACCGACTATGTTGTAGTAAGGGTTTCCACCATGGGTATGGGGCATGTATGTACTATTCATAGTGGGAACTGTGTTTTATTGACCGTAATGGTATGGTATGTTCCCACCCCCAATATTAGGATTAGCTTGAGCAGTCGTGTGATGACCATAAGCATGAGAAGTATTCCCAGGTTCAATATGGGTGTGACTAGTAGTAGGGTTGGTGGTGTGATGTCCATGTGGATAGGAAATATTCCCACCCCCTACATTACTATTACTAGCGGCAGTAGTGGACGTAAAAGTATGCGGCATGTGTCCACCCCCGTGGTTGGGAGGAACTGTATCATGTGCGAAAGTGGTCCTAGGTTGACGAGTAGCGACATGTGTTCTAGGTGGTGGATGGCGAGTCATGTTTTGGACAGCATTCCAACTAGGTTGTGTATTCATAGGAGGTGGTCACATTCCAACATTAGCATGGCTAGGAATTGGACCAGTCCCCATACTATGTGAGTGAGTGGATAACATAGTGCCCTTAGCTAGGGTAATGCCCCCAGTGGGTATAGTATGGCTAACACTTTGACTAGTGCCAGCATGAGTACCAACCATAGTGGAAGGTTCGACAGTATTGTGACTAGGCATACCAAAAGAGAGTGTAGTGGGGTTGACCATAGGGCCGGAATCATCATGATTCTCAGGCCTTCTATATCTAGAATCGCGTCGAAATGAAGGAACGAAAGGTTCGTCCTGTTCTTCCTCCTCGGGTATGTCGGGAATCCTGTAAAGATAACTATCTGGATTTGAAGGCTCAAACGGATCCTGGTCAAGTGGATTAGGCCAAATAGAACCAGGTTGAGTCGCAGGTGGATCACCTCCCCAATCCTCACGAAGAGTCTGGGCATTGGAAATGTGTTCAACTCTACCCAAAGGAGTAGACAGGTCTTTCCCGATATCGGGATGTGTAGCCATGTAATCCTCAATGTAAGTCGTGTAAGAATCTGAAGACTCAGAGGGAGCCCTCCAACGTCCTCTAGTAATGCATTGTGTAACCAAAGCTGGCTTTAAACTAGCCAAACGACAGGACCGACGGAGTGTAGGGCTCCGTGCCACGTTCTCTCTGGAGAGAGACACAGCATCTCCTAAAGGCCAACTATCGATCAAAAAACAGTAAATCAAAAGTACACACCTAGAGAATCTATAGCCAAGAGCAGACAAACAGAGTGGCCAAATGATCTCCTGATACTAGAGTCGGTATGTCTCTCCTAGGAGAGGCTTGAGACTCCCAAACTATAGTTGGAGGTAACAAAATCAGTTATAGAGACACCTAGGCTTCACTGTGTCGATAGGGTCAAGTCCACTGCACGAACACAACTATGTTGTCCAATCCCTATCTGACTTAGGACACAAACAGCATAACCACTGCAAGTACCCTGTGCGGTACCTAGGTAAGGCAACTATGTCTATCGCAATATAACCAATGCTCAGGGGAACAGTCATAGGTGGGACCTGTCGTATGGGCAGGGTATCTAAGCCCAAAGCACAAAAGAACGAACCTCCGGTACCCCCATATATGAACACATTCTGGATATATCTCCCACGTTCAGCCGGTATCATAGGGATATCTCCTCAACCAACCTCCCTTGACCTCATGCTTAGCTATGGTTTGAGTAGAGCTTTCCTGAGAACACTGATCCATACCATGGATTCCTCCACTCCCTAGTCAGACACCTAATGTTTTGTTCAGTAGTCTTGGATTGTTAACTCACAATGATCTATTCCAAGACTCTAAACCTATGCTAGTTGGTGTACCCTTTAAATAAAATAATTCTAATCAATTTTATGATTAAGCGTTAATTTTAGTGGCTGTGATTACTAGTGGCTGTGATTACTAGTGATTACTGTTAATTTTAGTGGTCATGAAACTAGTGATGTGTAGACTCAATAATATGCACCATCGTCCAATCCTAGACTCAACTATCCAATAAAACAATGTCACTAATATGCAAAATCAACCAACAATTTCGAAATAAATATGCAAACTTTTATCTTTTCAATGCACAAGCAGAACCTAAAATGAAGGCAACAAGCACTCAATGCAAAATGAAGTACATGGAAATAAAATATTTTTGTATTTTCTCTTATAAACAGAAAGGAAAATGCAAAAAACTAATAAATATTTTTTGTATTTTTTCAATATATATGGAATGAAAAAATGCAAGCAAAATCCTACTATTCAGTCACTGAAGTGCCGAGAAGATCACTAGGACAACCCAGCAGATCCTAAACAGCAAGACTCAGCCAAAGGGAAGAGCTCAAAAGGAAGAAACCAAGAGGTTAAAGCCAAAGATTGTGAAAAACCAAGAAGGCTCAACCAAGAGAAACGAAGAGATCTGGTCACAACCAAGGCATGAAACGGTCAAGAAAGAGGCCAACAAAGACTCAGGAATCAACCAAACTCACCCATCAACAACCAATAGCCATAAACCAACAAAAGCCAAAGTTACACGCTACTGTCGAAGGAATACCTACGGGTACCCGTGGTCAGTAGTGCAAACATAGGTAGGTGTATGTGGGCAGAACTAAGCTAGCCCACGGGTGAGAAACAACAAATGGTCAAATAGAGAGTCCAGAGGCTCAAAAAAAGCAAGTTTTCTACTGTGTATCTTAACGACCAATCAGTGACACAGAGCTTCGATAAACAGCAACTCTAAATATGTACTAATGCTCAAAAAATTTCCCAAACATGGATGTTTTCCCCAGCGGAGTCACCATTTCTGTATTGGAGAAAACTCACTATGGCTTGGGAATACCACAACAGACAGATGACTACCAGAAATCTACTCAATTCTAAAAACAATGCTCTTGTAAATGACAATGTTAAAACAATGGAGAAATGTAACCAACCTCGAGCCAACGTTTGATGTAGATCCCCGTTGGAGCTTTCAATCCGCGCACATCCAAGCACTTGTAATCTGCAAATTAGTCTTGACAACAAATATCTAACAAGTACATGCAATATATAAATAACATTAACATTATCAATAACAATGGTCCATAATATCATAAGCAAATGCAACCCAATGTATAATAAATGACATTCACACAATGAATGGACGAGAATATGAGTATTTCTATTAATGAACAAGAAGAAGTACAAAGTGATACGACCTCTTGCCGGCAGCCAATTTGAACCAACATCTAGATCAATCCACTTGTGCCTCCACCACTTCAATCCTCCATGAATGGCAAACTCAAACTAGAAAGGAGTTTGGAAGGTGAACATAACTTGTTCACAACTACAAGGATCAATGAGTGCAGACTCAAGATAGGGAAAAAATCCACTAGAGTGCCTTTACTATTCTCTTCCCCCTCTTGCCCATAATCCATATTTGCTCAATATATAGTCCTCTCAAAGGTAGGTGAAAGGACTCATCGAGACGTCACTTGGGAAGATGGAGAGCCAAAGGTCACCCAATGACCACTTTTTAGGAGTAAAAAGTAATAAAATAGTGGTTTTTACCATTTTACTTGATACTCGCGGGCTATATGGATGCAACTCGCGGGTACGCATGCTATAGTGATGCAACACGTGGGTAGGAACAAAAATAGGATAAACTAGTATCACTGAAGGATAAAAATGGATCCGAGTCAATGAAATGGATCCTACAGGCCAAAGAATGCTGATGCTCATAGGGTGGAAGATTTCTATGTAACAATGTCACCTTTATTCAACCAGTCAATATTCTCTTCAGAGGATTTGAACTCTCTTTGAAAATAACAATCAAAGAGATCATGGCTCTTCAAATATGCTATCATTTTTGGTTTCCATTCATCATAGTTGAATGGAAAAAGAAGAGGGATTCCTTCTAAATATGAATACATTGAAGCTGTAGAAGACCTACAAAAACAATATAGAATATCTGCAACTGCTACTGCCGCAAAATTGCAGAAACTGTTGCAACTGCTGCACTCAAAATCTTGATAATAGCCTGCAAAAAAATCTAAGGAATGGAGATAAACAATACTCTCGACATGCTCTGATACCGTCTGAAAATCCTCACAACAAATCTAAGAGATGATGTATACCTCAGAAGAGTAATTATGATTAAGCAGGAAAATAGAAGAAGAGTGGTCAATACAGTATAATGAGCAAATAAATAATATGGTACAGTAGAACTCGGATAGAAGCAATAATAATTCACACACACTAATTAATTAATCACAATATGGACAAATAAATAGTACAATGGTAGAGAGGATTCGAATGCCTAAGGTGGCAATTCGAATTAGCCTCTCAAAGTGATCATAAGATCAATAGAGTGTCATCGGAGCACAACTAGGTGTCCACATGATCATCGGAGCACAACTGGAAGTCTTCATCATCATCAGTGGAGTCATTAATGCTCAAGTAACTGTCAACCATCAGTCAAACTAAGTCTGGTAGGTGTAACTGAGTGTAACTGAGTGACAACTAGATTAGTGAGTGAAGAAGGGTGAATTACTTCCTAAAATCAAGGAAGAAGGGTGCATTAAGCAACTGGAGTGCTAAAACTGAATAGTGAGAAGCTCCTAGGGGCTGGCAAACTAAGGGCTAGGTGCTGGACTAATGACTGGGATGCATGCAAACCCTAAAGGTGCATGCATGACTGAAAATGTAAATGATCAAAATACTGGTGGGACTAAGATGGAGTATAGGAATATCCTAACACGTGGCTTGATGCTCTGCCTATCGGCCATCAAGGGCGGCATAAATCATAGGTGTCTTTGCCATGTCTGCCATGATAGGCTCTGTATGGATGTTGTGTGAGACTCCATCTGTTTTGTTGGGGCAGTCTTGGTAGTAATGTGGCCCTTGGCATTTCCAACATGAAACAGTTGGTGGAACTGTTTTTGTCCCTTTGTTGAAGGCTGGCCAATTGGCTAGTGGTGGGGGTGCACTGGGTCTAGCTTGGGGTCGGTTAAAACCCCTGCTGGGTGGGAAACTGTTGTTCTGTTTTCGAAAAGGTGGGGGTCTAAGCCCTGATCCGCAGTTATTTGAGAAGTTTATGAATCTGTCTCTATTCCTATTGATGTTGTCATTCCTTGGCTGCCCATGTTCATAACACATCCGTTCTTTATGCAAGGTTATATCAAGGGTTTTGGGCATGTCAAACTCTATTTTCTCTCTAAAGTTTGGTGGCATCCCACCCAAGAACTGCTGAATTTTTACTTTCTCGTCTTTAATATAAGGCACATAGTGCAGCAAGTCAAAGAACCGGTTTATGAATGCTTTCATAGTCAGGGATCCCATCTTTAACTCATGGAATTCTTTTATTTTCTTGTCAAAGAACCTTTCAGACATGTACTTGTCCTGGAATATTCTGCTGAAATTATCCCAAGTTATGTCTCTCAGTTCTTGTCCCTTGGTGTGTTTGAAATCCCGCCACCATCTGGCAGCTTTTCCATTTAGGTTGTAAATGGCCAGTCGGGGTTGCATTTCACTAGAGTAATTGTGAACTTTGAAGTATTTATTCATTCCTAGTGGCCATTCTTCAACCCTTTCCCCCGATTTGACTTCTCCGTCATAGGTTCGGGCTTTTATCTTTCTGAACTCTCCCTGCAAACTGTCGTCACTCTTCCTCCTTTTCTTGCAAGGAGGTGGTGATTCATTATTATTGGACGAGCTCTTACAGTCTTCTTCCATTGAATCTACCTTATGCACATCTTGTTCCTCCAGCTTGTAACTGGATGATTTCTTTGTGTGATGGCTTCTTGTTCTAAGAGTGTTGACTGAAAGAGTAGGTCTTTCCTGGGTTTTTGCCCCGGTTAAGCTTTGGAGTAAGGCTTCAGTCATAGCCTACTACTCCCTTATTTCTTGCATGTTCTTGTCCCTGAAGCTCTGGAATTCTGCCTACAGGTTTTGCATGGATCTCATTAAATCTGAGTTGAGCTCCACCACGATTTCTTGCTCTCGTGGTGGGGAATTTAGATTTCCCTGTATGCTGCTTCCCTGTTCTGCATTCATCTCTTAGATAGCGTCTGTACCTGAAATGTTTATGTCAGAAAAACAGAAGAAGAAAATTTCATATTAATATCCACGTAATAAAAGGAAATAGATTTAAATGTACACCTCTATTTGACTGTGGATCTGCAGTGGACGTTTCATTAACGAGCCCAATAGGTCACTCAGTTTTAGAAACTGGGCTCTCATACCACTTGTAATGTCCCATAAATAGTGACATAAAAAAAAAATTCTTCTTGCTTGCTAACTGTAAAAAGAATGATATTTAAACATGAAAGTTAACTTCGGAACTGTAGACTATAAGTATGGTCAAGTCTTACGGTACTCTTGCTATGTTTGAATTCTTTCGAGGGCCTAATATTTACATGGTTGTATGTCTCAATGATCTGGTGTATGTATTTGAACAAAAGTGGTGACAATCCTATGATCTTTGCCTCATGTTTAGAGTACTGTTTATGAGTATTTCCTATCATTGGTTTGTAAATTTGCTTGCATAAAATGAATGTCCCACAACTCTTACTTCTGGTATGAATGACCTCAGGTTGATGATCATGAGGCCCATGGTGAGGCAAAAGATGTGTGTAGCTGTACAAGGGAAAGAATATGACCCCGACAGGCTGCCGAGAGGTAAGGGTGTCTTGAGCGGTACTGGTCTTACTTAGCAATTTTTGCTAACGTATTGTTTCTACGTCTCTCCATGCAGGTGTGGTTATGAGCTTTCCAATTCTTGGTCCTAACTCCTTCCAAGGGTAAGACATTGGTATTTGGTAAAAAGGTTATGCACTAGAGTGCCTAACTTTGAAGTTGAAGGAATCAAGGGTCATGGTACTGTAAATTAAATAAACAAAATACCATGGGTTATGCAAAAAGGCTTTGATATCAACCGTATTGCATAAGACTATATAAAAAGTGTTTGATAAATACCCATGGTCCTCACTACAACGCTTGGAGCAAAATCGAGGTTTTAATGAATACAAAGTAGATGAGCATTTATATGTCCTGACTCCAGATGGCATTTGGGCATTAATTCGTGTCCCTTGGGGTTTTGTTGGAACTATTATGTTACTTCTGCATTTTCATTTTCGTTGTCTCTGTGTGGCGGTTTCGTTTCTCCTTTGGCTGATCGTTTTTGGGCTAGACCGGAGCTATGCTCCTGGTCTTAGCTCCAAGGCATCATGTAAAGAAGAACTGATACCCAGCGATGGTAGCTCAGATAACTAGCTCCCCTCTAAACCTGATACGTCTCTTTTTTTTAATGTCTAGTTTGCAAAACTCAGGGTTTTTAATCGTTGATTGCTAATGTTGCTTGACAGTTGAAGACTGGTGGTTCTTCCTGCATGGCTTGTTGAAGGTGGCCAGACCCTATGACTTGATGGTAAGTCCAGATCTCACCATTCTACCCTTCCCCTCGTAGTCATGTCAAAAGCTGATGTCTCGTTGCTATTGGGGAGGCTTCCCAGAGCCTTTGGCTTGGTATATTTTATTTTTAGGAAGCCTGGTGGTCACCATTTGGACTGGACTTGGAGTCTATTGTAATTTGAATAAATAACTCTATAATTTTTGTGGGGAAATCTGATTACCTGTCTCGTCGTGAAGAAATTCTAAACATTTAAATGGATGTATTAGTTGGGTGTGTGTATCCTGAGCAAGATACCTACGTTTTGGCTATTTGCGATTTGTAAATGGACCCTAAGCTGGAACTGTAGAAATATTATGGCTTTTACTTTCATAGGCATTTTCTCCTGTCATGATCTATATTTAAAATGTTTGGGTGTGAATGCTACAGGATTTTTCTATCATGGGTATTTTATTCAACCGTAATCTATGTTTAAATGTTTGGTATGGAAATCAATGGTATTCCACTGTAATCTATGTTTAAATATGATACCCCATCTCGTCGTGAAGAACTTCTAAACATTTAAATAGATGTATTAGCTGGGTGTGTGTATCCTGAGAAAGATACCTACGTTTTGGCTATTTTCGATTTGTAAATGGACCCTAAGCTGGAACTGTAGAAATATTATGGCTTTTACTTTCATAGGTAATTTTTCTAGTAATCTATATTCTATTGAAACCCTAAAAGAATAGCATAGGAAACGAGATTGTCTAGCACAGGATAGCAACGCTAGACCTACTAGATATTCAGCTTGCTCAGAAAAATTACATAGTTATAAATTTTAACTTCTAACTAAGCTTTTTATTTACTTTTCTATCAGAAAATCTGGATTTTAAACTTCTAGGGTTTAAGAGAAAGAATACTAAGGAATGTTGGGGCAGCACCCTATACTTCTACACAACCATCTACATTAATTAATTTAAACATGATAGAGGGTTTCTGATTCATACTTGCTTATTAGTGATGGACTCCCTTCCCCAGGCCACCTGCACACTCAAACAATAATTAGGGTGGGTCCCTTAAAACCCAGCTGACCTGGATAGAATTACATTGGGGCTACCATGTTCCTCCCAGCCATGATCCCTGAACTGTTTCTAGTTCTATTTGGAATCCCCCTGAGCTTGGCTCCGATATGCAGTGCAAGAGAGAGAGAGAGTGCCTAAATCCACTGCTGGTACAAATATGGAAATTTATTAAGTACAGTAGCTTCAGTTTCTTGGAGCATTGAACTTCCCTTTCATTACCATAAGAAAATGATAAATAAAGAGATCATCCCCCAAACTTGGGAGTTCTCCCTCCTTCAGTAGGGAAAGAGGATCTTGAAATAAAGGATAGTTGGAGCATTACTGGTTTCTTTAAATAAATTTAATAAATTAATTAAGAGAGCCGTTTTAAATATTAATTATTTCCTTTTTGGAACATGACTTTTCAACTTGTTTAACTTGAGTGCCTTTGAGCCTTTTATAAACTGAAAGAGAATAACAAAGTTTATAATTTAAAAGCATAGCTACAACCTCATCGATTTAATAATTAGATACTTCACTGTATAAAATATTTTATATTAAAATAATTCCTTTTCAGCCTTCTTAAGGGTAGTGTCTCCTTCTTTGGGTGGCCTTGGTAAGGTAGGATTGGCATTTCTAATCTCTCTCTTCCCGCATATCGTATTTCCTCATTTTAACATGGTATCTCCCGCAGTAGGCGATGATAATAAAAGATGAATCATTTAATCATTTAAATAATGTGATCAAAGTGCTCTTCAGAGTCTTCTCGACTCAACACTTGAAACTTCGTAACCCTGAGTGCTCTTCAGAGCCATTTAACTCAACACTCTCACATGGGTGTTACCCTAGAGCAATTCCAAAGTCCCCGCTCAACACTAGTGCTAGAATGTGGTTGTGAGGCACATATAGAATCTTTTAGTTACCTTGGATCCAGAAATTGTTTTAGCAAGCTTGCAGTGCTCCAAGGTTTCCACCCAACACTCAATGTACATCAGGGATTAGTCCCAGTACATTATATTTCCTCTACGTACCTCGGGGCTTTGGCCCAGTACATAGATAATTGGTGTGTTTCTGAGTCCATGCTCAACATAGTATATAATCAATTATGTCCTTCACATCACTGCACAGTATGTAAGATTAAAAAGAAGGTCATTCCTGTATATTAGGGCTTTGTTCCCGTATTGAAAACATAATCTGAAAACACTGGGGCTTTCATGCCTAGTATATCAACAATAAGGAAAATCTAGTCAGGATCCATGTGCAACATGTCAGTCTACTAAAGAATAAATCATAAGTACCAGGGATTATGCCCAATCATCAGAATAAATCACATGTGTTGGGGTCGTGGCCCAATAATACATCATAACAACAGTTAGTTCAAAAATGGGGATCTTACAAGGAGGAGGACCATAACTCAGCTGAAAGTACAATGGAGGCACTTCAGACTAGAGGAGGCTACTTGGGAGAATGAGACAACCATGAAAGAGGCATACCCTGCCTTGTTTCATGACCTCATTCCTAGTCCCTAGAAAGATCGAGACAGTGTTGTTTCTAAGCGGGGAGGGATGTAATATCCTGAATTTTGGACTAACTATTTCTGATGATATATTGGGCCATGGCCCCAGCACATATGATTCATATTTGAGTATTGGGCATAATCCCTAGCACACGCGATTTATTCTTTTATATATTGACATACTGGGCATGGACCCTGAGTGAATTCTTTATTGAGTATATACTGGGCGAGGAGGCCGTAATGTTTTGATTATGTTCTTTAGCATATGATGTGGGTACAAGCCCTAATATACTGAGATTATATTTTGTTACTTACTATGAAAAGCTATGATTTTACATGATTGACTTATGTGGTGTGTTGAACATGGACTCAAAAACACACAGATGACCTACGTACTGAGCATAAGCCCCGATGTACCTAGAAGAATGATTATGTACTAGGAGTAAGCCCTGATGTACATTGAGTGTTGGGCATAAGCCTTGGAGCACTCCAAGTTTGATAAATGAATACCGAATCCGAGCCCACTTAAATATTCTAGATGTGCCTCACAACCACATTCTAGCACTAGTGTTGAGACGGAGGCTCTGGAATTGCACTAGCGTAACTCCCATGTGAGAGTGTTGAGTTAAAACCTCTGAAGAGTACTCGGGGTTACTATATCTCAAAAGTGTTGAGTCAAAAACACTCTTAATAGCACTTCTATTTTTCATCACAATTATTCAAATTGATTAAATGAATCTTCTTCTATTTATCATCGACTACTGTGGGAACTACCATGTTCAACAAGCGAATCCAACATGCAAGAGAGAGACTAGAGGTGCCTATCCAAGATTACCAAAGGTGCAATTCCTTAACTATTTAGAATAATGAGGTACTAGTTTTGAAATAAACCGGCTAAGTAAAACACCAACCATTTGAATTTACTTTGAAAATTCTTGAACGACAATTATAGAAACTATTACTTTACTTAATAAAGGAATGCTCGACTGATTGAGATAGAATGACTAAATGTTAGATATGCTCGAATGATTGAGATAGAATGACTGAATGTTGGATATGCTCGACCGATTGAGATAATATGACTAAATGTTAGACATGCTCGACTAATTGAGATAGAATGACTTAATGTTAGATATGCTCGACTCATTGAGATAGAATGACTAAATGCTAGATATACTTGACTGCTTGAGATAGAATGAATGAATGTTAGATATGCTTGACTGATTGAGATAGGATGACTGAATGTTACATATGCTTGACTGATTGAGATAGAACGACTGAATGTTAGATATACTCGACTGATTGAGATAGAATGACTAAATGTTAGATATGCTCGACTGATTGAGATAGGATGACTGAATGTTACATATGCTCAACTGATTGAGATAGAATGATGAATGATAGATATGATTTATTGATTGAGAGAAAAGGATGAATGAAATGTATGCTCGACTAACTGAGATATTATGATGGATGATGAAATATTTCATAGTGCAGCGCTACTAATGTGTGCTTAAGTGTGTGTGTGTGCAGTGGCAGGTAAGATGATTTACCAACTGACCCACAATGGAATTATAGGGGTTGTAAGAACGGAAAGAACACATAGGGGTACGACAACTGACTCTCGACCCTGGATTAGCAATCCGCGCACTGGTGAAGTTGTTTCAACTCACCCGGGGAAGCGTATGCTGTACGAGAAAGGACATAATGATTTGATTGCGTACGATAAGTTGAGGGGCGTGCAATAAGGAGAGCCTTATCCCTCAAAATCCTTTAGTCTCCAAGGAGCATAGTTGAGAGATCGCGGTAACGGTTCCTGGTCGCTATGCAGTACTGTCCATAAGAAGAAAGAAATGAAACTATCAGAAGGGCCCGCCGAAGAGGTACCTAGACAAGAACGAGAGGAAGAAAATTAATCAATGGTATAAATAAAAATTTCACATAAGATTTAAGAAATACTTTATTTCATTTTGTTCTATTCTATTAATTTGAATAATTCTATTCAAGATTTTATTTTTAATTGATTTCATTAATTTGAATTATTCATTGATTTTATTAACTTGAAAAAGAATTGATGAGATTGATTTTATTCAATATTAAATTTGATTAATTATGCTGATTGAAAAATATTAATAATCAGAGAATTATTTTTATTCAAAGATTTTAATTTTATGGATTATATTATTTTAAATCATTCTATTAAAGATTCTATTTAATTGACTTCATTATTTTGAGAAAGAATTGAAATAGATCATTAATAAAAGAATTGTTTTTTTTTATTATTATTCAAGATTTTACTTTAATTAATTTTATTATTCATTTAAATTATTTTATAAAGAGAAAATTTAAAATAGATTATACTTTTAGTAAAAGGAATCATCTTTTAATTCAATCTTAATATTAAGAAAAGAAAGAAAAGTAGAAAGCAATAAGTCTAACTAAAAGATTATTAAGTAAACTAAATGAGAACCAAAAGAGACGTGGAACTCTTCTACACCTAACTCCCACTAATCTAAGGATTTAGGTGCACATTAACGACATTAAGAAAACACATGTATTTGAGAATATTGAAAATTAAAATATTAAATTAAATAAAATATGTGCATGGACAGACACATGGCACATAGGATTTTGCTATATAGTGAGGGAGGAGAAGGAGAGAAAGACATCTCTTGCTCTCTAATGCTGGATGGTTATCATAATCTCGGATTATGTTATGATCCTTGGAGTTGGGATTAGCCGGAACAGAGATTGGGAGATCCTTTCAGGAGGCTAGCGTGTGTGTTCTTACATCCCCATTAGCTCGGGGGTTCGGGGTGAAGAAGAATAACCCCGATACGGTAGGGAGGTCAACCGAGGGGTCACTCGGTACTTCGTCAGGAGATTAGCTTTGATCGTGTGGAAACCACTTCGAGGACTCCATTGATTCGCTGGACCAACCATCAAAAATAGGTTTGAAGTATTTATTTTTATTTATTTTGCTAACTCTTGTGGTGGAATGAATAAATCTGGGTATATAGTTTTATTTATTGACATTCATGTACTAATATAGATAGAACTAGATCTATGGCTTCTATATCTTCTTTTGAAAAATCGTACTAGAAGTTATAAAATTAATTATACTAATATTTTCCAATTCCATGGAATACTTTTTGGGGAACCCGAAATGGGGGTTCCTACATAAGGACCATCCAAAGGATTGGACCTTGTCCTTAATGTTAAAAGAAGTATCATGTGAAGATACATAATTAAATAAAATATAATTACCATAACTTAAAGTATGGAATGACTAAGAGTAGTCTTATATGAATAACATGCATAAAGGTCTCAAGGTTAAATATTATTATTAAAAGATTTAATAATAATGTTGTTATTACTTATTTATAAAATATATTTATTGCATATAGCTTATGCATAGTTGGCTGCCACATTATTAAATGTTATTAATAATGTTATTAATACTAAGGTTGAAAGATAATTATTATTATCATTATTATTATTATGAAAAGATTAATTTAAAAGCACTTCTAGTTAAAACAAATGAAAAGCCCTAGTTCCACAAGGGCTATATATTTAGTAAAAATATCTTTTAAGAATATTAATTTAATTTAAAGAAACTAAATAATTACTTAAACAGCTATAATTCAAGACTCTCCTACATAAA
The DNA here is from genome assembly GCA_027924585.1 of Larix kaempferi. NCBI lineage: Eukaryota > Viridiplantae > Streptophyta > Pinopsida > Pinales > Pinaceae > Larix > Larix kaempferi. The sequence goes on from BSBM01000146.1 coordinate 1,255,103, forward strand.
GAGGGAAGATCCCAAGAGTGGATCATCTTTTTCATTATCATTCTCATATGGTAATAAGAGAATTTTTATGCTCCAAGAACTGAAGCAGTCCCCACATAATTTCCAAATGTAAACCAGCAGTGAACCTAGGGCCTCTATCTCTTATTGCATGTTGGAACCAGCTCAAGGGGATCTAGTTAGAACCAGGAATGGTCTAAGGGTCATGGTTGGGAGGAATATGGTAGTGCCAAAGTTATCCAGTCAAAGGATTTTACTACAGGTTAGCCAAATCTAAAAGCTTTCGGCATTAATTATTTGATTGAGTGTGCAGGTCTTGTAGAGGAGAATCAAGCCTCAAGATCACCAGGTATGAACTACAATCCTCTATTTCAATTTATATTAGAAGTTAGGAATATTGTATTTAAAATCCTGTTTCAACACTATATTCCTATTTTAGCACTGTATTTCTCAAGTAACTATAATGTTATTTTCTTTCATAAGTTAAAGGAAATAGAACAAGGACTCTTGAGTCTCCCATTATAGGATCCAGGGTTCCCTTAGAAATTTTTCCTTTACACTTTCCATTTAGACTAAGAACCTAAACCAAACCACCTAGAGGTCTAGTAGGGCTAGCATAGCTAGCCTGTGCTAGACACGAAGGTCAACATTTAACCCTAGAGAACCTAAATCAATAACTGAATTGATACTCACTTTCTGAAGGACTGTTATATTTAAATAGCATTTTTATTCTTTGAACAATCTTACTGCATTTTTTTTCCAAAGTTAAAACTGTAAAGTTAGACCAACTAGCTTCCCTGCTTACAACTTTAAACCTTCTGGTTAAAGATTCATGGTTCAATTCTTAAAACTTAAATAGTGTTGATATAACAAACTAAAAACCATAGTATTTCTTCATCCTACCTAATCTTTCCATAGAACCCAACTTGTTTAAAACAAAGGTGCAAGAATCGAATCCACCCTACTTCCTTTGTAACATTTAAATTTTTCACAAACAAACATTGAGGCATTTCTAGTTTAAAACATCACATTTCTGTGGTACCAGGTCACATCAATACAACCTACAACATCAAAATAAACACCTACGAATTCATCTGAACATTGCCCTTCACCTTTTCCACTATCTATCACCACGAAAATGCAACAAGTATACAAAGACTTCGTTTTCGTAAGTCATAGCTATCAGACACTTAAAATGTTTATAGATCAAAACCCACAACAAAACAAACCACTACTTATGATCTAAACATAGTTCTTTTAGCACATCAAGACACAGGTCAAGAGGGCGATACCCAGTATCGTTTTCATTAAAACTTGGCTAGCGTTGAAATCATCAGACTATAGTTTCAAAATACAATATCATTCGCAAGCAAACGTAGAAAATGGTGTGAATTCCAAACCCTATATACTACCTAGTAAACGATTAATTTTCCCTTACAAAAGCAATTTGATAGACACAGGTCGAGATAGCAAATCTCAGGAGCAACTCAAATTCCCAAACTATTTAAACAAACAAGATATCAGACAGAGGCACCACCAGCGTCAACAAATACAGGATTTCCATTTAAAAATATCAAATCGACTATATTCAGGATAGAGCAACAATAGTGAATGCAGATATTCAATAAACATTGGCATTTATAGTCCATAGGAAAACGCAGAGGCTAAAAAAAGATGCGAAGCATACATAGAAATACGCAGAGATCCAACATTTTTTACATATCATCAATACTTATTCAGTATACAATAGAAAACGTAGACCTGTACCTCTATTAAAACCCAAGTCACACAATGTGGGCATTGTATCCCATTACAATACCTTAAGAACCATCATAGAGCCGAATAGCCAAAACGTATACACTAAAACCAGAAAACCCTCCAGGGTTATTTTGTCTCCCATTATACATTAGATACATTTAAATCACAGTCCAACCAACAACAACCTCTCAGGCACTCCAAAACAAGGTTACAGTGAACCCAAAAGGGCCTCATGAAGTTTCCTCATACCAACTACAGACAGTACCACTCCATAGATGTGAGAGGAAGGGATAAGGGTGGGTAAGCCCTGAACTTACCACTTGCATTGCTAACGTGGTCGAGAGTATTGGTCACGGGTTAGTAAGCCACGTAGAGGAGGAATGCCATCAACCACCTTCCAAGCAAATGAGCAACACGAAGTTAAACCCTGAGATAAATATCAAGTTCTAGTTAAACGTAGCAGGAAACATAGTATGGAGAGAGATAGCCATTACCTGAACATTGTCTTCACCCCTGCGTCTCAACCTCCAAATGGTGTACTAACCATGAGCGTAGCTCATGTCAGGGCACGAAACCTTCTAGGTGCAACAAGGGACTACCCAAAGCCAAATGAAACGAAGGACAACAATTGCAAATGTAAAAACCTTGTATTGAATTTCCCCTTGCCAGCTGGTCACCAACAACCAAGTCACCATCACATGGGGCAGTTAATGCTCCACCTAATATCTTTTAATAGTTTAATTTCATCCAAGCACTATAGTGGGAATAGTATAGGTATTCACGACATGGTGGTAGCAAGCCTTTTTCTTTTATCCCAAGGTTTCTCTTTGTGATATCCCTCCTTTATGCCCTATTATTCTGAGAATGTAATTGGTCATGGTACCATTTTCTATTGAGGAGCTCAAGGCTAAGGGCCCACCAGCAAACCTTATATCTTATGTGGCCTAACCCTAAATTGTAAAATTGTAAACTTAGTAGACTAAGCGATGATGACACAACTAAATGGAGGACGATAGCCTCTGGATACAACGCAAATAGACCATACTTATGGACTAGGTGCTAGCATGGCGCTTGGTGTTGCAGATAACTTCCAAATAGTTATTCTATTCTTAAAAAAATCGTACTCTGATAGTAGAGTGCTAGAGAACTCTAGTAAAGCTAAAATAAGCTTAGATTATTTTAATATGTTAATATACTAGGTAAGCTCAACTTCCTATATAAGTATATTTTCTATAATTACTACCAATTATATTCAAGTAACCTTTAAATCATATCGATGAATATGAATGAGTAACAAGAGGTAAATATAAAGGATATTTAAGTATAATAAATACAGAAGAGTAATAATATTTAAAAGTAGTGGGCCTTTAAATATATTATACATATGGAAGAGTGTTAACATTTAAGCATACTCGTGGGTTACAGGTAATTGTATTTTATAAATAAGTGGTGGGTAAAACATATGGAAGAGTAACAATGGTTAAAATGGATATTTAAATATATATGTTTATATAACCTTTAGATATCTACCACTCTCCTAAACGATGGAGAAATTCGACATTTTTGAGGAGAATTACACCAGGTGTTGTCTCCTTGATGCCACGAAATCCAAGTTCCTTAACTTCCCATCTGGCCAATGATTCGGCCATAACTTCTAGTCATTAGTATTATTTAATGGATGGGAACATTGGGTGAAGGGGGGGTTCTCATTTTTCTCTACTTTTTGTTTCTCTCCGGCTCAAGCGTCGGGATGGCCTTCTTTTCCATGGCGCAACATTTTGTTTGGCTTGGGTAGCAGGCCCGGGAAGGGATAGCTCTTCTAAAGCTTGATTCTAGTATAGTTTAGATATTTGTTTATGATGTTTACCTAGATCGCCAGATTGTGCAACATTGGAAATGTGCGTACTTCGGCAACCCTTCTCTTTTGCTTGTGTTTATGATTTCAGAGAGGTAGATGTAACCTTATAGATAAACACAGTTAGTCTAAACATAAATATCTGGTATATAGATCTAGTGTGGATCTCAACTTTAGGTTGGCGTGCATGTTGTTCTTTCTTTACATGAAAACGTATTCATGCTTTATCTTCTATCTTATTGTTAGATCTCTTCCTGATAGATGTGTTCAGAATGGCAGCGATCCACCTTTGATGAGGTTGTGATCGAGGATCTATCTGAAATATTTTTGCTTACCGTTTATTTAGTTGGATTGATATCAAAATACCTTTTTCTAAGCATGGTCTATGCCATACTCCCAAGGGTTTAAGCCCTTATTGCAATCATTTGCATACATGTATTCTACCTTTTTATCTCCATCGGATCGTAGGGAAAGATATCTGTAGGTATGGTTAGCACATAATGTTTATGCTATTATTGTCTTTTGCTACTATGTATTGCGACTGGTCGCCAACGATCTGCGTTGGATAGGTCACTTCTGTTTTAATGTTTTACTGTGTTTTGATTTTTGTTTGCTAGCGATCCGCCTTTGATGAGGTTGTGATCGAGGATATGTCTGCAATATTTTTGCTTACCGTTTATTTAGTTGGATTGATAACGAAATACCTTTTTCTGAGCATGGTCTATGCCAGCGATCCACCATGGATAGAGTCATATCTATCTGCATTAATTTTTCTTACCGTGTATAGAGCTTGATTGGTAGCCAGATACGTTTTTTGGGTATGGTCTACGCCAGTGATCCGCATTGATGGAGTCGTTTGAAGATCTTTTTCCTTAGTTTACTTTGGGATATTGATTTAATTTCTGGAATGAACTTGGTTGTTCTTTACTTGTTGTGGATATGTCCCGCAGTTTTATTTATGGACAGCATGCTCGAGATAAGCATTTTTCTCCATTTCCAGTTTGTTGGAGTTCAAATCCGCATACAATATAGTTACCTCCCATCCCTCTCGGCCTAAGCGATATGTGTCTTTTATTTTATGTTTTTAAAAGAAGAAGAAAAACAATGGTTGTTTCATTGTGGTCTAAGCGATCCCAGTGCCATTCTTGGTTTATTTATTTAGTTTATGATAACCTTGTTGAGCGGTGATCTCCTTGTGGAGAATCAACCCCTTTATCATTAGATATATATACATATCTATCGTAAAACCATAGATGAAGCCGAGTAGTCAATTATTCATATTCTAACGCCAAAGTATGAAGGTCAATGTATATGTATTATTAAATTCTGCGATGTATGGAAACTCAATGTATATGTATTATTATTTCTGTGATGTATGTTAGATTGCAGGAAATGATAAGTTAATAAGAAAATAGTTGTTGAATGGGTTTATGTATGCCCATGCATACGAGTTCGCCAGTCATAGTTATGGTTATAAACATTCAACTGATCTCTAAAATTCTGTGGGGTTATTAAGAATACTAACATTGTTATATATATCTAAAGATATAGATAAGTAGATCTCTACATCCATGTTGATGTTAGGGTGGAAGTTCCTAAAATATGCTCCAAGGGAGAGAGACATTGAGGAAGCCGAAAGTTGCAATATTGAGTTTTCAAGATGCAAACTTCTTTGAATAATAGAATATATTGCGACTCTTTTTGTGGACGTAGCCCATGGATATGGGTGAACCATTTATATTTGGTGTCTGACTTATGTGTAATGGCGATGGTTATGTGTAAATGTATGTCTTCATTTTTGTTGTTTATGTTGTGCATACTAAGATCCTATAAATGTATTCAAGGTTTGTGAGGTATAAGAAAGTTCATCACTAACGGGTAAGAATTCCATGAAGATGTTCAAAGTAGAGATGGTAAGATTTCAATTATCAGTTATTGTTTAGATGGTTGGTTTGACTTATATAATCAACAATTCTGTTTGAAGAAATTTACTATCATCACATGCAGTTGAAATATTCCTTTAATTTTTATGGCCTTAAGGGAGATCTAAGGAGTTGCACAGATATCACTCAGTATAATAATAATATGGCTGATTGAAAGTTTGGTATAAGACCCTTGCATATATAATCAAGGATGATAAGAATGTCAATTATAGAAACGATGACTAAATGCATGCTTAGCTATTATGAACTTTATCATATTCTATCGACCCAAGGATGACGGACTTTTGGTCTTTAGCACAAATCATTTTTATTGTGTAGATATTGAATGGAAGAAATTTAAATTTCACCAAAATTCTAACTTGTTTATTGAGTATGTCACACTCTTAAACCTTAGCCTTCACATTTTAACCATGTGACTTCGCTAGCATATGGAGAGAGGGTTATTATTAGAGGAATTCTTCATAAAGATACCTGCACACACATGCAACAATACTTTAGCAATTTGCTAAGTAAGACAAGAATCCCCAAAGCTTACCCTTACCTCTCGGCAACTGTGTCGGGGTACGTTTCTTCATGGAACACCAGGTTCCTCTCATGGACCTCAATCTTCCATCAATAAAGGCCATCATGCCTGAAGAAACCAGTTAGACATTACAAACTCAAACACACATGTAAAAACTCGAAAGCAAGGGCAGGACTTTAGGTGCAATTATAAACATGCTTAAGATTTTCATTTACACCAACTAACTTATAATATTGCTTCCACTGTTTTAAAACTATAGAACTGAACTACTCTCACATACTTCTTCCATTTAGTCGAGACAACTTGATAGTGCTAAAGTTAATTTAGAATGTATTATCGGTTTTAAGCATGATAAGAGTAAGGAGAATTTTTTTTAATTTTTATTGGTTTTAGGGACATTACATATCATAGATTGGACTATTTGGTACTCAAGGAATCAAACAATATTTGATGATTCTATCCTAAATATTGAAAAGGATTTCAAAATTGCTATGAATTTATTGTTGACTTTTCAAAAGGAGTCTGCTCCATCGAAGAGCAGAATAGTGAGTACCTTACAACTGGACTTCAAAGATCCAATTATATTTTTTGATGGTACTGTTGATGGAGGAAGATGTGCGGCGAGAGGTATAATACAAATCAGCCAGGAACACTTTTATACCCTATAGTTCAAATGTGGAAACATAACCAACATGAAAGAGGAACTTATGGCTCTCTGGTGTGTGATCAAAGTTGCAAATTGTTTTCGTTTCCCAAGTGTTAAATTATTTGGTGATTCTAGAGTCACCATCAAATGGGCTAGAGGAGAACGTAATATGTGGGAAACTACTCTTTCCACTTGGTGCAGCAGAATTGGAGACAAATTGAACAATTTCTATAACATCACACTTGAACACATCTTCCAGGAAAACAACTCCTTTGATGATAAGATGTCCAAGTTAGCACTTGAAGGTTAAGATGGCTACCCATTTTGGGAGGAACATTTGGACAATGTTGTTTAGTATCATGGTTCATTATACCTTATGGACTAGGCTAGATTCAAGTACGATATTTGGTAGATTATTCTATTGAACTGAATTTTGAATAATGATACTTTTTGTGAAAATAACATGATAAGTGTTGGTTGTGGAGCCAGATCTTCCAGTCTCATAGATGATATTGTCTTAGCCGTGCACCCCGGAGGAATGTACACCCATTCTGCATTTTTAGGGGTTGGGGCTATTTTCGCCAGTTGTTTTGCGTGCCCATTGGTTTGGGTATCCCGTGGTATTTTATCCATTGTATTTTCCCTATAAAAGAAAGACATTGTAATACGGATAGGGTTGATGTATTAGGTTTTATGCATTGTAAAGATCTCTAATATCAGAAGAGATACTGTGAGACAGTGAAGAGGAAGTGCAGCGTCTGTGCTATAGGTTGTATCCCTTCAACTGGCTGGACGGTAATAATAATAAGGATTGGCAAATTCAGTGTGGACGTATCCCAAGTTGGGGTGAACCACAATATATTTGTGTCTCTCTTGTAATGTGCGTGTGATTATATTTGCATTTCTGTTTATTGTTATTGGTTTGTGATTCTGTTTTTCTAACAATAAGGACAATATATGAGCCATAAATATGTATTTATGGTGGAACTATCTTTGTACCGTTTGATTCATCAATATGAATAGCAATGGTGTGTTTTTTTCGCTGTTTTTTTTGTTTATTTACTCGTGTTTTAATTTAATTCCATTTTAATTTAATTTTATTTGGCCTTTGAGTTTTATAGATCCTTTGGGGCACTTAGTTAAGGGTATCCTTATTTAATTTTAATTTTTAATTTTCTTTGGCCTTTGACTTTTCTAGACCCTTTGGGGCACTTAGTTAAGGATATCCTCCTACTTTTTGGGTTTTCAATTAACCCTTTTAAATCCCATAGTAGGTTCGGATGTTTCATTTCAAGTCCTCAATGACACAAGTCAATTTGGGAACTCTTAATTGGCGGTCCATATGGTCAAAATTTTCTTCACCCTTCATGATTTTTTGATGCCAAGTGAACCATGACATTTTGGGTCCATACTAAATTTGTGATTCACAACTTGTAGAACAAAGTGTGTATTTTTGGGAAAATAGGCATTTTGTGGGATGAGAAACCAATGATACTTGGTGAAAACCCATGGTATGACTCTTTCTTGGGAAACACCTTGTCCAATAGCTAGTCCAAATTTTACTCAAGTCTTGAAGTCATTTCCTTTCCTATTTGTATTGACCCTCTCCTTTTTGAAAAGGTGCTTCAAATATTTGGGAGAATATTAGCATTTGCATATGAAACGTACTTAGAAACTATTCCAACATCTTGTAGTTAAGACCTCCCAATATGCAAATCCTTACCATGCATCCATATTTTCCTTATGAGAGGAATTTTGGGTCCTTTTTGAGACTCTTCATAAGGAGATATATTGTCTCTACCATGTATGACTCACATATAGTTGGATATCGTCCTTCCTTTGAATAAAATGTATATATATATGTTATATCATCTTTCCTTCTCTCCATATATTGCATAACACTACTAGATTGGTGTCACATATTGACCTAGCTATCTAATTATTCTTCCATGCTAATGAGCTACTTGTTTTTATCATCTCCAACACATTTAGATGTATCTCTTACTTGTGGTTTGGTTTCCTAATTGAAGTATTGTTGTTTCATCCTAGCGAATCCCAATTGGATTAATCTCCCTCTACATCTTGGATGATTAAACTCTTCTACCTGAAGGGAGGTTCCATATTAGCTAGGGTAAGAGAGGTACCAAATTATTTGAGGGAAATTTGGGTGACCATGTACAGACTTCATTTTCAACATTTATATGCTACATGTAGGTGTTTTTATTGCATAAAATTGAATATTAGGGTTAATTTTTTTTTGCATGAAGGTGTGGAAATAAGTGAAGGTATGTGAAAGTGGAGAAACCATATTTTGGAAGCATGTGGTAGCTATCATCTTAAGCCCGAGAATCATTAGAACTCACAAACATTTTTATTTTGGATGATGATGCTACTGTTGATGATGAAGATGACGACGACGTTGATGAAAAATGATGATGAAGATCAATTTGATGATAACAATGAAAATTAAATGAATAGGATGATAAGTAAGATGATGATGATGATTATTATAAATATGATGGTGGGTCATATGTCAAAAGTCCCACATTTTCAAACAATTTTGAAAAATATTCTATAGCAACGATGGACATGTTCATTGAAAATTCATCATTGCAATACTACAATAACAATGACGATATTTATGATGATGCAAGTATAAAGAAAAATGAGCTTCTCTTTGTTTCGAGAATAATTTATTCTCTACTGAACAATGCCAACCACATGATTATGGAATCTTATATGGCCCCTCCCCTTCCCCTAACATCACTATCAATTCCTAGTCAATAGCCAATCTATCTACTAGAAAATAATCAAAAGCAACATAGTAAGATTCATACATAGAAACTAGCAAAACAAAATTTAATTAAGGTAAATGAAATGATGTGTATGTAAATGGTACTTTAATTTTAGCACATACTATGTGGCCACTATTTTTAGGTTGGAAATAATAAACAACACGTAACATAAGATACAAAAAATAGCATAAAACTTAAAAACACATAATTAACCCTTATAAGTAAACTGTTTAAAGAGAATAATCCATACAAAATATATAGTTACATACCTCGTACATTCCAACAATTCAATATCGTTAATCTTCTTGATCTTCATCCAAATCAACATCTATATCATCTCATTTAGAAACAATGTTGAAAGGATTAACAATATCAATATTGTAATTAGTATAATTTTTTATCAGCATATCTTCATCAACATCGTCAAAAATAAGAATTGCAACATCTCATACGTTGGTTTAAACTTCTTCAAGTTCTTCATTTGACACATCTACTACCTACTCCTATGCATCATATTCTTCTTCAATAGTATATTCTTCCTCTATGTTATACTTTATTGGCCTTCCTCGTGGATCATATCTAACAATGAATGATCAAACCCTATTACCTGGAACCTCTAAGTAAAATACATGTACGTATTGGCTTGGAAGAACATAGAGATCATGTCTTACTGGATCAAACAATGTTGTATTAATCATGGTAAATTCGATAGCATGTTGAATAACAATTCTATCAAGATCACATTCATGCATTTGTAGCCTATACCATTTGATGTCGAACATAACTAATTTGAAGGAATTAAATTCACAATGATGTATATCATCCAAATACCCATAGTATCTATTTTAAGTTACTTCAATATCTTTGACACTCCTAGAGGAAACACTAATGTCCTAGACTATTGCACTTATCCCACTATCAGAAGTTTTCATCTTTTCATTGAACTTTTTGATGCGAAATTTATGACAATTGCACCACATAGCCCTGTGGTGTTTCAACTGCAATATGACATACATGTAAAAAAATCACTTTCATTGTAATATCCCTACCATCAAAATTTGTTCAATCTTGTCCAATTTCGAACCTTAGACTAGTGAAACCCCAAACTCTCCCAAATTCTCCCAAATGATTTCGAATTATGTCTGGAAGTGATTGATGGCTCTTAAGACATCCTAATACATCTATTGGACACTCATACTTTCTTATTAATTACCAACTACAATAGCTTATTAATTACATTTCCTTAAATATCTATAAAAATTCTTGCATTTTATAATTCTTTTGAATTTTTAAATCCTAAAACATATAAATATCATTATCATTATATTAAACCATTTTTTACAATTAAAAAATTTTCAACTTTAATATTGATATCTTTAAAACCATAATATTAATAACCCTAAATTAACAATTAAATAAGAAACCCTAACTATAACCTTCTTACGTCCAAATTAAAATTAAAATAAACCACACCGACTCTTGTCACTAAATCAAATTATTAGGTTAAAATAACTTATTGGTTTCAAATTGATATATGGGTTTCTCGGGCATTCTTAAACCTTGCAGGCTTCAGCTATCTCCTGATGAATAGCCCAAAGTAGGGATCGAAATGTCGAGAGTTTCAAATTATTTAACACAGCTCCTGGAATTCTCTTTCTTCTCCTGCAAATATTCAATGAGCTTCTTGAGCCACACAATCTCTTTCGTTGCTTCTGCGACAACCACATATTCTGCTTTTGTTGTTGAATCTATTGGAAACGACTTTTCATTTGATATCCAGGAGACAACTACTGATCAAAGACTCATTGTGTATCCAAAAGTGGACAGTCATGTCTCTTTATCACCATCAAATTCTGAGCTAGAGTACCCAATGAGTTTGAAGTCCTCCACCTGAGAGTACTTGATTCCAAACTCTTGAGTCCCTTTCAAGTATCTTAGAGTGATTTTTGAAGTAGACCAGTGCCCTTCGGTATTTTTGTGCATGAACCTTGAAAGGATGCTAATAACATAAGAAATATCTAGTCTAGTAGTGGTAAGGTAAACAAGGCTTCGTACAAGCTATTGGTACTTGGCTGCATCCTCAAATGATTTTCCTTCACTTGATGTGAGATTCAACTTTCATTCCATTGGACTTGAGAGAGGGTTTCATTCTATGATGTAAAATCTATTAAGCAATTCTCCAACATACTTATTCTGAGAGATGAATATCTAATTAGGATGTTGAGTCACTTCATTTCCTAAGTTGTAATGAAGATGTCTCAGATCAGTCATTTCAAAGACTTTCTTCAAATATTTCTTTATGGATTCTATATAACTTTGATTGTTCCCTGTCATCAAAAGGTCATCCACATACACAACAATAAACACAATATGTCTTCCAAATTTCTTTACAAACAATATTGCATCATCAAGATTATAATAGTTGAAATTTAGCTCTATAAGATGCTCGGTATCTTTTCATACCATGATCGAGGTGCTTGTTTCAAGCCATACAAGAACATGAAAACTTTGCATACATTGTGTTCTTGTCCCTTCACATCAAAGCCTTCTTCCTGAGACATGAAGACATTTTATTTCAAGTCTCCATTCAAGAAAGTTGTTTTTACATCCATTTGGTGGACATTCCGTCAATTTTGCACAGCCAAAGAAAGTAAGGTGTGGATAGTATTCCATTTTTCTATGGGGGGGAACATTTCTTCATAGTCAATTCCTTCTTTCTATGCAGGCCTTTATCCATGAGCCTTGCTTTGTGCTTGTCAAGTGAGCCATTTATTTTTTATTTGTTCTTGGAAAACCACATGCTGCGAATTCATTTGGTTATGAATGGAGGGTCAACAAGATTCTAGGTTCCACTCTTCATGAGCGCATCATACTCATTCTGCATGGATTCTTTCCACTCATCATAAGTATCAACCTCTTCAAAGGAAGTTGGCATTAGAGAAAATTTGAGGTCTAAAATGGGCCTCCTAAGGAAAATAATAAAATAATAGTTAAAATAATAAAATAATATTTATGAATTTTGGAGGAAAAAATAAAAACAACTACCCTTTTTCTTCGTATTTTCTACATATCTCCCTATCGTTTTACTCAAATTTCAGGAGGGAGCACTCATTGGATGCAGAATTTAATTCCGCATCCAATGAGTAACCACACTGCATACTTTTGAGATAACCCACTGCATGAAAAATGAGAAATACATCAAAAAACATATTACTTTGAAAGAAACACGTCTTTTTATGTATTTATCATTTTTTGTGGGGTGGGGTGCCTCAAAAGTATGCAGTGTGGGTACTAGTTGGATGCAGAATTTAATTTTGCATCCAATTTGTGCTCCTGCCCAAAATTTGAGTGAAACAATAGGGATATATGTTGAAAATACGAATTAAGAAGTAGTTTTTTTAATGTCAAATATGCCATGTGAACCATTATGGTTGACTCTTTTCTTGAAATTCTATTGCTTATTGAATTCAATGGCTCTTTTTCTTATGAGGTGGCTTGTAGTCTTATGAGACCCGTTTTAGACCCCAAATTTTCTCTAATGTTCAAGGTTAGCAAATAAATGCAATTCACAATCAAATGATACATCCATGTCTTGACCTAAGTTATCTGGATCTCCTCCATCTTCTTGCCTGGTTGAGATTCTCATTCCCATATTTCCAACTTCATATGGATGGGCTATTTCAAGTGTCTTTGTGGCCCATTTCATAATCTTCCTTGATGGCCCAAGTTGAGTAGGTGGCGGTCCTTCATTCTCTTCAAGGTTCAATCATCTAATCCTCTCAATCACATCATCTAGTTGAGTCTCTTATTCTAGTGAAGTGGCACAAAATTATTCTTCGTGAGTTTCTTCATGAGGGGTTGTTGGTGCTTCAAAAGGAAATTCCATAGATTGATCCAATATAGCAATTCACCCTCCAAGACATGGAATTTCATTATCAAATTCATAATATGTCTTTAGATGGGAAACTTTCTCCAGATGATCAAGCTATCTTTCAGTAGACTGGTCATTTTTATTAGTTTCAAGAAAAATGAAATATATTGAAACAACACATTTCTTATTTACCTCATCATAAAGATGATATGCCTTGGAGGTTTTTGAATACCCCAATAAAATGCATCTTTGACTTCTAGCACCAAGCTTGTTTCTTTGTAGCACCAAGCTTGTTTCTTTGCTCCTTTGATATCAAGGCATAAAAGGTGGAACGAAAAACCCTAAGATTCCTAACCAAAGGAAGGTTTCCAAACCACATTTCATGTGGATTCTTGTCTTCAATAGCATGGCATGGACTTCTATTTCTCAAATATGCTGCACATAATACTGCATCACCCCAAAAAAACAATTTCACATTCTTGAAAAACATCATTGAGCATGCCATATTCATTAAGGTTCTATTCATCCTTTTGTTGATGCCCAATTTTGTCATCATTTTGGATCTATAATCGTGCTATGATGGTACTATTTTTTGTCATTTTTAATGTATCAAGTTCATACCGCTCATCATTCAGACATTGATATAGACTCAGGTACCTATTTTTGAATTATGTTTAATTCTCCCATATTTTTCCATTGATTATCATCTCATATAGTACATTCATATCAATTTAACATTTTTAAAAAAATTGGGCATATAGTTTTTCTGATACAGATTATGGTTCTCATACAGACGCTCATTCGGACTCGCACTCTCATTCAGACGCTCATTCAACCCATCGTTCGCACTTTGTAGAATCATTTATTTTCCTATCTAGATGTGTTGAAGGTGCCACCAGAGACATGGGTATTGTTTCCCACATGTAACACATGGTTCAAGAGCTTTTGCTTGCCAACATTCATGCCATAACTTTCCCAAGCATCCAGCGATTTCATTGTCCACATCTAGGAAACCAACATGCACGATTTGGGGAAAAATAGCCTATTCTTCAGTGAAGTCATTTTTCAGCATTTAGAGACATGCTATTATTAGAGAGGTCGACCACTAAAAGGGTCAACCCTTTATCTATTGTAAATCATTATAAAAAGACATCTTGGGTTGTGTAGAACATATAGAAAAACGTTTTGTAAACTTTGCTTCCGATTTTAATACCAAAGCTAGGTTCAGCTATTGATTTTGTTTTCCATTTTATGATCGATGACTGAGTAGCATAGAACATCCACTGTTCTTGAGAAGGGCCCCTCAGCAACAATGGATTCACTTGTGCACACATCTTTGTTTTCTCTCTTCCTGTAATTTAATATTCAGAATGATGAAATGTTCATAGCTTTAAGTCATTTTTCGTGTGTTTATAAATTCAGTATGTATAAAAGTCATTTAACTTTCCTCTGTTCATAATTTGTGTATTTTTTATCATTCGGCTTGTCGTACGCACCAGGCTTTAGGATTGTCATTCCACCCTTAATATTTTTAGTTGCATTTGTAATTAGCTACGGTTTGCATTCTTGGATTTAGTGTTTCATTCACATTCTGTAGCTGGTTAGCATTTGAATTTACAGTCATAATTTCCTTTCTATTTAAATAGAACAAAGTTAGTATTAATTCCATTTAGACTTCAGTTCATTTCATTTCTGTAGCTACAAGAAGGTTCATCATTTCCTTTTCACTTAGCATTTGAATCTACAGTTAGTATTTCATCTCTGATTACATAGCATGTTATTACTCTATATCTTGCCAATTCCATTTTTAGTTTGGTTTATTTCATTTATGTAGGTGTAAGAAACTAGAAATAGATTTGTAATTACATCTCAAGCTAGAATAAACTCATTTAGATGTAGTAGTTCCAAGTTAAGTGTTATGATTTTCAATTGATGATCAGTTTTAACTAGTTCAGTGTACATTTGCTTTTCAATTTTAGATCAAATTGCATTATCTTTTTATAATTGATCAAAATGCCTTAGCTTATGGTTTGATTTACTGTATAAGTAGAATAGAAGTACCTAGTTTTCTGTTTTGCTTACAACTTGAATTTATTTCCAACAATTTGAATCATTGTTTTATACTCAGGTTTGCTTATAAACTCCGAGTTCAGATTGTTTTTGTATTTGATGTTTTATAAATAGTTTGAAGTCTTGATAGGGTAGAAATTCGATAGGTATTGCATATTTCAAGTACGAAATAGCATTAGAGATAAAATAACTCGGAATGTGTGCTTTTCAGTAGAGTTAGATTGTTAAGTAGCATTTCATTTGAATTGGTAGTGTGATTCAGGTTTTCAGCTGTCATTTGCTTAGTGGATAAGTGATAGTTTACAATGTTCTAGTTTTCTTGGAATTGATCCATTTTCAGTTTCCTTATTTTTACAGAAGTTAAGTTAGATTTATTTTCTTTTTGCATCTCTGTAGCATTTGTAAGTCACTTTGACACAATTCCTCAAGAAGATTGGAATTAGTTAGGTTTGTTTATGAAACATTTACTATTTTGAAATATTAGTTGTCAATGCATGCTTGAACCCTAGAATACAATTTCTTTTAATTACTTGAATTTGCAGTTAATTGTTAGATTGGATTTCCTAGGTTAATTAATTAGTTGTCTTTCTCAAAGTAGCATATTTTTTCTTGTTTTTAGTTAATTATAATTGCATTTGTTTCATAGTTAGAATTTTGATATCACCTAGTAGAATAGCTTTTCAATTCCTAGAGTAGATTGGAATGATTGTTTTCGTAGTCTAGTTTGTTCAGCATTGTTTTCTAGACTAGTGATTTCATTTCATTTTGCAATCTCAATTCTTGTTCTTAGACTAAAATAACAGAGTCAATTTTATAGTTAGGTTTTACATTTTGAAATTTTATCGTAATTCTTCCAAGTTACTAGGTTAAGTTTGAATCCATTAAGTAGATCATAGTTTAGTACTTTTAAGTGGCTCGGTTTTTCATTTTGAAAAAAAACATCTCTAGGATCTGCATAGTACACATCTTAGTTTCCTTTCTACCTTAGCATATATTTTGTTACAACTCTAAGTGTACCAACCCTAGTCGATAATTAAATATTGGAAATTTAATAGACATAAATTATACCAGCATTTTGGCGTCATTGCTTGGTAGTTGTAGATAGGTAGATTTTTTTTATGAAACGTAGTGATACGCTAGTGGCAGGTGAGCGGTAAGACGAGAGGTAAGAACCCACGCATATGTTATAACAGGCATCCCCAAAACCCGGCAGCAATAGTAATGCAGTTAGGTTTTGCTTTATTTTAGTTTTTCTTTCATTAATAAACCTAGAGATCCAAAAGGCACATACGTTAAAACTAGTCCCCAAAACCCTACTAAAATTCCTATTAACCTTTATGGGGGGGCATGCCACCCCTACCACTAACTCAGCAGAAAGGTATCGAAAAACACACAAAGGGGATAGTCCTACTTGGAAAGCTAAATAAATCATTTCTGGAGACCATTCGGGGGGAGCCATAGAAACATCGGAGAAGTCAGTCCATAAAGAATCCCTATCAGGGGAATCTCAAGATCACATTGAGACTGAACTTAGGCAAGAAGAAGTTCGAAAAGATATATTATCAGAACCCCTTAATCCTCCATTAGTTCCAAAACCCAACGCCGCAACCTTTACACTAGTAGGGAGTTCAAATTTGGTAGATTTTGTTGATCCTGAACTAGTGAACGCTCTCTTCAAAAACTCTACAAAGATAGTTGTCTCACAGATTGAAACACCAACTGTAGAACTTAAAATTCTTGTAGAAATTAACTCTCAAGTGGTTGACAACTATTCTCATCAGAGGAAAATTTCCCCCGAAAAAGAACGTTGGGACTGCTCATTGTCACCAAGAAAGGAACCATCTAGGTTTACGCTCTTCAGAAATCAAGCCTACATGGAGAGAGAAGGAGAAAATGAAGACAATGATGAAGTGAGACACAATGAAGATGAGGAGGAATTAGGAAATCGAATGGAAGGTGCTTTTGGATTTACTATTTTGGATACTGCACAAGATGTGACCATGAAAAATATACCTCCCTCCTTACTACCTACTTTTAATGCGAACAATAGCAATGACCCGGATACATTTTTATTTGAATTCGACATTTTGTGTAGAAGCTATAAGTACTTGCAAGATGCCCAAAAGTTAAAACTTTTCTCTGCCACACTAAAAGATTCTGCATTAAGATGGTTTATGGGATTAGGAGAATTTAGCGTTAGAACTTGGGAAGATATGAAAACTACATTTTTTGCAGAAATATCAAGATTATTGCAAACTTAAGGACTCTCGAAATGACATTTTCAAGATACAAAAACATGAAGATGAGATCCTAGAAGATTAGCTCAAAAGGTTCAACTATGTATTACACAAATGAAAATGTAATGACCTTCAAGAAGATCCAATAAGAACTCTCTTCCTTAAGGGAATCTCAGAACACTTTTTAGAAAATCTTAACCTCATGGCATCTAGATATGTATCTCATAAAACTTTTGCAGCAAACTATGAGATGTGTAGGAATTACTCTAGAAGTAGAGGGAAAAGTGGAAAGAACTTTCAGGAATATTATACTAGAAATCTAAAAGGAAATACCTCTAGTTATGGTGGAGTCACAAGGATAGAATTGGGAAACCTATTAGAAAACTTCAAAACAGATATTTTAGGAGCAATGGGTTCTCAATTAGATTCATTACAAGCTAAGAAGAGACAAGAGGAAGAGCATGCAACAATGAGCATTTTCTGCTCTAGATGCAGGACTAAGCATTCACAACAGGAATTCCCATTAAATAATGTTTCCGTATGTCACCTTTGCACATAAGATCATCCAATTGAAAATTGTGCATTGTTGCATGGGTTACAAGCCATACATAAGAGCGGGAATGTTGGTGAAACATCTAGGAGGCCTTGGAAACCTAGAGACCAAACATCATATCAATATCAATCATCACAACTCCCTCCCTATTATCACCCTTAGCAACCACCTCAATAGTGGAACAACTCGAATTGGAAAAATTGGCCACCTCAGTATCCTCCTCAAAATGCTAAGCAGTAGCAATGGTTACATGGGTGGAGGGGACAAGCATATGTGCAGTCACCACCTACTCCTATTCCTAACTATACTTACCCACCTAATATCCAACAATTCTTTCCTGGGTATGTGCCTCCTCCACTACCCCCTATCACACATCAACCCCACCATTTCCAGGATGCGAACCCCCCAAGACCCACGCTATTACCTGCACAACCGATACCAAACCCTAACAATAAACCAACTCAAGCTCTCAACAACATTGAGTTGCAAACTCTTCCAACTTATGTCATTTTGACTGCACTAGTGCATGAAATTCAATTGTGATCTGGAAGAGTTTTGAACAACCAACCCAAATCATCAGTTGTCATTCATGAAGAGAACGAAGAAGAAGAAATACCTAGTGAAACCTTGAATGATGCCATTCTCAAGGAGGTGGTTATTTCAAAAGTTTCAACACATAACCATTCTCGGAAAGAATTAACTCGAGAAGAAAGAAAACCCCCATATCCAGAACGTCTAGCAATGGAGAAACCTGCAATTTATCCAGAGTATGATATTATCAATGAACTGGAAAATATTTGTATCAAAATCCCTTTGTTACAAGATATTAAAGACATACCAATTTATAGCAAGGTGATAAAGGAACTCTGCATCAAAAGACCAGGTAAGAAACAAAAAGACCCTCCGATAATTCATGTCGTAGGTGAAATGTCTAATTACATAGCAGATAAACCTAGAATTGCAAAATATACGAATCCAGGAAATCCTGTGGTTATAGTTATTATCAATAACTCTGCTATAGGAAACACACTTATCAATCTGGGGGTTGTTATTAACATAATGACCACCACAGTTTTGGAAACCCTGCAGCTAGGACAATTTCTCCATCCTACTGCAACAATGATGGAATAAGCAGACCGCACCACTGTATAGCCTACTGGAATCCTAGATGATATTATTGTATCATTAGCTTCATGGGAGTATCTCGTGGACTTCATGGTCATACAATCAAAGGATCCTCCCAAAGGACACCCTATTATTTTGGGAATACCATGGATATCCATTGCTAATGCATTTATAGGCTGTAGGGATGGAGAGATGACCATCTCTGATGGGCTATCTACACGGAAACTTGCTATATACCCACCAGCACAACTAGTGACCAAACAATTATGGTAGTTAGACTATCCTTTTGGGGATGAAAATTTGGAGGAACTTTCACTTGTTAGTGACTGCTCTTGGGCACTTCAAGAACAAAATACTAAAAATGTGTTGAATCAATTTGTTTCCTCAACAACATGTATAGATTTTCCCCAGTCCTTTGCCCAATTTGATCAAATTTTTGGAGATGAATTTCAAGAGAATATGAACCTCTCCACGTTTAAAAAATACACCTTGTGTCTTTGTAATTGAAGAACATATAGGGTCCTACACCATACCTTGTGAGGTAAGTCCTGAAAAGTTTTTACATATAAATGTAGGCTTAAATGAGAACCAACAACAACAGTTACTGAAAGTTCTTAAAATTCAAACCGAAGAATTCACATGGGAATACACCGATATGAAGGGTATACACCCGGATACTTGTATTCACCATATGTACACAGATGCAAACATACCACCTGTAAGGCAGCCTCAGAGAAGGATGAATCCAACCTTGAAAGATATAGTTAAAGATGAATTACAAAAACTCCTCAATGCTGGTTTCATCTACCCAATTTCTAACAGTAAGTGGGTATCTCCTCTGGTGGTAGTTCCAAACAAAGTTCCATGGAAATGGTGTATTTGTGTTGACTTTTGAGAGTTAAACAAGGCCACTCTTAAGTATTATTTCCCCTTACCGTTTATTGACCAGGTGTTAGATACCCTATCTGGGAAACAATATTTTTATTTCCTCAATGGGTATAGTGGGTACAACCAAATATTGATAGCACCTGAAAATCAGGACAAGACCACATTTACTTGCTCTTGGGGAACATATTCCTATAGAGTTTTTTTATTTGGCCTATGTAATGCACTTGCCACTTTCCAGTGTGTAGTCTTAGGAATTTTTGTTCACCTTATACATGACTGTGTAGAAGTATATATGGACGATTTCACAGTATACGACAATACCTGTCAGGAATCCTGTCACCTACCCAAATTCTGAAATTATTATTTTATTGGCAAAATACTTTATGTTAAATTTTAATTACAAAGTTTTGTAATTATGACCAAGTTTGGTCAAGGATGAATGTAATGACTGAATTATTATTATTTAATAAATAAAAGTAGGAGACAAACACCTAAGGGAACTGTTAAATGAGTGTTCACTAACCCACTAGGAGGAATGGAAGTTGTTAGAAGGCATGGGACAGATGGCAGCAATTGCACTTCACCACTAGCTGTTGGTTATGAGACAACTACCCCTACAATTGTGGCATTATCCCCCAAGTGGAGGGAGTGAGAAGGCAGCTCATTTAATGACTAGTTAACAATTGAAAGGCCTAGGCATCCTACATAAGGCAAATTCGAATTGAGCAGAAAACTCTTACACAATATTTCTACAGACATATTTCTCATGTGCATCAGGTGATCACTGAGAGATTCAAATAGGGAGGCTATGTCAGAGTGCAACTGTAAGTCTGCAAATTATTCTGAGAAGGAGAACCAGAGGTGCTGGTGCAGGTCCCTTTTGACTGCTAATTCTTTAAGACTAGATAACTATTGCTGCTGCAAGTGGAGAGCCTAAGCTTCTAAGTTTCTTCCTCCTGGTGGTTCAGTGAACAGGTTCGGGGGTCCTAAGGAAAGTACTTGGTTGTCTTCAGAAATTGGTTGGGTAAAACAGGCTCCTTGGCTTGTTTGTTTCCCTCTAGTTAACCAGGTTTTGTTGTTCCTATTTGTTGCAGTTCAATGTTTCTGTTTAGTAGAATTATCAACTTTGTTTAGTAAAAGAATTTAGTTTCTGATCTATGTTTGATTCTGGATAATAAAGATTTGGAATTTTTTTTATTAGATAATCATCTCTATATTTTTCCCATGTTGTTCTTTGCATAGTACTCTAGTATAGAGAAGCAAATTAAATAATAGATAAGAGATGGGCAGATTTTCCATTGATTAGACAAATATTTATAGTAAGTCTTCTATTTACAATTATGTTATATATTTAAACATAGCAAAAATTATTGTATAGCATTGACAGTAACATAGAACTCTTTTGTTAATACTTGAAAGAGAGCATAGTTAATTTCTGTACAGTCATATATTTTTCTCTTATATCTATTCTTCTCGAATAGAAAACAAATGCAATCAATATTATATAGTCTATATATATATTTCCAAAGTAATTGCATTTTACAAAAATATAGCAGCTGCAATTTATTTCCATACAATTCTTATTTTGAACAAATACTTTTCATTTTCTCGCATTGTCATAGATTGTTTACAATACAACTGTATTTTCAAAGAATTAGTTTTGTATCAATTTAAAACAAATACTCATATATATTATTTTCACATTACTTATGCTTTTGTTTCAATATCGAAAAATTTCAAATAGTATCAAACCCTATTGTTTTATTCTTCTAAACACTAGAAATTTTTTATACAGTCCTTCGTTGTTTTTGCACCAGTCTTTTATGGCTAAATCCTAAACGTTTCTTTTCTTAACCCTAGTAAGAACCCTTGTACTTTATCGAAATCTTTTAACATAATACAAAAACTTAGTACAAAACCATATAGTATTCAGAAGCTTCAGGTAGGGTTTTTCTTTCATAAAACAAACTAGAATTTGAAGGTATAAAACATATAACAGTCAAACTATCTCTTCAACCTGCCACACTTGTGTAGCAAAACAATGAAGAGGGAGTTTAGAAACAAATTTACAGTCGAACATCGGGTCTCGAAACATTTTATACACGATTACAAAAGTTTTATTACCCATCATTTTAAACACATAACCATCCTTTGCAAAAGAAAAACAAGTCGTTGTTTAAATGTAAAAGAACCCTCGGTTCTTAGTTTCCATTCAAAATTTATAACAGAGAATTACAGGATGGCCATGGAAGGTTCCCAACTTTGAAAAGGGTTAACTTTTTTTTTTAAAGAAAACCTTTAAAACCGAGACTATGGAACAAACGAACTACACAGGGTTTTACCCTAGACTGTTTTAACACAAAAACGAGAACCAAGACCCCATCAATTACACGGCCAGGCATCTTTTAGCCAAGTGGTTACAAAAAGACTAAGAGGTTACCTTCTGTACATTTGAATCTTCAAGACAAACTTAGAAACTTTCACTTTTGGCCATCACTGAAACAAGTCGAAGGACTTCAACTCTCAACACATAGAAAACACCATCAAAGGCCCTACGAGGTTTTGAGAACCACCAAGGCTTACCAGGAAAGTCATAGCAACATTCCTCTCTCCAAACCTTTTCGTTACAAGCCTCATATGATTGTGGGTACCTGCAAAAAACATTTGATGAAAGGTTAAAACAAGGAACTTCATTTTTGAAACAATACAAAAACACTTACCTCTAAAAA
Source organism: Larix kaempferi (assembly GCA_027924585.1). Taxonomy (NCBI): domain Eukaryota; kingdom Viridiplantae; phylum Streptophyta; class Pinopsida; order Pinales; family Pinaceae; genus Larix; species Larix kaempferi. Next base: position 1,278,093 of record BSBM01000146.1, read on the forward strand.
CAAAACGACACTTCAGAGCATAGACACACTACACCAGTAAATGAAAAAACACATTGATTTGTGACAGCAACTCTGAATACCATTCTCATCCTCAAGAGAATCAAACTCGGTCCGAATTATATTCATTACCCTGGAAAAATAAACCCCATCACTATTTTGGTAACGTGGCTCAAGTGAAAAAGGATAAAATCCTATAACTACCTAGAAGACATCACCATCTTTTCAAAAGAGCCGAAGGTTATATTGTAAAAACTATTCTCAGCAACTACCAGGAAACCAATCTTCAATTTGTTGCATTGTGGCTCTATGGCATGAAGCCAAGGCTGTAACTTAATCAAAAAATACTTCTCATGGGTCACCAGGTCGAAACCCTGGCAGAGTTTTTCCTTCAACCCTCGAATTTTTGGGCAGCCTATCGGCCTCAACCTAGATTAACAATGAAAGAAAGAGAATTTCATGCCACTACTTATAATGAAGCTAGGGTTCCACAATCAACGGTTCAGATCTGGTGTGATCAACGGGTAAGAAGAGTGCCAGCAGTGCTACGTTGAAAGCTGAGAATTCTTGCATTAATACCTCTTAATTACAAGCAATAAAGATGTTGCCAACAGTGCATGCTAATGATCTTTACCGTGTATAGCTCGGAGGAGAGACAATAGAATAGTCATGTCCAGCTAGGATTCCAAGTATTGTTTTGAAGCAGGATTCACGTGGATGGGCTACGTGAGTTGACAACAACTCTACCCACTGTGGAGTTCAGACAAAGCATTAAAATATTGATTGTAACCTTGTCAACCTGCAGTAGAGAATTTATTAACCATTAACTCATTAATTCAATACTGAGCTTTGAGTGGATACAGCTACTGGTGCTATCAACAATTAGAACAAAATCTAGGTCATATAGCATAGTTTTCTCCATAACCTTAGTCTTAATTCTTTTCAAAGGACAATTACATTGCGTAATAATTTCAAGTCATTGCTAAAGTTTAACCATATCATGAACTCATATTGTTTGCATATTGAATTCATTTTGGTTTGCATAGTGAATTTATTTTGTTTGCATATCAAATCCATATTATTGCATATATATTTGCAATGCATATTTTTAATTTAGTTCAAAGCTAGACATGGTAACGTTTGAATTACATGTCAACATATTATGTAGATGCTTAGTACTTAAAAAAATATGTCTACTCATTGCTATAGTTTCGCATAAGCATTATAATGAATTCTATAATGCTAACTCATAGCATAAATACTATAATTACGATCACTTCCATTTGTTTAGTCATGTAACGCAAAGACCTTTGTATCATCACAAATATAGTTTAAATATTGACTAGATATACTTGGAAGCTACATTCTCAATACAAATGCTAGTTATTATGCTTTAGATATTATAGTTGTGTAATCATTAGTTAAATACATGAGTTATAATAGTCTAAGCTTTGTTCAAAGATACAATACTATTCCTATAAGTTCCTAATAGCATTGTCTTTAGGTTTGTAGTACTTTTTTTATTGCAACATTCTGACAAGTACTTGGACGAGATGATTTCTTACACGAAAGAGTTTTGAAATCCCATAAACAAACTTGATTTAAAACCAAGTATCCATACCTCCAATCACTAGTGTCGCAAAGAAGTATTTAGCTTTATGCTTTGACGATGAATTGAAGAAAACAAGTACTCTTATTTTATGATGTCTTGTAGGATTTCTTACCTGCGGTCTGCACATGGAAATAAGATTCAAAATCCTTAGCTAAATGTAGCTAAGTAATCTCTAGGGTGCCTCGTAGGACCCGTTCGTCATCACACAAACAAAACTGTCAGCACTTCTTTCAGAATTTCATAATAATACAAGCAGTGACAACATGTAATTGCATTTAGAACTTAAGCAAATGAGTAAAATTGTATTCTTATGCATGAGTTTGAAAAGATCTTTTGTTAAAGAGTTAAACATCCATTTAAAGTTAAAGTAGTAATTAAAATTATATCTTATTAAATTGAGATTGATGACGTGTCATCATCATTGATCATCTTAGTTAAGATCTCAAATTAATTTGTATGTTCCACATTAAATGACTTAGATAATTACTGCTATTATAATTTTGTTTTTTTTATTCTGGGTTTTTTGGGATGTTACAAATCCCTTGATAACCTTGAAACAATTCTTATCCAATGTCAAGAAACAAACTCAGCCCTTCGTCATGAAAAATGAAAGATGTTACTAATAGAGGGTATAGTTTTGGGACATCATGTCTATTTTCAAGGAATCAAGGTGGATCCTACAAAGATAGAAGTAATTGTCAATCTCCCTTCTCCAAAAATGGAGAAGGAGGTGAGGATCTTTTTCAGCCATGCAGGCTACTACCAAAGTTTTATTGAAAACTTTACCAAAATAGTTGACCTATGTTCAAATTTCTTACGAAAGATGCATATTTTTAGTGGACTGAACCTTGTTAGCATGCTTTTGAGACCTTAAAAGAAAAGCTATCAGTGGCACCAATACTCAGGGGCCCCAATTGGGCCCTTCCTTCTCACATATCCACTAATGCTTCTGACTTGGCCATAGGAGGGGTCGTAGGTCAAAAGGAAGACCAAGCATCATATGCCATTTAATTTGCTAACAAGAATTTGACTCCTGCAAAAATCTAAATACACTGTTACTGAGAAAGAATTTATGGCAGTTGTATATGCTATCAATAAATTTCGTCACTACATCACAGGCTATGAATTTTTTGTACACACATATCACTCTGCCATTAGATTTATAATGAACAAACCAATCCCCAATGGCAGGGTGACCTCGTGGCTTTTTTTGCTTCAAGAGTTCAACATCACTGTCATCGACCATCCCGGTCGGGAAAATGTGGTAGCATATTTTCTCTCTCGCATTCAACTTGATGATGGTGCTAGTTCCGTCGATGATAGATTTCCTGATGAAACTTTGTTCGCTGTGTATGTTCAAACCCCCTTGTTTGTAGACATAGCTAATTATTTAGCAACTAGGAAGTTACCAAACCATCTATCCTCGCTTGAGAAACGTGGAGTCATAATCCATAGTTCTAATTACTCTTGGGTTGACAATTACCTTTTTCGACCTGGCCCTGATCTTATTATTAGACGATGTGTATGAGAGGATGAGATGGCAGAGATCGTCCATGCATGCCATGGTGGACCATGTGGTGGGAATTTTTCCGAAAAACGAACAACATACAAAGTGTTACACTCTGGATATTACTAGCCAAGCATTTTCAAGGATGCATCCAAGTATGTCAAAGGATGTGACAATTGTCAAAGAATGGGTAGACCTATGTCATCTGATGAGATGCCCTTACAACCTCAGGTTATGATTGAACCCTTTGAAAAATGGGATCTGGATTTTGTAGGGCCAATTTCCCCTATTTCTCACAAAAAGAAGTATATCCTAGTTTGTACAAATTACATCACTAAATGGGTGGAAGCTAAAGATTTATTCCAAGCCACAAAAAAATATGTGGTGGAATTTATATATGAAGAGATATTTACTCAATTTGGTGTACCTAGGGAAATGTTCACTGATAAAGGATTCACTTTACCTCCAAGTTAATGAAGGAACTTACTGAAAAATATGGCATCAGACATTGTAAATCTTCGCCATATCACCCACAGGACAATGGTCATGTAGAATCTACAAATAAGGTATTCGAGGCCATCTTGACCAAGATTATCAAACTGCATCACACAGACTAGGCAGATAGGATTCCAGAGGCCTTGTGGGCTTATCGAATAACATGGAGGAATACTACTGGCCACACACCCTATGAACTTGTTTATGGTAAACAAGTTCTTCGACGCATTGATTTTCAAGTAAGAACCTTTCGTATGGCTGCACAATTAGGGATGGATCTAGAAGAAGCACAAAAGAAATGAGTTATGCAAATCAATCAATTAGACGAAATAAGACAAGATGCAATTCAATGAACAATTTAAGTATAGAGTCAATGTAAGAAATGGCATGACAAATATATCAAACAGAAACAGTTCAAGACGGGAGACTGGGCATTACTATTTGATTCAAGGTATAAAATTTTTAAAGGAAAGTTGACTACCCGTTGGATGGGTCCATATGAAATAGTTACAGCTTTTGAGAATGGATCTGTAGAAATCAAAACAATTGATGATTCACAAGTTTCTTTCGTTGTAAATGGACATAGAATGAGACTTTATCATAAAACAATCTCTAAACAACATTTTGTGCAGGATGTCTCACAACAGAAGGAGATGGAGCTGGTTAAAGGGGAAGTCTCTCCTTCTCCTAGTTCTTGATTTATTTCTGGGTTATCTTCATTTATATATATGTAAATATATTTATGTTTATTTAAATAAATAAGAATAATTTCTGACAGCTGATTTATATTTACACATAAATTTTTATGGTCAGCTTATAAGGCTTTATCAATTAAAAAGGGGAAGACTCTTCTCCCTCTCCTAGTTCTTGACAAATTTTCATATCATTTTTCTTTGTATCTATGTAAATATGTTTTTTCTTTGAATAAATTTGAATCATCATTGACAAATGGTTTGCAGTGTGATTATAGGAACATTACTTCTACAATCAGCTCATAAATATCATCACTCGAACAAGGGAAGTGCTCTAAAAATTCATACCATATTTCGATTCTTTCTTTCCTAATTATTTGTCTTCAGAAATTTAAAATTCATATTATAAGAAAATTAAAATGTTCTTCATAACATTTTTGCCACTTGTCTGATGTGATTCTTGCAACTCTTCCAATAAGCCTTCTAGATATTTTATATCAGTGATCCTATCTTTCTAGAGAGGTTGATAGCCAAATGTTTTTCTCCATATGAAGCCCATAAGCTCTCGGTACATTTGACCTTGTTGTTAAGTTAGTAAGTAGATCAATCTTTCCTGAATGGAAACAGGGGGGAACTTTGGGGATGTTATTTTTTGAGAAACACCGTTGTAATCGTTTGGAGAAGGAAACTTGGACAGACTTCTTATATCTTGGTTTATATAAAAACAGTTCTCCTCCAACCCATATATCATCCCATCCTGTAGCATGGTTTTCAGAGATGCTCCCCCATCCACTCACTCATAGGAAATTTATTGCCGAATATCTATAGGGGGTGGAAACACTGGGACACGAGCCTCTGATGCAAAAAGGGTTCAAGAGGCTAACCCACTGGAGTACTAAACAAGCTTGCTGGCAGCGGATACTGACATATGGTATGACCAGGTAAAATCAACGAGGTACTAAACAGGACCGACTGTTAGAGGGAAATCTTCCTGGGGAGGACATCCTATTTATCAAAAATGTGTAAAGAAAAATATTTAAATGGTTCTAATTCTAACCAAAGAGAAGTACGTATGGTTGATTTTAAGAAAATAAACTTCATCAATTGGCCAAGGGGGAATACCCTAAAGATTGTCTTAAGACCAAATACCTAACCTCCATGAGATTAAATATTTCTTATCTTTCCAGGTGGGGCCATATACTTAATATTTCCACGGACTTGAATGTGAAATTCGGTAGGATTGCTCTACGTACTGTGATTCTTGGACTATAGGGAAGTTTGACTGAGTTCCTATGAGCATCTTTGACAAGGAAATCCGATTAAGCTTCATATTCTCTTCTTACCTATATAAGGATCACTGTAATTTTATCTGAAAGTATTTGACGGAGACAAGCATATTTCTTTTTATAAATTAAAATATCAAGGATGACTAGTTTACTTTAGGCTTTTTGCATTATCTATATTGTCATCACCTAGATGGTCTTAATGAGCACTATTACTTATTGATGAAATTGCATGTATGGATCATTTTCATAGATAGTTAATATTTCTTTTTCATACAATAATAACATCTTTTTAGAGTTGTTTGCTAATTGTTGTTAGTTGGAAGTGTTTGAATATCAATCAGTGTTTATTTGATGGCTTGAGGACACGCCATATCTTTGGTTTGGGGGAGGATTCAGAATTGTTTCTATTTTCTGTTTACTTGCAAAACAATTAAAAGTTGATTTATCTCTTCTGAAATGATCTGTTATCTCAGGAATGATGCAAGTAACAAAAGAGAAGGTTGCTCTTATCCATGTTGAACAAAGAAAGAGCGACTGAATTAGTTCATCAACCAGGATGTTCAGGATGTTTTCAAAGAAAGAAGGTTTACATTGTCAGTTTTGAAGCAGTCACAGAAGCAACAGTTTTATTCTTGAAGATTTGCTAGCAGCTTCAGAATTTATCTGCATAATCAGATGTCAGTCAGATACAACAAGCACATCCTATTCAGTCAAATGGCTTGTATCAAGGGTCGAATCGAGTGTCGAATGAAATGTCAAATAAGATGTCGAGTGAAGTGTCGAATGATGTTCTAAATGAACTCTAGATCTGTAACAACTCGACTGAATATGCCAAGGTATACATTTTTAAAATTTTGATCCAATTATTAACTATATCGAGAGTTATCAAGTATAATCTCTACACATATGAAGACACTACAATCCTTATACAATTATCATTCTTTGATTCATTTCGACTTCACAAAACAAATTGGTTAACCCATATAATATTGCATAAACATGATCTCCAGAATTTTTGTCTGACTATATTACTCTTCGACATATAGTTTCATTCCTCATCAATTCGTATGCAAGGATCCTCATGCAAGTCATCGTTTTATTTTTATCAATTAAGGGTCATCATGATTTTTAAATAAGCCTTATGTTATGATTCCATGATGGTGAAATTTTTTGTGCATCTTCAACCTACTCAAAGTTTACAACTTGGAACATTGGTTGAATATTTGATATGGTTTACGATGTCATCAATACACCTCTTCTCATCATAACCCATGATTCGAAATTAATAATGACATGATCATCCAAACGTGTCAATTTCTACCTTATGATCGTTCAAACATTCAATTGGACCTTGTTTTAAATCTGATGCCTGCTTGATCTTCACTGTCATTCTGCACTTGCTCCCCTCCATTATGAGTCCACTTGGCCGCATTCCCTGTTCGACTTACCTCTTCCCACCATGCCTACCTACCACAAGCCAAAAAGCTACCAAGACATACTCCAGATTCCTGAGTTTCGGGTGTGTTGCGAACTCTTCCTCCAGGCGGTTTGGGGCTCATTTCTTCATCTCCTCCAGGGCCACGACAATGAAATTTCATTATTGTTTGCGAAGGGATTCGATGGCAAGGTGGATAGGGTTGGCCACCAAATATTCTGAGAGACCAAGGAGTCGATAGAAGTGGCTGCAAATCTCCCGCAGAAGGGTGCTCGATGGCACAAGCACCTCTTCCTCCCTTGGTCGGCACACGACTTTGCTCTCAAGGCCGATTATCAGTACATTGCGGGAACAAAGGGGTTCCATCAGGAGTGGATCAGGATGGAGTACCTAGACCCTTTAGCCATTATCGTCTGCCTCGTAACCTACGAGGGTAAGTTCACAACTTTTAAAGCTTTCCATCTCAAGTTGTTAGCACATTTTGTCAACAATCTAACTCTCAATTTTCCATTTTACTTCATGTGGACTCTTGAAAATATGTCAAACCAAGTGAGGAAGAACACAGTCAACCCCTTTGGTAGTCTATACCATCATTGCCTCATCAAGTTTATGATCATCCATAAACTAAATGAAATGGGGAAAACATAGGAAAATTTCATGTTTGAAGCCTTGAATCCACATTTGGCCGAGAAGCCCATTACTAAAGCCTCTACGTCTGCTTCCTGGAAACACCTTTGGTCTTAGACTCTTGATGGTGAACCTAGTCGAACCTCTTCTCAAATGAAGAAAGGTGATAAGCCCATGCAAATTGACGAAGCCACATCAGGAGCAAGGAAGCTTAGCCACTCTTCCTCCTCCTCTGAGCCTATCCATATGGATGTGACAGTTGAACCCGCACTCTTCTCGCAGATACCCACTAAACACAGAGGGGCCAACCGCATTCAACCCGTCATTCAGATAGCTCGTTTAGACATCCCTAACGCCCAGCCAAACAAACTTACTCCTGATGCATCCACTCTTGCATTGGATGATGCTCCTGTTGACCTTCCTGAAGCTCCTATCCATGAATTCTCTCCTATTTTCACTCCAGGCAAGGTCTATGCAAAATCAACCACCTCTGCTGGCCCCAAAACACCTTCAATGGGATTGAACCCTGACAAAAATTTCAAGCACGTTGAAGAGTCTTCCACTCCAAGCCACCAAACAGTGAATAGATTAACACAAGATGTAGCACGACTAACAGATCAGGATCAGAAGTATATCGAATTTATCGATCAACTCCATCAAGATAACATGAATTTGCATCTTCAAATGCAAAATATCAAAGATGCCAATAAAACCATTACTACCTCTAATGACATTCTTAAAAAAAGGATGGATACCCTGGAAGCCAATTTAAGAAGTCTAAACCCAAATCTACTTCATCATCGTCAAAGTCGAAGGAAGTTGTTGTCACAGCGATGCCTTCTTCCTGATTTTTCTCTTTTTCTCACTGGGACCTAGCATATCCTCGGTTTGGGGGAGTGTTGATGCCCAAGTTTGTCATCATTTTGGATCGATAATTGTGCTATGCTGGTACTATTTTTTGTCATTTTTGATGTATCAAGTTCATACTGCTCATCATTCAGACATTGATATTGACTTAGGTACCTATTTTTGAATTACGTTTAATTCTCCCATATTTTTCCATTGATTATCATCTCATATGGTACATTCATATCAATTTGACATTTTTAAAACCATTGGGCATATAGTTTTGTTGATACAGGTTAAGGTTCTCATACGGACGCTCATTCGAACTCGCATTCTCATTCAGACACTCGTTCAACCCATCATTCTAACTTGGAGAATCATTTATTTGCCTATTTGGACATGTTGAAGATACCAACAGAGATGTGGGTTTTGTTTCCCACCTGGCACACATGGTTCATGAGATTTTTCCTACCAAGATTCACGCAATAAGTTGCCCAAGCATCCAACGATTTCGTTGCCCACATCTAGGAAACCAACATGCATGATTTGGGGAAAAACGACCTGTTCTTCAATGAAGTTGTTTTAAGGCATTTAAAGACATGCTATTATTAGACAAGTCTACCACTAAAAGGGTTGACCCTCTCTCTATTGTAAATCATTATGAAAAGACGTCTTGGGTTGTGTAGAACATATTGAAAAACGTTTTGTAATCTTTGCTTCCGATTTTAATACCAAAGCTCGGTTCGGTTGTTTATTTCGTTTTCTATTTTATGATCGGTGACTGAGTAGCGTAGAACATCCACTGTTCTTGAGAAGGGCCCCTCAGCGGTAGCGGATTCACTTGTGCATACATCTTTGTTTTCTCTCCTCCTGTAAAGCTAAGTAATTTAATATTCAAAATGATGAAATGTTCATAGCTTTAAGGCATTATTCTTGTGTTTATAAATTCAGTATGTATAAAAATAATTTAACTTTCCTCTATTCATAATTTGTGTATTTTTTATCATTCAGCATATTGTATGCACCAGGATTTCAGACTATCATTCAATCTTTAATATTTTCAGTTGCATTTGTAATTATCTAGGGTTTACATTCTTGGATTTAGTGTTTCATTCACATTCTGTAGCTGGTTAGGATTTGAATTTACAGTCAGAATTTCCTTTCTATTTAAATAGAACAAAGTTAGTAATTCCATTTAGACTTCAGTTCATTTCATTTCTGTAGCTACAAGAAGATTCAACATTTCATTTTCACTTAGCATTTGAATCTACAGTTAGTATTTCATCTCTGATTACATAGCATGTTATTACTCTAAATCTTTCCAATTCCATTTTTAGTTTGGTTTATTTCATTTATGTAGGTGTAAGAAACTAGAATATATTTGTAATTAAATATCAAGCTAGAATAATCTCATTTAGATGCAGTAGTTCCAAGTTAATTGTTATGCTTTTCAATTGAAGATCAATTTTAACTAGTTTAGTGTAGGTTTGCTTCTCAATTTTAGATCATCTTGCATTATCTTTTTATAATTGATCAAAATGCCTTATCTTATGGTTTGATTTACTATAGAAGTAGAATAGCAGTACCTTGTTTTTTGTTTTGCTTCCAAATTGAATTTATTTCTAGCCATTTTGAATCATTATTTTATACTTAAGATTGCTTATAAACTCTGAGTTCATATTGTTTTTGTATTTGATGTTTTATAAATAGTTTGAAGTCTTGATAGGGTAGAGATTAGATAGATATTGCATATTTCAACTATGAAATAGTCATTAGAGATAAAATAACTCATAATGTGTGCTTTTTAGCAGAGTTAGACTGTTAAGTAGCATTTCATTTGAATTGGTAGTATGATTCAGGTTTTCAGCTATCATTTGCTTAATGGATAAGTGATAGTTTACAATGTTCTAGTTTTCTTGCAATTGGTCCTTTTTCAGTTTCCATATTTTTATAGAAGTTAGGTTAGATTTATTTCAGTTTTGCATCTCTGTAGCATTTGTAAGTCACTTTGACACAATTCCTCAAGAAGATTGGAATTAGTTAGGTTTTTTTATGAAACATTTACTATTTTGAAATATTAGTTGTCAATACATGCTTGAACCCTAGAATAGTATTTCCTTTTCTTGAATTTGTAGTTAATTGTTAGATTGGATTTCCTACGTTAATTAATTAGCTATCTTTCTCAAAGTAGCATATTTTTCCTGTTTTTAGTTAATTATAATTGCATTTGTTTCATAGTTAGAATTTTGATATCACCTAGTAGAATATTTTTTCAATTCCTACAATAGATTAGAATGACTGTTTTCGTACTATAGTTTGTTCAGCATTGTTTTCTAGACTAGTGATTTCGTTTCATTTTGCAATCTCAATTCTTGTTCTTAGACTAGAATAACATAGAGTTAGTTTTCTAGTTAGGTTTTACATTTTGAAATTTTATTGTAATTATTTCAAGTTACTAGGTTAAGTTTGAACCCATTCAATAGATCATAGTTTAATACTTTTAAGTGACTCCATTTTTCATTTTGAAAGAAAACATCTCTAGGATCTGCATACTACACATGTTAGTTTCCTTTCTACCTTAGCATATATTTTGTTACAACTCTAAGTGTACCAACCCTGGTCAATAATTAAATATTGGAAATTTAATAGACATAAATTATACCAACATCTTTCTGTTGCACCGTTTTGATGAGGATTGTAGGGAACTTGATGCAGGGGCATATAGGCCCAAGAGAATTAGTAAGATGTGACTGAAGGAGGGATCCTAGAGGATAGCTGACGACCTCCAGGGATAGGGGAGATAGTTGAAATAATATAGGTTATTTGTAGAGATTCCAACTGACTGTGGTCGATGGATGGTGACAAGACAATAAGGAAGAAAGGTTGAAGGTGATACCGACTTGAGGAGGAAACTATTCCAAAGTCTCCTATGACTGAAGAAGACGATTAGAAACCCAAGGAAGATAGTTGCAAAAGTAGTTATGGCGGTAGTTGCAGAATGCTAGGTGGAGCCACCTGATGAAGGAAACCACCTAAAATATTTAATATAGTTTGACCATGCCTGGAAGCGATCGAGGCTTCTAGAAGATGATCTGAGTGAATGGTGTTGAGTATAAATACCCATGTATATGATGAGGAAGGGGATTTTCATGGGGGGGCTTGTGTATAGCTCTTGTTGTGAGAAATATGTTAAATTTTGAGCATTAATTCATTATACTCTAGGATCTTTGCTGAGAGAATAACATCTACAGTAAATCAATGCATGACAATCATAATATGACAAGCATCACAAGCATCACAAGAATCAAAAGCATAGAGACAAGAGACACAGAGTTTCCGTGGGGAAAACCCTAAGGTGAAAAACCCCACAACTTCCTCAGAGATAGAGAGAGCAATGGCTCAACCAAAATACAACGAAATAACACAGAGATAGTCTCCTAGCAGATAGATGATCCTCCTCCTCCTCACAAGTGCGCCACTTTCCAGAGAGAGAGTGAGTTACTTTTCCGAGTGAGTAAAATAGAGATCTCCTATCTCTATTTATACTTACCTTTTTTTCCCAGTGACCTACTGGGGCCGACTTGTCTACTTAGATACATCCACATTATATTATATATAATTCCGGGCCGACCCCAAATGGTGGTCTAATAACCCATCGGCAAGTACACACACTTGCGACACTTGTCAATCCACATGACGACACTTCCTTATAGAGGAATGACACATCTCTTATAAGGGTACAATAAATATATATAAAATATACAGATGAAATACATTCCGAAGTTACATATACATCAACACTCCCTCTTAACTAGGAAGGTATTTCTCGACACAGATCTGCTAGACAAGTCTTCTTCTCTGGATCATCGTCATCGATGCATCGTCATCATCATCGTCACTGCTGCTGCTATCTCAACCAATCTCTGACTCTACTCGTCATAGGAAGTTCTACAGAGCCAGTCCTTTTTCATACTGGATGTAGGCCCGCCATCTGCAGGTCTTCATCATCACTGGCCATACTGTGGAATCCTCAAGACTCATTACGTGCGTCACAAAACCTGGCTGCAGCATCCCAGGCTATTACGAGCACACAGATCTACATGTAGGATCTCCCAGGAGCACATTACATGTGACCCATCACAAAACCTGGCTGAAGCATCCCAGGCTGTTACGAGCACACGGCTCTACCTGTCGGATCTCCCAGGAGCACATTACATGTGATCTCACCACAAAACCTGGCTGAAGCATCTGAGGCCTTTTTCATCCTGTCCAGATATCCCAGGAGAAAATTACATGTGGTCATGGAAAAACGTGGCTGAAGCATCTGAGGCCTTTTTCATCCTGTCCAGATCTCCCAGGAGCAAATTACATGCCATAGGACAAAACCTCGCAAGAGCATCTCAGGATGTTATGGGTACACAACTCCGACCTAAAATCTCCCAGGGCACAAATTACATGTCCTCCCAAGCAAAACCTCGCAAGAGCATTTGCCAGATGTCCCAGGGCACCGAATTACATGCCATAGGAAAAACCTCGAAAGACCATCTGCAAATCTCCCAGGGCACAAATTACATGCTTTCCTGCACAACCTGATCCACGGCCACAAAGTATCATATGATACTCATCAAACATCATCCTGATGTACACATGATCATCCTGATCATCATCACTGCAACATCCTGCTGCATGTCATCTGGAGAAGCTCGTCATCCACGATCATCCAAGTATCCACCTGATACATACATAGATACATGATCCACACAATGTATCCATCAACATACATGATCCACCTGATCATACAAAGATACATGATCCACACAATGTATCCATCAGCATACATGATCTACCTGATCATACAAAGATACATGATCCACACAATGTATCCATCAGCATCCAACATGATGCGTTCATACAAAATACATACACATGATCCATCCGATCATATCCGGCATCCAACACGATGCATATACAAAATACATACACATGATCCAACCGATCATATCCAGCATCCAACATGATGCATATACAAAATACATACACATGATCCAACCGATCATATCCAGCATCCAACATGATGCATTCATTCATACATATAATGATCCAACTGATCATGTCCAAGCAGAAACCAGAACATCGTCCTGATGTTCATCATTCAGCGCTTACATCCACAGCCATGTGAAGGATCCCCCTTCCAACATGCTTGGAATGGCTTCAGCAAATGTGTTCATCACTTCTTCCTCGAAGTGTCCTCGATCTGAAGCATGCCAAGCCTCTCTCTGAAGTACTCGAACTTCACCCTGGCTAGTGGCTTCGTCAGCACATCTGCAATCTGCTCGTCCATCGCAACATACAGGAGCTTCACAGCTCCTCTCTACACCATATCCCTGATATAGTGATATTTGATCTCTATGTGCTTCGACCTGTCATGAAACATTGGGTTCTCTGATAGCTTCACACAACTCTGGTTATCACAGAAGATACCAGTAGCATCCAGCGGGAGATCAAATAACTCAGACAGTAGCTTCCGTAGCCATACTGCCTCACAACTAGCTGGACAGGCTGCAACATACTCAGCCTCTACTGTACTCAGTGCTACGCAAGACTGCTTCCTGCTAAACTAAGAGATCACACCTGATCCCATATTGAAGCAACACCCAGATGTGCTCTTCCTATCTGCAGCACTGCCAGCCCAATCTGAATCAACATAACCCTGCAGGTTAAACTTTTGATTCGCTTCATACTTGAGCCCATAATCCACTGTACCCTTCAGGTACCTCAGAACATGCTTTACAGCAACCAGGTGAACACTCCTCGGATCCATCAGGAACTGGCTCAATGTGTTCACAGCAAAGCAAATGTTTGGTCTCGTGTTCGTCAGGTGCATCAAGGACCCAATCATCTGACGATACATGGAGACATCAACTGGCTCAGATGAAGCATCACATAGAAGCTTCAGATTCGATGCCATAGGTGTGGCCATGGCCTTGCAATCCATCATCCCAAATCTCTTTAGGATATCTACTGTGTACTTCCCTTGACCAAGGAAGATCCCACCTGCATTCTGCCACGCCTCCATACCTAGGAAATAGTGCATCATTCCCAAATCTTTCATATCGAATTCCGCGGCAAGCTTCCTCTGCATGTCGGCAATCAATCCATCTTCACCTGTAACAAACAGGTTATCCGCATACAAAAGTAGTATCACTGGATTGCCTTCCTGAACCTTGTAGTCAAGGTTGGAATTCGCTTTACTCTTGGTAAAGCCCAAACTGGATAGAAAGCTGTCTATCCTACCATACCAAGTTCTGCACACATATATGACTACACCATGCTGTCTTGAAATCTGTCTGGTGCATCTTCTATTTCATCACTTTTATATTTCTCAATGTTGCCATCTGCAACATGCTTGATTTGATAGATCTATTTGGAAGTCATAACAAACTTCCCTTCACATCTTGGGACCGCATCCCAAACATCATTTTTCATGATCGACGGATCATGGCATTCTATTTCTTCATCCCAGATCCTGGGAACTTCAATATCTTCAATAGATATCTTTGTTGCTGGAACAAATGTTGTAGTCCTTTTGTAGGTGAAGATATATGGTATTTCCTACAAAACAAGTTAAATTGCATGATTAGAAACATCTCATAATTTTCAGAACAAATTCTTTACACATAAAGAAATATGTCATGCAGTTATCTTAGCCAATGCTTCAATACAACATTTATCCATGTTCCACAAATTTCTAGATGCCTTCCAGTCTCTACCATAACATTGTTAAGAGTTTGCACTACTCCCAACATGTCAGCAAAGAGGTTTCATTCTAGATAAGTAGCACTGGAATGTTGTACAGTGCCATAAGCCACTTACCCATCACATGCATATTAGTAGTATACTGTTCATTAATGCAATCATTCAAATATGCACAATACATTTCCTAAGTCTAGGAACATAAGCATAATATTATTAAACAAACAAAATAGGCAAGAAATGATAATTGAAATACTTATTTTTGTTTGTTTGTTTGGGTGGACTCCCTCTGAGTCTTTGCTTCTTGGTAGGAGCTGCTGAAGTAGCTTCTTATACACCTTTTTGTTGTGGAATGTAGGAAGATGGTCAACTCCCTCTGAAGATCTGCATCCTTGCAGGAGCTGCTAGAGTGTGCTCTCTTTTGATCTTTGCTTCCTGGATTACCTGTCCTTATATTCATCTTTGCTGACATCAATATTCTTGAACCCAGAAAAGACCTCTTCTGATGTCTTGTTGTTCAATATCTTGTGGGGAGTTCTGTTCTGCACATATACAACTGTTCTAACTGCTTCTGCCCATAGATGCATAGGTAGATCCTGGTCATGCAGCATTTCCCTTGCTGCTTCCATGACTGTTATGTTCTTCCTTTCTACAACACCATTCTGTTGAGGATTATAAGGAGCAGTCAACTCCCTCTTAATCCCTGAATCACTGCAAAGCTTCTTGAAGTCACTTGAGGTGAATTCTCCACCATTGTCGGATCTGAATGTTTTGATCTTCTTGTCAGTTTGATTCTCCATCAAGGTTTTGAATTCCTTGAATTTATCAAGCACCTCATCTTTGCCCTTCAAGAAGTATACCCAAGTCTTCCTGGAGAAGTCATCAATAAATGGGACATAGTAAACATACCCACTTAGGGAACTGGATGACATAGGACCACATACATCTTAGTGGATGATTTCCAGGATGTCTTTTTCCTTGCTTTCACTGCTTGGGAAAGCCTTCTTAATATTCTTACCTTTTTGCACATCCTTTGCAAACACCTTCATTTTTGGTCTTGATTTCAAAAAGACCCTCTACTGCCTTGCTTGCAATTGGAAGTGCTCTATAGTGCATGTGAGCAAGTCTTCTATGCCAAAGTTCACTTGGCTCCATGGATTCATGCACCATGGCATGTTCAGGTTGTCCCTTCAATTTATACAAGCCTCCCTCTTGCTCTCCAATTACTACTGCATCATCTATGGTCTTTCCCTTTGGCCACATTAGGACTTGGCCATCCACAAATGCAACCCTCATACCTTTTGCATCTAATGCAGAAATGGAGAGTAAGTTCTTCTTGAGCCCAGGTACATAAAGTACTTCCTTCATCTTCAGAGATTTTCCAGAATCTAGGTTGTAGGAGGCTTCACCACTTCCTTTGATTGGGTATTGATAATCATCCCCAAGTTTCACCTTATGGGGTGATTCATGTTCAGATAGGTTCACAAAAGATTCTTTGAACCCAGTCATTTGTTTGGAAGTCCCACTATCAATCAACCAATCATTACAACCATGGGAGATGGTACCTGTGAGAGCAGAGATCAGAACATACTCTTCTTCACTTGATGAGTCATCATTGCTATCACTTTCTGCCCTAGCCTTCTTCTTTGGAGGTTCATCATCTTCGACAGCATGAGCATGAAACCTTCTTTTTCCACCCTTCTTCTTCTTAGTTGAGATGTTGTTGTCCTTCTTGTTCTTGGGACAATTTATGGAAATATGTCCTTTCTCATTACAGGTGAAGCATACTCTTCTTTCTTTGAATTGATGTGAAGATCTCTTGGAGTGAGATGGCTCTTTCTTGAACTTTCCTTTCCTGGTGTGGGCTACAAGAGCTTGATCTTCACCTCCCATCTTTTCTTCACGAGCTATAAGTCTAGCTTCTTCTTGAGAGCATTCTTCCCGAAGTCTACTCAAGGAGATCAACTTCTTCCTTGCACAAATTCCTTGAATAAAGGAATCCCATGACCTGGGTAGGCCATTTAGAGTGGTCATCACCACTTCACCATTCTCCACCATTTCATCTACTGCTTCTAATTGTTCCTTGATCTGGGAGACCCTTGAAAAGTAAGATTGAATGGTTTCTCCATTCTGAAACTTCACTGCTTTCAATTGGTTCCGCAGGGTCATCTTCCGATTTATGTTCTTTCCTTCAAATAGCTTGGTCAAAGATTCAAACATCTCCTTGGGTGTCTTAAGAGAAGACACATGGGGTATGAGATGGTCTTTGATAGAATCAGCAATGATTCTCTTTGCCTTGACCAAGTTCTTCTTGTGCAATGCCTTGGCTTCTTCATCCTCTATGATAGGGATGTTTTCTTTCACATATGATTCCAACTCATTCTCTTCCAGGATTAACCCAATCCTATACTTCCAGGCTCGGAAGTTATCAGCCCCTTCAAGCTTATCCTCAAGCTTAGTGTGGAGAGACATCTTTAAGAGTACTTCAAATGGAAATAGAAAAGATTTAGGACTTACCACTTGAAGTGCTGAAAACTGGATCTGGTCCCGAATTAGGGTTTGTCAAAGAAACCCTAAAAATTCAAAATGTGAATTTCAAAATTCCAAAAGGATAGAAAGATGCGCCGTGGAGAGCTGATCAGCCTAGTACATTCAGAATTTGAGATCAACAAAGTCTTGCCCTTCAAAATTGCCTTTTTGTCCTCCCGGGTTCACTGGGGAGAGCCCTGAATTAGGGTTTGAGTTTCCCGGAGATCTACCCAGCCACAAATCTCGATCCAAAGCTCTAACCTTCGATTTTTGCAAGGAGCTTCCATCTGTGCCTTCAGTTTCCAGAAATTCCTATTTTTGTGGAAACCCTAATTTTTAGGGCCAAATCTGAAAATGCTCGGAAATGAATTCTGATTGGACAGATAGATGCGCCTTGATGAGTAGATCCAATCTACTATACTGAATTTCAAAAATCTGTGGAGAGAAACCCAATAAACAAGGAACACAAGCTTCCGTCACTGCAAAATGTCTTCTTCTCAGGTTAGCTCTGATACCATGTTAAATTTTGAGCATTAATTCATTATACTCTAGGATCTTTGCTGAGAGAATAACATCTACAGTATATCAATGCATGACAATCATAATATGACAAGCATCACAAGCATCACAAGAATCAAAAGAATAGAGACAAGAGACACAGAGTTTCCGTGGGGAAAACCCTAAGGTGAAAAACCCCACAACTTCCTCAGAGATAGAGAGAGCAATGGCTCAACCAAAATACAACCAAATAACACAGAGATAGTCTCCTAGCAGATGATCCTCCTCCTCCTCACAAGTGCGCCACTTTCCAGAGAGAGAGTGAGTTACTTTTCCGAGTGAGTAAAATAGAGATCTCCTATCTCTATTTATACTTACCTTTTTTTCCCAGTGACCTACTGGGGCCGACTTGTCTACTTAGATACATCCACATTATATTATATATAATTCCGGGCCGACCCCAAATGGTGGTCTAATAACCCATCGGCAGGTACACACACTTGCAACACTTGTCAATCCACATGACGACACTTCCTTATAGAGGAATGACACATCTCTTATAAGGGTACAATAAATATATATAAAATATACAAATGAAATACATTTCAAAGTTACATATACATCAACAAAATAACACTAGTGGATACTAAGTGTATGGTTGATTCGAATGAGAATAGAGCATTGAATCTGCATGAAACATTTCATGTAAATTTGATCATGAATTAATATAAAGCCATAATCCTTGGAAATTGTTCTGTGTGTGTTACTGTTGATGATTGTGCTGTGTGCGCTCTGATAAGTGGTGGTCGAGATTGCTTCTAGTGAATCGGCTACAGAACTTGACCCTTGTTATCATCCTGGTATCCGAGTGAGAATATATCCTCCGTGGTGAGTCTTGTTGCAGTTGGATGAGGAACAAAATTCCAGATGCGGATTGTGTAGTTTTACAGTGGATAAAGGAAGCCCAGTTGCGATTGGGTGGTGAGAGTCAACCGGATGAACCTGTGGCCATGGCTCAGAGGGGCATAAATGTCTGTGGAAGAGGATGAAGGATGCATGGAATCGAACGGGTCACGATTGATCGAGAGATGTTCGAGGAATGTGTCCAAACCATGAGGATTCTGAAGAGCGAGTTGGTCGCAGTGAAAGAATCCCAAAAGAGGGGAGTAGTTATTGATACCCTCAACCATAGTGATGAGGAGGTCAACAAAGAAGAACATGCTACTGAGGGTGAATGTGAAGAATACCTGTGAGATAAGTTGTTAAAGTTATTATCTTAGATGAAGGGTATATCAAAGATGTAGGTCTCTACCTATTCAGGGAGTCTAAAACCTGAAGAGTTCATCGACTGGATAAGAGAAATGGAAATTTTGACATGGAGAAGATAGAGGACTCCAAAAAGGGTGAAAGTTGTCTATCTAAGGTTGAAGGGTCATGCCTCATTGTGGTGGGACAATGTACAGGCTGACAAAGTGAGGAAAAGAAAAGATTAGGTGAAGACTTGGGATAGAATGGTCGCCAAGTTGAAGGATGAGTTCCTTCTCACCAGCTATATGATTTATATGTTCATGAAGGTAAAGAACCCGAGACAAAAGGATACGACTGTGAAATAATTCACTGAGGAATTATATCGAATTTCTATTTGGTTATGATAAACCAATGAGGGATAAGAGGAAGTCACCAGGTATGTGAATGGCCTGAAGTATGCCATTTAGGATGAGTTAATTCTTTCGAGGTTATGAACAATCAAAGAATCCTATCATCTAGCTCTAAAAGATGAGGAGAAACTATCATGAAATACCTCGACGAGTAGGGGGGAGATGACTACTCCAAGTCAAAAGTTTTCCGCCATAGGAGGACAGACTAGTGGGGACATGAAAGAATAAATTTGTAATGAATGATGAGAATAAATCACGATGAGGTGTGATGAACACTGACGAGGAGGGGAGAACCCTAGAGGATGAGGTTTTCAGATGATTCCCTTAGTTGAGGAACATAATAGTCGGAAAGAGGAGAACGACTATTGGGAGAAAAGAGTGTTTATGTGTTCAACCAAGGAATTTTTGAACAAGGAAGAGAAGAAGTGGTACTGCTTTTTCCACCTTTCCCAATGGTCTAAGTGTCAATGGACCGACGAAATAAATCCTAACAGAATTCAGGGAGCTGTTGTCGGAATTCAAGGGAATTATGGTCGATGAGATGTCGACTGGGTTGTTGCTGACGAGCAACATATCCCATCAGATCAACTTGATTCTAGGATTGAGTATGCCGAACAAGGCATCACACAAGATGAAACTGACAAAAAATACTGAGTAAAACAAACAAGTCCAAGAGTTGTTGTACAGGGCGCTGATCAGAGAAAGTCTAATCCCATGTGCAGTACTAGCCGTACTAGCTCAAAAAAATGGAGGAGAATGTAGGATGTGCACTGATTCAAGGGAAATCAACAAGATTACTATTAAGTAAAGGTTCTCATTTCTAATTATGGATTACTTGATTGACTGCTTGAGTGGAGAAACATACTTCACCAAGCTCGACCTAAAGAGTGGCTACCACTAGATCTGAATTAGGGATGGTGGGGAATGGAAGATGGCCTTCAAGATGAAGGAAGGGCTATATGAATGGTTGCTAATTCCATTCGAGCTGACTAATTTTCCAAGCACATTTATGAAATTGATGAATGAGGTGCTAAAACTATTTATGGGGAGATTCATCATAGTCTACCTCAACGATATCCTAATTTTTAGAAAGACAAAGGAAGAGAACTTGTAGCATTTTCAACAAGTCCTGCAAAGGTTAAGGCAGGAGAAGTTGTTGATGAATCTGAAAAAGTGTTCCTTCATGCAGAACGAGTTGGTGTATCTGGGATTTGTGATTTTTCAACAGGGAATGAAAATGGATTCAGAAAAGGTATGAGTGATTTTGGAGTGGTCGAAGCCGACTAGTGTGATAGAGGTGAGAAGTTTTCATGGAATTTCCAACTTCTACTACAAGTTCATGAAGGATTTTAGTCGGATATGTGCACCACTGATAGTGTGCATGAAGAAAGGTGAGTTCAAGTGGATGGAGGCTGCCCGAAGAGCACTTTAAAACCTGAAGTAAAAGGTGATGGAGAGGCCCGTATTATCTCTCTGTGACTTTGAAAAATTCTTCGAATTCGATTGCGATGGAAGTGAAGTGGCGATTGGAGCAATGTTGATCCAAGAGGGATGAATGATCACATTCTTTAGTGAGGATATAGATGAAGAAAAGAAAAAATACTCTATCCATGACCAGGAGTTTTATTTCATCATCTGAGCATTAAAGAAATGGATGCACTATTTGTTTCCGAATGAGTTCGTGATATATAGTTACCACCAAGCTATGATATACATAAACACTCAAACTAATTTGAACCAAAGTCATATGAAGTGGGCGCATTTTATACAGAGCTACACCTTTGTGTTGCGACACAAGTCGAGCAAGATGAATAAGGTGGTCGACAAATTGAGCTGAAGGGTTTTTCTACTGAACACGATGACTTTTCAAGTGACGAGGTTAGAGTCGGTGAAGACAAAGTATGAGAACAATGAAGACTTCAGTGAAGCATGGAAGGCGTCGAAGGAACCATGGAAAGTCGATAGGACCCTATAATTGGACTATCTTGTCCAGGAGGGATATTTGTTCAAGGGGAATTGACCATGTATTCCCATAGGATTGGTTAGAGTGAACCTAATTAGGGAATTACACAATGGAGGGTTGGTGGGACATTTTGGTGCCAAAAAGACCAGAGCATTGGTCGAAGAAAAATACCATTGGCCAGGGCTCTCGATGGATGTCAAGAAGTGGGTTTGTTGATGAAGGATATGTCAACATGCTAAGGGGAGAAGTCGGAATATAAGGTTGTATACACCACTACTGGTGTCGATAGTTCCATGGAAGCACCTTAGTATAGATTTTATGTTAGGATATCCAAACACACAGCAAGGTAATGACTCCATATTTTTGGTAGTCGATAGGTTTTTGAAGATGGCACACTTCATCTTATGTTGCAAGAAGAGTGATGCCACAAGTATTGCTATATTATATTATAAAGAAATTGTGAGGCTCAATGTATTTCCGAAGAGAATAACATCAGACAGAGACACCAATTTTATGGGTCATTTCTGGTGAACCTTATGGAAGAAAATGGAAACCAAGTTGTAGTTGAGTTCTGCATATCATCAGCAAACTGATGGTCAGACAGAAGGTGTGAATAGGAGTTTGGGAAAATTTCTAAGGTGTTTGATGACCGACCGACCCAAGCAGTGGAAAAATGTATTGGGGTAGGCTGAGTTTGCATTTAATAATTCAATAAATTAGTCGATGGGGATGATTATATTCCATATAGGGCAAGGAAGAAACCCACATGGAGTAACTGACTTAGTCGAGTTACCGACGGGAATGTAGAAAAGTGGAGAGATGCTGAGTCGCTTGTAGAGCACATAAGGGAGGGTGATTCCATGAAGATGGGTAACTCTTTTTGGACAAATATGGCGAGAAAAAATCGAAATTTTACCCATGTATTAAATTGAATACCTTGAAACTCATATTTTCCATATCAATTTCGACATCCCGTTAAAAAACGAAATTTAGAGAATTATGTTGGCTTTCTGATGATATTTTTTCTTAAATATACCAATGTCATTTATTGTGTCAAATTTTCATTTAATGAAATGTGTGTCCTTACAAATTTCAAGAGCAATTAACAAGTGGCTTGTGTGTGTGAAAACTAATTTAATGTTAAATTAATAATTTAAAAAAATGAAATATGTGAACATCATCTAGACAAAATGCACTCGTGCATACAGATTTTTCTTCTATTTTTTCTAGAAAAATTATCTTTATTATTATTTTTTGAAACTGACTAGTGAATATTTCAGTCAGATTTTCCACATGTGCGTTTGTGGAACAAATATTTTGATTTTTTACATAATTTGAAAAACTAAAAATGCCCTTTTGATAAGAATGCATTGATGTAGTGCTTGTATATTTTTTCAAATTTTTTGAATGTGTATTTTGAATGTTGTTGATTTATCTTTGATCTCATTTGAAGATGTTGACACGGTTTTTTAAGGTAAGCTTTAGCAGAAATTTAAAAAAGAATGACATACAGAGATAAAAATTCATAAATTATATGTACATGGACAGAGGATTCATTGAAGAATCCAATGGTATCAATTCCGCCCATTAATGTGCATTTAATGACATAGTTTAAGCCCCTTAAATGAAGACAACATTTTCTTTTTGCAGAGAAAAGGGATTTGGGCCTATTTTTAAGGCCCTCGATCAAGGTATTTTATCGATCGAGGTTTTTAAAATACCTCGATCGAGCGCTAAATGAGACCTCAATCTAGGGTTTTAAATAGACCTCAATCGAGGTCTCTTCAAGCCCTCAATCGAGGTTTTGTAAAAAATACTCGATCGAGGATTTGTCTGTGTAAACAAAAAACTAAAAAAGAGCCAGGAGGTGCACAACCAGGTGAAGCGATGACTAGAGAAGAGTGGTGCGGCGTATAAGTTGAGAGCTAACCGATGAAGACAACTACATTCTTTTCCAGAAGGAGATCTGGTATATGCTTACCTACAAAAGGGAAGGTTACCAAGGGGAACATGTAACAACTGAAATTGAAGAAGATTAGTCCATGCAATATTCTGAAGAAGATCTAAGATAATGATTATGTGTTGGAGTTACCGGAGGGGCTGAATATTTCACCAATTTTCAATGTTTCTGACTTGTCTAGATATGAGGAAGGGTCGACTAGAGAAGAATGATCGACCATCGACTGGAAGCAGCAGGTGTCGAGCTGATGAGAAGATGTGAAGGAACCTGTAGCAATTAATTAATTAAAATGCGTGATATATTATAAATAACAGAACACATAAGAGATTTATTGATTGCGGGCCACCTCGAGGGGGAAACCTCCTTTGAGCAAGATCAATACAAAACAACTCTTGGATGCCTTCATTGGCCTCAACACGTACTTATATACTAGGTCTATGCACCCATACTATGGATCAATACCATGGAACATATAATACTACGGGATGACTTAAAAAGCATATGCGACCAATACTATGGATCAATACCATGGAACATATAATACTACATGACGACTTACAAAGCATATGCGTCCAACAACAATATACTAACAAAGTAAAGAGAAGGGTTGACATGGGTTCCTAACATCCCCTCTACCTTAGAAAAATATTTGTCCTCAAAGATTTAGATGTGGAAAGTGATGCTAAATATGAACGAGTGGTTCACATGAAGCATCCTTTGGTTGCATTTTGTGCCAGTGAATTAATACCTCTGTGATAGATCGAGAGCGAAGCTAATGAGTGTGCCTATTGAGGATGGCCTCCGGCTCCCAAAGGATGGATCCTTCATTATCCAGTTATGGTAAAGTAGTTTTTCCTCTGATGTTGGTGCCAAGAACTTTCATCATACAAGCGACATGAAATACTGGATGAATGCGGGAAGAAGGAGGAAGTTCCAATTTATAAGCAACATACCCAATATTCTGAAGAACATTGTAGGGACCATAGAACTTTGGAGAGATCTTATGACGCTCTTTGAGTTTCAGGGAGGATTACTGGGAAGGTTTTAGATGAAGAAAAACCATATAACCTACGTGAAAAGTGCACTCAGAACGGTGTTGATCGGCTTGTTGTTTCATTCGAATTCTTTCCATGTGAAGATTTCCCTGCAAAATGTGAAGAATCTGATCATGGTTTCGAAGAACCGTGTGAACTGCTTGAACTAGTGAACTGTGGAGGGTGTATGGAAGAAGAAATGGCAGTTCTTGACCATAGATTGCTTCATATGGAGTCATTTGAGATGCAGTATTGTACCACCATTCAGCGAGAGGGAGACACTTCACCCACTGAGGTTGTTGTTCGGAGGTGAAGCAATGAATATAATTTTCCAAACATGTATTGGTGATTTAATTATGACCATCTGTTTGTGGGAGAGACACTGAACTCATCTTCAGGTCGGTGCTAGTGTGGTGAAATAGTTCTTTCCAGGAATGACTGGTGAAATTTGCATCCCGATCCGAGACAATGCAAGAAGGGATCTCATGAAGACGAAAGATCTGGTCCAGGAAAGTTTATGCGACTGAGGAGGTGGTATAGGGATGGTCGAGGGCACAACATTGATTATATTTGGAGAGGTGATCAACCATAACCAAAATCATTGTCGTCCCTCTAGATTTAGGGATCCCTTCAATGAAATCCATAGAAATAACTGATGATCCCAGAACTAGGTACTCTATAGCCCCTTTTATGCCACACAAGCACAAGAAAGGATAACGAAAATACCTTTGTTTGTGGAGAAGAATGAATTTGCTTTGATTATTTAATAAAGTAATTTAGAGATTATTCTTCTTATGCTTAAAGGTGTTTTTATGTGGTAATTATATGAAAAAAGGCATGAATGAGCATGGCGCAGGTGATCGAGGAGACAACAAGTAAATCAAGCTAAAAGGATGAAGATCATGAGTGGCTCAATGCTCACATTTTCCTGATTTATAGAAAATCTATTGTTTACCAGGATCGACATTTACAATGTAGAGTTAGGTTTAGAATTAAGAATAAATAGGGACCTATGAATAGCAGGGGGTCCTGTTGACATTTTAGAGAAACAATCTTCAACACTTTTTATATTCGAGACAGTTTTGTTTAAATTTTTCCTGGAATATGAAGTTACGATTTTGATAATGGAAGACTAGTGTTATTTCAAATCATTGAGTTTATATAGGTCTTTTTCACTCTTGCAATACGTGTTGGGGAGGCCCCCCTCAAGATGTAGATCAGGATCCTAGTGCGTTATTGCAAGTATTTCTCATGTGTTTTGTTAACTGGTTTAATCATTATGATGTGTTCAAGTACTTTGATAATTGTTTAAATAGCAGATTCTGATTTCACTTCAATGATTTCCCTCTGTAGTTCAATAACACTGATTCTATAGTTCAGTAACACGTTGTCCTTAGTCCTGTGTATGCATTCAGTGCAGGCGTATTTTACATCTGTTTTTTATCATTTTTATACCATTTCCCAGATAATGATTAAGATCTATAAATTCATGCATACTCTGCTTGTCAAGTCTGATCATATGGAAGTTAAATATTTCAGTATTTGATTTGAATAGAATAATGTTTCATTGCTTTTAGTATTTGATTGGGTTTTTCTAGAATTAAGATTCGTAGATTAGATTTACCATCTTTCAATATTTAATTCCTAGATTAGATTTACCAGCTTTCAGTATTTAATTCCTAGACTAGATTTTCCAAGCTTTCAGCATTTCATTCCTAGACTAAATTTCCAATTTTCCAGTATTCAATTTCTATCAAGTCTTTGTTAGGATATTCCTATACTCCATCCTAGTCCCACCAGTATTTTGATCATTTAGATTTTCAGTCATGCATGCACCTTTAGGGTTTGCATGCATTCTAGGGTTTGCATGCATCCTAGTCATCAGTCCAGCACCTAGCCCTCAGTTAGCCAACCCCTAGGAGCTTCTCACTATTAAGTTTTAGCCATCCAGTTGCTTAATCTGCCATTCTTCCTTGATTTTAGGGAGCAACTCACCCTTCTTCACCTACCAGTCTAGTTGTCACTCAGTTACACTCAGTTACAGTCAGTTACAGTGAGTTACACTCAGTTACACTTAGTTACAGTCAGTTACACTTAGTTACAGTCAGTTACAGTCAGTTACAGTCAGTTACACTCAGTTACACTCAATTACATTTAGTTACATTGAGTTACACTCAGTTACACCGACCA
The DNA here is from genome assembly GCA_027924585.1 of Larix kaempferi. Classification (NCBI taxonomy): domain Eukaryota; kingdom Viridiplantae; phylum Streptophyta; class Pinopsida; order Pinales; family Pinaceae; genus Larix; species Larix kaempferi. Next base: position 1,305,175 of record BSBM01000146.1, read on the forward strand.
GGCTTAGTTTGACTGATGGTTGAAAATTACTTGAGCATTGATCACTCCACTGATGATGATTAAGACTTCCAGTTGTGCTCCGATGATCATGAGGACACCTAGTTGTGCTCTGATGACACTCTATTGATCTTATGATCACTCTGAGAGGCTAATTCGAATTGCCACCTTAGGCATTCGAATCCTCTCTACCATTGTACTATTTATTTGTCCATACTGTGATAAATTAATTAGTGTGTGTGAAGTATTATTGCTTCTATCTGAGTTCTACTGTACCATATTATTATGTTGCTCATTATACTATATTGTTCACTCTTCTTCTATTTTCCTACTTAATCATAATTACTCTTGTGAGGTATACATCATCTCTTAGATCTGCTGTGAGGATTTTCACATGGTATCAGAGCATGTTGAGAGTATTGTTTATCTCCATTCTTGAGAGTTTTTTGTAGGTTATTACCAAGATTTCAAGTGCAACAGTTGCAACAGTTTCTGCATTTTTGCAGCAGTAGCAGTTGCAGTTATTCTATATTGTTTTTGAAGTGTAAAATTAGTCACAGCAGATCTAATGAACAAGTAAATCAATCACAACAGATGAATATAGAAAATATGGTGTAAAACTGTGCAAAACATGCAGCAGTGCTCAATATCCCAGAAAGGGTGAATGAATTACAATAGAATACAATGTCTGTCAATGAGCAATTTGAATTGACTAAGTAGGCCATTCGAATCACTGAATGGAGTAGCTTGACTCCAACTAGGATTCCTCATCATCAATCGGTGGTGGTCATCAATGCACAAGAACCAGTCATCCAGGTGTCAATCTGAGTGTAACTGAGTGTGTCATGTGTAACTGAAGTGTGTAGCACTGATTAAGGGAAGGAGGCTCAGTGGGGGGCGCATGGGAGACTAACTGAAGTCAGAACAAGTCATCTAGTCAAACTGGAGGTCCAACGGAAGTGAAACAGTCAGTCGGGAGTAGGAGGGATAAAAATCTGTAGTAAGTGGCTCCCGGGTGCTAGAATGAGGTGGCTATGGTGCTGGAGGCATCAAACTGGTGACTGGGATGCATGCAAGTGCATGCAGGTGCATGCAAACCCTAGATTTTGCATGCAAACCCTAATTGCATGCAAGATCCTGAAAAAGATGATGTGGATATCCGAACACCCCCCCTCAAGCTAGACTATGATGTGCAAAAAATAATGTGGGGCCTTGGTAACTAAGACCAAAGGTCACCCCAATACAATAATCCAAAAAATGCTGAAAATAAACTTAGTGAGGAAAGAGGGAAAACCTAGTGGGAAGAAAGCCCCCCCTCAAGCTAAAGCATAATAATGAATCAATCTGTCTCCACCATGATGGAACTCACCCCCAACAGTGAACGGAGGTAAGAGAACTTCTTCTCAGTGAATCTCTTGGTGAAGATGTCTGCAATTTGCTCATCAGTAGGGCAATATTGTAGAATGATGGTGCGGTCATGCACCAACTGTCGAATGTAATGCATATGAATCTCAATGTGTTTGGTCCTCTGCCGCTGAACTGGATCTGTGGAGATCTTGATAGCACTTTGATTGTCACAAAATAGGACAGTCAAAGTAGTGCCACAAAAACCAAACTCGGAAAGAATACCCTGCAAGCAAACTGCCTGAATGCAAGCATTGACTGCCCCTCAATACTCTGCCTCTGCTGAAGAAAGTGCAATGGCTGCTTGATTTTTGCTGGACCAGCAAATAGCACCATGACCAATCATGAAAACATAACCATAAGTGGACTTCCGATCAATGCTATCACCTGCCCAATCTGAATCAGTAAAACCAATGAAATCTAGCTCAGAATCTGCAACATAATGTATGCCAAACTGTCTCGTACCTTGCACATACTGCAAGATCCGCTTGGCTGCTCACCAATGAAGCTCATGTGGCTGCTGCATATATCTTGACATGGCACTCATGGCATATGAGATATCAGGCCGTGAGTGTGTCAAATAAAGTAGTGAACCAATAAACTGTCGATACATACTGCAATCTGCAAGCGGTGTAGAATCTCCCTCCTCAAGACTGATTCCAGAGAGGAATGGGAATGGGGCTGCCTTACATTCAGCCATATTAATCTTCAATAACAGGTCGGAAGCATATTTTTGCTGAGATATAGTGATCCCATCAAAATTTTGAGCTATCTCCAAGCCCAAAAAATGACTCATCAAGCCCAAATCGCTCATGTCAAAAGCTAGATTTAAGGCAGATTTTAGCTTGTTTATTGAAGTAAGTGTGCTACCAGTAATGAGCAGATCATCAACATAAAGTACAATAACCAACAAATTACCTTTAACTTGTTGAAGATACACATTCGGATCAGATTTGCACCTTTGGAAATTCTGAGAAAGAAGGAAGGAGTCCATCTTTGCGTACCAAGCTCTTGGGGCCTGTTTTAACCCGTACAAAGATTTCTTCAATCTACAAACCAATGATGGATCTGATGTATAACCCTCTGGCTGCTACATATAGACCTCTTCAGCAAGGTCTCCATGTAAAAATGCACTCTTCACATCCATGTGGTGCACTTCCCAGTGCTTGGATGCGGCAATAGCTAAAACAAGGCGGATGGAATCCATCTTTGCAACCGGTGCAAAGGTCTCAGTGTAGTCCACTCCTTGGACTTGGGAAAAACCTTTTGCCACCAACCTTGCTTTATATTTGTTGATAGTTCCATCAGCAGAAACTTTAGTACGGTAGACCCATTTACACTTCACTAATTTTCTTCCAGGTGGAAGAGAAACTAGCTCCCATGTGTTGTTCTTTTGAAGAGAACTGTACTCTTCGTCCATGGCACTTTTCCATCTCGGATCTCGATGAGATGAATAGTATGATGTAGGATCTGAACCAGCCATCAAATAACAAATCTCAGGAATAAATGGATCAGCAATAGAAAGAGCCATACCTGCTCTTTGAAAGTCTCCTCTTGTTCGTCTCGGATCAGCAGGATTTCCAAGATTCGAACCAGCAGAATGTAGAGTGTTTTGGGCCCACTTTGGTAACTGAGGAGGATCATAATGGTCAGATTCCGAACCTGATGTGTCATCATCATCATATGCTGCTACAATATCAGAAATATCAAAACTCATACCTTCATTATCGCTGTTCGGATCTTCTTCTGGTGAAGGCGGTGAATCGGCAGTCTTCTCCTCAACTAGTTGCAATTCTTGAAGTGGTTCTTCAAATTGCACACTGCGCTCTATGAATATCTTTTTAGATCTGATATCCATGAGTTTATATGCTTTTGATTCTTCCACATATCCTATCAATATGCACTCGATACTTTATGGATCCAAAGCTCGTCTCTTCTCAGAAGGAATTCTAGCCCATGCAGTAGAGCCAAAAACTCTCAAATTTGACACATTCGGTTTGTGACCAAAGAATGCTTCGAAAGGAGTCATACCTTTCATGGATGAATGTGGAACATAGTTTTGTATATATGCAGCAACATTTATTGCTTCAGCCCAAATATTTGCAGCCAAACCTTTCAATTCAATCATGCATGTAGCCATCTCTTTCAGTGACCGATTTTTCCTTTTCGCTACACCGTTCTGCTGGGGTGTGTAGGGAACTGTATGTTGGATCTTAATTCCGCTTTGGGCACAAATTTGCAGCAACTCGGACTTGATATATTCCCCACCATTATCAGATCTAAGAGCTTTGATCTTTCTCTCAGTGGTGGTCTCAATAGAAGCCTTAAAATCCTTGAATTTTCCAAGCACTTCTGACTTGTTTTTGAGAAAGAATACCCATGTAAAGCGGGAAAAATCATCAATAAATGTCAAAACATACCTTGAACCATTTAATGACATATGGGGTAGCGGACCACTGATATCAGAATGGATCAATCCCAAAATAGTAGAATCTCTGCTGGCTTTGCCGCGGTCGAATCTGTGCTCGGGGTGCTTCCCAATGATGCAACCAGTGCATATTCCCTTCGAGGAACGGAGTTGTGGAAGACCATCTACCATGTATTTGTTTGATAACAGCAGAAAATAATTATAATTAAGATGTCCAAATATTTCATGCCAAAGCCTACTAACCTCATTACCATGTGTGCGAAGAGTAGTGGGCTTTGTAAGCGGAATAAAGTGTGAAAACTCATAGCATTTTGCGGTGTGATTTGCCTTTCCGACTGCAACTAGTCTTCCACTTTTGATATCAGAAATTTCAACTATATTAGGGCTGAATGTAACTTGCGTTGTTTCACCAGTATGTGTCATTTGATACACAGAAAGGAGATTTGAAGCCAAGGAAGGCACATAGAGAACATTCTGAAAGCTTCCATGTTCTACATGAATCGTACGTTTGCCCTTTGAAGAAATTTTTGAGTCATCTCCCAAATGGATGGGGATGGAGCTGTTTGGATCGAATGAGGAAAAAGAATCAATATTTGCAGCCATATGATTTGATGCACCCGAATCTATCAAGAGAGTAGTGGGCTTCGAAACCGTTGCCATGATTGCCTGTCCTCTTTCATGATCATCATTTTTATCCTTCTTCCTTGCACCGTCAGGAAGGGTTATGTTGTTCTTTTCCAAAAGGAGGCCATTTCATCTATAGTCTTCTTCATACATGAAATTTCAGGATGAAAGCCATGGTTACAATAAGTACATTTAGATTTTTGGTTACCTTCTTTGCCCTTTTGCTTGAACTTCGAACTGGATGGTGCATCCATTTGCTTGCCTTTGTCTTTTTGCTTGTGAGGCTCGAATTTGGGCTTCTCCTTCTTTTGCTTTCCTTTACCATTCGAGATCTTGGGTCCTTGAACATATAGGCCTGAATCTTTGGAGCTTATGGACCCCATTTGAATCAACTTGTCAGGCTCTTTTGTGACGGAATCAATGAAGGCATTCAAGGTAGGCATCTTCCAATTCGGGGTAGTTAGCCGACCGGAATTGAAAGTGGAGACAAATACCGAATAATCTTTCCCAAGCTTGCTTAGAATGGAGAGGATCAATTGTTTATCCTCTTTGATAACTCCACTGTTCTTCAATTGCAAGTTCAAGTTCTTGAATTTTGTGAAGAATTCATTGATGGTCTCGAAATTCTTAGGATTAAGGCCAATCAATTCATTCTCTAATTGAAAAGCCCTAAGCTCATCCTGCTTGCCAAATAGTGTTTCAAGTTGCTCCCATATGGCTTTTGGAGTCTTCAATCCGCTGAGATGGAAGTGAAGATCTTTGGAGATGGAGAGACAAAGAAGACCATAAGCTTGATCAAGCTTGTTGTAGTGCTTGGTTCGATCTAACACATTGTTTGGCTCCAATTCAAGACCAAGAGTGACTCGGTAGTAACCTTTTGAACATAATATGATCTCCATATCATCTTTCCAATCAAAATAATTGAATGGGGTGAGGATAGGCTTTGAAGAAGAGTATTCCATTGCTAGGAGCGAGCCAAACTGATGTAGATGAGCTTGCATGCAGAGTGTAGTCAATGCAAAAGAGGAGTTTGCATGCACAGTGTAGCGAATGCAAAAGAGGAGCTTGATAACCTGCAAATCACAATCAAACCAAGAACCGTAAGGTCAAACAATCCACCTTTTTAGAGTTGTATCACACCCGGGATTGGAGATCAAACAATGTTGAATGGGTCCAATGTATCAGATCCAGGAATTATGTTGAAACTCAAGCTTCTGGAGTGGTGTTGGATGTATTTTTCAAGCTTTGCATGCATAGGAGCGAATGCCCTTGAGATATCTCATGCCAAAACTTTTTGCAATTTGAGCAATTCAGTCAAATCTTCTTGTACAAACACCCGTAGAAAAGAGATCTTGTCCCTACAATGGCTCTAATACCATGTAAAATTAGTCACAGCAGATCTAATGAACAAGTAAATCAATCACAATAGATGAATATAGAAAATATGGTGTAAAACTGTGCAAAACATGCAGCAGTGCTCAATATCCCAGAAAGGGTGAATGAATTACAATAGAATACAATGTATGTCAATGAGCAATTCGAATTGACTAAGTAGGCCATTCGAATCACTGAACGGAGTAGCTTGACTCCAACTAGGAGTCCTCATCATCAATCGGTGGTGGTCATCAATGCACAAGAACCAGTCATCCAGGTGTCAATCTGAGTCTAACTGAGTGTGTCATGTGTAACTGAAGTGTGTAGAACTGATTAAGGGAAGGAGGCTCAGTGGGGGGCGCATGGGAGACTAACTAAAGTCAGAACAAGTCATCTAGTCAAACTGGAGGTCCAATGGAAGTGAAACAGTCAGTCGGGAGTAGGAGGGCTAAAACTCTGTAGTAAGTGGCTCCCGGGTGCTAGAATGAGGTGGCTAAGGTGCTGGAGGCATCAAACTGGTGACTGGCATGCATGCAAGTGCATGCAGGTGCATGCAAACCCTAGATTTTGCATGCAAACCCTAATTGCATGCAAGATCCTGAAAAAGATGATGTGGATATCCAAACATGAAGGTCCTCTACAGCTTCAATGTATTCATCAGGAACTACTCCTCTTGATCCACTCAACTATGATGAATGGAAACCAATAATGATAGAAGACTTAAAGATCCATGATCTTTTTTATTGTTATTTTGAAAGAGAGTTTGAATCCCTTGAAGAGAAGATTGACTGGTTAAATAAAAGTGACATGCACTTTGCAACAATAATGTTTTCTTTGTTTGCACGCCAGAGATTCCAATTCAAATACCGTAATGGTGTTGAAACTCCAAAGGAGTTATGGACTCCAAAAGAGATATGGGCTCACCTGGATGAAACATTTGGCAAAAAGAATGAAGGACTTGGTCCTAACCCATTCGAAAGCAAGCAAAGTGATGCATTTGCTCCTCTTGATGGTCTCTCAGATCATGAACTAGTATCATCTCATATTGAAATTGTTGACAAAGAACTTGCAGATTCTCCACTCATGCTCAAACTTTCTTCTCTTTCTATGCCAGGTCACACTCTAGATATTGCAGAAGGTCCCAAATCCTCTCTTGCACTAGATTCTATTGGTTTGCTTCATGATCGCATGATTATTTCCGAGTTCAAAATAGATTTTGAAGGTAATGCATTCCCTCCTCTCCAGCTAACTCCTCTTTTATACTACTATATGATCATAATTCCATGCTTTCAGAAGGCCATTGAAGAATATGGCCATTGCCATTGACTTGGGATAATTTCTCATGCATCTACTGGTTTTGATCTCACCTCTCATGGTTCAAAGGAGATCTCAAGAAACCATGATTCAAGTCTTGGATCTAATTTGGATTCTAAGAAATTACTGCTTGGGATAATTTCTCATGCATATGATAGTTTTGATCTCACCCTTGCTGGTTCAAAGGAGATCTCAAGAAACTATTTTTTAAGTCTTAAATCTGATTTTGATTTCAAGCAAACATGTAATAGTTATTTTTGGCATAATCTCACCCATGGTGGTTCGAAGAAGAAAACAAAAGACTATATGCACTTTCACAGACTTGATCCTACCTCAGCTGATTCGAATCACAGGTTCAAGGATCATTCTCATACTATTGGATTTGTTCTCATCACATTCGATCTAAAGAGCAAGTACAATCACATGCTTTTTGAGAATGATCCACTTATTCCCAAGAAGAATATATCTCTAGACATATGACCAAGCATCACACATGCTTGAGTTTGGAGTATTTATTTTTATGTGTGCTTTACAGTCTATTTTTTGAGGAGGGGGTATGTTTACCATGAAATTTTCCCACTTCCTTGGTTTATTGATTATTATTATTCATTGTATTGGGTGACCTTTGGTCTTAGCTACCAGGGCCCATGATGGATTAAGGGGGGGTGTTATGATATTCCTATACTCCATCCTAGTCCCACCAGTATTTTGATCATTTACATTTTCAGTCATGCATGCAACTTTAGGGTTTGCATGCATTCTAGGGTTTGCATGCATCCCAGTGATCAGTCTAGCACCTATCCCTCAGTTAGACATCCCCTAGGAGCTTCTCACTATTTAGTTTTAGCCCTCCAGTTGCTTAATGCACCCTTCTTCCTTGATTTTAGGGAGCAACTCACCCTTCTTCACCTACTAGTCCAGTTGTCACTCAGTTACAGTCAGTTATAGTCAGTTAGAGTCAGCTACAGTAAGTTACACTCAGTTATACTCAGTTACACTTGATTACACTTAGTTACATTGAGTTACACTCAGTTACACCTACCAGACTTAGTTTGACTGATGGTTGACAGTTACTTGAGCATTGATGACTCCACTGATGATGATGAAGACTTCCAGTTGTGCTCTGATGATCATGAGGACACCTAGTTGTGCTCCGATGACACTCTATTGATCTTATGATCACTATGAGAGGGTAATTCGAATTGCCACCTTAGGCATTCGAATCCTCTCTACCATTGTACTATTTATTCGTGCATACTGTGATAAATTAATTAGTGTGTGTGAAGTATTATTGCTTCTATCTGAGTTCTACTATACCATATTATTCTGTTGCTGATTATACTGTATTGTTCACTCTTCTTCTATTTTCCTGCTTAATCATAATTACTCTTGTGAGGTATACATCATCTCTTAGATCTGTTGTGAGGATTTTCACAGTCTTCAACAGATTTAGGTTATAGATTTGCAACCTTTTATTATTTCCAGCTTCTTAGTTTTAGAACAATATTCCCATTTCCCTCAAAGAGACCTTTAGGATACATCCAACACCCTGAATGACACAGATCACTCTATAGTGCACATACAGTGCTTAGCACCTCTTAAGTTTGTATGATCCCTGGTTGATAATTAAAGTATATTCCCGGTATAGCTACGCTAATTAGGTACCCATTCTTGGATTCCACCATGTTTTGGCGTTGTTGTCGGGGAGGTGCTTAATCTATAGAACACATCTTGAAAAAATAAATTAAAAATTTTACCATTAATGCCTCGATGACAGAGATATAGATTTGGATGCTTTCTGCCTAACCGCCCTATGAGTAACAACAGTTCTGATCATTCTCAATTTGAATTCCTTAACTCTGAAGACGAAGCTGATTCTAGCTACGATCCAAACTAAGATAACTTCTTTGCTAGCTCTAGCTCAAATGCTACTATGGTAGAAGAAGAGGATAAACCTAGAGAGCTATTCACTTTTCCCATTGTTGTACCTCTTGGGGATGCCAGGATGGAGAATATCAACCCTAATAACCTGCCAAACTTCCATGTCTTAACCTTAGAAGATCCTAACACATTTTTATTTGAATTTGAGGTAGTTTGTTGGTCATTTGGTTACACTACTGATGCACAAAACCTAATACTCTTTCTTTCTACGTAGAAAGATCTATCACTTAAATGGTTTATGAGCCTAGAAGGAAACATCATTTTCACCTGGCACCAATTGAAACAATCCTTCCTAGAAAAATATAGGGACTACTGTAAGTCAAAATATGCAAGAGATGAAATCTTTAGAATGCAACAAGGAGAAAGAGAATCCCTAGAAGACTACGCACAATTCTTTTAACTCAGTTACAAATGAGCTAGTCATTGTACCTTAGATCAAGAATCACTGCAAATGGTCTGTCTTAGAGGAATCAAAATAAAATTTAGAAGTCTTGAACCTTCTAGGAGATGGGGATATATTCCAGAAAACCTACGACCAAATTCTACAAATCTTCAAGAACTATTCTAGATCCACGAAAGGTAAAAGTGGGACAAGGGATTCACAACCATTTACTGGAGGATCATCATCTTCAGGACCAAACCTCAAAAAGTATGATTTAGGGAACCTTCTTGATGATTTGAAAACTGATATCCTTCAATCGCTAGCAATGCAACTTGATGCACTCCAAATAAAGAAGAAGCTGGACGAGATAAACTAGGCAGTGGCAGTATTTTTCCCACGCTGCAGAAAGAAACATGAAAAGTGACAGTGCACATTGAACACAATAGAAATATGTGGCCTCTACATTAATGATCACTCCACTGATAAATTCCCTCTGCTGCCATTTAGGATCCCACATCTGAAGGTACTATAGAACAACTCTGTTTTGTTAATCAAACAAGAAATAATTTTGTTAGGCCCTTCCAACCCAACAACCAAGCGTACTTTAATCAAGGAAGTAATAAAAAAAATTGGAACCCCTCAGCACCAGCCCCATGGCCATCCCATCCAACTCCAAACCAATGGTAGCAAACCTAATCACCATATCAATAGCCATATTACACATAGTCTTACTCTCCATATCCCCCAAATTTTTCTCAACAGCCAACAAACTATGGGAATCCATATCCATATTTAGCAAACTGGAGAGCTCCATTACAATAGCCACTCATCATGTTTCCCCCAATGAACCAAACACCTCCTAGACCACCTTCGATTCCTACCCAACCGGTTCCAAACCCAAAAAACAACAAAGCGGGACAGTAACAAACCTATAACACAGAAATAATGTAATTCCCTACTTATGTCGTGGATACACTGGAAATAAATGAAATCAATCTCAGGTCTGGGAAAACATTACAAAATACACACACGCAGAATAATCAAGAAGATGTCGATCACAGACAAATAACACAACCCGAAACTTAGTATCCAGCTGAGACAAACCCTCAGGAAGAAGAAAATAGGCCCCACATACCAAATAGAAACCTGCCATTCCCTGAAAAACTCATTCAAAACAACAAAGAGGAGGAGGAGAATACTATCCTCAACGAATTGAAGCATTTGAACATTCAAATTCTCATTTTGCAAGCCATAAGAGATGTACCAATCTGTAGTATGTTTATTAAAGAAAATTGCTTAAAAAGAGCTGGCAGAAAAAGACGTGAATCACCAACTATAAACGTAGTAGGCCAATTAGCAGATTTAATGTTGGGTGTCATTGTCAACCCCAAATAGCTTGACCCAGGAAGTCTAGTAGTCAACGTAACCATTGACAACATGCATATTTAAAGCATCCTAATTGATTTAGGGGCTGCAATCAATGTGATGGCAAAGGACACAATGATATCCCTAGGACTCCAATCAATTATCAGACCAACAAGTAACATACTGCAACTTACTAACACATCAATTGTAAAAACCGAAGGAATGCTCAAATACATCATTATAAACATAGAATCCTGGGAGTACCCAGTTGACTTCATAGTTATAGAGGTAAAAAGTAAACTCAGTGGGTAGCCAATAATACTAGGGAGGCCTTGGCTAGCAATAGCAGGTTCCTATATAGGCTATAGATATGGAAACATGACAATCACCAATGGGAAAGCTAGAATGAAAATCACTATTTATCCTCCAACGAGAAATTCTACAGACATAGAATATCAGAACTAGACAGATGATTATAATGATATAACCGACCAAAACATACAACCTGTTCTTATCATTGAAAGCCATTGATGAAGATAGTCATTTTGATAGATTTATTCAAAATGCATCTTCTAATCATGATATTCTTGAATATTTTTTTGAAACAAATCAGCAACAGGAAGAGAAAACATCACCCCACAACACTGACAAAATGTGGGCAGAAGTGCTCACACTTGAACAACATTCAATACAGCTCAAAACAGATGAGATCATGCCTAGGAAGACAGTTAATATTAACTCCAATTTAAAGCCAGAACAAGAACAACAGTTAATGAAGGTACTCTCAGAAAACAACAAAGCTTTTGCATGGACATACACCAGCATGAAGGGTATCCACCCAGACATTTGCAATCATTACATATCTATAAAAGAAGGTGTTGTTCCTATCATACAACCGCAAAGAAGGATGAACTCAGCATTAAAAGACATAGTTAAGCTGGAGTTACAAAAGTTGTTAGATGCAGGGTTCATATACCCAATCTCAGATAGTGAATGGGTCTCACCATTGATTATAGTTCCTAAGAAAGGATGGAAATGGAGGATCTGTGTGGATTACAAAGAGCTCAATAAGGAAACTAAGAGAGACCACTTCCCTCTACCATTCATTGACCAAGTATTGGACACATTGGATGGACACAAATTTTTCTCATTTTTGGATGGATTCAGTGGATACTGTTGAATCAAACCCAGTCGATAGGGGTTCCCATCACTGTCGACACCTAACCCACCGCAATCTCCCTGAGCACTGGCCTAGACAGGTTTTACCCTGTCCAGCAACACCTATAGAGCAGATGAGGTCTCACCTGAGGCGATCAAGGGAGAGTGAACAAAACCATGTTTCCGTCGAATGAAGGAGGATGATCGCGACAACACTTGCTTTACTTATCGCAACATTCACGACAGATCTATGCATTCAAGTTTAACATCATTCATTTCCATAGCATCATTCAACAGAAACATTCATCGCGACAAGTATAACATTAAAGTATAAACTGTAGCAAGAAATCATAGCATCATTTGTGAATCGCAGCATGCATTATCATAAAAAGGTACACAGGGAATTTCACCAAATAGTTCTGTCATGTCATATTGCTTCAGCAAAAACCCTGATACAACATCTCTGCAAAACCAGATCTCAGCAATAGCTCTTGATCTCACATACAGACTCAAAGATGCGCACAATCAACATCCAAAGATCCGTACTAAGATGTTATGCCACTTACAACTTATGACTATATATAGGCTTCCGACTTTACAATGCTTTTCGACTTACTAACAACTTCCTAACCAACACTTGAACAAATGACCCAAAAACCCACCGAATGCAGTACAATTAACCCAACATTACATATAATATGGTCCAATGACCCAAAAAACTGCATTTTGCAATACAATCGACTCAAAAATACATAAAATAATCTATCCTTCTGCCTTCCGCGACCTCTTCTGACATGTCGCAGCATCGATGATGCTACAATTCTTCCTTACCAAACCACCTGCCAATAGACCCCCAACACAATCTTGTGGCTCGCCCTCAAGCCACATAAACTGGACATGGTGTACTATGTGGTCTTGACTTTGAAGTCCTCATACTGTTGCTTGAATATCGTTAGCATTTCCTTTGCTGTCGTAGCTGCCTCCTAAATGTCGATGATGTCCTGGGGTGATGGGTGCTCGATTAACTTCATAGCCACTTGGTGACAATGTCCCTGCACTGCTTGGAGAAATTTGTCATCCTTCCTCATGAACTGACTGCCAACATCCTGGAACTCCTCCAGCTACACAGCATGCTTCTTCTGTCGCTCATCGACCTTGGCGACGCGCTGCTGTAGATCTTTCAAATCCATAGACTTGGAAAACTGCTCCATGGATGGCATCATGCGTATCGCTGCTTTGAGTGTCACCAATTGTCCCTCCGCTTCCTGCCGAACCTTCATCATTTGTTTAACCTACTCATCCTAAACGATCCGGCCCCAAAACTGTACAGTGTCGGCTGTGAGCTTCATCGCTGCGATTTCAAGCTTCGCCAGCTGCGTTGCTATCTCTTCAATAGCTCATTTGCGGTCATCCACTTCTGCTTGTGGTGTACCGGTATTCACCTCAGCTCGCAACTCCTAATTCTCATGCCACAACTGGACAATAGCATCCCCCAGTTTCTACACACGTTAAAGCATATCCAACCCTTCAGTGGGCTCCAACACATGCTGATAAGATTCCTCAATGGTCCGCTCTACCCTTACACTGTCATCCAACATATGGGCCTTCTTCGTGATGAGGTGGTCCTGTTCTTTCTTCATTTCTTCAATCTCGCGAGCCTTCTCAGCTCGTTCCTTCTTGATGTCTTCCTCAAGCTCATCCATAGCCTGTCCTACAGCAGTGGCCCGTCTCGTCAACTATGCAATGGTTGTTTGTGTAGCTGCCTCGCGCTACTGCAACTTCGTGCACCTAACACTGATCTCGTGCATTTTGTCAGCCATTTCTCAGCTAGCGATTGTCTGCATAGTTTTCAATCCTTGCGCCAGCAATGCGTTAACATTGATGGACACCTTCTGCAACTGCTGCATCAAGGCATTCACAACCTCATCTTTAGTCACAATCACAATCACGGGAATCTCCACATTCCTGACCCATGGCTCGGTGTTGATTGTGCTAACTTCTGGTGCCCTGCGCGAAACCATGTCACACAAAGAGTCCATACACGTAGTGATCACATGGAATCCATCATATGTTGCCTTTGTCATCTTTTGATTCGCTGTGGTGAATGCATTAGCGATTGCTTCTATAAGTCGGCCCAAGTGCGCTTATGTCGATAGGGCTAGCCCGCTGATTGTCGCAGGGTCCTGGTGCCCTTTTGTTTTGTTTTCTTCCAAGTCCCGGTCACTGCCATCATTTGAATGTGTCTTTATGGATTCTCGGTCTGAGTCATGATGACTAAATTGGTCCTGCATCGATATGTCATCATTTGGTCCTTGCGTCGGTTCCCCAACCTCAATCTCGGCCAACCCCATGGGTTCACGCCATGCCTCTGGCCAGTCGTTCATGATAGCCTCCAACTCTGTCCTCGCTACCTTATATGATGTCAATAACCATTTCCTATCTAAGTCGTGGTGGGATTGGACATAAATTGAATGTGGTCAAATTGCAAACACCATGACCGGCTTAAACTATGCTACGGTTTCTTCGGACAAACAGGGTACCCTTGTCCCAACAGCACAGAGCATCTCCCAGTATAACCAGAACAACAACCTACATTCTTTATTCTGTTCTTGTTCCTGGACAAACCACAGGTTTTGATACTGTGCGCCACGATGCTCTTTCGCAGCGTCAACCTCCATACCTTGGTACAGATTGGGCTCCTTCCAAGCCACGAATGCAATCAATACCATAAGCAATCTATATGTTAACCAGCCCTTACCGGATTGAACTGCCGTGACATCCTCCCCCAATTGATTCAGTAGAAACAGCGACTACTTCATCTGAACCCTAGTCGCACACTGTTCAGCACATGCCACAATGCCCGAATTACACTGATTAGGTCGACCACCCTGTACCACTTTGCAGGAAAGTATCTTGGTGTCGGTGAGCATTACCTTATCATTGATGCTGTTGGTGCAGTAACCCTGGACATCCTTCTCCAACTCATAGCGCTTGACCAACTATGCGGCCAGCTTTTTGTTGTTTTCCTTTCCTCGGAGATACTGCGACGGGTCGACCTTATCCTTGGGCAACCCGGTAATTTATTCGATCAAATGCACTGTGACAAGAATTCCTTTGTCCAGCCACAATGTACCTTCGTGAAAGCAGGCCAGCATCTACTTCACGCATGCATTGACCTCCGGTAGTCATTCGAAATAGGGCATATTGATAAGGCCTAGCAGGCCTGCCTGTTTCAATCCACGCACCCAATCACGTGGAACCAGTGTACCTCTCAATTGTGACTGTGGCTCATAAGGGGCCAACGTAATCTCCTTGTACACCACCATATCATGGTCATCATATTTTAGACGTATCAGTGCTGGTCCAATGTCAATAGAGCACTCCATTCCTTCCGGCAGTGCAAGCATTTGCAGTGGGTACTTTTTATTCCTCTGCACCTTCCGGGAAGGCATCCTAGGATGACTAGGAGGAACATACCCAAGGATATCAGTGGCCAAGAGTCCTTCCCATGTGGTGGACTCATCAACCAGACGGCTATATGGCCCCTCTTCCCCTTGAGCTTCCCCCGCCACAACAATGGAGGACCGAAGCTAACGCTTTATCTACGGTGATTCAGACAGCTAACCTCCCTGATGCTTCTTAGCAATTACTGACACTCCCACCGGCATTTTTGCAATCCCTGCTTCAAGATTGATGTCTCTTCTTGACTTCTTCTTCAATGGAAATCCCGGTGAAAGGATACTCGACTTCACTCCTAATCTCAACTGCTTCTACCTCTCGTGGCATACCTCACTCGACATTCTCAATTGGTGGCTTCACCGACGGAATTAACAGACCCACTCAATGCTCAGCACCCTGCAAGTTCAACTGAACCTTTCCTAACTTGCAACTACACTCACCAGGAAACAAGGATACTCTACAGCTCTTCACAAGCACTTAACAACTAAATTCTCGTTGCCTTCTGACCAAATTTGACCCATTCTTATAGCGTCTAGCCAAATCCTTCGTAATCATCACTAAATCTTGCATTAAGTCAACTGAAATCCCATATTAATGATGCAAATCCATCGTGGATCCTATCAGCTAATTGGCCGGATCCACCATTAGTGCCCATCATTTGAACAAGAACCATTAATTAACTGTTTTAACTTTTGGCATGTAATGTTGATTTAACCTGGCCGCAACCCTGCCACTGGTCGCGGACCGCTCCTAACTTGCAGCACAAGCCTCCTACTTCTGTATTTTGTTCCTGTTGGTGCGCCATCCTGGCACCGATCAACCTACACATGCATTTTTATTTTTTCCCGATGTGACTCAGGCATCGCGCTGTTCTAGGCTTGACTGATAGGGCTTCAACCTACTACCATTAATGAACTTTGGGAGCATCGCTCCGTCCAACTGCTGCAACTGTACCGCTCCTCCAAAAGTAATGCTACTCATGCGATACAAACGAAGCCAATGCATCTGCAATTTTCCTGGATGTTTCATAAACTTGTTGTCATACAACAACGCCAAATCGTCCTGTTGAAACTATTTGTTTTTGATGTGGCGATCATGCCAATCCTTTTGACGATCCTTCTCCACACCCTGGTGGAAACCTGTGATAAATCGATATTCCTCCAACTGTACTAACTGCACTAGACATCCTTCCAATGCTGCCGCAGCATCCATTCCTATCGTTGCTGCAATGCTTAGACTTGGAACAATGTACTCCATTGGCATAGTTTCTTCTTGTCCATACACCAACTTAAATGGTGTCTGACTAGTAAACCTCTTACATGTGGTGCGATACACCCACAACACTGCTGGTATTTTTAGATCCCGATCATCACGGTTCGCATTGCACACCTTTATCAATGCATGTTCCAATATCTTATTGAAAGCTTCCACCGTGCCATTTGCCTGCAGATGATATGGCGTACTCTTCTTATGTTGTATCTGCAGTTCCTTTGTCAATGTGCTAATGGTGAGATTGAGAAAGGTTGCCTTAATCACTCAGCAATATCTTGGGGTAGCTGAAGCGAGTGATAATGTTGTCAAACAAAAACCGTGTAGCTGTGGCTGCAGAACAATCAACAACTGGTGTAGCTTCCACCCATTCTTTCAAGTAATCTGTCACCGTGATGATATATCTGGCACTAGTGCGCTTACCCGATGGATTGATTGGTCCCACAAATACCACTACCCATTTGTCAAATGGCTGTAGTTTTAACTAAGGCATTAGCGGCATCTCATCCCTCCTGGATAGCTTCCTAGTTCTCTAACAGACATCGCAGGACCGCACATAGTCTGTTGCATCATTATGCAGTGTGCTCCACCAGAACCCCGCACGAATCACCTTCATGGAAATTTCCCGACCGTCGTAGTGCCCTCCAGCGACTCCTCCATGTGCTTCTGCCAATATCTACACTTGCTCATGTGGAAAGACACACTGTCGCAATATCTTGTCTACACCCATATTGTATAACTCTCCTGCGATGAGCTAGAAGTCTACAGCTTTAACCACCATCTTCCTCTTTTGACTCGAGGTGAACTCCTCTAGTGCGGTACCTATTTCCAGAAATTGAATGTTTCTTCAAAATAGCCATAGGCTACTTCAACCCAAAACAGTTGTGCATCAGGTAAGCCATCTTCAATGTTAGTGGGCTCCTCTCTTGTTTCAATCCGTGATAGGTGATCAGGGCCGGAATTCAACCATCCGGGCTTCACAATCACTTCAAAATCGAAATCCTGAAAGAGAATTAACCATTGACATATCTTCCCCCCCAACAAAAGCTTATTGACCAAGTATTTCAATTGAGAGTGGTCGGTGAACATCTTAAAATGTCCACCCAATAAGTAGTGTCAGAATTTCTGTAGCGCATAGACCATCTCCAACCCTTCCCTCTCAGTAGTGGTGTAGTTCCTTTCTGCAGATGACAGCTTCCGGCTGGTGAAAGCAATAGGGTGATCAAGATCCCCCTCTCTTGGTTGCGCTAGCACCACATCGAGTGCAATTGATGATGCATCAACATGGACATGGAATTCCTTACTCTAGTCTGGGAATACTAGTATCGGTGTCGAATCCATCTTAGCCTTCAGCTGCTCAAAACTATCCTGACATTCAATGCCCCATTGAAATACTGCATCTTTCTTCAATAGCTTCTCCATAGGGGCGGTGATCGCTGCATATTCCCTCATGAACTTGCGGTAATACCCAGTATGTCCCAAAGTCGCCCTCAACTGCTTAACAGTGGTCAACGGTGTCAAGCTCAAAATGAGCACAATCTTCGCTTGATCGACTAACAACCCTTGTTTGCACACAATGTGACCCAGCAATATCCCAAATGGTGCGCAAAGAATGCACTTATTCAAATTCAACGATATCTTGTGTTGTCGACAGTGCTCCAACATCAACCGTAGATTGACCAGGTGATCATTGATCAAACCATAGACTTTCCAATCATTCATGTATACCTACAAGAACTTCCAGATGCAATCCTTGAATGCAGCAACAATGACCCGCGAAAATATCGCAGGTGCATTCTTCAACCCAAACGGCATCACAGTATACTGAAAACATCCTCATTCTATCACAAAAGTCATCTTGTGGTGATCTTCCTTTGTGATGTGGATCTGATGATAGCTTGAGAACCCATCCATGAAAGAATACATCTCCTGGCCACCTACTCCCTCAAGTACTTCATCATTAAACGAAGTCGGAAACGGATCATGCAACTAGGCATCATTCAACTTCCGCAAATCAACACAGATGCGCACCTCACCAGTCTTCTTGTCCTGTACCACCATAAGACTAATCCATTCTGACTCTTCAACTAGTTCAATGATACCAGCATCCAACATGCAATCAAGTTATGCCTTGACCTTCTCCTTATGTCACAGATTTAACCGAGAAGTTCACTGTCTGATCAGTTTAGCATCTGGTTTCAAGGGAATCTTCATCTCGTTGAGATCACCCAAAATACCTTTCATTTCAGAGAACTTTGTAGGAAAAAATTCTTGGAACTCATGCAACAACTCAATGACCTTTCCCATCATCTTGTCATCCTAATAATCTCCAACATTTGCGAACTTGGGAGTGGCCTCCGTCCCAATATTCATCTTGCGAAGCTTCAAGGGCTGACTGAACGGATCACTTGGTGCACCAGGTGGTACCACATCGTGACTTCCTTCAGACTCTGGAATATTGACATTCGTGGATCATCACTGTCTTTGGGCCCACCAGTGATATTATAACATTCCATTATGGATTGCAAAGCATTATGGACATCCAGGTTGGGATCAACAAAACTGAACATATGAGTAAAACATATTGTCAACTCCAACCAAGTAGTGAGTTCTCCCCCTCACTCAGCTATAGTATACCATGACCGCAGCATTTCATCCAAGGTATGGATAAATGCATGGACCCACTCGTCCTTTGGTCGCGATGCCCATAATGTTTGACACTCATTCCGACCATCATATTTCCCTGTGTTGTAGACCTCGGTATCACCGAAGCAAACCATCATTAATATTCGGGATTTCGACCATCCATCAATTAATGCCTTGTGCATCGCCCACCATTGTGCTAGAGCAGCCTTTAGTGCTTCGTTTAATGCCAGCAATTGTTGTGGTTCGGAAACTCTTTCCTCAAACTTCACCAGAAAGTCAAACAAACTAGGCAGCCCTTCATATATTGGTAGTGTGACCATTTTAGTCGCGACATGACATAGTGACTGCGTGATCAACCCACATTTATGGAGCGACACCTCATGCAAGCGATTCTGCCAATGTTATAGTACGTCATCAGAGTTAGAAGACATAGAACTGTCACTGTGCCATCCCAGCTCACCATTTTCAGTTGGATGAATATAGCCTTTGGAAATGTTAAATGCATGGTCCAATCCACTAGATCATCGTCCTTCACAGGCTCAATGTATCTACGACCTTCAGCCGGATCCAACGGGGCTATGACTCTGAGATCGCAGTTTTCAAAAGTCATCATCCGCCGCTTGAAATTGATTACTGCTCCACTGTCGTTAGCCCATCTAATCCCCAGCAATGCGGGATACGAACTTCCTCCTTCAACCAGTTTGATGACAACAAAGTCAGTGTAGGTCTTCATGCCCTCAATGTCCACCACCAACCATGGGACTCTCCCAATCGGCATCACTTTAGCGTGATTAGCTAACTAGAGTTGTACAGGAGACTAGCTCAATGGGGGGCTCCCCACTTTCTGCCATGCATACCTGGTTAAGAAGTTGACATCCAAACCAAGATCCAGAATAACTGAATCAATGTCATAATCCCCAATTTGGATATTCATTCACATCTCCTTACCTGTCTTCCACCGTTGTAAGGAGTTTACCGTGGACTCCTGTCGTCCCTTAGCTGGACGCTGCAACAACCCTTCAATCTCATCAAGGGCCGCGGGATCTCTTGCCAATAATAAAGAACTCTCAAGAAACTTCTGCAAGGTTCGAGAATGCACTGATGGACCTACCTCTGAAGTTGCATAAATAATAGGGGGTATGTCGCAGATGATAGCTTTACCGCGATCCTGGTCCAAAGCAAGACATGCCTGAAAGAACATATCATGTTTAGACTCAACGTCAAATAATATCTTCTTCTGCCCAACCTTTCGAACGTCTCCTCCTGTTGCTGCACCTCCCCATGTAATGACTGCGACAACCACATCTTGTGGTCTTGGCTCTGCAGAAATAGTCGCATCATTCACGCCTTGACTCTGATTTAGTGCTTGATTCACTTGCTGGTTCACATTTTGATTAGCCTTCTGGCTCTGCACCAGTTGCTGCACCTGATTCTATACAAGCTGTTGTGCCTGGTTTTGCAATTGCGAAACATTCCCTGCCTACCATCGTGCAATCAATTGTGGGAAGTTCTCCACTGTATGGTCTATAACAAAGCAAAATGTACACTGCATCTGCAATAAAGGACAATCACGCTCATAGTGTCCCCATACTACACAGTGATAGCACTGAACAGGTCCGCAACCTCCTCGTCCTCCTCCATGACCCAATCCTCCGTTGTGGCCACCCTGGAATCCTCCACGAAATCCGCCCTACTTAGGTACTTTGGTTGGTTGTACTGTTGCTACATCGTAGCTGGTTGGATGCCTTGCCCTTGCTGCACATACTGCAGTTGCTAAACGTACTATGGTTGTTGTGGAGCCATTTGCATTGGGGCATATTGCGGAACAAACTGTTGTTGCAGTGGCTGCTGTGGTACAAACTGTACCTGCGGTTGAGGTAGCAGCTAGGCTACCTATGGCTGTAGTTGCAGTTGTTGTACGACACGATAGTCATCCTTTACGTAGAATGCATCGTACGTTCTCTCATGAAGCAACCCATACGCCCAGAAATCTTTGTCATCATGTCCCACCGATTTATACAAAGTGCAATACAGATTCATCGTCTTGGTGACCATTTTTTCCATATATGGACATTCTTCATGGCGGTGCCCAAATACTTAACAAACGCAACATCACGGCATGCCACCACCATTCAATGGGTTTGGCGCTCTTGAAACCAAATAGTTGCGGAAGTCGGGGCAATTGTCCTTCATATTCCCTTCGCCTTGACATCACGTACACCATAGTTCTTCACGCTGCTCCTTTCCCTTCTTCAAATCTTGTAGTTGTATGGTTAAGTTAGCTAGCTGTGTCTATATCTGTGACATCCTAGCTGCATTTTCTCCAATCGGTGATGCCTCCAATCGCATTACAATCTCTAGAGCTTCACTGGGCGTTGTGATGTTTTGTTGCATCAATGGTAGCCAAATGTGCAGTAGCAGTGCCACAATGAACCACTCTTTATGTTGGACAATGCTCATATCAAAACTAACCCTTTCCATCAGCATCTTGAATCGCTGGTCAAAATCCCACACCACCTCATTGGGATATTGCTTAATTTATTTCAATTTTGTGATATATTGTGCTTCTGACTTGGGATTTCGGAATTCTCCAATCAACCCATCCCTTATCTCATCTAGTGACTTCATTGAAGCTCCGATAGGGACTAGAAAAAATTTCATAAACCAATCTAGGGAGCGACCTCGCTGAGTTGTCGCCAGCTGTCATTTCTTGGCGTCGTCATCAGTGATCTGTTTTACAGTCCAGACCGCTTCACACAAAAACCAATATTGTTCTGGATTATCTGTCCCATTCCCATGGAACAATGGTAACTTAGCATGATAGCCTGCCATCCTGGGCTTCCTTCCTGCAGGTACTGAACTACTAGCGATCAAGTTTTGTTGACCCGGTGGGGTCGAAGTGGTGTTTCTCACTAGTTGACAGATAGTGAGCGGAGGTGTGGGTATGTTGCTACTGGGGTTAGGTCTTGCCTCTATCCTAGACATAGTCTGTGTGTCCTTGTTCGGACTGTGAGGTCGCTTCGTCCCATGTAGTATTCCTTTGCGAACTTGCGGTTCGATTGCAGCAAGACCTTCTCCTATCCTCTACCTCTTTTCCTCTTGAAACCTCGCTCCTCCTCTTGTAAGACCACTCTCTTCCTCAGCTTCACTCACAATGTCGTTGTAACCTGCACCCATCTACCCATGATCATTCCATGCACTGCCCCACTGTTGTCATGATACACATGGCCTCCGCCCACGAGGCTGCTTACTGATCTATATGCATCTTCAATATACCCTTTTCGCAGATAAGCATCTTAATGGACAGTTGGAGCGACAACAGAAACCTTCCCCAAGGTTCAAGGAAGAAATATGTTTTAGCTTCACTATAGGACTTTTGCGTATCAACCGTGAATTCAGTGATATACCCTTCTAAGATGTATCAAGACACACTTCAATAGCCCGCGATGCTTTATTGTCGATTTACTCCAATTCTTGGATCAACTCCGAGGTCCAGGTCGTCGACTCACCACCTTGGTGGTTCCTCTTCTAATAGGTCAACTTTTCCAACCACTTGAACAAAAGGACCACAAATTCACAGAAGAACCATTCGTGTGGACCATCGTGAATATATCTATCCACCCAGTGATCTACCTTCAATCAAGTGTTTTGGCTTTCTTCTTCAGCAAATTCCTGCAACCTCTGATCAAACCAGCTCTGTATCTCCGGTTGCATCGGATGCCACAACATATCCACCTTTCACTTCGCACACGGTCCCGACAACGGAACCATTTGTTGACTCAAACCCAATCGATAGGGGTTCCCATCACTTTTGACACCTAACCCACTGTAATCTCCCTGAGCACCGGCCTAGACAGGTTTTACCCTGTCCAGCAACACTGGCAGAGCAGATGAGGTCTCACCCGAGGCGATCAAGGGAAAGTGGACGGAACCATGTTTCCAGTGAATGAAGGAGGATTATTGCGGAAACACTTGCTTTACTTATCGCGACATTCACAATAGATCTATGCATTTAATTTTAACATCATTCATAACCATAGCATCATTCAACATAAACATTCATCACACCAAGTATAACATTAAAGTGTAAACTGCAGCAAGAAATCATAGCATCATTTATGAATTGAAACATGCATTATCATAAAAAGGTACATAGGGAATTTCACCAAACAGTTCCATCATGTCATATTACTTAAGAAAAAACCCTGATACAAAATCTCTGCAAAACCAGATCTCAGCAATAGCTCTTGATCTCACATACAGACTCAAAGATGTGCACAATCAACATCCAAGGATCCGTACTAAGATGTTGTGCCACTTACAACTTATGACTATATATAGGCTTCCGCCTTTACAATGCTTGTCCACTTACTAACAACTTCCTAACCGACACTTGAACAAATGACCCAAAATCTAACTGATGCGGTCCAAATGACCCAAAAACCCACCTACTGCGGTACAATTAACCCAAAATTACATATCATATGGTCCAATGACCCAAAAACCTGCATTCTGCGGTACAATCAACTCAAAAATACATAAAATAATCTAGCCTTCTGCCTTCCGTGACCTCTTCTGACATGTCATAGCATCAGCGATGCTGCGATTCTTCCTTACAAAACCGCCTGCCAATAGATACAACTAGATTCTAATCCACCCAACTGATCAAGATAAAACAACATTTACATGCCCATGCGGTACTTATGCATATAGAGTACTACCCTTTGGACTTTGTAATGCCCCAACAACATTTTCAAGGGTATTTTAAGCATATTGTCTGATTTTATCAATGATCAGATGGAAGTCTACATGGATTACTTCACACCCTATGGACAAAATTTTGACCAGGCATTAAATCATCTAGAATTAGTCTTGAAAAAATGCATCGAAATGAGCTTATGTCTAAGCAATGATAAATGTAGAATGCTGATGGAAGAAGGCATAGTGTCGAGACACCATATCTTACAAAGAGGCATTGAATTTGATCAGGAAAAAGTCACGGTCATTAGAACACTACCACCACCTGTCAAACAAAGAGATGTGCGAAGTTTTCTGGGGAAAACAGGTTACTACAGAAGATTTATAGAAATTTATAGCAAACTTGTTGCACCGATGTTTTCTCTTCTCACAAAAGATACAAAATTCATCTAGATGAAGCATTGTATGTCAGCATTTGAAAACATCAAATAGAATACAATCACAGCCCCAGTCCTCCAAGGACCCAATTGGACACTACCATTCCACATACATTCTGATGCTTCAGACAAGGCTATTGGATCAGTCCTTGGGAAATAAGAAGAAAAGAGACCGTATGCCATATACTACATTAGAAAAAACTTGGCAAGAGCATAACTCAATTATATAGTCACATAAAAGGAGTTTTTGGCTGTCATACATGCCATAAACAAATTCAGACACTACATAACTGGATGCCAATTTTTTGTCCACACCGACCATTCAGCAATCAGGTATCTTATGAATAAACCTAATACAAATGCTGAAATAATTAGATGGCCACTACTCTTGCAAGAATTTGACATAACAATCCTAGATAAGCTAGGATAACACAATGTAGTAGTTGATTTTTTGTCTAGACTCACCCATGGACAAGAAAATGAATTGGTAAATGATAACTTTCCTGATGAGCGCATTTTTTCAATCTCAACAAAAATCCCATGGCTTGCTGACATAACAAACTACTCAGTGTCTAGTAAATTTCCACAACATTACAGCCACCAAGAGAAGTGCAGAGTCATAAGGCAAAGTGGCACTTACACATGGATAGAAGGAATGCTTTTCAAAAAAGGGCTAGACCAAATATTGAGAAGATGCATTAGAGAAGATGAATTCCATGACATATTGCACGCCACTCACAATGATCCATGTGGAGGACATTATGTTGCAAAAAGAATAACCTTTAAAATATTGCAAACTGGATATTATTGGCCAACACTCCACAAGGAATCCTATGAATATGGGTCACATTGTGATGACTGTCAACAAATGGGGAACCCTACAAAAAGAGAAGAAATGCCTCTACATCCCCAAATCTCTTTGGAAGCATTTGAGAAATGGGGATTTGATTTTGTTGGTCCATTCAACCCCCAATCAAATCATAAAAGCTATATTCTCATATACATTAACTACCTTACAAAGTGGGAAGAAGTGGAAACACTTGCAGCAACAAATGAAACAAATGTGGAAAAAAAATTTACAGAACAAATCATCCACAAATTTGGAGTCCCAAGGGACTTAGTTTCTGACCAAGGCACATAGTTTACATCCAACCTCATAGAGGACCCGCTTCGAAGAAACAATGTTAAACACCGAAAGTCCTCCTCCTACAACCCTCAAGCTAATGGTCAGGCTGAGGTGACAAATAGAGAACTAGAAAGAATTTTGACAAAGACAGTACAACTACACAAAAGAGATTGGGCAGACATATTAAGTGAAGCAGTTTGGGCTTATAACACAACATGGAATACAACAACAGGCTTCACCCCATATGAGCCGATTTATGGAAAGAAAATAATGCTTCCCATTGAATTTGAAATCAAAACATTGAGAATTGCAGCCAATTTAAACATGGAAATTTCAAACATCCAAGAGGAACACATGCTACAACTAAATCAACTGGATGAGCAACGCCAACAAGCACTTAGCCACACTGAAATCATCCAGCAACAAAGGAATAAATGGAATGACGAAAACATTAAGCAGAAGAAATTCAAAGAAGGTGACTAGGCATTACTGTATGACTCTAGGTTTCACACTTTTAAAGGCAAACTGACAACCAGATGGCTCAGAGTCTACATCATTGAAAAAATCTATGACAATGGAGCTATCAAAATTACAACAATCGATGAAACAAAATTCCCCATGTTGGTGAATGGACATAGACTCAAACCTTATAAGAAACCATAGTCCATAGAGGAATTTACACAAACACTCTATCAGAAAAATCTAATGCTGATAGAGAGCATAGATAATCACTGATTCCAGTTACAAAATAAAAACAATATATATAAAAATATATATATATATATAATAAATAAATAAAAAGAGATAAAAAAAAGAGAAAAAAAAAATCCACTCAGGATTATGGAAAAACAAGAATTGATAGACTCGATCCATACCTATGAAGAACCCATAAGCAAATTTCGTGATCCAGCAAGCAAATTTCAAGTGATCCAATAAATTTCAACACCAAAGAAATCAAGAGGGCCGGCAAAAGAATAACAAACAAATTTCAAGCAAGCAAGCAAGCAAATATCAATAAAATTCAAACAAGAGATCCAACAAGCAAATTTCAGCAAATTCAATCAAGCGAGCTAGCAAACAATTTCAAGCGAGCTAGAACAGTAGAAAAAATCTAGCACTGCAGAAATCAAATCAGCCAAGTTCGGAGAACCGGTACAACACAACGCTGAACACAATCAAAAGTCAAATCAACCAAACTTGAAAAAAAATTCAAAGCAAGCGAATGAAACAAATTTCGAGAGAACCGGCATAAAGAAATCATAAAAGGCGTAACTATTGACATGACCAAACGAAATACAGATGCAGATGAAATCTACTACGGAATCCCACACCCATACAATCAAGCCCACATCATATGCTGAGGTATGCTAGCATAATAGGTAATCCCTAAAATATTTGTTTTATTTTCGAATCAAATCATTCTACCCACAAAATGGTTATTTTTCAAAGCTGAGGACAACTTTTAAGACATTTCAGTGGCACAGTTCAGAGTTACCTCACAAAATCATGATGACCTACCTTAGGCATGTCAGAGAATGATGTCCTCCTCATCTAGCTACTATATCCCTTGATGATCAAAGCAGCAACACAATCTACAATGATGGAAAGAAATGCAGTGTGCAATAATGAAAAAGAATGCATAAGTCAACAAACATGATGCACAATGGTCAAGATGAGTGCGTAAAAATAGCTAAATAAGGCAGCATAATATACAAGAAGACCCAATTTGGCAATGCAAGCTTCTTAGGAAGCAAGAAAACTGGAAATTCGTATCGCCACTTAGCCAGCAAGCTGCCCACAAGCCAGTGATCAATCCCAACCACACAGGTAAGTCGTCCATCACTCAAATATTTTTGGTATGTTGATTATATTAGCAAATTCAAAAATGACAAAAGGATTCAAGAAGAGCTAGCGAAACGACCACACGCCTATCTATGAAAACTCACAGGTGTTGTCCATCCTCTGTGCAGCGGGATCGATTCCCTTTATCTCAGGACTGAGAGGATCCAATACTGAAGTAGCCTTAGAAATTGCCTGGAACCTGAAACACATAAAGGATAAATAGTATGTCACCCGGATAAGGGGGTGAATCTATGAATATGGGTGTCTATTTTGGGGGGTCTTGTGAGAAAATAAATCTTATTTTTTCATGTTTTTCAACTTTGGGCAAATAAAATTGATATTTTTGTTTAGAATTTCACTTTTCAGTAAAAAGAAAACATTTAGAGAATTATGTTTTCATTCTATTCATAATTTTTTCAATTTTTTGTATTGAGATTTGATATGTCGATTTGACAAATGTTTGACGATGTGTTCTTATAAAATGAAATGACTACAAAATAGTCATGTTTTGTTGCGAACGTAAAATCATTGTTAAACTTGTTTTTTGCAAAACCAATATATGCTACGACAATCTACACACAATATACTACTACATGATTATAAGTTTGTAACCAATCTATCTATATACTAATTATAATATTTTTTTGAATTCGAGCAATGGGGAAACCTTGTCGATTTTCAACATGTTTTCTCTTGCGAAACTTTTATCTCAATTGACTATAAAACTAAAAAATCTACAAATAACCTTTTGAAGTAGACACACCAATTAGCTACACCATATTCTTTTGTGGTGTATTTTTAAAGTTATGGATTTTTCATTTCACCTCATTTTGAAAGAGATGAAACCAAACTCGACACATGTTAAGAAAAAAATAAAAAATAAAAATATGAGATCTCACTTATATACAACAAAATATATACATACGGAAAGTAGATTCAATGATGAAACTAATGGTATCAAGTCCGACAGTCGCTTTGTAGTGTAAGAGATTGTTTTTACCTTCCGAAAATGTAGAAACCTGAAAACTGTGCAGAACCGTGAAGTTTTCAGGTCTTAGAGATTATTCGGCCGAATAATTATTCGACCGAATAACCTTTTTCTGTAACGGAACCGTTATTTACAAAAAAGGTTGTTCGACTGAAAAACCAAACGCAAAAACTTTTTCGTCGTCAAGAAAAAAAAAAAAACATTATATTATCTATACTTGTATAAATAAAACTAAATAGATTTATTATTTTCGCATATTTGTAGTCAAAATATTTTTAAAAGGGTTTTCAAAGGAGATTTCTTTTGCAAAACGAGTCTTTTTTATAAAGTACTTTTCTTCTTATTTCTTTCCAAGGGGTACATTCAAAGAGTTTCTTTCTAAGGCATTTTTGCAGAGGAGTTTTTATTCCAAGGTATTTTTCCTTCTTACTTC
Source organism: Larix kaempferi (assembly GCA_027924585.1). Lineage (NCBI taxonomy): Eukaryota > Viridiplantae > Streptophyta > Pinopsida > Pinales > Pinaceae > Larix > Larix kaempferi. The sequence continues at coordinate 1,334,060 of BSBM01000146.1, forward strand.
TTTGCAAACGATTTTTTCAAAGAGTTTTTTTTCGAATGTATTTTTGCAAAGAAGTTATTTCTTTGCAATTGGTTTTTTCAAAGTATTTGTTTTCAAAAATATTTTTGCAAAGGAGTTCGTTTTTACAAATTATTTTTACAAGTTCTTTTTTCAAAGAAGGTTTATTTCCAAGGGGTGCATTTAAAGAGTTTTTATTTCAAGTTATTTTTGCAAAGAAGTTGTATTTTTTTCTTCTTATTTCATTAAAAGGGGTTTTTTCAAAGAGTTGTTTTCCCAAGGTATTTTGGCAAAGGAGTTATTTCTTTGCAAGGAGTTTTTTCTAAGAGTCTTTTTCCAATGTATTTTTGCACTTCTTATTTCTTTGCAAATGGTTATTTTAAAGAGTTTTTTTTCCAATGTATTTTTGCAAAGAAGTTCTTTCTTTGCGAAGGGTTTTTTCAAAGATTTTTTTTCCTAAATATTTTTGCAAAGGAGTTTTTTTTTACATAGTATTTTTCCAAGTGGATTTTTCAAAGAAAGTTTCTTTCCAAGGGGTGCATTTAAAGAGTTTTTTTTTCCAAGGTATTTTTTCAAAGAAGTTTTTCTTTCAAGATATTTTTACAAAAGAGATGTATTTTTCCTTTTTATTTATTTGAAAGGGGTTTTTTCAAAGAGTTGTTTTCCCAAGGTATTTTTGCAATGGAGTTATTTCTTTGCAAGGGTTTTTTCAAAAAAAAAAATTTCCAAGATATTTTTGCAAAAGAGTTTTTTTTTTCCAAAGTATATTTCCAAGTGGTTTTTTCAAAGAAGGTTTTTTTGCTAGGTATTTTTTCAAAGAAGTTTTTTTCCAGTAGTTTTTACAAAGAAGATTTATTTAGAAGGTGTTCTTATTATTTTCCAATGGGTTTTTTCAAAGGAGATTTATTGTCAAGGAGTTCTTATTACTTTCCAAGAAATTTTTTTTCAAAGGAGATTTCTTTTCAATGGGTTTTTTCAAATAAAATTTCTTTCCAATGAGTTTTTCTTCAAAAGAATCTTACAAGATTTTCATAAGGTGAAGTAAATTTCAATTCATGTGTTTATAAATTTCGTAACTGTTTTTAAATCTTAATTTTTTTTTTTAATTATAAAGTGATGATTCTTTAATTTATCATCTATACATTAAATAATCATGGATAGTAAGAGAAACCGTAAAAAAAAGGTGATCGTAAACGTGATGATGATGCTAATAGATAAAAACAAAAACTTAGATACCATGCCAAAAAAGCAAGGCTTGCAGAAACACATGAGACAATTATTGAAGATATAAATATAGGATTACATGATAATGTTGATGAAATAGAAATTAAAAATAGAGTACAAGAAGAACAAATTGAAGTTGAAGAGACCATTGTTGAAGATGTAAATAGTAATTTACATGCTAATGTCGATGAAGTAAATATTGAAGATCAAGTTCACGACCCAAAAATTGGACCTCGCATGTATATATCATGCATTTTCAAAATTCATGTTTTATAATGAATTGTATTTTTTGATATATGTTAAATTAAATTTAACTTGATGTATAGGTACTTTCACCATTGATGATGAAATGTTAGAAGAAATTGATTGCAACAAATATGGAGAAAAAATACCTAAAGATGTTGTACGATATCGTGCTACAAAATTTTATGATGATGTTCTGAAGAATTATTCAATAGCAAGGATTATTCAATAGCAGGACAAACACAAATTTTGAGATGTTTATTAGTGCCCAAGAAGTTAGAATATGCTACATCATTTTTGGGTATTCATAAGGTGAGAAAAGAGTCAAAATTGAAACATAATGTGATAGAAAATATAAGTGATGCAATAAAAAAATTTGAAAAATCCAGGAAGAAAGATACCAGTGTTGCACGTAAAGAAATTCAGACAACAATTGTTTCAGCTAGCACTAGACAAAATTGTTTGACAACACAACTAGCAAAAGCAGTTGGAACCTCAAGAAAGACATTAGACAACATAGCAAATTCAGAATGCAAATAGATAAAAATGATGAACTTACTTGCTGAGCAATTATTTGTAAACAACCTTACAAAGATAGAATGGGAGCAGGTGTTAAAGATATTGTATGGGAATATTGGTTGGCACATGCTCGAGTTTCAACAAATTCAAAGGATGTGATATGACAAAGAGTATCACAAAATGTATATGAAAGCAGTCTAAAACATATAATAGAAATAACACAAGTACAATTGTTCAATAAATTTAAGGAAGATCATCGTGGAATTAATGTGTCAATCACTACATTTGTGCAACAAAAACCATGGTATGTTAGACCTATTACTATATGTGACACATGTTGTTGCCGATATCATGTACGATTTCAATTATATTATGACACGTTTCTTGAATTTGGTAAAATTTTTTGGACAAATTTACCACCTCCATCTACAATATGTGAATTCAGATCTCAAACTCTATGTGAGAGAGATCACGATGAAGTATTTTATAATAAGAAATGTGTCAATGGAAAACATTTTCATCGTTGTGGAAATCTGGTTTTATTCCACAATAAATATCCTATCGATAATGATCAGTCGCTTTCAAATGTAACTGTTGATTGGAGAAGATATGAATACAACAATTATGCTACAATTTCTAGTGATGTACATTCCAAAAGAATTGATTTGCGAAAAGATAAAATATGTGTGACAAATTTTCTCATGAAATTTGAAAGTGAAATTTATAAATACACCAAGCATTCACATAGAGCACAATGGCAAGACCTTCAATTCAAACAACCTCATGAAATTTTACCACCAGGAACAATTTTGTCAGTGGTTGATTTTGCAGAAAACTACACATTTGCTACACAAAAAGAGATACAAAGTGAATACTATCATTCTGACCAAGTTTTGATATTTGTTTATGTTCTATATAGACATTCTCAACAGGATGTTGATGGCATTGAAATAACATGTGACAATCGAGATGTGATTAAAGAATATCACTTTTATATCAGCGATGATTGTACACACGATACACATTTTGTTTAGCATTGTATTGAAAATATTTTCTATGATTCACTAAAATGACGTGACGTTAAATTCAATGAACATTAGATATGGTTGGATGGATGTGCGGGACAATTTAAATCTTCACGGTCATTTTATTGGTTATGTCAACTTCATAAAGCATTGAACATTAAACATCGCTGGAATTTCTTTGAAACTGGACATGGAAAAGTTGAAGATGATGGTGTAGGAGCATGCGTAAAAAGAACACTTCGAAGATGGAAAACGAACCATTCTTCTGCATGATTTCCATCAGTTGCAGAGATTGTCCAATGGTGTAAAGTACATATTTGCCATGATTATAAACAACAATCAAAAGATGTGCACAAGTATGTACACGATTTTTTTTAATTTATATTAATTGTCAATTTAAAAAAAGGTACACTAACATTTAAGTATATGTACACTAACATCAAAAGTTGTTATTTGTGATTTATCATTTACTGTATAGGTTCTTTTGGCTTGTTGGGGTGCAAGATATAAATAGATCAATACCATACGATGCTAGCACCATACATGGGACTAGAGATTTTCACTCTATTCAAACAAAATCCTTGCAAAACGTGTTTTCATTTGACAATAGAAAGCAATCATGCTTTTGTCATATTTGCACTGAAAATATTGAATCTACAAAAGTTTGTGAAAACATAACGAACAACTACATAAAACATTGGAAACACACAGAGATTAATCCAAAGGAAAAATGCCACTAGCAAGCGTAGAAGAATTAGAATCAGAAGAAATAGCAATATCATCTGATGGTGATAGAATTTCAGATCTTGTTAGAGAAGGTAATGATCTTAGAAATTTTTTGTTGATTTTTCATTCTTGTCCATCACCTTATGTGTATAGTCAAATTAATTGATTTAAAAACCCTAACGCCAATTGTAATTTGCACAGGGGATGTTTTCATCGTAATTGTACCTTTAGATAACAACAAAAATGTGAAGTATTATTTGATGTGATGCACTGAAGGAAAGATGAAGTTATTGGTGAACTACAATGAATATACATACGAGAGAGGATCCATCATTTTAAAAGGCTTTTTTTTTCAGCAGACCCATATGAGTAAAAATTATGTCTACTTTCAGTATTATGAACCTGATGTTATATGTTGTCAATATAGTCATTTAGTATGTACATCTCGAATAAAATTGGTACAAGTTCCATCGAAAAAACAATTAAAAACTAAAAATGGAAACTGTCAAAATATGGCCATGAACGGATAATTGAGGGAGACATTCCATTGCGATGTTTTTAACTATATTAAAAATGAATTGATCGATGTTTTTGTCCATGTCAAATGTTGTGTACAATATATTTTTTTCTTTGAACTATGACTATGATCTTGAATGGGAACTAGAATAAGAGTTTAAATGATTGTATTTTAGCATGCTGAAATGAATTCAAAAATTATTTGGTAATGAAAACTTTAATAAAAGTTAGATGAAGTTGAAAAATGTTATATTTCAGCTATATGAAATGTTGTTTTTATTGTGCAATTTCGTCTTAAATTCTATGTAAAGTACTTTATTCGGGTCTCCATATGTCTATTAGACCACTTAAGGGATGATATAATAGATGTAGTTGTCCCCACACTCTGCCCCGAATCTTTACTTTTGACTTAATGATGTAAGTGAGGAATCACCGAGAAACCTGCTAGATTTTGTATTCATTTGATCCATTTCATGCTTCTCTAATGTACTTAATAAATGGAAAATTATTATTCTTGATCCATTAGATGGGTTGATCCATTACTAGTCTTGTGTTGGGCTGAACAATTCATATCGATATGATCCATGAGTTTTTCAGAATATCACTTGTGTAAGTTCACATAACTGAAATCATGGAAAATCGAGATAATGATCATCTGATTTTTAATCACAAGAAAGGATTCCATGATTGTGAAGCTTATGCTAAATTAGAGTAATGATTATTTACAACAAATCAATGAAAACTCATTAAATTGTTGTCTAAAATCATTGCTCTAATTTAGCATAAGCTTCACAATCCTGTAATCTTTGCTTATGATTAAAAAACAAAAAATCGTTAAATCCCCATTTGCCATGACTTCCACAGCATCTATATTTTACCAACTAACAAAATGTACTTGAACATTGAAAATAGGAATCATTAGTTAAAAATTGAAAATAGAAATCATTCTTAACATTCCTAACATTCCTATAAAAACTTCATATCCTATCAAAAATTCCTAACATTTATTCTTAACATTCCTAAAATTCATTCTTAACATTTCTAACATAATATTGCGCCTATCAAAACTTCCTAACATTCATTCTTAACATTCATAACATTCCCATCAAAACTTCCTAACATTCATTTTTAACATCCATTCCTAACATTCATTCTTAAGTTGAACCTAACATTCATTCTTAACATCCATTCTTAACATTCCTAACATTCATTCTTAACATTACAAATATTCCTAACATTACAAATATTCCTAACATTAGGTTGCACCTATCACAACTACCTAACATTCATTCTTAACATTACAAATATTCCTAACATTATATTGTAGCTATCAAAACTACCTAACATTCATTCTTAACATTCCTAACATTCCTATCTAAACTTCCTGAGATTCATTCTTAACTTGAACCTAACATTCATTCTTAACATTTCTAACATTCATATCAAAACTTTTCAACGTTCATTCTTAACATTCCTAACATTCCTATTAAATATTTCTAACATTCATTCTTAACATTCATAACATTCTTTCTTAACATTGCTAACATTCATCCTTAATATCTATTCTTAACATTCCTAACATTCATTCTTAACATTCCTAACATTCCTATCAAAGCTACCTAACATTCATTCTTAACATTCATAATATTCCTATCAAATCTTCCTAACATTCATTCTTAACATGAACCTAACATTTATTCTTAACTTCCTAACATTTATTCTTAACATCCATTCTTAACATTCATTCTTAACATTCCTAACATTAGATTGCACCTATCAAAACTTCCTAACATTCATTCTTAACATTCCTAGCATTCCTATCAAAACTTCCTAACATTCATCCCTAACATTCCTATCATTATTTACATCTCAACACTGAAAATATTTTACATATACATACATACATAAATTTAATAATACATATATTCATAAACATGCAAAAACATATTCTAAACTGTAATATCTCAACTTTTTGACTCACTATGATTATGATATCATGTCGGGTCATGACCCTAGTATATGTGATTTATTATGTTTGACATAGCATTTATATGTTTTGATTTATTTCCTTATGAGTGATGTATTGGCCATGGACCTTCATTTGTTTCATTATTGAATATATGCGGGGCAGGAAAGTCGAATGAATAAACTATGTTGTATTTCGAGAAGTGATTACAAAATTATGATATACTGAGATTTTCTCTTTTATTACATTATACTATGCAGAGCATGATTTACATGGTTGACTAGTTAGTGTGTTGAGCGTGGACTCAGGAACACACAAAAGACCTATATATTGGACCTAAGACCCGAGGTATTTAGAGAATTCTATTTCGTACAGGGCCTAAGCCCCGATGTACGTTGAGTGTTGGGTATGAGCCCTGGAGCACTAGAAGCTTGAAATAAATGATTACTGGATCCGAGGACATGTAATTATCCTAGATGTGCCTCACAACCACATTCTAGCTCTAGTGTTGAGCAGAGGCTCTGGAATTGCACTAGCGTAACGCCCATATGAGAGTGTTGAGTTGAAAGGCTCTAAAGAGCACTCGGGGTTACTACTTCTCAAGTGTTGAGTCAAAGAGGACTCTAAATAGCACTTGCATCTCTTATCACAACTATTTCGATTTGATTAAATAAATCTTATTATCATCATCTACTGCAGGAACTACCATGTCAAAATGAGAAAATCTAACATGCAAAGGGAGAGACTAGAGGTGCCTTTACCAGCTTACTGAAACCGTCAAAAGAAGTGGACCCTTCCCTTAAAAAGAACTAAAAGAAACATCTGGTGAAACAAAATTCTAAGAACCCCAAGGTAGTATTATTATTAGGAGCTTCAATAATAAATATATATATATTGGTTAATTATTATATATATATTCTTTTATAAATGTTTACACTTTATAAATATATATTTATGCATAAGTGGGCTGCCACTTACTAAATATTATTTATTAATATTTAGATGGTATTGAAAATTGTATATTATTATTATTATGAAAATATCTAAAAGATTAAAAACACTTTAATCAAACAGGTTGAGACTTCCTAGTTTCCAAAATAACTAGTAGTTAAATAAACAAATATTGTTTTTTTTTATAAATTAAATTATTTTAAAGAAACCAATAATTTTCAACAGTTATACTTCAAGATTTGTCCTACTTAAGGAGGATAGACCCCAAAGTTTGGGGGATCTTCTTTTTCTTTTGGTATTATTATGCCAAGAAGGACCCTCTGCTCAAGGAAGTGAACTCTATCCATAGATTTGGAGATCTGAACCAGCTACACACCTAAGGACCTCTACTTCTCAGTTTGTATGTCAGAACCAGCTCGGGGGGTTTCATACTGAACTAGAAACGGTTGTAGAATCATGGTTGGGAGGAACATGGTAGTCCCAAAGTCATCCAATCCAAGATCATTTATCAGGTCAGCTAAGAGCCAATAGTTTTCCCTAACTAGTTGGCTGAGTGTGCAAGTCAGTATCAGCAAGAACATGTTACCAGGATCAACAAGTCATCATTAGCAAGACAAGATATAGAGATCAATAGGTATGATTAATTATAAAACCCTCTTATGTTTCATATCCCTGTTATAAATGCTATGTTAAATCAACAATGTTCTTATTACCAGTTTTGTTAAATTAACAATGTTCTTATTATCGGTTTTAAAGCAAGTCTTCCAAAAAACGAATGGCATTCCTAGCAGGACTAGCCATGCTAGTCTTTGCTAGTCATTTATATTGATTAGGTTGTTAGAACAGGCGATTCGTTGATTTGAATGCAGAAAGATAATTATAGTATTTTATCCCACTTATGGTAGTATTTTATTTCATTTATCAACACCACTGTTTTAGACTATCAACAACAAAATCATCTAGAGACAGAAATCGAAACCCTATTAGAAATCGTTGAACAACACATGAAGCCATTCGAAATTTCAACTACACTACATATAGCAAAAGAAATTGCAAGCATCATTTATTTTATAGATCCTCTCCAGATATTCTATGTCTGTATCTAATACTAGTTTTATTGCACATTTCTTTTTCTGCTAGATTAATTTTGTTCTCTTTCCCAAAACCCTATATACCATATTGTAAAACAAACATATCGAGCATAACAAAGATCGTATATAACGCTAATCAAATAAGATAGACTACAGACCATTTATATTTTCTTTCACCAACAAATCTACGATAGCCACCTACAGGAACGCATAGATCAATCATAATTGGAGGAAGAAGAAAAATGCATTCCATGTGAACTCCACAAAGATGCCCATCGAAAGATAGGACCAGGGTCAAATCCCGTGGCCTTACCAAAGAGCCAAATTGTATAAATGTTTCCTACATAATACAAGTCTCTATATAAAACAAACCAAAAACATCGGGTACAGCCGTGAAACCCTTTCCAGGGAAGCATCCATTCTACCCACGCAACCAGCAAGGTAAAACCAGACATTTTTAGTTACAATCTACCCACATCAGCAACCATTATATTCATGCCTTTAGTAATATAAGCGAAGTATGCTAAACCCAGTATAGGAGACAGAGGCGTAGAACATTCTCATTTATATTCTATACAGACAACACTTATTTACATAGTAAACATCCTAGCAAAATCTTTCAGTACAGTAACAAATGTAAAATACAGTTAACACATAAATCACAGCCATAGTTCCCAAATTAAAGGTGTTGAGACCTGTTATCATTGAATGATTTCCATACAAATAGATTTCCCAAAATACCCAAGAACCTATAATAGAAGTGTTAGTAAGCTTCGGCTTTAAGCCTTAGATTTAAAACAAAGAAATCTGAAACGTCTCATTTGAACCTTGCAACTATACACGGTCACACCCAGACAAAATTGTATTTCATTTTCTATAAGATTTCGCAGAATCAAATGCCCAGTAAGACCCAGTACTAAAACCAGTTCTTTTAATCTTCCACTATTAAAGTTACAGTGAAAATCCCATCCTTTCGGGGCTAGCCAAAATGACACATGACGACTTCCAGATGTGATTCAGTAATCCCAAGGCTTACGAAAGCCTCCATGAAAGATCAGGCTAAATGCATACATACCAACATCAGAGGTGCGAGAGGCAGGGCCCAAGTGGGTAAGTCAGACTTACCATCACCCTAGCCATGGCGCCATGAACCATTGTAGCTTTTTGACCAGGCTCTATCACCTGTCACTTTGCAACAAGTTTAATAGTTAGTCAAAGATCGATATAGAAAGATGAAAGTATCAAAAGCAATGAGGAACCATTCGTTCCTTACCTATAAGAAGTAGGAACGCCTTCACGCCATAGTCCACTTTGATACCTACCAAGGGTACTGACCACGAGCACGGCTCGGATCAGTATACAATGCAGCCACCATACAATGAAGAATAGAGCTAGATATGGAAGAGGTCGACTACGAGGGACAGTGACAGCAAAACCCAACTCATTATTCAAAACCCTCACGGGACAGGCTATTACTCATTAAAAGCACATTTAAGAATATACCAAACCCTTCATATTGGAGGTTCGATTTAATTACAAAGTCTATAGTGAAATCGTGGGTGTAATCCCCAGTTGCGTTTAAAACTCAACAGGCTTGATGTTTGTACAAAGTATATAGTAAGACTATGAACCACACCACGTTTCATTCAGGGTACTTTAAACTCCTAGTTGCATACCTTACATTTGGGGGAGACCTTTATGTATGAACCCCCATGGTGATGGGATCCTCATGTTATACAATTATCATTTTTCTGGTGAGACAGGACCAACAGTAACATGTGAACCAACTACTTAGAGATAGCACTCTCAGACAGAACAGACCTGCAACCATAGGAGCACGTTTTAAACGTTAGCATGTTGCTAAGTAAGTCCGCCCACCACAACTTTCACCCATACCTCTCGGCAACCCTGCCGAGGCATGTAATTACCTCTCCTGGAGCAGAATAGTACCATCATATGAATCACATACCGACATCACAGGAGTCTATCACCTGAAGGAAACATGAGACATCATAATTTAGACCATATAGTTCTTAAAACAATAATGAATATTATTTACAACCAGTAGTTATAATTGCAATAGAAATATGACTTCATAGTATTTCTTTTGTTTCCACACCGCTTCCACAACTCAAAAACAATACCTAACAGAGACCATGTAAGACAAAGGAGATTGGCTTACGTTTGACCATACAAGTTGGAATGTTTGACCACATTAAATCTAAAGTATGCATTTTGTTATTAGAAACTAACATTTATTGCATACAGCGAAAATTTTAAATTTTTGCTATTTTGGGACATTACAAGTGGTATCAGAGCAAGTTACAAACACTAAGTGACCTATTGGGCTCACTACCAAACATAGCTGCAGAAACAGGAAAGTGTTTAAATTATGGTATTATGTTTTTACGAAAAGAATTAACTAACACATTGTTTTCCATCAACAGATACTTATATAAATTTCAGGTACAAACAATAGCAGAAAAATGAGTGCAGAACAAGGCAGCAGTATACGAGGCAACCTAAATTCCCCACCATGAGAGCAACAAATCGTGGTTTAGCTCAACTCAAATTTGGAGGAATCCATGCAGCAGCTACAGGCAGAATTCCAGAGTTTCCAGGATGAAAATATGCGGGCTATAAATGAAGCCTTACTCCAAAGCCTAATAGGGGCAAAACCCCTTGAACATCCTACCTTCTCTATCAATTCCCTTAACCCAAAGGAAACAACCAGTTACAAAATAGGAGATCAAGCAGAACATAAATCAGAACCATCAAAAGAGGACTGTAAGAGCTCTTCCAATGATAATGGTTCTCCACCTCCTTGCAAGAAAAGGAGGAAGAATGATGACAACTTACAAGGGGATTTTAGAAAGGTAAGGGCCCCAACTCATGACGGGGAAGTTAACTCAGGAGAAAAGGCTAAAGAATGGTTGTTAGGAATGAACAAATACTTTAAAGTTCACAATTACTCCAGTGAGATGCAAGCCCGACTAGCCATATACAACCTAAATGGAAAGGCTGCTAGATGGTGGTAGGACCTAAATCACATTAAGGGACAAGAGCTGCGAGACATAAGCTAGGACACTTTCAGCAGAATCTTTCAGGAAAAATACATGTCTGAAAGATTCTTCGACAAGAAGATAAAAGAATTTCAGGAGCTGAAAATGGGTTCCCTGACTATGGAAGCTTTCATAAATCGGTTCTTAGACTTGCTGCACTATGTACCTTATATTAAGGACGAGAAGGTGAAAATCCAGCAGTTCTTGGGTGGGCTGCCACCAAACTTTAGAGAGAAAATAGAATTCGACATACCCAAAACCATTGACATAACCCTACATAAAGCCAGGTTGTGCTATGAGCACGGACAGCCAAGAAACGACAACATCAATAGAAATAGGGACAGATTCAGGTCCTTCTCAAACAACCGCAGACCATATTTTAAACCCCCACCTTTTTGGAAAAATATCAATAGTTTCCCACCCAGTAGAGGTTTCAACCGATCTCAAGCTTGACCTAATGCACCCCTACCACCAGCCAATAGGCTAGCCTTCAACAAAGGGGCAAAGACAGCCCCACCAACTGTTTCTTGTTGGAAATGCCAGGGACCACATTACTACAGAGACTGCCCCAACAAAACAGATGGGACTTTACACAATATCCAAGCAGAGCCTATAGTGGGAGACATGGCAAAGACATCGAGGATTTATGCCACCCTTGATGGCTGGCAGGCAGATCATCAAGCCATCATGGTAGAAATTGAGGGTAAGATATCTAACAATATCATTTCGGTTTTAATAGACCCCGGTGCTTGCCGGAGCTACATCTCTCCTAGAATAGTAGAGTCTTGCAAATTAAATCGAGAGAGTCACAAAGCACCATGGCTGGTAAAATTAGTCACCGATGCCAAACGGAAGGTCTCCGAACTAGTTAAGAGTTGTGAGATAGATTTGAACAGCTTTTTAACTAAGATAGCTTTGAACCTCTTACCGTTAGGATCTTATGACGTAATAATAGGAATGGATTGGTTGGAAGGACATCATGCCTTGTTGGATTGCTTAAATAAGTTGATCCTATGCACAGATAGTCAAGGAAACCAAAGAACCATGTAGGGTATACCTAAGGAAGTATCAGTCCGACAGATATCAGCACTACAAGCAAAGAAATGCTTAAGAAAGGGTTGCAAACTGTTTTCAATCCACCTTAAATCGGTAGAAGCCAATAGAGATCAAAAGATGGAGGATTTTCCGATACTAGTAGAATTTAGAGACGTATTTCCTGAAGAGATACCAGGGTTACCACCCAAGCGGGAGTTAGAATTTTCCATAGAACTAACCCCTGGATCCGTACCCGTCTCTAGGACTCCATACCGTATGAGTACACCCGAACTGGTAGAGCTCAAAATACAGTTACAAGAACTAATAGACAAGGGTTAAATTTGACCGAGTGTGTCTCCCTGGGGAGCACCATTCCTCTTTGTTAAAAAGAAGGATGGCATGATGCGTATGTGCATCGATTACCGCCAACTCAACAAGTTAACCATAAAGAACCATTATACACTCCCTAGGATCGATGACTTGTTTGACCTACGATCCGGATATCTCCAGGTGAGGATCCGTGATGAGGACATCAGTAAGACCACATTTCGCACCCGATACGACCACTACAAATTTGTAGTAATGCCTTTCGATCTAACCAATGCACCCGCAAACTTCATGTGCATGATGAACAATGTTTTCAGCAAGAACCTCGACATGTTTTTCTTGTTATTCATAGATGATATCCTGATCTATTCCAAGAATGAATAAGAACATGAGGAACACCTCCGAATAGTCCTATGGATATTAGGAGAACATTAGCTGTACGCAAAATTTAGCGGTTGATCCCGAAAAGATCAAAGCTATCGAAGAATGGCCCACACCCACATGTGTCTTTGACATACAATCATTCCTAGGTTTAGCCGGTTATTATCGAAAGTTCACTGAGAACTTCTCTTGGATCGCTTGCCCTATGACCGCATTACAGAAGAAAATCAGTAAGTTCATCTGGACAGACAAGTGCAAAGAAAGTTTTCAGAAGTTAAAACAACTTATGATTAGTGCACCAATACTACGAATTGCCGACCCCAATGGGGACTTTGTAGTTTGTACCGATGCAAGCAAGGAAGGACTTGGTGGAATCCTTATGCAATGACTTTGCCATCTGCTACGAGTCAAGAAAGCTAAAGGGACATGAGAAAAACTATCCTACTCAAGACCTCGAATTGGCTGCCATTATCCACACTCTGAAGATGTGGAGACATTACCTCATGGGTAAGAAATTCCTACTAAACATGGACAACATGAGTCTAAAGTATCTATTTGACCAACCAGACCTGAAGGCTAGATAGGCTAGGTGGTTAGCCTTTCTTAGTGAGTATCACTTTGAACTAAAACACATCAAGGGGAAAAAAAACAAGATCGCCGACACCTTAAGCCGACGAGCTCATATGTTATATAAGGTAACCAAAAGTCGGACGGAATCCGACTTACATGAAAGAATTATAACGGCATGCCAAAGTGATAGGTTCTATGTCGATATTCTTAAAAAGATCTAGGAAGATGGGATTTTTCAACAACAGAAAGAATACAAGATAGATGAAGCAGGATTGTTATGGTCAAAGGAGAGACTTTACATTCTCGAGGGGGGGAACATTAGACCTAACATACTCACCGAATTCCATTGGAACCCCTATTCAGGACACCCCAGATATCAAAAGATGATTTCAGCCTTAAAGAAACACTACTTTTGGCCTAAACTGAAAGCTGACATCGCATTGTTCATCGTGAAGTGTCAGGAATGTCAGTTGGTCAAAGCAGAACACCAACACCCCTTCGGACTACTTCAACCGTTACCCATGCCAGAATGGAAGTGGGAGGTAATAAGTATGGATTTCATTACAGGCCTACCCAAGAGCAAGAAACAAAACGACTCCATCTTCATAGTAGTAGACAAGTTGTCTAAAGCCGCACATTTTATACCAGTAAAATCTACCTACAAGGCAGTTCACATTGCGGAAATCTTCCTTAAAGAGATTTTTTGGTTACACAGGATACCCAAGGCAATCATCTCAGATCGAGACACAAAGTTCACTAGTAACTTTTGGAGAGCATTGTTCTCCAGATTAGAAACATGTCATTGATTGGTCCTTATTACAGGTGGAGCCCGAAGGGGAGTTCATGCCAGAACCACTCCACATTCTGGACAAGAGAGAGGTCCAGCTTAGGAGGAGAACCATTACTCAGTTGACAGTGCAATGGAGGCACTTTGGACCAGATGAGGACACTTGGGAGAATGAAGCTACCATGAGAGAGATATAACTCGCCTTGTTTCATGATCTTATTTCTAGTCCGTAGGAAACACCGGGACGGTGTTGTTCTAAGCGGGGAAGGATGTAATATCCCAACTTTTTTACTAACTATGATTATGATGGCATTTTGGGTCACGGCCCCAGTATATGTGATTTATTATTTTTGACATAACATTTATATGTTTTGATTTATTTCCTTATGAGTGATGTACTGGGCATGGACCCTGTTTTTTTTCATTATTGAATATATGCGGGGCAGGAAAGCCGAATGAATAAACTATGTTGTATTTTGAGAAGTGATTACAAAATTATGATATACTGATATTTTCTCTTTTGTTACATTATACTGTGCAAAGCATGATTTACATGGTTGATTAGTTAGTGTGTTGAGCATTGACTCAGGAACACACAAAAGACCTATATACTGGGCCTAAGCCCCGAGGTATTTAGAGAATTCTATTTTGTACTGGGCCTAAGCTCTGATGTACGTTGAGTGTTGGGCATGAGCCCTGGAGCACTCCATGCTTGAAATAAATGATTACCAGATACGAGGACATGTAATTATCCTAGATGTGCCTCACAACCACATTCTAGCTCTAGTGTTGAGCAGAGGCTCTGGAATTGCACTAGCATAACGCCCATGTGAGAGTGTTGATTTGAAAGGCTCTAAAGAGCACTCAGGGTTACTACTTCTCCGGTGTTGAGTCAAAGAGGACTCTGAATATCACTTGAATGTCTTATCACAACTATTTCGATTTGATTAAATAAATCTTATTATCATCATCTACTGCAGGACCTACCATGTTAAAACGAGGGAATCTGACATGCAAAGGAAGAGACTAGAGGTGCCTATACCAGGTTACCGAAACCGTCCAAAGAAGTGGACCCTTCCCTTAAAAAGAATTAAAAGAAACATCTGGTGAAACAAAATGCTAAGGACCCCAAAGTAGTAATATTATTAGGAGCTTCAATAATAAATATATATATATTGGTTAATTATTATATATATATTCTTTTATAAATGTTTACACTTTATAAATATATATTTATGCATAAGTGGGTTGCCCCTTACTAAATATTATTTATTAATATTTAGATGGTATTGCAAATTGTATATTATTATTATTATGAAAATATCTAAAAGATTAAAAAAACTTTAATCAAACAGGTTGAGACTTCCTAGTTTCCAGAATAACGAGTAGTTAAACAAACAAATATTGTTTTTTTTATAAATTAAATTATTTTAAAGAAACCAATAATTTTCAACAGTTATAATTCAATATTTGTCCTACTTAAGGAGGATAGACCCCAAAGTTTGGGGGATCTTCTTCTTCCTTTGGTATTATTATGCCAAGAAGGACCCTCTGCTGAAGGAAGTGAACTCTATCCATAGATTTGGAGATCTGAACCAGCTACACACCTAAGGACCTCTACTTCTTAGTTTGCATGTCAGAACCAACTTGGGGGGATTCATACTGAACCAGGAACGGTTGTTGAATCATGGTTGGGAGGAATGTGGTAGTCCCAAAGTCATCCAATCCAAGATCATTTATTAGGTCAGCTAAGAGCCAGTAGTTTTCCCTAATTAGTGGGCTAAGTGTGCAGGTCAGTATCAGCAAGAACATGCTACCAGGATCAGCAGGTCATCATCAGCAGGAAAAGCGACAGAGATCAACAGGTATGATTAATTATAAAACCCTCTTACATTTCATATCCCTATTATAAATGCTATTTTAAATGAACAATGTTCTTATTATCAGTTTTGTTAAATTAACAACGTTCTTATTATCAGTTTTAAAGCAAGTCTTCCAAAAATCGAATGGCATTCCTAGCAGGACTAGCCATGGTAGTCTTTGCTAGTCATTTATACTGCTTAGGTTGTTAGAATAGGCGATTCGTTGATTTGAATGCAGAAAGATAATTATAGTATTTTATCTCACTTATGGTAGTATTTTATTTCATTTATCAACACCACTGTTTTAGACTATCAACAACAAAGTCATCTAGTGACAGAAATCGAAACCCTATCAGAAATCATTAAACAACACATGAAGTCATTCAAAATTTCAACTACACGACATATAGCAAAAGAAATTGCAGGCCTCATTTATTTTATAGATCCTCTCCAGATATTCTAAGTCTATATCTAATACTAGTTTTATTGCACATTTCTTTCTCTGCCTAATCTATTTTGTTCTCTTTCCCAAAACCCTATACACCATATTGTAAAACAAACATATCAAGCATAACAGAGATCGTATATAACGTTAATCAAATAAGATAGAACAGAGACCATTTATATTTTCTTTCACCAACAAATCTACGATAGCCACCTACAGGAACGGAGAGATCAATCATAAATGGAAGCAAGAAGAAAAACGCATTCCATATGAACTCCACAAAGATGCCCATCAAAAGATAGGACCAGGGTCAAATCCCGTGGCCTTCCCAAAGAGCCAAATAGTATAAATGTTTCATACAGAATACAAGTCTCTATATAAAACAAACCAAAAACATCGAGTACAGTCGTGAAACCCTTGCTAGGCAAGCATCCATTCTACCCACACAACCAGCAAGGTAAAACCAGACATTTTTAGTTACAATCTACCCACATCAACAACCATTATATTCACGCCTTTAGTAAGATAAGCGAAGTATGCTAACGCTAGTATAGGAGATAGAGGCATACAGCATCCTCATTTATATTCTATACAGACAATATTTATTTACACAGTAAACATCCTAGCAAAATCTTTCAGTACAGTAACAAATGAAAAATACAGTTAACACATAAATCACAGCCATAGTTCCCAAATTAAAGGTGCTGAGACCTGTTATCATTGAATGATTTCAATACAAACAGCTTTCCCAAAATACCCAAGAACCTATAATAGAAGTATTAGTAAGCTTCGGCTTTAAGCCTTAGATTTAAAACAAAGAAATCTGAAAAGTTTCATTTGAACCTTGCAACTGTACAGGGTCACACCCAGACAAAATAGTATTTCATTTTCTATAAGATTTTGCAGAATCGAATGGCGAGTAAGACCCGGTACTAAAACAAGTTCTTTTACTCTTACACTATTAAAGTTATAGTGAGAATCCCATCCTTTCGGGGCTAGCCAAAATGACAAATGATGACTTCCAGAGGTGATTCAGTAAGCCCAAGGCTTACAAAAGCCTCTATACCAGAACAGGCTAAACGCATACATACCAACATTAGAGGTGCGAGATGCAGGGCCTAAGTGGGTAAGTCAGACTTACCATTACCCTATCTATGGTGCCATGAACCATTGTAGCTCCCTGACCATGCTCTATCACCTGTCATTTTGCAACAAGTTTAATAGTTAGTCAAAGATCGATACAGAAAGATGAAAGTATCAAAAGCAGTGAGGAACCATTCGTTCCTTACCTGTAAGAAGTAGGAATGCCTTCACGCCATAGTCCACTTCGATACCTACCAAGGGTACTGACCAAGAGCAGGGCTCGAGTCAATATACAACGCAGCCACCATACAATGAAGAACAGAGCCAGAGATGGAAGAAGTCAACTACAAGGGATAGTGATAGCAAACCCCAGCTCATTATTCAAAACCCTCGTGAGACAGGCTGTTACTCATTAAAAGCGCATTTAAGAATATACCAGACCCTTCATAGTGGAGGTTCGATTTAATTACAAAGTCTATAGTGAAATCATGGTTGTAATCCCCACTTGCATTTAAAACTCAATAGGCTCGATGTTTGTACAAAGTATATAGTAAGACTATGAACCACACCACGTTTCATTCAGGGTACTTTAAACTCCTAGTTGCATACCTTACATTTGGGGGATACCTTTATGTATGAACCCCCATGGTGATGGGATCCTCATGTTATACAATTATCATTTTTCTGGTGAGACAGGACCAGCAGTAACATGTGCACCAACTACTTAGAGATATCACTCTCAGACAGAACAGACCTGCAACCATAGGAGCACGTTTTAAACGTTAGCATGTTGCTAAGTAAGTCTGCCCACCACAACTTTCATCCATACCTCTCAGCAACCTTGTCGAGGTATGTAATTAGCTCTCCTGGAGCAGAATAGTACCATCATATGAATCACATACCAACATCACAGGATTCTATCACCTGAAGGAGACATGAGACATCATAATTTAGACCATATAGTTCTTAAAACAATAATGAGTATTATTTACAACCACCAGTTATAATTGCAATAGAAATATGACTTCATAGTATTTCTTCTATTTCCACACCGCTTCTGCAACTCAGAAACAATACCTAACAGAGACAATGTAATACAAAGGAGATTGGCTTACATTTGACCGTACAAGTAGGAATGTTTGACCACATTAAATCTAAAGTATGCAGTTTGTTATTAGAAACTAACATTTATTGCAGACAGCGAAAATTTCAAATTTTTGTTATTTTTGGGACATTACATAAACATTTACCACACATACTATGTAAGTTCAATGTACATGTATATAATCCCGAAAAAATAATCATGAACATGTGAGTTCAATGTACATATGTATAATCCAAAAATAAATCTCCTCGATGTCCAAAACTGCAATATATATATCAACAAAAAAATAGCAATATAAATCATTCTCTAAATGGAAGTCCACCACTATCCTCCACTAAGGTCTTCCCTTGGACTCGACCCAACTTGCAACATGTATAAAAGTAGATTATGAATATCATAAATTATTAATTTTAAACTAAATTCAAACATTAAAATATTAAACTTATATCAAAGAACAATTCACTTATTAACAAAATTACCTCAAATTCTCTAAATGCAAGTCCACCACTATCCTCCACTAGAGTCTTCCCTTTACATCAAATAGATCGAAGAGACCCCTCCACTGGAGTCTTCCGTTTTCCTCGAAGAGATCAAAGAGACCCAAGCTGCAACATGTATAAAAACAATTTATGAATTTCATAAATTGTTTAAACTATTTTAAACTAAATTCAAAAAATTAAAATATTAAACTTATATATTATAGAATAGTTCCATTATGAACAAAATTACCTCAGTGCCAATATCCACATCCATCAAGGAACTTATATCTTCAAAGCCAATTTCCATATGTTCTCTTCCCTAAAATTTAAATTTTGTTAATAAATAAAACATAGTGCAAGCAAAATAAAATAAAATTAAGTATCTAACTTAAAACAGAAACAAAAAAAATAAAATCATTAGCTCACAAGAGATGGAAAATCATCTAAAAAGTTTGAATCTAAAGTAACCTGCACGGATAAGTCAAATTAACAATAAGATACATAGTTAAATTAAAAATAAAAAAGGATAAAATATCTTTCAAACATAAATATAAATATGTAAATAATAAATATACCTCTCCAAGATGCTCTTCTACATTTTCTACATTTTCAACATTTTCACTATTGGAGACTCGAAAATTATGTTCATTCAACATTCTAGAAAACTGCAACCAATAAACATTTCGTAATGTATTTATTAGTATACATCAAAACAGGCATAATATCATACATAAATATAATGTAACAAAAAGTTCAATTCAAAATGAATAAAAAAAAGTAAATAGATTGAAAGTACATAAACCTCTCATAAACTCGATGTGTCATTGGACAGAACATCTGAAGCTATATCATGACAAACCTTAGCATAAGCCGTGAGATCTTCAATGCTCATTCCATCTAACTCATCATTCATTTTGTAAACAAAATTTCACTGAATAGTGGCTTGAGCCCTCTCTTGACTCAATCCCACATCAACTCCTACAAATGACAAAGTTAAACCTTTAGCAACAGCATGCCTTGCAGTTGTCCCAAGTTCTGATGTGGGCTCCATCTCTGATTTGTAAGTCACAAACCTAGGTGGGCGAGATATCTGAGTGGAGGTCGAAGAGTAGTGGGATCTCTAAGAGCACCTTTTCTATCGTATATTCACCCCTTTTCAACTCCATAAAAGTCGGAATGAATATTATTATAGTCTGGCTTCATATTTAAAAGAAACTCGGCATAAAAAGATATGGAAAAATAATTAGAAACCTCATCATTCCATGGAAACTGACCATAGGCTGCAAGGAACCGATCATATAAATGATGTGCAAGATGAGAGTGCTTAAAATATTGCACTTTCAATGCTTTTCTCTTTAGGCCCTCTTTGAAGTTAAACATTCCCATGGCTAGTTCTTTGGTCACTCTCTCCTTCACAACAACCCACTTATCTGGACCCATCACTTGGGCCCTTCTTCTCTGGATTAAGCCAACAAAACCATCTGTTGTTGGTCCAAGATCCTCATATACATTAATGAATTTTTGTAATGATCTGAAAACCATATCTAAACTTTGTTTGTTCTCTGGAAGGAGATCCAAACAAGAAAGATCACGTTGTAGCCTGTCATAGTGAGATCTAAACCTTTCAAGGGTCGTTTGTAAAAGACCACTTTCCCATGAAAGCTCCTCGGGTAAATCAGATGGCTAAGTTGTTATGGGTGTACAACCCTCGGCTAGTTCAACAAATTGCATCCTAGATCGACCTTCGTCACCCTATGTAGAATGACGAGCCTGTTGGGGACCTTGCTCTACACACATGTCTGTCTCCCTTGCTCTATCTTCCTGCCTCTCTGCTTCAAATACAAACAAAGTTATGTGTAAACATGTACAAACTGCGTACACACAAAAATACAATTTATACATGTATTAAAATATTGATGTTCATACTAACAGAAGGTCGAGATCGACGTTCTTCCACAGAAGATAAAGGGGAATCATTTGTACTCCTCTCGCCTCGTCGATGATCGGATGAATTGAAATGTACAATAAGCTTGAATCCTGAAGTGAATTCGATAATCTTCGATTAGCAATTAGGACACCAACTCCCAAAGAATGTGATGACCTCCTATGCTTTTGCCTCGAAGACTCCTCTCTTTCCATTTGATATGATATCTACACTTACACAACTATCAGCTCATAACATATACAAATTCTACATATTAATTCTACAAATTCCAAGACCTAGCTGCTAAAGAATCTAAGTTCTTTAATAAGGACGTAAATATACCTAATATCATCTAATAGTTTTTAAAATGAATATATCTAATATTGTTAGATGTATGAGCAATTAATGTGCCAATCTTTTAAGTGTTTTTGATGTTTTAAATGAATGGAACCAATATGGTTAAATATTAAATGAAGGTTACATTTCTTTATGTCAAGGAATTAGTTCATGAACATGTTAAATCTTAATTTAAATCCTAAACTAATAACTTATTTGATATTTTAATAATTTAAACATAAATTATATCTAC
Source organism: Larix kaempferi (assembly GCA_027924585.1). NCBI lineage: Eukaryota > Viridiplantae > Streptophyta > Pinopsida > Pinales > Pinaceae > Larix > Larix kaempferi. Next base: position 1,355,967 of record BSBM01000146.1, read on the forward strand.
AAATATTTTCATTATTCCATAGAATCATAAAAAAATGTTCTCGATTTGAAACTAGTACCCTTTTACTTTAAAAAAGTCATATTTTTCCATGAAAACAGAAACAAAAAGCTCTAAACACAATGATAGCTTGGATTGTACAATACATTTTCATTAAGTGATTGAATGAAGTAAACCACTTGCAATAACGTTTTTTCAAAATATTAAATTTTTTCTGCATACCTGTACATATCAGCATCAAACAAAACTGTTCAGGAGGACAGAGTTCATGAAATCTGTCTCACGGAAGATAACAAGTGTTCATCCTAGCAACGGTGACGATTCATGGTATTATGTTTCCCGAGTTTTCCATGTTGCAACCTAAGGAAAACATAATACCATGAATCGTCACCTTTGCCAGGCTAAAACTCAAGACCATCATGTTAACACCCAAATCGTACCCCTTGGGTTGTGAGAGAGGGCAAGTTGGGTTAACCACTAACCACTTTGGACTAATGCTACTGACCTAGCATAGTCCAAGAGGGATCTCCCTACAAATCTCTGAAAGACTAGAAATATTCAAAGGCGTCAACAATGAACAAACAGAATAGCTTTCATTTCTCAAAAAATTCAATTAAAATATTAACAGAAGGTCAGATTTCTGATGGGACAAAGTGTGAGGAAATGTTGGAGGGATAATCACAAGGAAAAACAATTGGGCGATGGAGTCAAGGTATTTCACATAAATAAGATAGCAATGCCATAGCGTGGACTACTCTAATAGAGGCAAGGTAGCTGCTCGCTTGCCATCATAAAGATATTTTCTAGTGGTAAAAGAAGAAAATAAGAATAGACCATTGATATGAGCATCCAGCAAAGATGAATTCAATATCAACTTTAGAAGAAATATTTTGTGAATATCTGATATAATTGACGGAGCGTGTTTCCAAGAATTCCAAACTATTATACACTGATCTCAGACATGAAATGAAAAACATAATGTAAAGGCATAACAGGAAACACATGCACATAGAGAAGAAAGAAAAATTGACTACAAGTTAGAACGACGTAGGAATCTCTACAAAATAGTCTACCATAGGAACTATCCATTGTATTAATATGAAAGTCCCAAAACCAGGCTCGCCCCACAGGCCTTAGCCAAATGATTTTCCAACCCTTAATTATTCTATTACAAAGCTTTTATAGGTTGTTGACCTAGAATTAGTCCTTGGGAAACAAACAAAATTACACTGCCACCTTGATAACCCCAAATTTGGAATATTACATACATGTCCAGTTCAAAATAGACTGACTAAGACGGGAAACAAAAATATTATGAACAGGGCGCCACCTTACTCCGAAGTCTTCAATTGGCCTTGCGAATCAAAGAAGTCTTCTACCTTCAGACAGTTGTCCTCCTATGATTTTCCTACTTGAGGGGGAGGTGTTATCTCTTAAGTGGAAATCACGAAGTCTTTGAAAATATCAGTGCCAGGTTGGAGGCCTTACTTCCTTTTCAGAGGCTCTTCCTTTCCTCGACGTTGGACCCTTTTGAACACCTGTTTCCCTTCGGGCTCTTCACCTTCACTGTCGGAGCTGGAATCCATGTGGTCAAATATCATAGGAGACAGAGGAACAAGTTCTTCCTCCACCTCATACCACGCCAGTTCGGGCATGAAAACCACTCAAGATTCCTACTCTTTCTCCATGATCCAATCCCAACTGAAAAATGTCCTGAGCTGCCAGGTGTACCATTCTCTCTATATACCGATCTCGCACAATGGACGAAGAAACCATATCCATAAATGCTGTGATGATGACAGCGGCTACGTGTGGCCATAATCACCATGATAACTTGATCGGACCTCTTAACCAAGTAGCAATGATGCCCAAATTCTGAGCTGACCTGAATCACGCTTGGAAAAGATCTCCAGATAGATAGTGGAGCAGATGACTACGTTGAGGTGGGCTCCATCGCATCAACAATAATTATGGCAGCAGAAAAGATTCTTTTAAGCCTCCTATCCCTCTATCCTTGTCTACGTCACAACATTTCACCTCACTTCTCCCCCAATATGCTGAAAGACGTGGGTCACATCATCCTCGCAGCCACTTAGGCCACCTAGCAATCCGCACAAGTGACCTTCCTCCACCCTACACCTCTATTACCTATTCCTTCGGCCCCTTTACATTTACCAACTTTTTTACTGAAGGTTGCTTGACTCATACAAGAAGATAAAAGGCAACACAGTAACTACCCCAGTTGGCCGCTAGACAAAGAAACCAAAATTGATCTCCGGAGATGCTCTCCTAGTCGGCTGCCTCCACTAACTTTCAAGCCATTCATTAGTATGTTTATAATTCCTTGAGAACCCTACCTTTGCACCCATATGGTTGGGAGCGATGTCTTCCCCGCGTACTTGCCTTGGTCCTCTTCCCCCATCTGGGGCTGAGGCCTAAACTCACTAGTACCGGAGAAACCTTTCTCTTGTGGGTGGATGCCTTTGGTTAAAAACTATCCCAAACTAAGGCTTGGTATTGACCCACATTCAACTTCAGGCGAACCAACATTTACTTTGAACGATCAACAGAGCAGGGGAGCTAACCTCAATGTTGAGGCAAAGCCCAAAACGGGTGGTTAAGGAGGTCTGCCGACTCTCAGGCGGATTTTGACGAAAGAGGGCAACGACCGACATCTTCGGGGAGACCTCCAGATTCAAATATCTGGGGCTTCGAGAGACAAATACAGAATAGACTAGTCTGGTTAGGGAGGAACAAAATACAGGACCACCAGAGCCTTCCGTGCTAGCTACGCGTGTAGGACTTTCGGACTCTTGCTAATTTTGGCGACAATAAGTCAAACCTCTGTACCAAGAGGAAAGCCCTATCTCATAGAATAAACTGTACCCCTAAATATTTCCGGAGACTAGCCCCTCATCGGCCTTCCTGGCATCAAAATATGTTTCCTGCTTCGACCTGCCTGCGACCAAAAACCTTTGGCCCAGACAAGCCCCGGGGAAATAAAAATGTCAACTTTACCCATCGAAGGCTATATATATAAACCTTGTTTACTTATCCTCCAGGCTCATTTGTTAGTTTCCTATTGATCCAGGCCATTGATCTCTCACATGCTGATCTCCTCCATCAGATCCATCCTCCATTTTAACCACTGATTTGAAAACCCTTGTCTATCGACCATCAGATCACTCTTCCTGCGCTGATCAGCACTGTTCATTTGGCACCACGTATCTATGAAATTAGTGTCGCATACACTTAAGTGGTTTCCAATACCACCTTTCCATCGTGCGACAGGCCCCGGTGTCGACATCTGTCGAATGGGTCCCATTCGTCGCAACCACTCCTTCCTCTATCCAGCATGCAACTTCCCGATGCGACAATCGTCAAAGACCATAGATCCTCTTGGGGTAATCTACACCATTTATTCCATCACATTGCACCTATTACCATGGGGTTCTTATCCTTTATTTGCATGTCCTACCTTGGCCCATCTTGGCCATCCACGTGGCTAGCCATTTGCCTTTCCGCTTAAGTGGCATGGCATACCTTTGAGCCAGTATTGCTTACCACTTATCACCCCTGTGACACTTCCTCGAGATGACACCTAGGAGGCGGCTTTTCCCATCACGATCGCCTATGGCTTTATTCCCCACGCAACTGGGCCATGCAATGATATATGCTCGCGATTGATCTCTCCCTTGCGAGCATCTGACGGTGGAGACCAGTGCAGTGATTACCTTCCCATTTATTTCCATCGGACTATAGGCTTAGGCTCTTTTTAGGTTATTTTTGTCATATTTTAATGTCCCCTTCCCCATTATTTTCCCTTTCCTAGCATATTTAACACCCCCCATCTCCATTTCTCTTAAGCCTTTAGCACCTAGCTATGGAAAAAAAGAGCACTCTGGCTTCTATCAAGAAACTTTTGAGACATCCCTTCATTTAACCATCCATTTACGCTGAAAAAATCAGGTGCTAACACATCTTTTTCCCTCAACTATTTTCTCAATTCAATAGGAGTGTTGCCAGCAGTCTTGAGTTTCAGCCTAGCCAACACCTACTAGCTATTTTACAGTTAGTGAATTGAAAGTGGCTAAGTCAATGCAAAGAAGAAAGGTAATAAGTTTGACTAAATAAACTAGTTTGATAATTGTACCTTAGTTAAATATTACAATTTCATTTTTCATAATCTTTCGCGTAAGGTACTAAGTTTGACTAAATAAACTAGTTTGATAATTATAACCCCAAAAACTTGTGATGGTTGACTTCAAAACAAAGATTCATTTTTAACAATTTTCTTTCCTCTAAATCCCATTATGAAACAATCAAAAGTAAACATATAAATAAACATACACATAGATTATTTATGCTAATTGACATACGGACAGAGTTCATGGACATATGGACAGAGTTCATGGACTCTGTCCATGGAAAGAGTTCATGGACTCTATCCATGGACAGAGTTCATGAACTCTTCACTCACTACTTTGTTTTGTGTTTTTTTTGGCTCATTGAAACAATTTAGAAAACTAAGTGCATTAAAAAATCATAGGGCATGACATTCTCAAAAAATGCATGAAAAGGCCTTAACAAAAATGCATTAAGAAAATCATAAACTACATATTATCAATATAAAGACTGCTCTTGACATCCCATTGTTCTTGACATGGACCTCAATAGTCACGTAAGAATATCAGAATCTACACTTTTAAAGATATAGATTTTATTCGCAGATTCTCATTATTATGCTTAATTTACAAATAACTTAGCATCACTTTCAATGCTTTATAAATTCAGTTATTTTCACTCTTTCTATGCATAAGAGTGCTCATTTCGGAAAATTTTTAATAAAAAGTTTTGGTCAAACATTAAAATTCATACTGTTGAGCATAATCTGATGAAAAAGTCCATATTAAATATCACCATAAATCTCAATAAATTTCGAACTAAGTTATCTCTCTTTGCACAACATTTTTTTACAGAAATCCGTTTAATTTAAATGGATAGAGTTTAGAATGAGAGGAGATCTGTGGATAGAGTTCATGAACTCTGTCCACATGGAAAGAGCTCATGAACTCTGTCCACATGGACAGAGTTCATGAACTCTGTCCATGTGGACAGACTTCAAGTCTTAAATCTTAATTAAATCGTAAATTAATAACTTATTTGATATTTTCAAAATATTAAATGTTTTCTACATACCTGTACATATCATCATCAAACAAAATTGTCCACATGGACAGAGTTCATGAAGTCTGTCCATGTGGACAGAGTTCATGAACTCTGTCCACATGGACAGACTTCATGAACTCTGTCCACATGAACTCTATCCATTGACAGAGTGCATGAGAAATTAAATTGAGAATTTGAATTTCTCAATTTATCATAAAAAAACCGAAAGAAAACGTTTATCATAAATTAAAATGAGAAATTAATTGAAAAATCAAAACATCATCCGATATATATTTTTTCACTAAACATAGCATAACTACTTTAAATTTTTAAAGCAAACCTATATTTAACTTTTAATTAAAAACATACCTGTTTATTTTTCAATGTTGAAAGCCAACAGTGAAACTGAACGCGAGCAACCGAAGCCAATCAAGGAACCAACAACAACGAAGGAAACAAAATGAATCCAAGCACCGAAAAAACCCAATAGAACCTGCCAACAATGAACCAATGTTAAAATATAAAAACTAACAAAACGAACATAAAAAAAAAAAATATTAAAGAAATTACCTGCATTGGACCCTGTCCAACTCCACGATGACCAACCACCATGCAAATTGGACGTTGTCTAACTCCCCGACGAACAAGCACCCGGAACTGGACATTGTCTAAGTGATGACGAGCAGCACAAGGTCGCGAAAGGGGTGGGACGAAAAAGGGAGATGAAAGGGGTGGTGCAAAACAAAAGCGAAAGAGGTGTCGAATGGTCTTCCAAAGGGCTGGCGAATGGTCTGCCGAGAGGGGTGGCAGAACACCAACACCAATAGATGAAATAGTGTGGCGAAAGGTCTTCCTAGAAGGGTGGTAGAACACCAACAGAGGGGTGGAATCCAACAACGGGTCATCAGCGGGGTGGCGAGATGGGTGGTGAGATGAGTGGCGCAGACGGGTGGTGCAGATGGGTCCAGTAGTGGGTCCAGCTATGGGGTCCAGAAAATCTGTAAACGAAAGTGACAAAGATAGGTGGCGGTTGAGCTTTTATGCAGAAAACCTATTCGGCCGAATAAACAAAAAAAATCATCGAACATTTTTCATGTCCAGCAATACCTCGCACACAAATGAAGGTCTCCATTATTTCTAATGGTGAATCGTTAAACGTTAATGTAGCGCTTATTCGGCCGAATAGCTTCTGCTATGTCTCTTCGGCGCCCGAATCTCATGGAAGTGTTACCCACCTTCACATTTCCACCCACACCCATCACCCTATTAAAACACATTAATATTAATATTATTAATGTGGTTGGTTCTAGTACCTATGGAAGCTTAAACATATCTCCAAAGTATTAATTAAATAATATTATTTTAATATTTATAATGTTAAAAAAATCTAAGATGTGCCGATTTAATTTAGTATATACGGGCTCTTCCGAACTATATGAAAATATGATGGCGTCATGTGTGCAAAAAAAAAACTTAATATAAGGTTGTATACTTTTAGTAACCTCACACTAATAAAGTAGGACACTAATACAGAATATCTAAATCATAAATGCCCTTTGAAAGAGAATATGTGGAACCATTGGTGGTGATCACGTATCATATTCCTTTATGTAGATGCATAATATGTTTGCTTCACATCTTGGAGTTTAAAGAGATATTCTCTTCCCCAATGTTGGAAATTGGTCCATGCAAATTGACCGCCTTCTGGATCTTAATGAAGCAGCACACTACCTCCCTTTGCTTTTCTGACATTCTAGTTACATATCCTCTCCCATGGATGATAATGATGGAGGAGATTTAGGCACAGCAGAAATGAGCTTCAACTCATACAAACACTCATGGGCATAGCTACAAATCTATCACACTTCACAAACATGATGTTACTAATATGGGTATAAAAGGGAGTGTTGTACACAGTAACAACAACAAGTACCAATAACTAAAAAACTATATTGATACCTATACGACGAGTTTTAGCAAGAAAATAATAATTCTGCAACTGTTTCAACAAACTGTAAGCTATAGGAAACTATTTCAGCAATTCCGCAGTTTTTTTAACAAACTGCATTCTATAAGAAATGAGTATCAACAATTAATTTAACTCAAATTTATAACTCCCCTACATTCATAAATAATGACTGATACTCTTTTCAGCAATCAAGTTAATTTCACACTTCCACAGTCAATCATATACGCTCATAAAATTATCATGCTGCAACAAAGACATCACTTAAACATTTAACCATGAGTTTACAAACTCATAAAGACAGAGAGGAACATAGTAGCAAGATTACAGAGCTAAAACTATGTTTCATATTCAAATCAGAATTTGTATTCCTCACCCTGTCTCTAAATTAGAATTACATAGGTATATATACACCATGAGATCTGTCGGTCCCATTAATTAGCTTTACCTTTCACAAAATTGTATGTTCAGAATTTAATGAATACTTTGCCCTTTGATGAGCTGCAACAGGAATGATGGATGCCCCTTCTGTTGATGTATATGTAACTTTGGAATGTATTTCACCCATGTATTTCATATATTATTTTGTACTCCTATAGAGATGGAATTATTCCTCTATATGGAAGTGTTTGTATTCCTATAGAGATGTTATTATTCCTCTATACGGAAGTGTCGTCACTTATATTGTAAGTGTGGTAACTTATACTTGATGGGTTATTAGACCACCTTGTTGGGGTCGGCCCTGTATAACTCATGTGGGTCGAAGGGTTATTAGACCACCCTATTGGGGGTCGGCCATGTGGATCAAAGGGTTATTAGAACACCAAGTGTGGGGTCAGCCCAGATTAAGTTAACCATGGGTTAAGCTAGACATGTAGGCCCCATTAGTTTATTGGGTAGGACAGAACAAGTATAAATAGAGATTGGGAGATCTCTATTTGATTTTTCATTCACACACTTCTCTCATTCAGAAAGTGGCGCACTTGTGAGGAGGAGTCTCTTCTTCTAGGAGAACACTATCTCTTGTATTCTGGTTGTATCATTGCTCTATCTATCTCTGAGGAAGTTATTGGGGTTTTTCACCTTTATGGTTTTCCCCAGGTAAACTCTGTGTCTCATGTGTGCTTGCATTATTGTGTCCATGATTGATATGCTGTAGATTTGCTATACATGTTGTTCTCTCAGTTAATATCCTAGATCATATTGAAGTAAATTCTGAAAATTTAACATGGTATCAGAGCTATCCTGAAAGAAGGCATGATATGGCATGTATGACACTTGTTGCACTTATGATGCTAGGGCTTGATATAGCAAAACCAGTCATCATAGAACTTTCTCTATAAATCCATTTTTGAAAATTTTTCGGATCTGAAATTGTTACAGGTCCAAGATAAGATCCCGATGTACCTTGTTTCTAAAGGAAAACCTATAATTCGTTGCACTTTGTGATTTATGATCTATACAATATAGGGTTTCTGCCTCTTCCAGATCTCAGTCATAAACAGGTGAGCTTGGAAAAAATGTCATAAATTGGGCTAAGAAGCTCCAAATGAAATTTCGTGAAACATTACAGGTAGTACACAGACTATACTATCTGAGGAAGCGTTTTCAGAGGCCGAAGTTGAACTAGTGACACGTTTCACTCCGTACAAGTTCTCTCTCCCTTTTTATCGCATAAATAGGTCACATTGTGACACTTGGAATAACTCTCTCTCAGAGAATCCAATTGAGGTCATACCTGTCGGGATGGAAACGTGACAGGTCAAGCTACTATAGAAAATGTTTTGAGACCCTGTGGATCGAAAACTGTAGAGTTACACCAGAAACAATTAGGTACCTATTTCTGTCAAAACATAATTATTTTTGAGCACCTTCATTCATGGCTTTCGGAATTTAGGGTTTCGGAGAAAGTTGGAATTTTTGTAATCGAAGACTACGGCTGAATGCTACTCATCAAAATAGAAATTTAGAGACCAAGATCAGAATTTTTGGTTGGGTATAAGGCCGGGCTTGATCAGACCCTAGTTCGAGACTTTGATCAGAAAAGTGGAAATTTAGGGCTTCTGCAAAAATAGGAATTTTTGAAATATGTGACCACGACTGGAAGCTCCTCAGAAAAATATAATATTAGAGCTTTGGATCAAACCTTTTGATTGCGTAGAAGGGTGGGCATCATGAAACCCTAGTTCTGGGTCATGTCCAGAGAATCCAGAAGTTTCAAAGGCAAATTTGAGGGGTGAAACTTTGCAGTTTTCAAATTCTAAGTATACCGGCTTGATCAGATCATCAAGGCACATATTTTTATCATTTCAGAAGTTTGAATTTTTAGTGTTTCTTTAACAAACCCTAATCCATCTCTAGATCGAGTTCCTACAAATCAAGTGGATTGGGTTAATCCTAGAAGAGAATGGATTGGTCACCTGCATAAGTGAAGAAGTTTTTGTTTCAGAGGTAGATGAGGCTAAGGCCTTATATAAGAAGATTACAAGCAATATCGATAGGTATGACTTATCCAGGTATGTTTCAAGATTTGCTCATGATTAATTCTATGGTATGTTTGTCTTCATATTATTACCGTTAGTACAATCTTGTTTAAATTTAGACTTGTCGTATCACCTTAATAGAATTATGAATGCATGATAGAATATATTCATTGGTTAGGGTGTTGACACTTATGAATGTACTAATGCATTATGGTGTTGTATGAGCTTTATGTTGTCCACTAACATGAAAGGTACACCAAGAAAGAAAAATCATGTTCTAGTTCAAGAACATATGATCATGATGACATGAAGACAAAGATTCATCCATTGTCATGGATCTCTTAGAAGATCTACTTACGAGGTATGTATAACTTGGTTCTACAATGGATAACTTATGAGACATGCAGGTTACTAGCACAAGTCATTGAAGAGAACTAGAAGACATTATGCGGGTATGTTAGCCATAACTAGCTAGCATGCTAATCCATGTATGTTTTTCCTATATCAAGCTAGAATCCTACCTTGTGTTAGGATCTTATACTGTTGTGTTGTTGATAATGATTATTCATGAAGTCATAGGTTTAAATAGTCATGGTTGTATGCATATTATGTTTCTTACCATAATTGATGATATGACTAACTAGAAGAATCATGAAGGTATAGGTTTGAGTAATCACGGGTTTAGGCATATTATGTTTCTTACTTTAATTTATGATATGACTAACCATAAGAGTCCTATATAAACCTTGAATACTAATGCTTATTATTTCTGTTTGAAATGATCATGAATATACATGCTTAAGATTATTGTGTATTGATAGTATTAAGAATATACTAATGAATGTATGATTATGTATGAGACCTCAACGATAACACAATGATGATATTAATAAGCATGCATAGTGATTAAGGATGGATATAAGTTCAAGGACAGGTAATCCAAGAAGCAAAGGTCAAGAGGGAGGACACTCTAGTTGTTCCTGCAAGGAAGCAAAGAACAAGAAGGAGCACACTTCAGTAGTTTCTGCACATATGTAGATATTCAGAGGGAGTTGACCACTTCTCACAATCCACATTAGAATGGAGTTGCAGAAAAGAAGAAAGGACTGAGAGGGAGTCAACCCAACAACCAAACAAAGATAAGTATTTGAATTATCATTTCTTACATATTTCTTTGTTTAAATAATGTTATTCAATGATGTATATGCTTATGTTTCTAGACTTAGTTTGAGTATTATGCATATTAGAATAATTGCATTAACGAACAGTATACTACTAATATGCATATGATGGGTAAGTGGCCTATGGCACTATGCAACATTCCATTGCTACTTATCTAGAATGAAACCTCTTTGCTGACATGGTGGGAGTAGTGCAAACTCTTAACAATGTTTTGGTAGAGATTGGAAGGCATCTAGAAAGTTACAGGATATGGATAAATGTTGTATTGAAACATTGGCTAAAATAATTGCATGACTGTATGACATATTTCTTTATGTGAAAGAGTTTGTTTTGAAAACTATAAGATGTTTTCTAATCATGCAATTTAACTTTTGTAGGAAAGATCGTATACCATCACCTACAAAAGAAGGACTACAACATTTGTTCAGCAACAAAGTTATCTATTAAAAATATTGAAGATATTGAAGTTCCCAGGATCTGGGATGAAGAAATGGAAGAATTCCATGATCCGTCGATCATGAAGAATGATGTTTGGGATGTAGTCCCAAGATTTGAAGGGAAGTTTGTTATGACTTCCATAAGATCAAGCATGCTGCAGATGGCAGCATAGAGAAATATAAAAGTGATGAAATGAAAGATACACCAGATGGATCTCAAGATAGCTTTCTTGAATGGTGTAGTTGAAGAAGAAGTGTATGTGGAGCTGCCACTTGGTTCTGAGACACATGACAGGGAGTCATATATGTGCAGAACTTGGTATGGTAGGATAGACAGCTTTCTATCGAGTTTGGGCTTTACCAAGAGTAAAACGGGTTCCAACCTTTACTACAAGGTTCAGGAAGGAAATCCAGTGATACTACTTTTGTATATGGATGACCTATTTATTACAGGTGAAGATAGATTGATTGTCGACACGCAGCGGAAGCTTGCTACCAAGTTCGAGATGAAGAACTTGGGGATGATGCACTATTTTTTTTTTTGGCATGGAGGTGTGGCAGAGTGCATATGGAATCTTCCTTGGACAAGGGAAGTATGCAGTAGAGATCCTGAAGAGGTTCGGGATGATGGACTGCAAGGCTATGGCCACACCTATGGCAACGAACCTGAAGCTTCTGTGTGATGCTTCATCTGATCCGGTTGATGTCACAATGTATCGTCAAATGATTGGGTCCTCTATCGACCTGATGAACACAAGATCAGATATTTACTTTGCAGTGAACACATTGAGCCAGTTCCTGACAGATCCAAGAGATGTTGACCTGGTTGCTGTAAAGCATATTCTGAGGCACCTGAAGGGTACCGTTGATTATGGGATCAAGTATGATGCAAATCAAAAGTTTAACCTACAGGGTTATGTTGATTCAGATTGGCCAGGAAGTGCTGCAGATAGGAAGAGCACATCTGGGTGCTGCTTCAGTATGGGATCAGGTGTGATCTCTTGGTTTAGTAGGAAGCAGTCCTGTGTAGCACTGAGTATAGCTGAGGCTGAGTATGTTGCAGCCTGTTCAGCTAGTTGTGAGGCAGCATGGCTCCGGAAGCTACTGTTTGAGTTATTTGATCTCCCACTGGAGGCTACTGGTATCATTTGTGACAACCAGAGTTGTGTGAAGCTGTCTGAGAACCCGATGTCCCATGATAGGTCGAAATACATAGAGATCAAATATCACTATATCAGGGATATGGTGCAGAGAGGAGCAGTGAAGCTCATGTATGTTGCAACGGATGAGCAGATTGCAGATGTACTAACGAAGCCACTAGCCAAAGTGAAGTTCGAGTACTTCAGGGAGAGGCTTGGTGTTCTTCAGATTTATGACACTTCGAGGAAGAAGTGATGGACACATTTGCTGAAGCCATTCCAAGCATGCTGGAAGGAGGATCCTTCACATGGCTGTGGATGTAAGCGCTGGATGATGAGCATCAGGATGATGCTCCAATTACTGCTCCGTATATGCATCAAATTGATGTTGCATATGATCAGTTGGATCATTTATATGTATATGTATATACGCATCATGTTGGATGTTGGATATGATTAGTTGGATGATTTGTATGTATTTTGTATATGCATCATGTTGGATGCTTGGACCATGTATCTGTATATGTATCAGCTGGATACTGTGTATGATCAGGTAGATCATGTATGTTGATATATATCAGTTAGATGGATTGTGTGGATCATGTATCTATGTATGTATCAGGTGGATACATTGTATGATCAGGTGGATCATGTATGATGATATGTATCAAGTAGATACTTGGTATGCATCAGGTGGATGCATTGTATGATCAGGACGATCATGATGACGAGCTTCAGGATGTTGCTCCAGATGATATGTACCAGGATGATATAGTGATGATGATCAGTATGATCATGAGCATCAGGATGATGCTTCATGCGATGATGATCCATTGGATCATGAGTATCAAGTTGATACTTGGAGGTCAGAGATGATATGTGGCAGGTTGTAGAAATGACATGTAATCAGTCCTCAAATATCCTATAGGTTGCGTTGTGTGCTCGTAATCAGTCCTGGGATGAGGTATTGCTATGTAGTATGTAATCATTCCTCAAAGATCCTATAGGTTGAGTTGTGTGCTCGTAATCAGTCCTGGGATGAGGTATTACTATTAAGACATGTCATTAGTCCTCGAGATCCGATAGGTTGAGCTGTGTGCTCGTAATAAGTCTTGGGATGCTCTTTAGAGATCTTGCTAGTCGTGCTGCGGCACATAAATGTTCCTAGGATGCTCTTTAAAGGTATTGTCTATTCACATGTAATCAGTGCTGGAGATCTGAGAGGTTGAGTTGTGTGCTCGTAATAAGTCTTGGGATGCTCTTTAGAGATCTTTCCGGTCGTGCTGCGGCACATAAATGTTCCTAGGAGATCTTTTCAGTCGTTCTTAGGCACATAAATGTTCCTGGGATTCACTTGTTAGGTATTGCATCTGCACATAAAATTAGTCTTGAGAGACCACCTCTATCAGACCGTTCGCATAGATGATGAAGACCTGCAGGTGGTGGGACTACATCCAGTATGAAAAAGGACTGGCTCTGTAGAACTTCCTATGACGAGTAGATTCAAAGATTGATTGAGATAGTAGCAGCAGTGATGATGACGATGATTCAAGGATGATGATTCGCTGATGATGATCCAGAGAAGAAGACTTGTGCTAGCAAACCTATGTCGAGAAATACCTTCCTAGTTAAGAGGGAGTGTTGATGTATATGTAACTTCGGAATGTATTTCACCCATGTATTTCATATATGTATTTTGTACTCCTATATAGATGGCATTATTCCTCTATACAGAAGTGTTTGTATTCCTATAGAAATGTTATTATTCCTCTATACGGAAGTGTCGTCACTTATATTGTAAGTGTCGTAACTTATACTTGATGGGTTATTATACCACCTTGTTGGGGTCGGCCCGGTATAAGTCATGTGGGTCAAAGCGTTATTACACCACCCTATTGGGGGTCGGCCATGTGGGTCAAAGGGTTATTAGACAACCAAGTGTGGGGTCAGCCCAGATTAAGTTAACCATGTTTTAAGCTAGACATGTAGGCCCCATTAGTTTATTGGGTAGGAAAGAACAAGTATAAATAGAGATCGGGAGATCTCTATTTGATCATTCATTCACACACTTCTTTCATTTGGAAAGTGGTGCACTTGTGAGGAGGAGGCTTTGCTGCTAGGAGAAGACTATCTCTTGTATTCTGGTTGTATCATTTCTCTATCTATCTCTGAGGAAGTTATTGGGGTTTTGCACCTTTATGGTTTTCCCCAAGTAAACTCTGTGTCTCTTGTGTGCTTGCATTATTGTGTCCATGATTGATATGTTGTAGATATGTTGTACATGTTGTTCTCTCAGTTAAGATCCTAGATCAGATTGAAGTAAATTCTGAAAATTTAACACCTTCAACAATTTGATCGACTGGAACAGATCAGTGAATACCTCTGCAAAAAACGGCTCTTCGAAAACCAATTTAATACTCTTCCCCAATAATTATTCGATGATCTATGACAAAGGTTGTAACTGCTTCTTCAAATATTGATGTGATGTGTTGTACCTGCGAAACCCTGACAACATGAAAAAATCAAAATGGCTTGGCAATGGTTGACTCTTCATCATTTTTGCAGCCACTCAGTAGAGCAGTGATTGACTTTTCAGACTTTGTGGCAGTGAAGTAATTAACCGTTTCCAACATTCTCCCCCTTAATTACTTCACCCAAAAATACATCAAACACAAACAATTACTGTTTTACAAAACAACATTCCAACTATAATGCCTGCTGGTCTAAGTCTCCGCAAGGCTTACATCAGTATCAAAAACAACTCAAAAATTTGTTTCACATTCTTTGTTGGAACATACTAGTGCATCTTTTATGTTTATTTCAACTCCAAACTTTGAAACATATAAACTTTGTTTTATCTTCATCTTTACCTTGATCTTCTTCAACTCTTACTTCACCTGTGGCTTCAGCGATCTCTCCATTTTGACTTTGGATCTTATTAATTTGGACTCCTTTTGCTCAGTAGCTCCACAGTACTTTTTCTTATTAGCTTCAATTAGGTGTTCATAATTAACAAAATATAATATTTCATATTTTTCATCCTTTGCTTCAGCACCAAAACCATTGCTTTCAACCTTCTTGGATTTTGCAAACCAATCATCATTCAAAGTTTTTATTACATCATTTTCAGCTTCAACTTCAACATTACCTGGCTTAGAATGCCAAACTTTATACCAAGACTACATTTGATTCTTCATCTTCACTTTCTTTTTTACCTTTAGTGTTTTCTTTGATTCCACAAATCCATTATGATTAGCTTCAGCTACAAAAAGTTCTTCAATTTGCTTACCATCATTCAAATTTTCAATGTCCTTTATGCTAAGGACTCCAATCCAAATATTTTCCTCTAATACTGTAACGTGGGCATACAAAGATCCCACAAGCTATCTTTGACTTCACCAAGAGTAATTAGTTCAATGTCATTCTGTAAGCACATTAACTGATAATAATGCCTGATTTCTTCAAGACTCCATGACATGAATATCTTTTCAACTGATTTTTCAACCAGTTCATCTTTGCTGCAATTTTCTTCATTCAACTCAAATTCATCATCATATTTAGTGGATTCATTTTTATCTTTGATTGGTTTCTGACCTACACACTCAAACATTTTTTTAAAAATATATAAATTATCATAATGTGAACCATTTTGGTTCTTTTCATTTTGCACTTTTCTCATAGTTGTCACTATCTCTTCATTCAAATTTTCCTCTGCTTCTACAACAAGGCAATCAACATTCTACATCTTTGCTTCTGCAACAAGACTTACATCTTTATCATCATATCTTGGCTTTTCAAGCTATTCTTCCAAAAAATTTAACTGTTCATCAAGAACATCATTCCTTATTTCAGCTACTCTGTCTGCAGCAAAACATACAACATCTTGAGTTCTATCATTATGCAACTCTTTTTCTATCACTACTTCTACAATCACCAAATCAACAACCTTTTTATTTTCAGCATAATTATAGATTCCTTCTGCTTCAATCGCTGCAACTTCTATACATTCTTCAACAATATTATCAAATTCTTCAACAAAATTAAAATCATCAATATTTTCAAAAAACTCACAAACTGGTTCAAGCACTTCAACACAATGCACTTTATCTTTCTTATCTTTTGATGTTTCCTCAAATACTATTGATATGGCAGTATTCATTGCATCATCATGATCATCATTGACCATTACTTCTCCATGGGAAGTTTCACATATATTGGCTGCTTTATTGACACCTTCTTCATAGTTTTCATTAGCAACATACATCATTGGAATATTCAAAGAACAAACTGCTACACTAGCAGTTACTTCACCTTCGGTATTTGACTTGCAAGCCAAGACTTCATCATTTTTTCCCCTTGTACCCGCACAATCACTAACAAACAAATTATTAGAAAAAATCTCATTCTCCTTTCTGCCCTTATCTGCACCATTCAATATCGCTGCATATTCTTATTCAAAAATATCACCAGCACTTTTTCCATCATCAGATACACCATTTTCATGAATGTATTTTTAACACGAAGCTTTATCATCTTCCTTATGCACACCAAATGGATGAGCACAACACTCTTCATTTTCTGCAACATGACTATTGTAATTTGTTTCAAACTCATCTTGGTCTTCGACTTCTACAACATCTTCAGAGTTGTCTTCCAGATTCATTGTACCTACATGTCCATAATCATCAGATTCAATACATGATTTAAATACCTTCATTGGTGTGTCCATCAAGGATTCTTCTTGCACAAATAATTCTTTGTTGTCCTCGCACATGAGGAATTTATCATTTTTATCAGCATTGTGCATGTTAACCATTCCATCTTTTCACAATTCACTTCAATGACATCTAAATTCGAAACTACATCAACATCTTTATCAATAGCAATTTCAAATTCTTCAAATTCTGATGCTTTTATACAAGATACAACTTCATTTTCACCTTTAGTTTCGACATCATTTGATATATCAACACAACTATGAGATTCACAAATAATTTGACTATCTTCTGCTCCTTCTGCAAATTTGTCTTCTGAAATATTAACAGGCTATGACTGAGCCATATATCTCGCCCTTACATTAAACTTTCTCTTCAAACTTTTCGAGGCTTCTCTAGTTGTGTTTGCTTCAACAATTATATAAAAAATATTAGCATCCAGAGTTTGTTGGATGTAGTACGAGGAAAATGCATCATTTGCATCATCCTGGGGTTTCTTAACTTCGTCCTTAACAAAGTTCCATAAAACTCTAGAATGCAAGAAATTTTTCATATTAACTGACCAAAATTCATAAGTTATACCTAAGAAATATGGCGGTGGATAATAGATGCTACTCCATGCATCTTCTACCATTTCTTGAGCTTCATTTGATTCAGTATCCTCTGCCTTCTTTTGAAATTCCTCTGCTTCAGTAGGTTCCTCGATGGCTTCTCCTAATATATTTCCTATGGAAAAAACAACTGCTTTTGCATTAAGAACATTCTTCTTCATTTGTTTAAGCCTTCTACTTTTCCCCATGTCTCTGTCTTCAAATAAATACTTGCAGAGACTTTAAAAAAAAAAATCTTGAATATGACCTCCTGGTCCTCCTTCACGCATAAGGGCTTCAGTTCAAACCAATCAAACTTCCCAAACAGTGGGAATCAAACCGCTCTACCATTAAACTATATGGGATCTCTCAACCGGGAAGAATGTCTTCCTTTCCACTCATCAACCTCTATCTAAGGGAACACAAATACAAAATCAACTTCATCCATGGGCTACAACCCTTTCTTCTCTTTACACAAACCACAACGAGGCTTGAACATTTTAACCAATAGACGGATGACACAAGAAACACTTGATTTAGACTTCAACTACTAAATGATGACTCAACCTTTATTTGAGGAAGCGCGGGAGCTCTATTTCAACACATAGCTCGACTGAACTTACTTCTCCTCTTTCTACATAGCACGAAGGAGGCTCTAGAGTAAAACTTAACAGCAAGATTTCCAAACAAAATTCAAAATGTTCAACATGCAATCACATGACTCAATCATATGATGAAAGGAACACATAACCAACAAACATAAATCAAAAACACTATGCTCTAATACCAGTTGAAGGAGATTTAGGCACATCGGAAGTGAGCTTCAGCTCATACAAACACTCATGGAAAGAGCTACAACTCTATCACACTTCACAAACATGATGGTACTACTGTGGGTAGATAGAGGAGTGATGTACACAGTAACAACAACACGTACCAATCACTACAAAACTATATTGACACCTATAGGATGAGTTTGAGCAAGAAAATAATAATTCGGCAACTCTTTCAGCAAACTGCAAGCTACAGGAAACTGTTTCAGCAATTCTGCAGTTGTTTCAGCAAACTGCATTCTACAGGAAATGAGTCTCAACAATGACTTTAACTCAAATTTATAACTCCCCTGCATTCATAAATAATGACTATACTGTGTTCAGCAATCAAGTTAATTTCACACTTCCATAGTCAATCATATACGCTCATAAAATTATCATGCTACAGCAAAATCATCGCTTAAACATTTAACCATGAGTTTACAAACTCATATAGACAGAGAGGAACATTGTAGCAAGATTAGAGAGCTAAAAATCTGTTTCATATTCCACTCAGAATTTGTATTCCTCACCATGTATCTAAATTATTATTACATAGGTATATATACACCATGGGATGAGTCGGTCTCATTAATTAGCTTTAACTTTCAAAAATTTGTGAACGATGGATGCCCTTTCAACAATCTGATCGGCTGGAACAGGTCACTGAATACCTCTTCAAAAAACGGCTCTTCAAAAACCAGTGTAATACTCTGCCCCAATAATTATTCGATGAGCTATGACAGAGGTTGTAACTGCTTCTTCAAAAATCGATGTGGTGTGTTGCCCCTACGAAACCTTGACAGCATGACAAAATCAAAATGGCATGGCAGTGGTTGACTCTTCATCATTTCGGCAACCACTCAGCAGAGCAGTGACGGCAGTGGAGTAATTAACCGTTGCCAACAAATAACAAAGATCAGAGTGCATGTCCGGTGTAATTGTTCTCGTTGGCTCATCAATAATTAATTTATTAGACAGATCAACTAATTCTCTAGTGATACTAACAGAAAACATACCCTTAATTTAATGGTTGTCTACTTGACCGACTCTTTTTAGCACGGAACTCCAACAAAATGGGAAAATAAATAGAATCCAAAATTTTCGTTTCTACTATATTTTATATATTTCTTTTTGTGTAGATTAGTTTTTGAAACTCGGCGGTCTTAGTTTTGCATATGTCAATTTAGTTGTGAGTTGTCTTAATAACATTAAGCATCATAAAAAAAATTATAGCACAACGAGCAGTTCAACACATCGGTATATGGAGTAACGAATGAATGGATCGTAAGAATCATTAAATTTGAAACTGGCAGAGGTTCTCAATCGTAGATAGAAGTTGAAGATGAATTACAAATAAGAAACTCGTAGCATGTACGGTGTCTGCCATGAACCGCTGGATTTATGGTTCTACCAAAAGTTGTAAAGAATAAATGAATAGCCAGTGGAAGGAGAATTTTTCGAGATGCCGTCAAACCAATCAAGTGGAAGTGGAAGTGTGCACGAAACATTCCCTAAATATAGGAGTTAAACATTAAAGTATAGTAGGGATACAGACCAAGTACAAGAGGATCTAGACTTATATAGCCCATAAAGTTAATGAATTCTGTAAAGCATGTCAATATTTTTCTCTATATACAACATTTTAATGAATTCTGCCAAGCATGTTAATATTTTTCGAGATGCTGTCAAACCAATCAAGCGAAATTGGTGGTGGTGTGCTCGAAACATTCCATAAATACAGGAGTTAACATTAAAGTATAGTAGGGCTACAGACCAAGTACAAGAGGATCTAGACTTATATAGCCCATAAAGTTAATGAATTCTGTAAAGCATTTTAATATTCTTCCATATACAACATTTTAATGAATTCTGTCAAGCATGTTAATAATTTTCTCCATATATATTGTACAACATTAAAGTGAATGATGTCTAATATTCATATTTTAGTGTAGTTGAATTACACAATAATAGTTGTTTTGATTAATCTATTTTGAATTGTGTGTCGCAAAAGCCAGCCAGCTCTTGTAACAAAAATTGCAGTTGTAACGCAAGCTAATTTATGAAATTCGGAAAAGTATCATGATGGTACGAAAGTAAAACGGTAGGTACTCATTTCATTTCAGGAATGTAACTGAATGCTAAGATTCCGCCCCATAAAGAAAGCAATCGCAAGACTTATTGAGATATGTTCGGACAGCAATGCCCAACCGCCACTTGTATTATTTTATCGTATTTGTGTGGCCATTACGTTGCGACAAGAGTAAATGGCTCACAATCTAAAAGCTGGAATTATAGCTGAAAATAATTAAACAATGCTCCACACTAGCGGAATCTATTTTTGCTGGACTTGACTTTAACACAGATAAATAGGATGCAGAAGTGTAAGCATTTCATTCAAATTCTTGTCTATTAACTTGTAGTTCTGTGTTGCAGAGACTCATCTCGGTGTATAAGTCTCTTATCTTCTTTCGTGGTCGTCCATTGTAGACTCCGTTAGCAGGAGTATCATATTTTCTTTCTGGATAATTTACATTACAGTGTGCACCTTTCCTTTTCTTTTGATAATCACATTCAATATAAATAGAGAAGTTACATAACGCAAATTACTTGAATGATGAAGAGTTGTTCTATGGCTGTTCTATTGTTACTTGCAGCCTCGTTAGGTGAGGCTGCTAGGTTTTTTGGCTTCGAGTCATTCCATCTGAGTAGCCACAGTCAGGTTAATGTTGCTCCTGCCAACATTTATCAATCAGTAGAGGAATGGACTTTCGAGAAGGCAATGTTGGAGCTGAACGAACGTTTTACCAGCAGAGGTATCCTTGAAAAGCCTCCCAGTTCAGAGACTAACTTGCAAGTATCTGCAAAGTCGAAGGCTTCAGAGCAGCCTTCCAAAGAACTTCTTCATACAATCCTTCCTTCTCTAAAATTTAGTGTAGTTGAGCCTGAAATGGAGAAATCTGTTTCGCCCTTTAAACCGTTAGGCCACAGCCCTGGGATTGGTCACGACGATCCCCCAGGATTGAGGCACTGAAAAACATGGTAATATTTGGAGAGTAAGAACTCAGCTAACGTTTGGAACAAGCCATTATATTGCTTGTCAAACATTTATATGATGGCTAGCTTGTAATAAACCATTGCATTCCTTGTCAAACATGCGTGCGATGTCTAGTTTGTATTGGCTCTGATATTATACAAAGTATTGTGTAGTAAATAGTTCAAATCAGAATATGCTATAATATATACAGGTTATATATATGAAATGAAAGTTTTTCCCCAAGTTGTTCTTGTATCAATAGGATGCCTCAGTGTGCACTACCTCTAAGCTGGTAAGGTGATGTGCACTGTAGAAAATGACGGAGATCTTTGAAATCTATCTATCTATCGCTTTGGGATGTGAATATTTCTCTTTCATAGGACATGTCATTTTATTCATCTGCAAGAATGATAAAGTTATAGAGGTCATCACAGAAAGCTATTCAAAATCACTACTTCGACTTATGGCCGATAGTTATCATTAGTTAAAATTGGTTCGATGTTCTAAGGCACACACATAAATCTGTATAAAATACGCCCATATCCCCATCTATTATCTTAAAAGCATCACAGATCTGGTCACTATTTTTATGTTTAACACGCTAATAATTATTTTTCTTTCCTCATGAATTCTAATAAAAGAATATATCATCAGGATTTTCGAGAACTGTATTGCAAAATTATTATGTTCATGCAGCTTTGTTTTTATAATTGTATTGAAATATTATCATTTTCGTGTTCAAAAGAAGCCTTAGACGACTGTAATAGTGAAATATTTACTTGCAGAGTACATAAGAAATAATCGGAGTGCTACAAGTTCACTGGTCACTGGACAGCTTTGTCAACAGGTAATAGATGGTACAAGGAATCCTTTAACATCCAGAGCTCATAGAATTTAAAAAAATTCCTTAAGCTCCATATACATACTAAAGCTCTGCATTCATATAACCCATCAATCTATCAATCTCATCCATGTGAATACGATATGATCTATCCATGTCATCTCATTTTAGGATTTTAGGATATTAATTTGTGTTCACTGAAGGATGGAGGCCAAAATAAACAAAGATAATGTGGAATGAGGTAAGGCTCTTCAATCTTTATTCATAAACGGAGATCAAGTGATGTAATACAAACAATAATCTAATGTGTATTTAAACACAAATGGAAAAACCCTAAAAGCTCTAACCTAGCTTTTGCATGCATGCAAAGCATGCTCTTGCACTTAGTAACTGAATGTCTAAATAGGAACTGAATGTAAAAGCTAAGTTAACTGAAGTAATTGCTATTTCTAACACTCTCTCTTAATTACTACTACTCACTACTACAACTTTTACAATGCTTAAATTATTTCTATGAATTTCAAAAATATTTTTTGCCAATGGCTTTGTGAATATGTCATCCAATTGGTCAATCGATTTACAATCCTCAACATGAACTTCACCATTGTTCACAAGTTCTCTTATGAAGTGATATCTGTTATCAATGTGCTTGCTTTTCTAGTGAAAAACATGGTTCTTGGATAGAGCGATTGCTGAATTGTTGTCACAATAAAGTGTGGTTGGTCCTTCTTGTTTATGTTGAAGACCTTCTAAAACTCTGCGTAACCAGACTGCTTGACATGCTGTTAATGTCGCTGCTACATACTCTACTTTTGTCGATGAAAGTCTCACAATGGGCTGCTTCTTGGATGCCCATGAAATCACCCCTGATCCAAGATGAAAAACATAACCGGAAGTGCTCTTCTTATCATCCAAACTTCATGCAAAATCAGTGTGAGTGAAACCTGTCAAAACATCATACTCAATGCTTGAGTATAAAATTCCATAGCTTGAAGTCCCTGCCACATATCGTAAGATTCTTTTGCGAACTTACCAATCCGAGTCTTTGGGAGACTCCATGAACCTCAAAATCAAGCTGACAGCAAACATAATATCAGGTCTCGTAGTTGTGAGGTACATGAGACTTCCTACAAGTCTCTTATACAATGTTGGATCTACATTGGGACTGCAATCTTCTTTGCTCAACTTAGTACCTGTTGCCACTCGTGTAGGTGTTGTTTTGCAATTAAGCATTCCGAATCGCTTAAGAACCTCATTAGCATATTTATTTTGAGAGATAAATACACCTTTTTCTGACTGTTCTACTTCTAGGCCAAGAAAGAACCTCATCAATCCAAGGTCTCTCATCTCGAACTCTTTCTTCATAGTTTCCTTGAACTCATCTACTGAGAGGTCACCTGTAAATATCATATCATCAACATACAAACAAACTATTAAAATATCTCCTTGTTTATTTACCTTTGTGGAAAGTGTTGGTTCGCTGCTGCTTCTGCTAAAACCATTTTTTATGAGATAAGAATCAATTCTGCTGTATCAAGCTCTTGGAGCTTGCTTGAGCCCATATAGAGTTTTCTTCAACTTGTAAACTTTCTCTTCATGTTCTTTTATTTCATACCCATGTGGCTCCTCCACATAAATTTCTTCTTCAAGAATTCCATTGAAGAATGCCAACTTGACATCCATCTTATACACTTTCCATTTTTTCTATGCTACAATTGCTAAGACTGCTCTTACTGTGTCCAATCTTGCCACGGGTGCAAAAGTTTCTCCAAAATCAATTCCGGGTTGTTGTGAGAAACCTTTTGCTACTAACCTTGCCTTGTACCTATCAATCTCACCTTTTTCATTGAGTTTGGTTTTATAAACCCACTCCACACCAATGGATTTCTTATTCTTTGGCAGGTCAACTAGATCCCATGTATCATTTCTCTCAATGGAATCTATCTCTTCGTCCATAGCATTTACCCAATGCTCTTGTTTTACAGCCTCTTCATAAAACACAGGTTCACTAGCAATAAAAACATAATTGGTATTTGCATCCAATTCATCATAAATATCTGTCAATCTTCTAGTCTTTTTATTACTGTGATCAGATTCATTACCTAATTGCGGACTCGATGCTTCACCTCAAACTCAGTTTCTAGGTGTTCTTTCTGGAGTATTTGCTACTAATGAAGATGCTACTGGATCTTGTTGTCCAATCAGCTCCTCATCTTCTCCATCTTCTGGTTGGGGTATTGGAGTTCCCCACCCTTGTCTATGGTTCCATTCCATGACTCTTCCTCCTTGAACAAAACATATCTGCTAAGAATAACCTTTTTGGTAATAGGGTTATACAGCTTGTAGGATTTAGTTTGTTCACCGTATCCAAGAAATATACATTTCTCACTCGTGTCATCTAGCTTTTTTCTTAGATGTTTAGGAACATGATCATAAGCAACACAACCAAATACTCTAAAATGAGAAACATGTAACATCGTGGAAAAATCACAAAAATTTAAAACTTTTCTATGTGATAATAAATGTTATTTAATAATGCGGAATAGAACAATGCATGAAATGTTATCTATATTTAACTGTGTTGTTACACATCACTACTGCTGTTGTTTATAGATGTTGAATTGATTGTTTGACTAATGTACTTTTTCTTGATGGATGTGTAAGTTTTTAAACCTTAACAGTGAAATACAGACTTATATTGATTCTTAAGCATTAACAGAGAATACACAATGGCACACACATTACACAGAGATTTTCACCTGGAAACCCTTAACCGGAAAAAAACCAGCAAAAACTTAGAGCCGCACAGCTCCTTTTTCATTATATGTTTATTTTACATGTACAATACAATAAATGGTATTCTGCAGCATCTATAACCCTAATTCGATTACCCGAAATTAGGTTACAACCCTAATCCCTTTTACCGGGATTAGATAGAGTACAATGGGTCGAAAATCGCGAAAAAGCAAAAAGCAACCCAAAAAATTTTGCGGTTCGAAACGAAGGGGGTGGGCCCTGTCGGGCTACCCCCCCTCTAACCCCCCCCTGCGGACGCGCCCGGCGCAGGCAAATCACTAGTGCCGTAGGGATCGTGTTGTACACGCAACGACCATGTGAAGAGATATAACATACCCAACATTCTCCCACTTGTTGTTCTCTTCACATACAGGAGAAATTTATGACTTCAACAATTCAGGGCAACAATGCCCATGTTCTCTTTACACCAAGAGAACTTCTGAGTACTCACAGACTTTGTCAAAGAGTCTGCAACATTTACCAAAGTGTCAACCTTCTCCAGCAACACTTTGTTTTGTTCAACCATGTCTCTGACGAAATGGTACTGCATTTTGTTCAACTAGTGCCGTAGGGATCGTGTTGTACACGCAGCGACCATGTGAAGAGATATAACATACCCAACAGGATGAAGGGGTTTTTCGGACGCCCTGAGGCTTACTTAGCATTCGTGCTAAAGCATGTGAATTTATACTTGTGATAGATTGACAGGTAAGAGATAAAAGTTGCAAAAGTAATCAACCATTTATCAAAGAAGATCTACAATATTCACAACACAGTGTTGTATCCAGATTTATTTGCTTTATGTTCATGTTGGCTGTATGTAACAGCCTATCTTCTACCTTCTTGACAATATTGTGGAAGTTCTATATTCAACTGTTTGTTAAAATGTTTAGGATCCACGTCCTACGATAATGGTGTTGGTCTAAATTAATTCTCTTCATAATGTGTGTATGTGTAAATCTAAAATCATTCAATAAGTATGTCTCTAGGGTCTGTTTTTAAGTGTTTACAAAATGACTATCCAATCTTTGCAAGAATAGAGTTGTTGGCATTTTTAACCACTATCATAATTATATGATGTGAGTGGTGTGCTTTGTAAGACCCTACGTGGTACTTACATGTTTCTATAAACACATTTTGATTTCTATTTGTACACCCTTCTCTTTAAATATTTAATGACTATCTTGCAATTAGTATGAGTTATGCTAATCCTATGATCTATGTGCAAGCGAGATGCAATATGTCCAAACTATATACATTGTATAGTAGGGTGACAATATGAACATGATCACAATGGGTACTAGATTACCTATTTGATAATATGCATTGTTGTAATACTATTTGATATATGAAAACTATGTAACTATTTAATATGTGAAACATATGCAACGAGTGATATGTATGTAAACCTTAATGCATATAATTGCTAACTTAAGGCCTTGACAGGGTTATATGATTTTGACTTTACCAAAGCAATGTATTGTGAATTGAATGTCGTATGGTGAATGATCACATTACAAGTTAACAAGTGTAATAGTAACTTCTGCATTGAATGCCACAGCTAACGAATTAAGTGGAAGTCCAACGTGGGTTGTACAGTAGGCTTGGTTCACGTGGTAGCTTCATCGTGTAATGATCGATTGCTGAGTTGTAACATGATACAAGTTAAAAGCTACCGAGCTGGCTCCTGCGTGGTTTTTGGTGGTGATGGCTCAATTAATGTGATGGGTAGTTTGTAAGTTTCATAAACTCCACCATACATCTCCACCGTCGATCTAGTGAGGTTTTCAAGTGTTGGTTAAACCTTACTTGGCATTTGGAATATCGTGTTCATTGTGAACTTCTTGTTTGATGGTCGTGGCTCTGCAATGGCCGGCAGACCGAGGGTTTGTAGGTTTTTTGTTAAGAAAAGAGTTGTGAGGCCAGGGTTTTGAACCAGTGACCTGTGAGGATTAAGAAGATGAACTCTCAGTCTTTGTTATAGTAGCAATATGTCGATTTTTATAGTTAGTGATGTTTATCTGATGTGTTCCAACCATCACATCTGTTGTGGATTTATTTGAGAGTGAAGGATAAAACCAACCATCTGCCATGGTCGTTTGAGGTCTCGGCATTGCTTAGTTTTTTTTTCTTGGAAGATGATGGCTTGTGTTGGGTTTCAACAAGCTTCGGCGTTTGATAAAAAGTGACATCCAAACCATTAAACCTGTCTAGTGATTGTTGCTGCCACTTGGCCAAGTGTTTCGAAGGTAATGTATTCCCTGTAGCGTTTTATTTTTGTTATTCGAAACAGTAGCTTATCGGTTTGTCTAAAATTGAGTTTTTATTTCTTTGTAAGATAATGGTTTAACCACCATGTTTATGTGGTTGTTTGCAGGTAATGTTTCCTAAGTATTCTCCTATTTGGGCATCATTAGATGGCTGCAGCTATACCCCTCTGGTAAGCCTTGGCAACGTCCTGAGACTCTGTATAGATGAGATGGCCGACTGTTTAAAATTCTGTCTGTTGTGTTTTTAACTCGGAGAGTTTGAAAATAGGGTTTGTAAACCCTTTCCTTTTCTTTAAAAGTTTGGGGAGGTTAATGCCTCAACCCACAGGAAATGCCGTAAGGAAAATGTAACTGTTGTTGTTAAAATTGAGCTTTGTCGAGTTGGTTGACTGTTTTAAACTTCTCGATTGTAATCGTCATGCTTTGCATCGTCTTGGACTAGACCCATGAATATAACTTGTAGCTCATTGTCGATATAAAAGAATGGGTTTAGGGTTTAGTTATGGGTTTCGAACTTGGCATGTCTTTTGTTTTGAGAGAGTCTTTTAGACTCTGTTGATATGATAATACAATATATTTTGCCAAACTTTAAATGGCCGTAATTGTTCTGTATTGTAAGTTTATGGATGTTTCTAAAAGGAAATCGTATGTAAAGTATGTATGAATAATAGCACAGCTATTGTTTAATAAGTCGATGGTTTGTAAATATATAATAGGTTTCGGCCAGTGCCTCCATTTTGACTGTGTTAATAATTTAAGTGGTACAACTATGAACCTAGCAAGGTTTAGGGTTTAGACAAGATTAGAATGTATAGAATGATGATGTTTGTTGATAAGTGTATTCTGTTTCACTTTGCTTTACACTTATATATTCTTTTAAACCCTGGAGATGATGTTTAAAATATATCTATTTGATCTACAGTAATGATGTGGGAATTGAAAAGTTTACTATAGCTAGGGATTGATAACTCTGTTTATGAATTTGGTAGAAATAACAAATGTCTTGATTCTTACTCTGGAAATATGATTTAAATAAATGTAGGAATGTGAATGGAAAATACTTGATGTCTATAGAAGAATATCATTCTGCTATATTTTGAAATTAAATCTTTATAGTGTTAGAACATAATATAATTAATTGAAAACAATGATATTTATAAATAGAATTATTGTATATAAGCTATGAATATAGCTAAATAAAATTAGTTAATAATTAGAGTACTGAAATATAAATACAAGAATTTAATAGGAAGTAGAAACTTTATAATAAATTAAATATTTCCATTCACTTGGCTATTTTCCTATCAGACTTATCTATTTTTAATCAATTTCTGTACTGGAGTACGATGCTGTTCCTTTTTGCATGGGGAAAAATACAGAAACAATTCTATTTCAATCATTTCACATTTATACAGAATCTTTAACTTATACAGGAAACTGAAAATACTTATAAATTAAACAGAGAAGATTTAATAAACAACAGAACTGTAATATGCAAAATAGATAACAGAAATTAAAAATAAAACAGATAAGACAATAGAACCTGTAACTGACGATAGGGCCGACAAACACCCAAGGAGGCCTGTTCCTCCCAACTTGATTCAAAAGAAGCAGCTCAATTGCTTACTTCTAATAAACCCCTGAGCCTGCTTACTGATCCAGTAAGTGGGTGGAATCTGTGTAGAAGCGAGGCACTCAAAATACCTTCTCCACTCGGTATCAACCTCCTGAAACAAATGCCTTCTCCACTCAGCTTCAAACTCCTGAACTCAATAAGAGTTTGGCAAACTCACAACATGATCAACAACAACATATCCCCTCATCAAATCTCTTGGGTGCAAACACAGCAAAACCCCAAGGTAAATTTTCTCGTCAGGAAAAGTGATGAACCTGAGTTCAATATTTGATGGCTATTATATAGACTGTGTAGGTCTTTTAGTGGTCAGTTTGGAATAAATGAGGCTCAAGCTCCAGTCCCATCTTTCAGGGCACTATGACCACATTTCAAGGGAGTTGTCCCATACCAAAAACTAGTTAGTTGCATCATGATGCTGCCACTTGTCAATTGCGTGCTACCCCAGATTCCATTCCACCTAGTGGATCAGTAACCACTCTTTCAATAGTCCTCTTAGGTGTTTGTCTCCTATTTTATTTATTAAATAATAATATATTGTGCAAATTACAGTCATCCTTGGAAACATGTCCATTATAAACTTTACAATAAAAGTTATCATAATGTTTCTAAACACAAAATGTTTTCCAACTTAAAGGGTATGTTACAAACACCCCCTATTAAGCTCAACATCGTCCTTGATGTTGCTTATTCATCATCAAGTTCCTCATGGAACAGAACTGGATATGATGCCCGCATATTACTTTCCAGTTCCCAAGTAGCTTCATCAGGGCTAAGGTGCTTCCATTGCACCTTTACCTACCCTATGGTGCGATTCCGAAGCATAATTTTCCTCTGGTCTAGAATACAGTCCTGTTCCACCTGAAAATCTCCTTTAGGTTCCACCTGTATGTCATTCCAATTCAGCACATGAGTAGTATCGTGCACATACTTCTTTAAAACGGAAACATGAAAAACATTGTGGAATTTTAAATTGTATGGCAATGCCAATTGATACGCAACAGCTCCTATCCTTGATAGGATTTCAAATGGTCCACAATACCTTGGTGCTAATTTAGCACAACTCCCAAGCTTCAAAGAACTTTTCTTGGGCTTTACCTTTATGAAAACATGGTCTCCTACCTGAATTCTCTTTCTGCGCGTTTCAAATCAACATAGCTTTTCTGCCGATCTTGGGAAACTTTTATGTTACCTTTAACCTGTTTCACAGTTAGATCTGGTCCTAACATCAATCTATCTACAGGATTATCCCGCGAAATTGGAGTACAACATTTTCTTCCATACAAAATTTCAAATGGATTTAACTTAGCAGATGCTTGATAATTATTATTGTAGGCAAATTCTGCTAGGTACAAGTAATCCTCCCATTTAGATGGCTGATCTTTAACATATAATCTTAACATATTTTCCAAAATCTGATTTACTCTTTCTGTTTGACCATCAGTTTGTGGGTGGAAAGAAGAGCTGAAATTTAACTTAGTATTTAATCCTTTAAACAGTGCTGTCCAAAAGTTACCAGTAAACTTAGAGTCTCGGTCTAAAATAATTACCTTTGGAATTCCATGCAAGCAAAAAATTTGCTTCATGAAAATATCTGCAATGTTAGAAGCCTTGAAAGTAGTTTTAACATGAATAAAATGAGCAGCTTTGCTAAGTTTATCAACAACAAAAATAATTGAGTCAGTCTGCTTCTGATTTTTAGGAAAACCTATAATAAAGTCAATGCTTATGATCTCCCACTTCCATTCTGGAATTGGTAAGGGCTGCAATAGCCCAGTTGGATGTTGATGTTCAGCTTTTATAGTCTGACAGTCAAAGCATCTAGCTATATATTCAACAACTTCACTCTTCATGTTAGGCCAAAAGTACTCCTTTCTTAACATAGTTATCATTTTCTGATAACCAGGATGTCCTGAATAAGGACTCTTGTGAACTTCATCTAAAATCAACAACTTAACTTTCGAAAAATTAGGCACATAAATTCTGTTTTTGAAAGTTAAGAAACCTTTTTCATTAATAATGTAATCTGTTATAACATTTTCAGATGAATTTTCAGCCACTTTATCATGTAATTTTTGGTAATTTTCGTCTTGCTTAATTCCTTCTTTGATCTCATTTTCCAGATCAGTTTTAAAAGTACTGATTGCTACCATAAAACTTAATCTAGCATTTATGCTCAACACATCAGCAACCTTATTTTCTTTTCCATAATGTGATGGATCTCAAAATCGTATTCACTAAGGAAAGCTAACCACCTAGCTTGCCTTGCATTAAGATTTGTTTGATCCAAAAGATACTTTAACCCCTTATTATCAGTCATTAAAATGAATTTTCTTCCAATCAAGTGATGGCGCCACATCTTTAAAGCATGTATCACGGTTGCCAACTCAAGATCATACGTTGCATAATTCTTTTCATGTATTTTTTAACTTCCTTGACTCAACAGAAATTGCATGACCCTCTTGACTTAAGACCCCTACAAGTCCTTCGTTGCATGCATTAGTGCATATGACGAAATCCTTATTAGAATCTGCAATTTTTAAGATGGGTGCAGTAATTAACAATTCTTTCCACTTATTAAAGCTATCTTGACACTTTTGATCCCATCTGAATTTCTTCCCTTTCTTCTACAAAGAAGTGATGGGATTAGCAATTCTAGAGAACCCTTCAATAAACTTTGTATAATACCCTGTTATCCCCATGAATGATCGTACATCAGTTACATCTTTTGGGACAGACTATTCATTTATTGCTTTTATTTTATCAAGATCAACATAAATACCATCTTTTGAAATTATATGATCTAAATATTGAATTTTATCTTTATAGAAATCACACTTACTGAACTTAGCGTAAAGCTGGTGACCTCTAAGTACTTGTAAAATGATTTTTAAATGTTCCTCATGCTCTTCTTTAGTCTTTGAGTAAACCAGGATATCATCAATGAATACCACTACAAACTTATCCAAATATTTATGCATAACATTGTTCATTAAACACATGAACACTGCCGATGCATTAGTCAGCCCAAAAGGCATAACTATGAACTCGTAGTGTCCATAACGCATTCTAAATGCAGTTTTGAATATGTCCTCGTCTTTTATCTGGAGTTGATGAAAACCCGACCTTAGATCAATTTTAGTTAATATCTCTGCTCTGCGTACTTGATCAAATAGATCATCTATGCGGGGTAAGGGATACCGGTTCTTAATTGTCATTTTATTAAGTTGACGGTAGTCAATGCACAAATGCATAGTACCGTCCTTCTTTTTAACAAATATTATTGGTGCTCCCCAAGGGGACACACTGGGCCATATGTAGTTTTTATCTATTAATTCTTTTAGCTGGGACTTTAACTCATTTAACTCTAGAATATTCATCCTATAGGGGGCCTTTGAGTTTGGTACCGCACTGGGTAGTAACTCAATGGTGAAATCAAGTTCTCTTTTCGGAGTTAATCCTGGAATTTCTTTCGAGAATACATCAGAAAAGTCCCTAAGGATGGGAATATCCTCTAGTTTTAACTTGTCTTCTTTAGATGTACATTCATCATTAACAACATTAACAACAAACAATTTACAACCTTTCCTAGCAGCTCTCTTCACCTGTAAGGCAGAAATCTGCCTTACTAAAATCTTCCTATGAATTCCTTTCACTGTTTCTGAATTACCTTCATTATTTATACAAGTAAAATATTTATCATAACAATTCAATATAACTCTATGCTGTTCGAGCCAATCCATGCCAATTAACAAATCATATGAACCTAAGGGTAAAACATTCATATTAACTTGCGTTTTCAACTGATTTTAAAATACTTCACAATTCTGAACAAAATCTGTAACCTTCCTTTTAGTTCCTGTTGTAAGATGAACTAACAATGCATTATTAAATTTCTCTGTTTTTAGCTTGCAACGGTTTACTAAAGTAGGTGAAATATAACTTAGATTTGCGCCAAGATCTATCAAAATAGAAATATAATCATTTTGTATCATACCTTCAATTTCGACCATGGATGTTTGATGGTCTGCTTGACGGTTCTCCAATGCTGCATTTATCCTGGGCATTTCTCTTGCGATATCTCAAACTGTAGGTTCTGCTTGCATAGTATGTATGTTGTTGGATGTCCTCTTATTGCGTGGGCAATCTTCTCTCTTGTGTGGTCCGTCGCATTCATAGCACTTTATGGGTCCTTTCTATTCAACATACCTGTTGTTATTGTTATTATTATTATTGCAGTGATTATTAGGTACATTTCTTCCAGCAGTAGTGTTCCGAGATGTATTATTCTGATAATTATTAGGAAAATTTATGTTATTAAAGATTTTCTTAAAACCTTGAGCATTTTGATTAAAGTTCTTCTTTTTATAGTCATACTGATTTGTTTGATTGTTCTTCCATATAATATCCCAACTTTTGACTAACTATGTTATGATGTTATATCGGATCACGACCCTAGTATATGTGATTTATTATGTTTGACATATCATTAGCTTGTTTTGTTTGATTCCTTCGTGAGTTGATATATGGGGCATGGACCCTGATTTGTTTCATTATTCATATATACGGGGTAGGAAAGCCCGAATGAATAAACTATGTTGTATTAGGAGAATTGATTACAAAATATGATATACTGAGATTTTTCCTTTTTTGTTACATTATACTATGCAGAACATGATTTACATGGTTGATTATTTAGTGTGTGACCGTGGACTTGAAAACACACGAATGATCTATATACTGGGCTTAAGCCCCGATGTATTTTAGAGGATTCTATTTCGTACTGGGCCTAAGCCCCGATGTACATTGAGTGTTGGGCATGAGCCCTGGAGCACTCCAAGCTTAAAAGAAATGATTACTGGATCCGAGGACATTTAGTTATCCTAGATGTGCCTCACAACCACATTCTAGCCCTAGTGTTGAGCAGAGGCTTTGGAATTGTGCTAGCGTAATGCCCATGTGAGAGTGTTGAGTTTAAAGGCTCTGAAGAGCACTCGGGGTTACTACTTCTCAAGTGTTGAGTCAAAGAGGACTCTGAATAGCACTTGCGTGTCTTATCACAACTATTTCGACTTGATTAAATAAATCTTATTATCATCATCTACTGCGGGAAGTACCATGTTAAAACGAGGGAATCTGACATGCAAAAAGGGAGAGACTAGAGGTGCATTTACTAGCTTACCGAAACCATCCAAAGAAGTGGACCCTTTCCTTAAAAAGAACTAAAAGAAGCATCTTGTAAAACAAATGCTTAAGACCACCAGTAGTATTATTATTTAGGAGCTTCAAATATATATATTGGTTAAATATTATATATATATATATTCTGTTATAAATGTTTACACTTTATAGATATATATATATATATAGTTATGCAAAAGTGGGTTGCCACTTAATAAATATTAATTATTAATATTTAGATGGTATTATAAATTGTATACTATTATTATTATGAAAATATCTAAAAAAAAAATAAATAAACACTTTAATCAAACAGATTGAGAAGTCCTAGTTCCTAATAAACTAGCAGTTAATGTAAACAAGTATTATTTTATAAATTAATTGTTTTAAAGAAACCAATAAATTCCAACAGTCCTAATTTCAAGATTTGTCCTACTTAAGGAGGACAGACCCCAAAGATTGGGGGCATCTTTTTCTCTTGGTATTATTGTGCCAAGAAGAACTCCCTGCTCCAAAAGTGAACTCTGTTCATAATTTTTCCAGATCTAAACCAGTTGTCATCTAAAGCCTCTATTTATCGGTTTGCATGTCAGAACCAACTCGGGGGGATTTGTATTGAACCAGGAACGGTTGTAGAATCATGGTTGGGAGGAACGTGGTAGTCCCAAAGTCATCCAATCCCAGATCAAGGTCAGCTAAAAGTAAGTAGTTTCCCTAACCATTTGGCTTAGTGTGCAGGTTAATATCAGTAAGAACAAGTTACCGGGATCAACAGGTTATCATCAACAGGGCAAACTGCAGACAATCGACAGGTGTGACTAATTATGAAACCCTCCTATGTTTTATAGACCTATTATAAATGCAATGTTTAAATAAAAAAGTTCTTCTTATCAGCTTTTAAATCAATTTCCTTCAATATCGAATGGCATTCCTAGCAGGACTAGCCAGCTAGTCCTTGCTAGTCATTATATTGCTTAGATGGTTAGAATAGACAAATCATGGTCTGAACTCAGAAGAATTTTCATAACATTTTATTTCATCTAGGATAGTATTCTTTTTCACTTATCTAAACCCTTGAAACCCTTGTTTTAATTCCACAATAAAATCACCCAGCTATAGAAATCAAACCTTAACAGAATTCGTTGAACAACATGTCAACCATTTGAAATCACCACAATACAAACCACAGTAAGGGAAAATGCAGACACCTTTGTTAAAAATTGATTTATATATTTATAGATTTCATTTCTCTGCCCAATCCAACTTTGTTTCCTTCTTAAACCTTAAATTAAACCAAACATATCAAGTATGACAGATATCGCATTTAGATCATTTCATTTCTTTCAACCAGTTAAACTACAATAGCCATCTACAGGAAACCCTAAGTTTCATTTCGAATCAACAAGAAGACGCAGGATTTAAGTCATTTATTTCTAGGGTCAGAGTCCCATAAAACATCAATACAGAGACCAATCGTAAATAGAATTAAGAACCAAACACCATTTGTATGACCCCCAAAAATATGCGATGGAAAGATAGGACCAGGGTCAATTCCCATGGTCTCCACAAGGAGCGAAATCGTATAAGCGTTTCCTACAGGAAATAAGTCTACTTATAAAAACCAAAATTGTTAAGTGAAGCCTTGACACCCTTGTGAGGCAAGCAATCATTCTATCCATGCAACCGACAAGCAAACAAGACATTTTTCATTTATAATCTACCCACATTATAGTAACAGAGCCGTAGAAAACTTCATTGATGTCTTACATATACCCACAGGCAATACATTGTCCAAACATAGCAATATTCAAAACAATTAACAATGCCATTGAAATCAACTTACGAACCATAGCCATATTTACAAGCAAGGGTGCCAACGACCCTGTGTAATACCTACATTGTTTGTGGAGTAGT
This sequence comes from Larix kaempferi, assembly GCA_027924585.1. Classification (NCBI taxonomy): domain Eukaryota; kingdom Viridiplantae; phylum Streptophyta; class Pinopsida; order Pinales; family Pinaceae; genus Larix; species Larix kaempferi. The sequence continues at coordinate 1,392,129 of BSBM01000146.1, forward strand.
TACAAACATAACTAGGAAAACCATGATATTAGAACTCCTATAAGTTTCAGCTTGAACATTTAAATACATACAGGAATATTATCTAGTGAAAGAACATTTCGTGGGTTGATCAGATTTTGCAGAACCCAGTAATAAGTGAAACCCAGCTTCTACTTAGTTCTTCTATATCACTGTCCCAGTACTCATGTAGCCAGTTAAATTACATTGAAATCCCATTTTGTGTCCAGTTTAGCCAATTAGGCGACTATCTCAGACCTCCCTGAAGAGAATTATTAAGCCAATGGCTTATGGGAGTCTCACTCCAAAAACACCACGCCAAACCCATACATACAACACCAGAGCCGTAGGAGATAGGGCACGAAGGGATAAGCCGGACTTACCAATGCCCTAGCCATGCCCACAACTTCATAAACTATCATAGCTCCCATAGCTCCCATACCAAAGTGTGTATCACCTATCACAAGGTGATATATAGTATAAATCAGTTCCAATATGCATTCTCAACTCAAAAGAAATGAAAATAGCAATGGGTGACAGGGTTTAAGTTATTACTTGAAAGAAGTATGGCCACCTTGCGCCTGGAACGATAGCAACAACCACTAAGTGTGCAGACCACAAGCAGGGCTCGGTTCAACAACCCCCACCATCTCCCAACAACTAAAACGAAGACTCAAGACTGAGAGCGATTCGAAAACAAAGACGAGTGACAGAAAATCCCCAAATTAATTCACAAAACCCTCATGCTAGGTTGTTCTCCACCTTCAATAAATTGCATTAAAGAGCGCACCAACCTCTGTCTAAGTGGAGGTCCAATAAATCGTGGTTCCCTATAGTGAAGTTGTGGAGTTCAGTCACACTATATTAAAAAAAAAAGAGCTTGTTCTATACATACAAAGACTTTTGTAAAGTTGCCAAATACATTTTTGGTTGCATTGCCTTGAGCTAATAGTTATTAAACCCCCCCGTTTTTGGAACACAATCAAATGGAAGACTCCCTTGTTAATGGAGTCTTAATTTTAATAGACTTAACATACACCCGGTAGAATATGACCAATAGCAAGATAGGGACCATCCACTCAGAATACTACTCGCAAATTTGAGATACCTGCAAACACAAGGCTACAGGATGGCATTAGCCTTTATGCTAAGTAAGTCCAGCAATCTCCACAACTCTCCATACCTCCCGGTGACCTTCTCGAGGTATGTAATTACCTGAGCGGGAGTATTATAGAATCCCCAGGTAGAAAAACATACCATCACCAAAGGAGCTCATCAAGTGGAGGTGCCATTAAACATTCATAATTAAAACCACATGATTCATTCAAAAAGTAAGTTGTGTTATATTCTACCTACTAAACCAACATTTGCAAACACAATGAAAACATGATCTTATTTTACTTCCACACTAGTTCTGCAAATTATAGACTTACATATAAAAGTGACTATGTGAAATAGATAGGCTTAGACTTATATTGTAGCATACAAGTATGTGTGTCGTTCAACATTATTATCTTTAATATATATGCCTTTTCTATTATAAACTGACGACTATTGTAGACACGAAAAATTAAAAATTTTTGTTGTTTTTGGGATGTTACAAGTGGTATCAGAGCAAGTTACAAACACTAAGTGACCTATTGGGCTCACTACCAAACACAACTGCAGAAACATGAAAGTGTTTAAATTATTGTATTATGTTTTACGAAGAGAATTAACTAACACATTGTTTTCCATTTGACAGATACTTATATAAATTTCAGGTGCAAATAGTAGCAGAAAGGAAAAATGAGTGCAGAACAAGGCAGTAGTATATGAGGCAACCTAAATCCCCCACCACGAGCGCAAGAAATCATGGTGGAGCTCAAATCAGATTTGGATAAATCCATGCAGCAAGTACAGGAAGAATTTCAGAGATTCAGGGATGAAAATATGCAAGAAAGAAGGGAACAGCGGGCTATAAATGAGGCCTTACTCCAAAGACTAACAGGGGAAAAACCCCACGGACAGCCTACTCTTGCTGTCAACACTATTAACATGGGGAAAGCAGCCAACTACAAAGTAGGAGAACAGGAAAATCATAAATCGAAACCATTGGAAGAGGACTGTAAGAGCTCTTCCAATGACAATGGATCCCCACCTCCTTGCAAGAGAAGGAGGAAGAGTGATGACAACTTAAAAGGAGAGTTCAAAAAGATAAGAGCCCCAACATATGACGAGGAAGTTAAGTCGGGGGAAAAAGCCGAAGAATGGTTGCTAGGGATGAACAAATACTTTAAGGTTCATAATTATTCCAGCGAAATGCAAGCCTAACTAGCCATATACAACCTAAATGGAAAAGTTGCTAGATGGTGGCGGGACCTAAAGCATATTAAGGGACAAGAGCTGCGAGACATAAGCTAGGACACTTTCACCAGAATCTTTCAGGACAAATACATGTCTGAAAGATTCTTCGACAAAAAGATAAAAGAAATTCATGAGATGAAAATGGGCTCCCTAAGTATGGAAGCTTTCATAAATTGGTTCTTAGACTTGCTGCACTACGTACCTTACATCAAAGATGAGAAGGTGAAAATCCAGCAGTTCTTGGTTGGGCTACCACCAAACTTTAGAGAGAAGATAGAATTCGACATGCCCAAGACCCTTGACATAACCCTACATAAAGCCAAGCTGTGCTATGAGCACAGGCAGCCAAGGAACGACAACTATTTCTTGTTGGAAATGCCAGGGACCACATTACTATAGAGATTGCCCCAACAAAACAGATGGGACATTACACAACATCCAAGCAGATCCTACAGTGGGAGACATGGAAAAGACACCTAGGATTTATGCCTCCCTTGATGGTCGGCAGGCAGATCACCAAGCCACCATGGTAGAAATTGAGGGTCAGATATCTAACAATATCATTTCAGTTCTAATAGACCCCGGTGTTTGCCGGAGCTACATCTCTCCTATAATAGTAGAGTCTTGTAAATTAAACCGAGAGAGTCACAAAGCACCATGGCTGGTACAATTATGCACCGATACCAAGCAGAAAGTCTCCGAACTGGTTAAGAACTGTGAGATAGATTTGAACGGCTTTCTAACTAGGATAGATTTGAACATCTTACTGCTAGGATCTTATGACGTAGTAATAGGCATGGATTGGTTGGAAGGACATCATGCCTTGTTGGAATGCTTAAATAAGTCAATCCTATGCACAGATAGTCAAGGAAACCAACGAACCATCCAAGGTATACCTAAGGAAGTATCGGTACGGTAGATATCGGCATTGCAAGCAAAGAAATGCTTAAGGGTTGTAAATTATTTGCAATCCAACTTCAATCAATAGAAGCCGATAGGGAACAAAAGATCGAGGATTTCCCGATACTAGTAGAATTTAGAGACGTCTTTCCCGAGGAGATACCCGGGTTACCACCCAAGCGGGGTTTAGACTTTTCCATAGAACTAACCCCCGGATAAGTACCTGTCTCTAGGACGCCATACCGTATGAGTACACCTGAACTGGTGGAACTCAAGATACAATTAAAAGAACTAATAGACAAGGGTTACATTCGACCAAGTGTGTCTCCCTAGGGAGCACCAATCCTCTTTGTTAAAAAGAAGGACGGCAGGATGCGTATGTGCATCGATTACTGCCAACTCAATAAGTTAAGCATCAAGAAATGTTATCCACTCCCTAGGATCGATGACCTTTTTGACCAAGTTGGAGGAGCAAAAATCTTCTTGAAGATCGACCTGCGATCCGGATATCACCAGGTGAGAATCCATGATGAGGACATTAGTAAGACCGCGTTTCGCACCCGATATGGCCACTACGAGTTTGTAGTAATGCCTTTTGGTCTAACGAATGCACCTGCCAACTTGATGTGCATGATGAACAACATTTTCAGTAAATATCTCGACAAATTTGTTCTAGTCTTCATAGACGATATCCTTATCTATTCCAAGAATGAAGAAGAACATGAATAACACCTCTGAATAGTCCTACGGATATTGCGAGAACAACAGCTATACGCAAAATTTAGCAAGTGTGATTTCTATAAACCTCAGATACAGTACTTAGGGCATATCATTTCTGAGAAAGGAATAACGGTTGACCCCGAAAAGATCAAGGCTATCAACGAATGGCCCACACCTACGTGTGTTTTCGAGATACGGTCATTCCTAGGTTTATCCGGTTATTATCGAAAATTCATTGAGAACTTCTCTCGGATCGCTTGCCCCATGACTACATTACAGAAGAAAACCAGTAAGTTCATCTGGACAGACAAGTGCGAAGAAAGTTTTCAGAAGTTAAAACAACTTCTGATTAGCGCACCAATACTACGAATCGCCAACCCCAATGGGGACTTCGTATTTTGCACCGATGCAAACAAGGAAGGACTTGGTGGGGTCCTTATGCAAGATGACTTTGCCATCTGCTACGAGTCAAGAAAGCTAAAGGAACATGAGAAAAACTATCCTACTCATGACCTCGAATTGGCCGCCATTATCCACGCTCTAAAGATGTGGAGACATTACCTCATGGGTAAGAAATGTCTATTAAAGATGGACAACATGAGTCTAAAGTACCTATTCGATCAACCAGACCTGAACGCTAGATAGGCTAGGTGGTTATCCTTTCTTAGTGAGTATCACTTTGAACTAAAACACATCAAGGTGAAAGAAAACAAGATCGCTGACACCTTAAGTCGACGAGCTCATATGTTATATGAGGTAATCGAAAGTCGGACGGACTCTGACTTACATGAAAAAATTAGAATGGCATGCCAAAATGATAGGTTCTATGTCAAGATCCTTAAAAGGATCCAGGAAGATAGGCTTTTTCAACAATAGAAAGAATACAAGATAGATGAATCAGGATTGTTATGGTCAAAAGAGAGACTTTACGTTCCCGAGGCGGGGGACATTAGACCTAACATACTCACTGAATTCCACTAGAGCTCGTATTCAGGACATCCCGGATATCAAAAGATGATTTCAGCGATAAAGAAACACTATTTTTGGCCTTAACTGAAAGCTAACATCGCATTGTTCATCGTGAAGTGTCAGGAATGTCAGTTGGTCAAAGAAGAACACCAACAACCCTCCGGACTACTTCATGCTTCCTTATTAAAGAAATATGTATACGATACTAAAAATGTTATTGATTGGTCCTTCTTACAGGTGGAGCCCGAAGGGGAGTTCACACCAGAACCACTCCACATTCTGGACAAGAAAGAGGTCCATCTTAGGAGGAGGACCATTACTCAGCTGAAAGTGCAATGGAGGCACTTTGGACCAGACAAGGCCACTTGGGAGAGTGAGGCTACCATGAGAAAGGGATACCTCGCATTGTTTCATGATCTCATTCCTAGTCCCTAGAAACACATGGACGGTGTTGCTCTAAGCGGGGAGGGATGTAATATCCCAACTTTTGACTAACTATGTTATGATGTTATATTGGGTCACGACCCTAGTATATGTGATTTATTATGTTTGACATATCATTAGTTTGTTTTGTTTGATTCCTTCATGAGTTGATATATGGGGCATGGACCCTGATTTGTTTCATTATTCATATATGTAGGGTAGGAAAGCCTAAATGAATAAACTATGTTGTATTAGGAGAATTGTTTACAAAATATGATATACTGAGATTTTTCCTTTTTTGTTACATTATACTATGCAAAACATGATTTACATGGTTGATTATTTAGTGTGTGAGCGTGGACTCAGAAACACATGGATGACCTATATACTGGGCTTAAGCACCGATGTATTTTAGAGGATTCTATTTCATACTGGGCCTAAGCCCCGATGTATGTTCAGTGTTGGGCATGAGCCCTGGAGCATTGTGAAATTTACCACATAAGAACCAAAGAGATGATGTAAACCTCACAATGAAAGAATTTAGGAATAATAGAAGAAGAGACAAGCAATAGAACTTAGATCCAAAGAAACTCTAATTGAGGCAGAATAATTACACATGTTACTATTTACAGAATAATGAACTGGTAAATATACAATGCTGAGTATGAGGATTCGAATTCACTAGGAGGAATTCGAATTGCCCTTCATGCAAAGATCCATAATTAGTGGAGAGTCAGCAATGCCTAACTAGGAGTCCACCTTCTCATTAGTGAAGTCATCAATGCACAAGTAATGATCAACCAGGAGTCAAACTGAGTCTAACTGAATGTGGTTGGTTTAACTGACACATGGAAGCACTAATATAGTGAAGGAGGCTCAGTGGAGGGTGCCATAGGAGTTAACTGGAGTTATAAATGTCAATCTAATCTCACTTGAGGTCCAACAGAGTGATAAATTCAGTAAAGAGTCAGTTAATCCTTAAATCAAGGAAATAACTGAAGATAACTCAATATAACTGCCCTTGTCCTGCAGTGGAGCAAAGCAGGGTGCATTAGTCACTAGGAGGCCTAGAAATGACTTGAAAGAAGCTCTGGGGGCTAGTTTGCTTAGGACTAGGTGCTAGGACTGATGACCTAGAATGCACGCAAAATGCATGCAAACCCTAATTGCATGCAAACCCAAATTTTGCATGCATGACTGAAAATGAAAATGACTGAAAAGCTAGTAGGACTAGGATGGAGTATAGGAATATCCTAACACCCCACCTTCATCCATCTCGGGCCCTGGTAACTAGGACCAAAGGTCACCGATACAATAAATGAAATGATAATAAAATACATAACTATCCATAAATTGAGAAAATGGGGAAAACCTCATGGAAAAAATACCCCCCCTCAAAAGAACAGTAAATAACTCAAAGAACCATCATGCAGAAAAGAAAGAAGCTTTCATCAGTGAAAACGTTTGTAAAAGACTTGGCAAGCTGATCCCATGTAGGAAGGTCTCCCACTGTGTGGAGGATGAAGCAAGTCTTTCAGGAACTTTTTTTGTATCTAGAGCGAATGGAACATGAGTAGTCTTCCCAAAAGATGGAAGAGAGAATCCCATCATCATGTTGCATCTCTTATGAAGAGATGGATGGCATAATGCAAGGTTAGCATGTTGCTGAAGTCTACTAGTTTTGTAAGCAAATAAATCATCAACTGTGTTCCCAGTAGTAGCAAGGACTGTGTGAGAACATATTTCTCTTGAATCTGGACTGAGAATAGGTGTTGGTTGTGAATCTTCTTGAACCATGATCTTAACATCAAAATCTTGATCTTCTTCTTCACTAGAATAGGAGTCACTGGAAGAGAAGTCACTGTGATCTTCATTAGAATCTGAAGGAATAGTTGGAGAGACGGGCATGAAGTGTGAGAACTCATATGTCTCTGAGGCATGATTAGCAATACCACTCACTATAACCTTTCCAGTGGAGATTTCTGTAATCTCTACTGTGTCTGGACCAAAAATTACTTGTTTTGGAGATCCTGTATGAATCATTTGATATATTGACAACAAATTAGCTGTAAGAGAAGGAACAAATAAGACATTTTTGAACTTACCATGCTCCATATGAACTGCACGCAAACCTTTGGCAGAAATATGAGAGTTGTCTCCCATGTAAATGGTATGCCCATCTTGGAGATCCAAAGAGGAGAAGGATTCTTCTTGTGCCATCATGTGGTTGGAAGCTCCAGAATCTATGAGGAGAGCTTTTGTATTTGAAAAACCAGCCATCAATGCATGACAATCATCAGATCCACTTCCAGAATCAGGCATCTTTGCTTCTTTTGGAACAACAATGTGTTTTTGTTCAAGAAGCTTGGTTAGAAGATCAATCTTCTTATGCATGTAGGCATGCTGAGGATGATTTCCTCTCTTGTAGTAGGTACAATTTGGTCTCTTTTGTTTGTCATTCTTAGATCTTGAAGGTTTCTTGCCTTTGTCTTTTTGTCCCCCTTTTGCATTTGATCCACTTGATTCACCAGCTAAAAGAGCTAGATCTCTAGAGGTTTTGATGGCACCCATTTGAAACAGTTTGTTCTCTTATTGAGTGAGAGCTTCAATAAAGTCACTTAAGGTGGGAAACTTCCATCCAGGGATGGACATTCAAACAGAATGAAAGGTAGATACAAAGACAAAAAATTGAGATCCAAGTTTGCTCAATATAGAGAGTATCAATTGCTCATCACTTTTAGTGATGCCACATTGCTTGCAATGCAAAACCAAATTCTGAAATTTGGAGAAGAAATATGGGATGCTCTCGAAATTGCTAGGTTGAAGGGCAAACAATTCATTCTCAAGAATGTAGCCTCTTAGTTCGTCTTGTTTTCCAGAAAGACTCCCCAATTTTATCCATAAATCATTTGGAGACTTCAATCCATCAATATGAAACAATAGATCATTAGATATATGAAGGCATATGCATCCAAAGGCTTCATCCATTTTGTTTAGGTGCTTGATTCTCTTTTCATCTTGATGTGGTATGGCATCCTTTTTCTCAGCTATTCTAGTAAACCCTTTTGACCTCAATATATTTATCATCTTCATCTTCCATTCGAAATAATTGAAAGGAGTGAGAAGTATAGAAGAAGGAGCATTCGAATTGCACATCTTGACTGCTTGAACAAGTGCAAAATAGAAAGCTGCTGAATCTGTTGCTGCAACTGCTGGAACTTTGAAATACCTACAAAAAACTCTCAAGAATGGAGGTAGAATATACCCTCAAATAACTTTGATACCATGTGAAATTTCCCACATAAGATCCAAAGAGATGATGTAAGCCTCACAATGAAAGAATTTAGGAATAATAGAAGAAGAGACAAGCAATAGAACTTAGATCCAAAGAAACTCTGATTGAGGCAGAATAATTACACATGTTACTATTAACAGAATAATGAACTAGTAAATATACAATGTTGAGTAAGAGGATTGGAATTCACTAGGAGGAATTGGAATTGGCCTTCATGCACAGATCCATAATCAGTGGAGAGTCATCAATGCCTAACTAGGAGTCCACCTTCTCATCAGTGAAGTCATCAATGCACAAGTAATGATCAACCGGGAGTCAAACTAAGTCTAACTGAATGTGGTTGGTGTAACTGGCACATTGAAGCACTAATATAGTGAAGGAAGCTCAGTGGAGGGTGCCATAGGAGTTAAGTGGAGTCAGAATGGTCAATCTAGTCTCACTGGAGGTCCAACAGAGTGATAAACTCAGTAAAGAGTCAGTTAATCCTTAAATCAAGGAAATAACTAAAGATAACTCAATATAACTGAATATAACTGGACTGGTAGGTGAAGAAGGTGCCCTTATCATGTAGTGGAACAAAGGAGGGCACATTAGTCACTGGGAGGCCTAGAAATGATCTGAAAGAAGCTCCGGGGGCTAGTTTTCTGAGGACTAGGTGCTGAGACTGATGACCTAGAATGCATGCAAAATGCATGCAAACCCTAATTTTGCATGCATGACTGAAAATGAAAATGAGTGGAAAGCTAGTAGGACTAGGATGGTGTTTGGGTACACAGGGTACTACCAAAGGACCGAACACCAAGAGAAACCACTTCACACAAACATATCACAGATCAACACACCGATGTTTTGACGTGGTTTAAACCCTCTTGAGGGAAACACTCCACGGCCCCGGCCAGATAGCTTCTACGGGACAATTTATTATGCAAAGAAAGAAAGTTACAAATGAGCTTCTCATAATCGATCAACTAAACAATGACCCTCCAAGCTCTTTAAATAGAGATCATGGACCAATCGGGTGTTAAGCCATGGATCAAGGTTAGGTTTGATCTAAGAGAAGTTGAGCCGTCGGATCACTCTATGTCGGGAACATATCGTGACTGTCATATTAAGTATTTACAAATGCATACTAATGCATACTAAAGAAACACACTATCCCTAATGGACATATTACACAAGTTGATCTTAATTAACTCCTAAGTGTCTAAATATACTAACATCCCCCCTTAAGAACAACTTGGGATAGGATTGAAGGATTTACAAAAGTGACACTATTAGGAGAAGGAAGGAGGCATTAGAGCCTATCCACCCTTAATGACAAGTTCCTAAACTCCTAGCATAGATTGAAGTTTAGAAAACTTCGCTTCTGTAAGAGACTTGGTGAAGATGTCTGCAACTTGATCATATGTAGGGCAAAAGAGCACTTCAAGAACACGATCATGAACAATATTTCTGATGAAGTGAATATGTAGCTCAATTTATTTGTTGCGTTGATGTAGAATTGGATTTTTGGAAAGCTTGATGGCACTTTGATTGTCGCACGAAAGTGGAGTAGGCTGCTGCTGCTCAAATCCAAACTCTGAAAGGATCTGTCGAAGCCATAAAGCTTCCTGACTGGCATTAACTACTGCTCGATATTCTGCCTCTGCTGAAGAAAGAGCAAGAGCTTGTTGTTTCTTACAAGCCCAAGTAATAGGTCCAGATCCCAGAATGAAAACATAACCTACAGTAGACTTTCGATCATTAGGATCACAAGCCCAATCTGAATCAGTGAAACCAACCAACAAAGGTTTCCCCCCTGTACTATAATGAATCCCAAACTAAACTGTACCTCGAATATATAAAAGTATTCTTTTAGCTGCTTTCCAGTGACTTTCATGAGGTGTCTTCATATAATGGGCAACACGACCAATGGAAAAGGAAAGGCCAGGATGGGAATGAGTCAAGTATACGAGACTACCAACAAGCTGACGATATAAGGTGGCAGAAAGTTTGACTCCAGACTGGAAGGGAGAAGGGGTTGGTATACAATCTTCCATGTGAAAGTGACGAAGAAGGTCACAAGCATACTTAGACTGAGAAATAAAGATTCCTTTTTTGGTTTGCAGGACTTGGAGACTAAGAAAATAATGCAAATGTCCTAAGTCTGACATTTCAAAGTTTTGTTTAAGACTGGATTTCACATGGGTTATAAGCTTAGGGTTACTACCAGTAAGAATAAGGTCATAAACATATAGAACAAGTATGATGAGATGGTTTCCTACTTTCTTGGTATAGACATTGGGGTCAGAATGGCATCTAGAAAAACCAGTGTCAAGGAGAAAGTTATCCATTTTGGCATACCAAGCTCTAGGAGCTTACTTAAGGCCATATAAGGATTTATTAAGGTGGTAGACAAGGCTAGAGTTATTCTAAACATATCCAGGAGGTTGTTCCATGTAAATTTCCTCCTGTAAATCACCATGTAGGAAGGCAGACTTGACATCCATTTGATGGACTTCCCAATTGTGTAAGGCTGCAAGGGAAAGAACAAGGCGGATGGAGTTCATTTTTGTGACGGGAGCAAAGGTTTCATTGTAATCAATCCCTTCAAATTGGGAAAAACCTTTGGAAACTAAACTTTCCTTAAGTCTTTCAACACTTCCATCTGATGCATACTTAGTTCTGTAGACCCATTTACATCTGACAAGTTTTCTTCCTTTCGGAAGAGGTACAAGATCCCAAGTATCGTTCGCCATTAAGGAACGATATTCTTCATCCATGGCTGCATCCCAATCTGGATTCCTTGAAGCTTCTGCAAAAGTTTATGGATCATGATTCTCAAAAACTTGAGCCAAAAGAGAAGAGGCTCACTGAAACTGAGAACATGTTCGACGTTGATCTCTAGGATCACCGGCAAGATCACCAGCTACTTCACATGTTGAACGGACCCATTGAGGAAGCACTTGTGCTGGTGCAACTGGAGGAACATGAGCAAGCGGAGGTGGATTTTCATCCTCACTGTCATTATCAGAAACTGAAGTTGGAAACCTGTCAAGGAAGTTGGAAGAAGAAGAAGAAGAAGAAGAAGAAGAAGGCACAAACGCCGAATCAGGCTTGTAGGCCAAAGATGGCACAATCATCGAGTTAGGCTCGCAGGCCAAGAGATTTTCATCAAATTTAACATCTCTTCTAATGATTATATCATGAGAATGTGGTTTAAGAAGTCTATAACCTTTTACATCTTCAGAATATCCAACAAATATGCACTTTTCACTTTTAGGCTGCAATGCTTTCCATTTTTCATCGGGAATGTGAGCCCATGCTTCACTACCAAACACACGAAAGTGACTTACATCAGGTTTAGTTTTACTCCATGCCTCTTCCGATGTTATACCTTCTAATGCTTTTGTGGGGGTGCGATTAACTATGTAATTTGCACAATTTATGGCTTCATCCCAAAACTGAAGACTTAGTCCCTTAGATTGGATCATATAATTAGCCATTTCTTTTAAAGTGCGGTTCTTCCACTCAGCTACACCATTTTGTTGTGGTGTATATGGAATAGTGTGTTGTTGTTGGATGCCTTATTCAGTGCAGAAGGTAGTGAACTGTTTGTTAACATATTCTCCTCCATTGTCAGAACTTAACTTAATAATTTGATGACTAGATTGTTTTTCAACAAGGGCCTAGTAGGCCAAGAACATGTTAAATACTTCGCTCTTAAGTTTTAGGAAATAAACCCCAAGTGTGTCTGGTGTAATCATCAATGAAAGTTAAGAAATATTTGAAACTAGAAAAGGAAGCAGATGGAAGAGGACCACACAAGTAACTATGCACAAGATCCAAGGGAACCGAGGCGTGCCAAGAGGCACGTTTGTCAAAACTGTCCCGATGATGTTTTCTGAGTACACAACTGGAACAAACACTATCTTTGCAAGATACCATCGGAAGACCTGTCACCATATTTTCTTTACATAGTTGTTGCAATGAGCGATAATTTATGTGACCAAATCGCTCATGCCAAAGTTTGGTCAAGTTATCACTATGAGCAACAAAAACTGAAGGGAAAGGTGATGACACAAATTTGTTAAACTTGTACAACCTGATAATATCATCAACAATTTCGGTAGCTAGGACCTGTTGAGGATATTGAAAATTCTTGATTACAACTTGGTGAGGTGTAAAGGTCACAGTTTTACCTTCACCAGAATGAGTGATCTGATAGACTGATAACAAATTGCAGGAAATTCTTGGAACACATAGTACATCACTAAAATGACCATTATCTACTGGAACTGTTCCAGCTCCTACAACACTTAGATATCTATCATCACCAACAAATATTTGTTTGGTGTTACATTCATGCATAATAGAAAAGATGGCTTGATCCTTAGCCATATGATAAGATGCTCCAGAATCAATGAGCCATTCATTTGAAGTAGAAGAAGAAGATGCATTATAAGAATAACCATAAGCACAAAGTGCATGTCCATGAGAGGCAGATTCTGAAAGTGAATCTAGGCTGATGTGGTGCTTCTTCATTGCTACTTCCAAGGCTATCATCTTCTTGAAACACTTAGATTCATCATGATTATCTTTCCCACTATAGTTGCAATGACGCTTAGTCTTCTTGTCTTTTGGCTTGGATCATTTGTCATTTTTTAAAGAAGGAGCTGACTGAGAGGGTTTGGGACCCTTGTTTGACTTATTGTTGCAAAATTTTTGTTTCTCGGTAGGCTTGGACTTTCCTTTCTGTTGGGACAATAAGGCTTTCCCAGATGTATCTACATTGTTGATTATTCCAAGATGAATGAGTTTATCTTGTTCTCTAATCAAGGAATCACAAAAGGATTCAAGACTAGGCTCTTGATAGCTAGCTGCATTCAAGGATGCTTTCATGGAGTAAAATGTAGATACAAAAATAGAATATGCAGGTTCAAGTTTGGAAAGAATATGATAAATGCATTGTTTTTCTTCCCTCTCAATCTTACATTCTGCACATAAGAGCTTGAGAGTTTTGTACATGGATAAATAATCTTGAATGCATGAAAAGTCACTTGAATTTAGAGAAATCAACTCATTTTCGAGTTGGTGACCTCGAATTTCATTGTATTTACCAAACACAGATTCCAACTTGTCCCAAGCAGCATTAGGTTCATCAATTCTAGGTATGTGGAATCGCAAATCAGTAGAGATTGACATCGCAATCAATCCACGAGATTCATCACATCTATTTGCTCATTTTATTTTCTTATCATCATCAGTGGGTTCTTTTTCTTTCCCTGAGGTAATTCTGAAATGTCCCATACTTCGTAGAACATCCTCCATACGCGATTTCCATGAGAAATAGTTGAAACTGTTAAGTAGAATATCACAAGGGGTGGCCATATTTATTAATTAATGGCTGTAAAAGTAGAAACCAATAGTCTGGATATGAAGAGCTCGAAAAGATAGGTGGTTACAAACAAAACGGCACTGAAAACTGACTCTGTATGATGAAGTTATGCTTGAACAAAGAAACTGTTGAAGATGTCCCCAATAGTGACGTGGCAGCTAGAGAATGTCCAGCAAAAAAAAGAACCCCCCTCTTCCCAAGATGAACCTTTTGACAATCACTTTACAAGAAAGTTGCTTTAAGTGAACCACTTTTGTAAAATAAGTGATTTCACTTTTACAATGATATTACTTTTAAATAGTGCAACAATAAAAAAACTTAAGTGACTCACTTGTATTTTTAATTTTATTATTTAATTGAGATGCACTTTTAAAATAAAGTAATTTGAAAATAGAAATTGCATGCACTTTTTCTTTTAAAAGTAACTTCCTAAGACTTGAACTCGAGACATATTAAGGAATAAAGCAACTTTGAACCAAGTGAGCTAGATTAAAACGTATGTAAAATATGGGAATGAGGAAGGGGGCTTTTTTTTTTTTTTTACTCTTCTTGCTCAGTTTGTGTGCTTGTCCTTTTTCCTGCGAAACAAACCACAAATCAAAACAAAAAAAAAAATTCCACACTTGTGGAGTTAGATCTTGTTAGCTTGCCCGAAAAGTCTACATTTTCTCTCTGTTTCCGATTTGTCGAGATTGTGCAAGGTGCACGGCAAAGAGCATACGCAATAGAGAAAAACCCTTTCCCTTTATGTTTTTGATTTGCCGAGATCAATCAAGGTGCAGGGCAAAGAGCATACGCAGACGGGAAAGCAACAATCCAAACCCAAAAAAAATCTAACAGTAAAAAATGATGAAATATGAGATTTTTTCTTTTTTAAAAAAAGAAAAAAAATGCATCATTGTAACATTATACCTTCAGATCTGATGAAATACACATTTCTGGAGCAACCAGGAACCGTTTTCGATTAAAAGAAAACTATTTCCCAATGGAAATGATGCTTCGGACGCAATGGAATACCTCCCACAACCCAAAAATGCACAGAAATACCAAAACTAGAAACCCTTTCGAGTTTCGGCAACAACAGTTCAAGATCTAGATCATAACCGGAAGCGATGCTTCATAAAAGCTCTGATACCATGTTCGGGAACACAGGGTACTACCGAAGGACCGAACACCAAGAGCAACCACTTTACAAAAACAGATCACAGATCAACACACCGATGTTTTGACGTGGTTTAAACCCTCTTGAGGGAAACACTCCATGCTCTCTAAATAGAGATCATGGACCAATCGAGTGTTAAGCCACGGATCAAGGTTAGGTTTGATCTAAGAGAAGTTGAGCCGTAGGATCACTCTATGTCGGGAACATATCGTGATCGTCGGATTAAGTATTTACAAATGCATACTAATGCATACTAAAGAAACACACTATCCCTAATGGATATATTACACAAGTTGATCTTAACTAACTCCTAAGTGTCTAAATATCCTAACAGATGGAGTATAGGAATATCCTAACAAGCACTGCAAGCTTGAAAGAAATGATTACCAGATCCGAGGACATTTAATTATCCTAGATGTGCCTCACAACCACATTCTAGCCCTAGTGTTGAGCAGAGGCTCTGGACTTGTCCTAGCATAACACCCATGTGAGAGTATTGGGTTGAAAGGATCTGAAGAGAACTCGGGGTTAGTACTTCTCAAGTGTTGAGTCAAAGAGAACTCTAAATAGCACTTGCGTGTCTTATCACAACTATTTTGACTTGATTAAATAAATCTTATTATCATCATGTACGACGGGAACTACCATGTTAAAACGAGGGAATCTGACATGCAAAAAGGGAGAGACTAGAGATGCCTTTACCAGCTTACTGAAATCGTCCAAAGAAGTGGACCCTTTCCTTACAAAGAACTAAAAGAAGCATCTTGTGAAACAAATGCTTAAGACAACCAATAGTATTATTATTTAGGAGCTTCAAACATATATATTGGTTATATATATATATATATATATATATATATATTCTGTTATAAATGTTTACACTTTATAGATATATATATATAGTTATGCAAAAGTGGGCTGCCACTTAATAAATATTAATTATTAATATTTAGATGGTATTATAAATTGTATACTATTATTATTATGAAAATATGTAAAAAAATAATTAAATAAACAGTTTAATCAAACAGGTTGAGAAGTCCTAGTTCCTAATAAACTAGCAGTTAAAGTAAACAAGTGTTATTTTATAAATTAATTGTTTTAAAGAAACCAGTAAATTCCAACAGTCCTAATTTCAAGATTTGTCTTACTTAAGGAAGACAGACCCCAAATATTGGGGGCATCTTTTTCTCTTGGTATTGTTGTGCCAAGAAGAACTCCCTGCTCCAAAAGTGATCTCTGTTCATAATTTTCCCAGATCTGAACCAGTTATCATCTAAGGCCTCTATTTCTCGGTTTGCATGTCAGAACCAGCTCGGGGGGCTTTGTACTGAACCAGGAATGGTTGTAGAATCATGGTTGGGAGGAATGTGGTAGTCCCAAAGTCATCCAATCCAAGATCAAGGTCAACTAAAAGTCAGTAGTTTCCCTAACTAGTTGGCTGAGTGTGCAGGTTAATATCATCAAGAACAAGTTACCGGCATCAAAAGGTTATCATCATTAGGACAAACTACAGAGAATCGATAGGTATGATTAATTATGAAACCCTCCTATGTTTTATATTCCTATTATAAATGCAATGTTGAAATAGCAAAGTTCTTCTTATTAGTTTTTAAATCATTTTCCTTCAGTATCGAATGGCATTCCCAGCAGGACTAGCCAGCTAATCCTTGCTAGTCATTATATTGCTTCGATGGTTTGAATAGATAAATCGTGATATGAACTCAGAAGAATTTTCATAACATTTTATTTCATCTATGATAGTATTCTTTTTCACTTATCTAAACCCTTGAAACCCTTGTTTTAATTCCACAATAAAATCGCCCGCTACAGAAATCAAACCTTAACAGAATTCATTGAACATCATGTCAACCATTTGAAATCACCGCAATACAAACCACAGTAAGAGACAATGCAGACACCTTTGTTAAAAATCGATTTATATATTTATAGATTTTATTTCTCTGCCCGATCCAGCTTTGTTTCCTTCTTAAACCTTAAATTAAACCAAACATATCAAGTATGATAGAGATCGCATTTAGATCATTTCATTTCTTTTAACGAGTTAAACTACGATAACAATCTACAAGAAACCCTGAGTTTCATTTCGAATCAACAAGAAGACGCAGGATTTAAGTCATTTATTTCTAGGGTCAGAGTCCCATAAAACATCAATACAGAGACCAATCGTAAATAGAATTAAGAACCAAACACCATCTGTATGACCCCCACAAAGATGCCATGGAAAGATAGGACCAGGGTTAATTCCCATGGTCTCCACAAGGAGCCAAATCGTATAAGCGTTTCCTACAGGAAATAAGTCTACTCATAATAACCAAAAATGTTAAGTATAGCCTTGACACCCTTTCCAGGAAAGCAATCATTCTATCCATGCAATCGACAAGCAAGCAAGACATTTTTCATTTATAATCTACCAACATTATAGTAACAGAGGTGTAGCAAACTTCGTTGATGTCTTACATATACCCACAGGCAATACATTGTCCACACATAGCAATATTCAAAACAATTAACAACGCCATTGAAATAAACTTACGAACCATAGCCATATTTACAAGCAAGGGTGCCAATGACCCTGTGTAATACCTACATTGTCTGTGCAGTAGTTACAAATAGAACCAGGAAAACCATAAGATTAGAACTCCTATAATTTTTATCTTGAACATTTAAATACATACAGGAATAATGTCCAGTGAAAGAACATTTCGTGGGTTGATCAGATTTCGCAGAACCCAGTAATAAGTGAAACCCATCCGCCACTTACTTCTTCTATATCATAGTCCCAGTACTCATGTAGCTAGTTAAATTACATTGAAATCCCATTTTCTGTCTATTTTAGCCAAGTAGGCGACTATCTCAGACCTCCCTGAAGCGAATTATTAAGCCAATGGCTTTTGGGAGTCTCACTTCAAAAACACCAGGCTAAACCCATACATACAACACTAAAGCCGCAGGAGATAGGGAACAAAGGGATAAGCCAGACTTACCAGTACCGTAGCCATGCCCACGACTTCATAAACTATCATAGCTACCATACCAAAGTGTGTATCATGTGTGACAAGGCGATATATAGTATAAATTAGTTCCACTATGCATTCTCAACTCCAAAGAAATGGAAATAGAAATGGGTGACAGGGTTTAAGTTATTACTTGAAAGAAGTATGGCCACCTTGCGCCTGGAATGATAGCAACAGCCACTAAGTGTGCATACCACGAGCAGGGCTCGGGTCGACACCCCCCACCATCGCCCAACAACGAAAACACAGACTCAGGACTGAGAACGATTCGAAAACAAAGACCAGTGACAGAAAATCCCCAAATCGATACACAAAACCCTCATGCCAGGATGTTCTCCACCTTCAAGAAATTGCATTAAAGAGCGTACCAACCTCTGTCTAAGTGGAGGTCCAATAAATCGTGTTTCCCTATAGTGAAGTTGTGGAGTTCAGTCACACTATATTAAAATACAAAGAGCTCGTTCTATACATACAAAGACTTTTGTAAAGTTTCCAAATCCACTTTGGGTTGCATTGCCTTGAGCTAATAGCTATTAAACCCCCCCCTCCTTTTTGGAACAAAATCAAATGGAAGACTCCCTTGTTAATGGAGTATTAATTTTAATAGACTTGACATACACACGGTAGAATATGACCAATAGCAAGATAGGGACCATCCACTCAGAATACTACTCGCAAATTTGAGATACCTACAAACAAAAGGGTACAGGATGGCATTAGCCTTTACGGTAAGTAAGTCCAGCAATCTCCACAACTTCCCATACCTCCAGGGGACCGTGCCGAGGTACATCATTACCTGACCGGGAGTATTATAGAATCCCCAGGTAGAAAAACATACTGTCATCAAAGGAGCTCATCACCTAGAGGTACCATTAGACATTCATAATTAAAACCACATGATTCATTCAAACACTAAGTTGTGTTATATTCTACCTACTGAACCAACATTTGCAAACGCAATGAAAACATGATCTTATTTTACTTCCACACCGCTTCCGCAAATTCTAGACTTACATATAAAAGTGACTATTTGAAATAGACAGGCTTAGACTTGTATTGCATCATACAAGTATGTGTGTCGTTCAACATTATTATCTTTAATATATATGCCTTTTCTATTATAAACTGACGACTAATGCAAACAGGAAAAATTTAAAATTTTTGTTATTTTTGGGACATTGCCTTCCAGCCAGTTGTTCCTTCTCTTTTTCTATTTTGGTCAAAACAAAAATTTTCCTTCCTCATGGCCTCTTCCAAAGTGGAAGGATTATCATACTCCATACAATCTTTTATATTAAATGGTAAACAACTGAGAAACCTTTTCACTTTAGGCTTTTCCTCAACCATGTAGGGTACATACCTCAGCAAGCTAAGAAACTTGCTGCACAGTTCTTTCATCTTCATTGTACCCAACTTTAAGTTGTAAAACTCCTTCGATTTATCCTAAAAATACTGTTCAGACAAGAACTTCTTTTTAAACAAACTTTTAAACATAGTCCAAGTTACAACTTTTTCTTTTATGCTCTTGATTCTTTTAAGATCGTGCCACCAAATATCTTCTTTTCCAGTCAGATTGTAAATAGCCATCTTGGCTTTCAGTTGAAAAGAGTAGTCATAAATATTAAAGTACTTCTTCATTCCAGACAGCCAAGCTTTTGCTGTCTCACCCTTCTCACTTTCGCCATTAAAAGTAGCCGGCTTAATATTTTTAAATTCATCTGTAATCTGTTCATGATGCTTATGTTTTCTCTTTTTAGAGTAGCACTCACTGTTACTGCTGTCATAATTTACATCATTATTATTTGAATCAGACTTAGAAGATGAGTAACTGTTCCTTTTGTCGTTCCTTGTTTTCTTATGCTTATGTTGGTGGGACATGATTTCAGAATCAGCTCTAAATTCTTATTTTCTGCCTCTTTCATCACTGTGACAGTTTCCTTTTAAATTCTATTGTAACTCTTCCTATGCCTTTAGGATCCGTTCATTTTCTTCTTTAATAGCTTTTAACTCAGATTTTAAATCCTGCACAGTGCGTAAAATTTCAGAAGATTGATTGTTTAACTCAATGTAAATTCCTTCAGTGTTATTATGATTAATTTGATCATTACGAGGAGATCTGTCCTCTACTGATTCCTCTGGTATTTCCATACCTGCAATTAAAAGTAAATCTGTTCTGTGCAAAGATGAAATTAAATTGCAAAAGTTAGTAACATAAACTTTCTGATTTATTTTTCTGTTTGCGCGCATGAGCCTCATTCAGGCCTAGAGTTTGAACTTGCGCTCTGATACCACATGTAACATCCCAAAAAAATCGCAAAAATTTAAAACTTTTCTATGTGACAATACATGTTATTTAATAATGTGGAATAGAACAATGCATGAAATGTTATCTATATTTAACTGTGATGTTACATACACATCACTACTGCTGTTGTTTATAGATGTTGAATTGATTGTTTGACTAATGTACTTTTGTTTGATTGATGAAGGGGTCCTTCGGATGCCCCGAGGCTTACTTAGCATTCGTGCTAAAGTATTTGAATTCGTACTTGTGACAGATTGACAGGTAAGAAATAAAAGTTGCGAAAGTAATAATAGTTTATCAAAGAAGATCTACAATGTTCACAACACAGTGTTGTATCCAGATTTATTTGCTTTCCGTTCATGTTGGCTGTATGTAACAGCCTATCTTCCACCTTCTTGATAGCATTGTGTAAGTTCTATATTAAACTGTTTGCTAAAATGTTTAGGATCCACATCTTGCGATAACGGTGTTGGTCTGAATTAATTCTCTTCATAAAGTGTGTGTGTAAACCTAAAATCGTTCAATAAGTATGTCTCTAGGGTCTGTTTTTAAGTGTTTATAGAATGACTATCTGATCTTTGCAAGAATAGAGTTGTTGGCATTTTTAACCACTATCATAATTATATGATGTGAGTGGTGTGCTTTGTAAGACCCTACGTGGTACTTACATGTTTCTATAAACACATTTTGATTTCTATTTGTACACCCCTCTCTTTAAATCTTTAATGACTATCTTGCAATTAGTATGAGTTATGTGCAAATCCTATGATCTATGTGCAAGCGATATGCAATATGTGCAAACTATATACATTGTATAGTAGGGTGACAATATGAACATGATCACAATGGGTACTAGATTACCTATTTGATAATATGCATTGTTGTAATACTATTTGATATATGAAAACTATGTAACTATTTAATATGTGAAACAAATGCAACGAGTGATATGTATGTAAACCTTAACGCATATAATTGCTAACTTAAGGCCTTGACAGGGTTATATGATTTCGTCTTTACCAAATCAATGTATTGTGAATTGAATGTCGTATGGTGAGTGATCATGTTACAGGTTAGCAAGTGTAGTAGTAACTTCTGCATTGAATGCCACAGCTAACGAATTAAGTGGAAGTCCAACGTGGGCTGTACAGTAGGCTTGGTTCACGTGGTAGATTCATGGTGTAATGATCGATTGTTGAGTTGTAACATGATAGAAGTTAAAAGCTACTGAGTTGGCTCCTGCGTGGTTTTTGGTGGTGATGGCTCAATTAATGTGATGGGTAGTTTGTAAGTTTCGTAAACTCCACCATAGATCTCCACCGTCGGTCTAGTGAGGTTTTCAAGTGTTGGTTAAACCCTACTTGGCATTTGGAATATCGTTTTTATTGTGAACTTCTTGTTTGATGGTTGTGGCTCTACAATGGCCGACAGGCCAAGGTTTTGTAGGTTTCTCTGTTAAGCAAAGATTTGTGAGGCCAAGGTTTTGAACCCGTGACCTCTGAGGATTAAGAAGCCGAACTCTCAGTATTTGTTATAGTAGAAATCTCTCGAGGTTTATAGTGAGTGATATTTATCTGATGTGTTCCAACCGTCAGACCTGTTGTGGATTTATTTGAGAGTGAAGCATAAAACCAACCATCTACCATGGTGGTTTCAGGTCTCGGCATTGCTTAGTTTTTTTTCTTGGAAGATGATGGCTTGTGTTGGGTTTCAACAAGCTCCGACGTTTGATAAAAAGTGACATCCAAACCGTTATGCTTGTTTGGTGATTGATGTTGCTGCTTGGCCAACTATTTCGAAGGTAATGTATTCCCTGTAGCATTTTATTTTTGTTATTCGAAACAGTAGCTTATCGGTTTGTCTAAAACTGAGTTTTTATTTCTTTGTAAGATAATGGTTTAACCACCATGTTTATGTGGTTGTTTGCAGGTAACGTTTCCTGAGTATTCTCCTATTTGGGCGTCATTAGATGGCAACAACTATACCCATCTTGTAAGCCTCGGCAATGTCCTGAGACTCTGTATAGATGAGATGGCCGACTGTTTAAAATTCTGTCTGTTGTGTTTTTAACTCAGAGAATTTGAAAATAGGGTTTGTAAACCCTTTCCTTTTCTTTAAAATTTTGAGGAGGTTAATACCTCAACCCATAGGCAATGCCGTAAGGAAAATGTAACTACTGTTGTCAAAATTGCACTCTGTCGAGTTGGTTAAATGTTTTAAACTTCTCAATTGTAATCGTCATGCTTTGCATCATCTTTGACTTGACCCATAAATATAACCTCTAGCTCGTTGTTGATATAAAAGAATGGGTTTAGTGTTTAGTTCTGGGTTTCGAACTTGGCACGTCTTTTGTTTTGAGAGAGTCTTTTAGACTCTGTTGATATGATAATACACTATATTTTGCCAAACTTTAAATGGCCGTAACTGTTCTGTATTGTAAGTTTATGGATGTTTCTAAAAGGAAATCGTATGTAAAGTATGTATGAATAATAACACAGCTACTGTTTGATAAGTCGATGGTTTGTAAATATATAATAGGTTTCGGCCAATGCCTCCATTTCGACTGTGTTAATAATTTAAGTGGTACAACTATGAACCTAGCAAGGTTTAGGGTTTAGACAAGATTAGAATGTATAGAATGATGATGGCTGTTGATAAGTGTATTTTGTTTAACTTTGCTTTAGAGTTATATATTCTTATAAACCCTCGAGATGATGTTTAAAATCTATCTATTTGATCTACAATAATGATGTGGAAATTGAAAAGTTAACTACAGCTAGGGATTGATAACTCTGTTTATGAATTTGGTAGAAATAAAAATGTCTTGATCCTTACTGTGGAAATATGATTTAAATAAATGTAGTAATGTGAATGGAAAATACTTGATGTCTATAGAAGAATATCATTCTGCTATATTTTGAAATTAAATATTTATACTGTTAGAACATAATATAATTAATTGAAAACAATGATATTTATAAACATAATTATTGTATATAAACTATGAATACAGCTAAATAAAAATAGTTAATAATTAGAGTAGTGAAATATAAATACAATAATTTAATAGGAAGTAGAAACTTTATAATAAATTAAATATTTCCATTCACTTGGCTATTTGCTTATCAGACTTATCTATTTTTAATCAGTTTCTGTACTGGAGTACGATGCTATTCCTTTTTGCATGGGGAAAAATACAGAAACAATTCTATTTCAATCATTTCACATTTATACAGAATCTTTAACTTATACAGGAAACTGAAATTACTTATAAATTAAACAGAGAAGATTTAATAAACAACAAAACTGTAATATGCAAAATAGATAACATAAATTAAAAATAAAACAGATAATACAATAGAACCTGTAACTGACGATAGGGCCAACAAACACCCAAGTAGGCCTGTTCCTCCCAACCTGCTTCAGAAGAAGCAGCTCAACTGCTAACTTCTAATTAGCCCCCGAGCCTGCTTACTAATCCAATAAGTGGGTGGAATCTGTATAGAAGCAAGGCACTCAAAATACATTCTCCACTCGGTATCAACCTCCTGAAACAGATGCCTTCTCCACTCAGCATCAAAATCCTGAACTCAATAAGAGTTTGGCAGACTCACAACATGATCGACAATAGGATATCCCCTCATCAAATCTCTCTGGTACAAACACAGCAAAACCCTGAGGTAAATTTCCTCCTCAGGAAAAGTGATGAACCTTAGTTCAATATTTGATGGCTATTATATAGACTGCCTAGGTCTTTTAGTGGTCAGTTTGGAATAAATGAGCCTCAAGCTCCAGTCCCATATTTCAGGGCACTATGACCACATGTCAAGGGAGTTGTCCCATACCAACAGCTATTTAGTTGCATCATGATGCTGTCACTTGTCCATTGCCTTCTACCCCATATTCCATTCCACCTAGTGCATCAGTAACCACTCTTTCAACAGTCCTCTGAGGTGTTTGCCTCCTATTTTATTTATTAAATAATAATATATTGTGCAAATTACAGTCATCCTTGGACACCTGTCCATTATAAACTTTACATAAAAGTTATCATAATGTTTCTAAACACAAAATGTTTTCCAGCTTAAAGGGTATGTTACAAAACATTACAAGTCATACCTGACCATGCTTTCTCTAGTACTCTGTTCTTCAGAATTTTGGTGGGAGATTTGTTCATCGCATGAACAGCAGAAGCCACTGCGTCTCCCCAAAATTCATGGGACAAACTTCTTCCTTTCAGCATTCTCCTTGACATATTCATGATGGTTCTATTCTTGCGTTCTGCAATACCATTTTGCTAAGATGTATATCTTGTAGTGAATTGCCTCTTGATTCCATGATGCTTGCAGTAATCATGAAATTCCTTTAACTCATACTCTCCCCCTCCATCAGATCTCAATACTTTGAGTTGATAACCACTCTGGTTTTCAACCACAGCCCTAAATTCCTTGAACTTGCCAAAAGTTTCAGACTTCTGACGAAGGAAATACACCCAAGTTTTTATACTGAAATCATCAATAAATGTAAGAAAATAATAGCTTCCACCAATCGATTGAGTTTGCATTGGTCCAACCAGATCAGTATGAATAAGTTCGAAAGGTGCATGTGCCCTTCGAGACATACCTTTAGAAAAGCTATCCTTGTGCTGATTTGCAATGATGCAACACTCAAAACTGCTTTCTCGCTCCTTCATAGGGGGTAATCCTTTTACCATCTCTTTTTGCTGCAAAAACTTGAGACCACCAAAGTGAAGATGTCCATATCTAAAATGCCATAACCAATAATCATCCATGCAAGTGGCTTTTTTAGCAAAAGAGGTTACCTTGTTGCTGCAATTCATGACTAGTGGATACAACCTGTTCCTAGTCACTTGTATTTCAATGATCAACTGTCGATTTGAGGGTTTGTCATAAATTTCACAGTTTGATCCATCAAAGACAAGTCTGTACTTCTTTTCATTGAGTTTCCCAATGCTAAGTAGATTATGCTTCAATCCTGGAGCATAATAGACATTTGAGATTGTCTTTTGTTGGCCTTGTTTGGTCAGAATGTTGACCACTCCTTTTCCAAGAACTGGAACTACCTCATCCATGACAAATTTGACCTCTGTCCTCACTGATTCATCTAGGTCTTTAATTAGACCTCTGTCACCTATCATATGGTTACTGCAGCCACTAGCATTATGATTTGCTTGATCATACTTTTTCTTTTTACATTCATGAGCATAATGCCCAAATTTATTGCAATAATAACACTGAATATTAGATTTATCTCACCTTTTTTTGTCGCAGTTTCCGCCTTCATGGTTATGATGGTGATCTTGATCTCCATTTCCATTACTTCGGCCACTTCTGCCTCATCATCTTGATCCTCCTCTGCCTCTGCCTCTTCCTCTGCCTCTTGAGAATGAGAAATGTGCTTTGAAAGCATTCTCGAGAGAGGATTCTTCATTCCTGTTGATATTGGATTCGAATGAAAGTAAAGATCCGATCGACTCGTCTATAGAGAGAGTACTGAGATCCTTTGCTTCTTCAATCGCTGAAAATTTCGACTCAAATTTGTGGGGTAGGGATCTCAGAACCCTTTCAATCACCCTTTGATCTTCCATCTTTTCACCATAGATATTAAGTTGATTAACAATACCCATGACTTTGGTCATGAACGAATCTACTGAGTCTGCTTCTTTCATCTTCATATCTTCAAAATCTCTTCTCAAATTTTGGAGTGTTGCTGTCTATACCTTACCAGCACCCTGATAACTCATCGCCAAGGTATCCCATGCTGCTTTGGCATGAAATGATGCTTATATCTTCAGAAATACTCTGTTATCCAAAGTGTTCATTATGAGATGCAGTGCCTTTGCATCCTTATTCCTTTGCGCTCGCAGGACATCTTTTTCTGCGTTTGAAAGGGCTTGAAAAGCTGTATCATCTGCAGGTTTGGAATATCCATACACGACATATTCCCATCCATCTTTTGACCTAAGATAAACCGCCATCCTTGTGGCCTAGACATCATAGTCCTTTTTCCCTGTAAGAGGAGAAATCTGAGATTGATTGCTGCTAGAAGCCATAGACACTACGGTGTCCTTTACTGGCTTTTTCAAAATAATCTCCTTCCTCTTTTTTTTTTTTTAAACAAATAATAATTCTCCCTCTTAAACAAGATTTGAAAAATATCTTCAAATATCTTCTTCTCTTGTAAAAAGAAAAAATTCTTACTCAATATGCATGAAAGTCAAAACACAATCACATGAAGTAAAAACCTTTTTGCACTTGTCCAAAATGCTGCCGACTTGTTCCAATTACCACTCTTTGTCCTAGTGAGAGGCCATGGTGAAATCTCATTTTTTTACCTCGTATATCCCCGAACTACCACGCTTTAGACTATAGTGTGGGTGCGATAGTTCCAAAATTACTGCTCTGTGGACTATAGGGAGGGCGCGGTAGTTCCAAAAACTAGTTTTTTTTTTCTTCAAATTTTCCAAAAAAAAACAAAATTGTGTAAAAAATATTCAAAAATAAACTTACAATTCTTCAAAGCTACGACTTTGGATTCTCCGGAAATTGATGCTACCAATTTGATCTTCTCCTAAGCTCTGATACCAAATTGAAGGATGGAGGCAAAAATAAACAAAGATAATGCATAATGAGCTACGACTCTTCAATCTTTATTCATAAATGGAGATCAACTGATATAATACAAACAATAATCTAATGTGTATTTAAACACAAATGGAAAAACCCTAACAGCTCTAACCTAGCTTTTCCATGCATGCAAAGCATGTTGTTGCACTTAGTAACTGGACATCTAAATAGGAACTGAATGTAAAAGCTAAGTTAACTGAAGTAATTACTATTTCTAACAAAGCTCCATATACATACTAAAGTTCTGCATTCATATAACCCATCCATTTATCAATCTCATCACATGTAAATATGATATGATCTATCCATCTCATCTCATTTTAGGATTTTAGGATATTAATGTGTGTTCACTGAAAATCTATAATCTATAAGTTACAAGTTAAGTCACTAAGTAAAATGTCATTAACAAGTTAGTTATATTATTTGTTATGAATGTTTAATTGTAATGGTAATCTATGAAAAACATACTTGTTGCTTATCCTAAATCTTAAAAAATATAAACACTATAAATGTAATTAAAACTAACAAGTCCATATATAAGCCATATTATTAATATTAATATGGCTTGCTAGTTGACAACGGGCGTGCCCAGAATTATTGTTGAGTTTTATTTATTTTTTATTATAATAATTATTAATAATAGTAATTACGTCGATAGGAGTATTATTTCAACTTTGGGGGTGGAGGGAGAGTTGGACAATTTTTATTTTTCAAAAAATGGGTGGGAAAATTTTACTGATGTTAGAATATTCTTCGTCGTACACAGAACTCAAGGGTTTAAATTAAATCATTTAACTAGGATGCATCTTTTTTTAAGTTAAATCTAATATCTATTATAAAGAATTCATAAAATTAAGTTGGACTCTCTACACTGCTCTTCTAATGCTCCACTTTCCACACTCACCATTGTAACAGCGGCATAGTGTGCCCAGACGAAAGGAATCTAATGATTGAGGATTGAAATGGCTCATGAATGAACCATACACGTATTCCATGAACCTCTTCATCTATCTATGCCAAATTATATGTACTATTCCATAGCCTCTTCTTCGACTATGGAATTTTCCATAGCTTCTCCATGGATTACTGTGTTGGTTAGTAGAATATGGGCTAAGAAATATTGCCTTAAGAATAGTTTCATGCATGCAATGGTGCTAGGAATCATGGGTGACATGACCTCCTTCTTTGGCTACAGTATTTTGCATACAGGACCACATGGGTCTATGAGGTAAGTACTTACCAATATCATCCCTGAAGACCGAATGATATTTTCTATCTTAAAACCCTAACCTTTAAAAAGTGTTTAGTTTCCATCTCCACCTTGACTGTGCGGAACCAGAGTGAACTGCGTATGACCTTCCTTCCTTCGTCCCTCACATTAGGATATTCTAGGCTTACTTCGTCGACTTAATAGATATTCCACAAAGTGAACCTGTCAAATTATGAGTGTTGTATATATCCATTGATGTATGAATTTTGTTGTTGTTTCCATCAAAATGGAAGTAAAAATACATTGTAAAGTACAAATGCTTAAAGTTAAGGATTTCGTTATTGGATCATATGGGTGGGTGCACAAAGATGCTCCCCAAAAGTATTGCAATGGGGTCACGCTAGTGGGGAAAAAATAGATGCGCATACATGCCTAAGGAAGCGCACATGCATTGTTAGGTCCGGTACCGAACTGGGCACGTGCGTGCTCAATAACGCACACGGGCTCAAAAGGACGCATGCGCTATAGCATGCACGCGCTTATGTTAAGATAATTAAAAAAATAGGGCAGAGTAGTTTTATTTTCACCCAATCAACCGAGCCTCACTCACCCATCATGTGCGCGGAGCAAGAGAGCACCATTTTCACAATTTGCACTCAAAAACTCCCTCAATCCATCCATCAAGTGATCAACAAGTGCATTAGATAGGTAAGATTCATGTTTTTCGTCATCATCATCGTTGTCCTCATCATCACCATCATATTCATGGTCTTCATCATCATCATCATCAACAACATATTCATCATAATCTTCATCATCATCATCAACAACATCATCGTCTTCATCATCATCATCATCATCATCGTCGTCGTCATCACCATCTTCATGGTCTTCATCATCATCATCTTCATCTTCATGATCATCATCATCATCATCATCATCATCATCATCATCATCATCATCATCCTCATCGTCATCATCATCATCGTCATCACCATCTTCATCATCATCGTTGTCTTTGTCATCACCACCACCACCACCACCATCATCATCATCATCTTCATCATCATCGTTGTGGTTGTCATCACCATCATCTTCATGGTATTCATCATCATCAACATCATCATATTCACAATTATCATAATCATCATCATCATCATCATCATCATATTCATCATCATCCTCATCATCCTCATTGTCCTCATCTTCATCATCTTCATCATCATCTTCATCATCATCATTTTCATCATCATCATCATCATCATCGTCGTCGTCGTCATCATCGTCGTCGTCTTCATCATCATCATCATCATCACCATCATCATCATCATCATCATCATCATCATCGTCGTGACAATATTCATGGTGTTCATCATCATCATCTTCATCTTCATCATCATCATCGTCATCTTTATCATCATCATCATCATCATCATCTTCATCATCATCACCATTAACCTCATCATCATCATCGTCATCATCTTCATCATCATCATCATCATCATCTTCATCATCATCACCATTAACCTCATCATCATCATCGTCATCATCTTCATCATCATCATCATCATCATCATCATCTTCATCATCATCACCATCTTCATCTATTAAATTTTCAGAATTTACTTCAATATGATCTAGGATCTTAACTGAGAGAACAACATGTACAGCATATCTACAGCATATCAATCATGGAGACAATATTGCAAGTACACAAGAGACACAAAGATTTACTTGGGAAAAACCATAAAGGTGAAAAACCCCAATAACTTCCTCAGAGATAGATAGAGCAATGATATAACCAACCATTAGAGATATAACCTAGCAGCAGATCCTCCTCCTCCATAAGTGCGCCACTCCTCCTTGAGTGCATGAGTGAGAAGTGAGTGAGTAAATAGAGTTCCTCCCGCACTCTATTTATACTTGACTTGACTTGCCTTTTACCTAACTCATGTAGGCTCGAACTTAACCACATAATATAATGCTGACTGGGCCGACCCCCAATAGGGTGGTCTAATAACCCTTTGACCCACATGACTTATACAGGGCCGACCCCAAACAAGGTGGTCTAATAACCTATCAAGTATAAGTTACGGCACTTACAATATAAATAACGACACTTCCGTATAGAGGAATAATAACATCTCTATAGGAATACAATATACATATATGTGAAATACATTCTGAAGTTACATATACATCAACACTCCCTCTTAACTAGGAAGGTATTTCTCAGCACAGTTCTTCTAGCACAAGTCATCTTCTCTGGATCATCGTCACTGGGTAATCATCATCGAGTCATCATCATCGTCACTGCTGCTGCTATCTCAATCAATCTCTGAATCTACTGGTCATAGGAAGTTCTACAGAGCCAGTCCTTTTTCATACTGGATGTAGGCCCACTACCTGCAGGTCTTCATCATCACTGGCCATACTGTGGAATCCTCAGGACTTATTACGTGCGTCACAAAACCTCGAAAGAGCATCCCAG
This sequence comes from Larix kaempferi, assembly GCA_027924585.1. Taxonomy (NCBI): domain Eukaryota; kingdom Viridiplantae; phylum Streptophyta; class Pinopsida; order Pinales; family Pinaceae; genus Larix; species Larix kaempferi. The sequence continues at coordinate 1,423,009 of BSBM01000146.1, forward strand.
GCTGTTATGAGCACACAGCTCTACCTATAGGATCTTCCAGGGCACCGAATTACATGTGACCTCACCACAAAACCTCGCAAGAGCATCCCAGGTTGTTTACAAGAACACAGCTCTACCTATAGGATCTCCCAGGGCAACGAATTACATGTGGTCATGGAAAAACCTCGCAAGAGAATCCCAGGATTAATTACAGGCACACAACCCAACCTATCAGATCTCCCAGGGAAACAAATTACATGCCATAGGACAAAACCTTGAAAGAGCATCTGCCAGATATCCCAGGGCACCGAATTACATGCCATAGGCAAAACCTCGAAAGACTATCTGCAGATCTCCCAGGGCACCGAATTACATGTCCTTCCAGAGCAAAACCTCGATAGAGCATTTGACAGATATCCCAGGGCACCGAATTACATGTCCTTCCAGAGCAAAACCTCGAAAGAGCATTTGACAGATATCCCAGGGCACCGAATTACATGCCATAGGAAAAACCTCGAAAGACCATCTGCAAATCTCCCAGGGAACCGAATTACATGTGACCTCACCTGCTGCTGCTATCTCAATCAATCTCTGAATCTACTGGTCATAGGAAGTTCTACAGAGCCAGTCCTTTTTCATACTGGATGTAGGCCCACTACCTGCAGGTCTTCATCATCACTGGCCATACTGTGGAATCCTCAGGACTTATTACGTGCGTCACAAAACCTCGAAAGAGCATCCCAGGCTGTTATGAGCACACAGCTCTACCTATAGGATCTCCCAGGGCACTGAATTACATGTGACCTCACCACAAAACCTCGCAAGAGCATCCCAGGTTGTTTACAAGAACACAGCTCTACCTATAGGATCTCCCAGGGCAACGAATTACATGTGGTCATGGAAAAACCTCGCAAGAGAATCCCAGGATTAATTACGGGCACACAACCCAACCTATCGGATCTCCCAGGGAAACAAATTACATGCCATAGGACAAAACCTTGAAAGAGCATCTTCCAGATATCCCAGGGCACCGAATTACATGCCATAGGCAAAACCTCGAAAGACTATCTGCAGATCTCCCAGGGCACCGAATTACATGTCCTTCCAGAGCAAAACCTCGATAGAGCATTTGACAGATATCCCAGGGCACCGAATTACATGTCCTTCCAGAGCAAAACCTCGAAAGAGCATTTGACAGATATCCCAGGGCACCGAATTACATGCCATAGGAAAAACCTCGAAAGACCATCTGCAAATCTCCCAGGGCACCAGATTACATGCTCATCTGCACAACCTGATCTGCGGCCATAGAGTATCAACCTGATACTCACCATACATCATCCTAATGTATCCATGATCATCCTGATCATCATCACTGCAACGTCCTGCTGCATGTCATCTGGAGCAACATCCTGAAGCTCGTCATCTATGATCATCCTGATCATCACTGCAACATCCTATTGCATGTCATCTGGAGCAACATCCTGAAGCTCATCATCTATGATCATCCTGATCATCACTGCAACATCCTGTTGCATGTCATCTGGAGCAACATCCTGAAGCTCGTCATCTATGATCACCCTGATCATCACTGCAACATCCTGCTGCATGTCATCTGGAGCAACATCCTGAAGCTCGTCATCTATGATCATCCTGATCATCACTGCAACATCCTGCTGCATGTCATCATACCTGATCCACCTGATCATCAATGCATCTACCTAATGCATACCAAGTATCTACCTGATACATATCATCATACATGATCCTCCTGATCATCACTGTATCCACCTGATACAAATACATATCACCATACATGATCCACCTGATCATACAATGTATCCACCTGATACATATACGGATACATGGTCCAAGCATCCAACATGATGCATATACAAAATACATACACATGATCCAACTGATCATATCCAACATCAACATGATGCGTACATACATACATAAAAATGATCCAACTGATCATATCCAGCATCCAACATGATGCGTACAAACATACATAAAATGATCCAACTGATCATATCCAAGCAAAAACCAGAACATCATCCTGATGCTCATCATCCAGCGCTTACATCCACAGCCATGTGAAGGATCCTCCTTCAAACATGCTTGGAATGGCTTCATCAGATGTGTCCATCACTTCTTCCTCGAAGTGTTCCTGATCTGAAGAAAGCCAAGCCTCTCTCTGAAGTACTCGAACTTCACCCTGGCTAGTGGCTTCGTCAGCACATCTGCAATCTGCTCGTCCGTCGCAACATACAGGAGCTTCATAGCTCCTTTTTGCACCATATCCCTGATATAGTGATATTTGATCTCTATGTGTTTCGACCTGTCATGAAACACTGGGTTCTTGGACAGCTTCACACAACTCTGGTTATCACAGAAGATACCAGTAGCCTCCAACAGGAGATCAAATAGCTCAGACAGTAGCTTCCGTAGCCATACTTCCTCACAACTAGTTGAACAGGCTGCAACATACTCTGCCTCAGCTGTACTTAGTGCTACACAGGACTGCTTCCTGCTAAACCAAGAGATCACACCTGATCCCATATTGAAGCAACACCCAGATGTGCTCTTCCTATCTGCAGCACTGCCAGCCCAATCTAAATCAACATAACCCTGCAGGTTAAACTTTTGATTCGCCTCATACCTGAGCCAATAATCCACTGTACCCTTCAGGTACCTCAGAACATGCTTTACAGCAACCAGGTGAACACTCCTCGGATCCGTCAGGAATTGGCTCAATGTGTTCACAGCAAAGCAAATGTCTGGTCTCGTGTTCGTCAGGTACATCATGGACCCAATCATCTGACAATACATAGACACATCAATTGGCTTAGATGAAGCATCACAAAGAAGCTTCATATTCAATGCCATAGGTGTGGCCATGGCCTTGCAATCCATCATCCCGAACCTCTTCAGGATCTCTACTGCAAACTTCCCTTGTCCAAGGAAGATTCCATCTGTACTCTTCCACACCTCCATGCCAAAAACAAATAGTGCATCATCCCCAAGTTCTTCATATCGAATTCAGCAGCAAGCTTCCACTGTGTGTTGGAAATCCATCTATCCTCACCTGATACAAACAGGTCATCCACATAGTAGTATCACTAGATTTCTTTCCTCAACCTTGTAGTAAAGGTTGGAACCCGCTTTACTCTTGGTAAAGACCAAACTGGATAGAAGGATGTCTATCCTACCATACCAAGTTCTGCACACATATATGACTACACCATGCTGTCTTGAAATCCATCGGGTGCATCTTCTATTTCATCACTTTTATATTTCTTAATGATTCCATCTGCAACATGCTTGATCTGATAGTTTCATCTGGAAGTCATAACAAAATTCCCTTCAGGTCTTGGGACTACATCCCAAACATCGTTCTTCATGATCGACGGATCATGGCATTTCATTTCTTCATCCCAGATCCTGGAAACTTCAATATCTTCAATAGAAAATTTTGTTGTTGAACAAATGTTGTAGTTCTTCTTTTGTAGGAGATGGCATATGATCTTTCCTACACAACAAGTTAAATTGCATGATTAGAAAACATCTCATAGTTCTCAAAGCAAATTCTTACACATAAAGAAATATGTCATACAGTCATGCAATTATCTTAGCCAATGCTTCAATACAACATTTATCCATATCCCGTAACTTTCTAGATGCCTTCCAATCTCTACCAGAACATTGTTAAGAGTGTGCACAACTCCCAACATGTCAGCAAAAAGGTTTCATTCTAGATAAGTAGCAATGGAATGTTGTATAGTGCCATAGGCCACTTACCCATGTATATTAGTAGTATACTGTTCATCAATGCAACTATTCTAATATGCACAATACATATCCTAAGTCTAGGAACATGAGCATATACATCATTGAACAATTTTACTTAAACAAACAAATATGCAAGAAATGATAATTAAAATACTTATCTTTGTTTGGTTACTGGGTGGACTCCCTCTGAGTCTTTGCTTCCTTGTAGGAGCTGCTGAAGTAGCTTCTTCTACACCTTTCTGTCATGGAATGTAGAAAGATGTTCAACTCCCTCTGAATATATGTATCCTTGTAGAAACTACTGAAGTGTGCTCCTTTGCTTTCTTGCAGGGACAACTGGAGTGTGCTTCCTCTTGATCTTTGCTTCCTGGATTACCTGTCCTTACATTCATCCTTGGTTCCTATGCATGCTTATTAGTATCATGATTGTGTTATCCTTGTGAACTCATATAAAATCATACATTCATTAGTATACTATTAAAACTCAATAATGTTAAGCATGTATAGTCATGATCATTTCAAACAGAAAATAATGAGCATTAGCATTCAAGGTTTATGTAGGATTCTTATGGTTAGTCAAATCATAAGAAACATAACATGTCTAAACCTGTAATTACTCAAACCTATACCTTCATGATTCTTCTGGTTAGTCATATCATCAATTATGGTAAGAAATATAATATGCATACAGCCATGACTTATTCAAACCTACGACTTCATGAATAATCACTATGAAACAACACAACAGTATAATATCCTAACACAAGGTAGGATTCTATCTTGATATAGGAAAAACATACCTGGATTAGCATGCTAGCTATTTATGTCTAACATACTCACATGATGTCTTCTTGTTCTTCTTCAATGACTTGTGCTAGTAACCTGTATATCTCATAGGTTAACTATTACAAAACCAAGTTATACATACCTCGTAAATGGATCTTCTATGAGATCCATGACAATGGATGAATCTTTGTCCTCATGTTATCATGATCATATGTTCTTGGACCAAAACATGATTTGTCTTTCTTGGTGTACCTTTCATGTTAGTAGACAACATAAACCTCATACAACACCATAATGCATTAGTACAATCATAAGTGTCAACACCCTAACCAATGAATATCTTCTATCATGCATTCATAATTTTGTTAAGGTGATACGACAAATCTAAAATCAAAATTGTACTAACCGTAATAACATGAAGACAAACATACCATAAACTTAATCATGGAAAAATATCGAAACATACCTCAATGAGTCATACCTGTCGAGATCGATTGTAATCTTCTTATGTAAGGCCTTAGCCTCATCTCCCTCTGAAACAGGAACTTCTTCACTTATGCAGGTGACCAATCCATCTTCTTCTAGGATTAACCCAATCCACTTGATTTGCAAGAACTGGACCTGGAGCTGGATATGGGTTTGTCAGAGAAACCCCAAAAAATTCAAACTTTGAATTTCAAACTTCTGAAAGGATAGAAATATGCGCCTTGATGAGATGATCAAGCTGGTATATTCAAACTTTGAAAACTGCAAAGTTTCACTCCTCAATTTTGCCTTTGAAACTTTTGGATTCACTGGATGTGACCCTGAACTGGGGTTTGATGAAGCCCACTCTTCTGCCCAATCAAAAGGTTTGATCCAAAGCTCTAAGCTTCTATTTTTCTGAGGAGCTTCCAGCCGTGGTCATAGATTTCAAAAATTCCTATTTTTACAGAAGCCCTAATTTTCCACTTTTCTCATCAAAGTCTCGAACTAGGGTTTGATCAAGCCCGGCCTTCTGCCCAACCAAAAATTCTGATTTTGGTCTCTAAATTTTTATTTTGATGAGTAGCATTCAGCCGTGGTCTCCGATTACCAAATGTCCAACTTTCTTCAAAGCCCTAAATTCCGGAAGCCATGAATGAAGGTACTCAAAAATAATTATGTTTTTGACAGAAATATGTACCTGATTGTTTCTGGTGTACCTCCAAATTTTTCGATCCACAGAATCTGAAAACATTTCCTGAGATTCCCTGACCTGTTATCTTTCCATCCTGACAGGTCTTATCTCAATTCGATTCTCTGAGAGAGAGTTATGCCAAGTGTCGCAATGTGACCTGTTTTTGGATAATTCACGAGAGCGAACTTGTACGGAGTGCCACGTGTCACTGTTTGAACTTCGGCCTCTGAAAACATTCCCTGATATATCTTGGCCTGTTATCTTTCCATCCTGACATGTCTGACCTCAATTGGACTCTCTGAGAGAGAGTTATGCCAAGTGTCGCAACGTGACTTGTTTTGGGATAATTCAGAAGATCTAACTTGTACGGTGTGCCACATGTCACTGTTTGCACTTCGGCCTCTGAAAACGTTTCCTGAGATAGTTCGACCTGTTGTCTTTCCATCCTGACAGGTCGGACCTCAATTGGACTCTCTGAGAGAGAGTTATGCCAAGTGTCGCAACGTGACCTCTTTTGTGATAATTCAGGAGAGCGAACTTGTACAGCGTGCCACGTGTCACTGGTTCAACTTCGGCCTCTGAAAACGTTTTCTGAGATAGTAACGTCTGTGTAATACCTGTCACTTTTCACGAAATTTCATTTGGAGCTTCCTAGCCCAAGTTACGACCTTTTTCCCAAGGTCACCTGATTTTGACTCAGATCTGGAAGAGGCAAAAGCCCTATATTGTACAGATCATAAATCACAAAGTACAACGAATTAGAGGTTGTCCTTTGTACACAAGGTACATGGGGATCTTAGCTTCGTCCTGTAAGAATTTCAGATCCGAAAAATTTGCCAAAACGTATTTATAGCGAAAGTGCTACGATGACTGGTTTTTGCTATATCAAGCCCTAGCATCATTAGTGCAACAAGTGTCATACATGCCATATCATGCCTTCTTTCAGGCTAGCTCTGATACCATGTTAAATTTTCAGAATTTACTTCAATATGATCTAGGATCTTAACTGAGAGAACAACATGTACAGCATATCTACAGCATATCAATTATGGAGACAATAATGCAAGCACACAAGAGACACAAACATTTACTTGGGGAAAACCATAAAGGTGAAAAACCCCAATAACTTCCTCAAAGATAGATAGAGCAATGATACAACCAACCATGAGAGATATAACCTAGCAGCAGATCCTCCTCCTCCATAAGTGCGCCACTCCTCCTTGAGTGCATGAGTGAGAAGTGAGTGAGTAAATAGAGTTCCTCCCGCACTCTA